>CM060086.1:9059352-9669352 GCA_030522485.1 Stenchaetothrips biformis
ACTCTTTCATTCTCAGTGTACGCTTTATTTTTACCAGTGCGGTAGAGGCGGGCTCTTGTTGAATGCGTCTCGAATCGAACCAAGGGGCTGCAACGCCAATGGCCAGAGTGGAGGCAATGCGCGAGACCACGGAAAAGATGGAAATGGGGGGCTCTAATGCTCAATGACGGTAGCTTTTCTTCAATCTCGCGTTACGCGCACACTAAATTACTATGTACTATTTTGTGCATAACCTGCACAAAGTTGTGCATGCGTTTTAATATGCACGGATTTTATGCGGTACAGCGCACACTTTCATGCGTAGTTACACTCAAATTCGTGCATTTCAATTCGCATGCACAATTTTGTTGGAATCTTGCGCACTAAAAATAAAGTAATTTAGTGTGCGGTCTTAGAAAAAAGGCCAATTCTGTGTAGTAGACCATATGGCACACCTATTGGTTGCACCGTTTATCAATAGTGTGTTGTGAAAAAGGCAATTTTAAAAAGTTTTCCCGCTATTTTAAAGTTTAATTTTTGAATTTTGACATTGGAATTTTTTGTGACATTAGGAGTCTCATAATAAACTTGCGTAGCCTCATACACGGTAAAATACATTTTCTTCGACTCTGCCATGAGAAATCGGAGTAACACGTAACGGGTTGCGAGAATCAAGGCCCCCCAATTGACTTTTTACCGGTCTCGCACATAGCCCCCCCGCCAAACCATTATCATTGCTGCCTCCTAACCGAACGTTTGACCCCACCAATGGATTGCTCTCCGAACGAGGTATCCATTGGTGGGGTCACACGTTCATTGAAATCCCATTTGGCAACTCTGGAATTCAAACCGCACCGAGAGTTTTGGCCGCCTGCTACGGTCCTCTAGCCTACTGTGCACACCCCGTCGGCCCCGGTCCCCGTGTGCTGACCGGTGTGGCTGCCCTCAGGATGCGGCGTGGGCCCGGACCAAATCGCGTATATGGAAGCTGACGGCTGGGGCGTGGGCGGCGCCGACGCGGCCGAGCTGGGCGCCGTGGATGATGTCATCGCCCGGCGCCGCAAGGGCCCGCTCCTCGTCGGCTCCGTCAAGGGCAACATTGGGCAAACCGAGGCCGCCAGTGGGCTGGCCAGTGTCTGCAAGGCCCTGGTGGCCATGGAGTCCGGCACCATTCCCGCCACCCTGAACCACGTCCGCGCCAACCCCAAAATCGCCAGCCTCTCGCAGGGCCGCATCAAGGTCTGTAACATCATGGCAGCTCACTAGCATGCACAACGGGATGGCGGTGAAGGTGTATCGTCCAAATCTTGTGCTTTGGTCACTATTTGTATCAGAACCTGATAATACAAAGACATGCTTAGACTAATAGTAAGGAACAAACAATTTGAAATAATTTTTAATAAGGGGAAAACAAAGTCAGAAGTGGGAGGGGGAATTCTACGTGTTTTTCATAGGCAGCGATCGGGAGAACCTAACCTCTACACTGTCCGTAACGATTTTTCGAAAACAACAAAACTGCCAACAACATGGTCGTTTTCCTACAACATCTTTGTTTAAAACTGAAACGACGGAAAAGTTGTCTTCTAACCAGTAAGTTGTTTTAGAATGACCTAACTGTCATTTATCAACAACATTCTCTGTTCGTAAACGACTGCTGTCGTTTAAAAACAACTGTTGTCAGAAAAAAAATTAGCAATAGATTTGTTGTTAATTAACAACAAAATTTCTGACAGTGTACGATATTTTAAGATACGATTTCTGTTCAAACAATTTAGAGTATAATTAAACCAACTTTACCGTCGGATTCGAAATAAAAAGATCAGAAATAAGTGATTAACTCAAAATGTGTAAAATAGTGCTCCTTTATGGGTTTTGGACGGGCCGCGAAATTCTACGTGTCGGGTTCGGGGCGGGTTATGAGAGCTACACGCTCAGACTTTTTTCGAAATCGTCCTTCGTATTTGCGACGAAATTTCGTCGTACGACGAAAAACTGCATTCGCGCGTCAAAGCTCGACGAAATTTTCGTCGAAGCTCGATGAGGGTGCGACTGAAAAAATTTCACGGATTATGTCCTTCGAACAACGGACATCCCGTCGTTCTACGAAGTATGCTCCAGGACCATGGAACCACGATGCCGTCTTGTAAAACATGTTCTCTGGGTCTCCAGGACGAGAGGAATCCGACGCCCCAACCCGTTTTCTCCTCCACCATGTAGTTCCCGAGATTCGAGGACGTACCAAGAGGTCGCCGTCGAACCTGGCCAGGAAGTCGTACTTTAGTTCGAGGCCAAAGCTGCTCTGGCAGGGCCCCCTTTAGGAGTCCGGGACTTTCGACTTCGGCATAGCCTAGGGGGGGCTCGGACCACCAGGAGCTCGACGATAAACGCGGTCCGACCACTGGGTCGGTCAGGATGCCGTCCAACATGGTTAAAAGCTGAGGAAAACCCTATTTAGAGAGGGCCTTGTGGTCGGACTGTTTGTATCGTCAGGCTCCTGGTGGTCCAAGACCTCCCATACGCTATGCCGAAGTCAAAAGTCCCAGACTCCTGACAAGAAGCCGGCCATAGTAGCCTTGGCCTCGAACTAAGGACCGACTGACTGGTCGGGTTCGACGGCGACCTCGTGGTACGTCCTCCTATGTCAGGAGCTAAGCGGCGCAGAAGAAAGCGGACAGCGACCGTGAGTTTTCTTTGGCCTTGGGACTAGAAAGGCATCCCCAGAAGTGGTGGCCGGTGATTCTACAGTTCCCGTGGTCGGACCGCGTTAATCGTCGGGCTCCTGATAGGCCGGGACCTCCCCTAGGCAATGCCGAAGTCGAAAGTCCCGGACTCCTGAAGGGGGCCCGGCCAGAGCAGCCTTGGCCTCGAACTAAAGAACGACTTCCTGGCCGGGTTCGACGGCGACCTCGTGGTACGTCGTCGTATCTTGGGAACTACGTGCCGCAGGAGAAGACGGGTGGCGGCGTCAGGTTCCGCACGGCCTGAGGACCCAGAGAGCACCTTCCAAAGAGGCTATCATGGAGGCATCGATCCTTCGTACTTCGACGGCAATACCTGCATCCTGATCCGTCGTATTTACGACGAAATTTCGTCGAAGTTTCGTAAAAAGTTAAGCGTGTACCGGCTGCTACGCCTTTGCCCGCATTTCGTTACCCACTTGGAGCCTCTGCGCGATACCTCGATATGTGCACGCCACTGCCGTCCATGTAGCGGACGCCAGATGAGTGACGCCTGTTCTGCAGGTGGTGGCCGAGAACACGCCGCTGCCGGCCGGTTTGGTGGCCGTCAACAACATAGGCCTGGGCGGCATGATGGGGCACGTGCTGCTGCGGCCCAACCCGCGCGACAAGAAGTCGCTCTGCCCGCCGGCCGCCCCCAGTGGGACGACCCCCCTGCCCAAGCTGCTGCTCATGTCGGGCCGCACCCCCGAGGGCCTGGAGGAGGCCATTAAGCTGGTGCGTATGCTGTGGGGGCACTGCACAGTAACGTCATATGGAAGATATACACTGAAAACAAATTTTGGGAACCTACGATGGAACTTTTTCCGAAGGTTGTTGGGAATGTCCAAAGGTGCACTGTAAAAAATTCTTTCCTACAGGAGTTTTTGTAAATCAGCGGAAGTTTGTCGTAAATTTTCGAAGGTTCATCATAAACTTACGAAGCTGCTTGTAAATTTATGAAGGGCTTCGTAAATCTACGACGGGCTTTCGTAAAATTACGAAGGGCTTCGAAAATCTACGTCGGGCGTTCGTAAATTTACGAAGGAACTGCTGGCAACTTTTTTCCCGTAGGATCCATCGGTAATTCCATACCTAATGATTACGAAGTTTCTTTGTAAATTAACGAAGTTTCCCCGTAAATTTACGACGGGTCATTGTAAATTTATGAAGATGCTTCGCAAATTTCCAGAGCTCTTCTAAAATTTACAGAGGATCTTCCAAAATTTACGAAGGTTGTTGTAAATATATGAAGGGCCTCCTGAATCAACGAAGGTACCGATGGCAATTATTTTGCCGAAGGATCCGTCGTTAATTTCGAATATAAATTTTCACAGTGTAGGTCAGAGCAACCTAGGTGCATGCTGGGGGACGGGACCACGGTCCGGCCCGGGCTCGGCCTTTCGGGACTATTCGGGACTTCCCGAGCCGTCGCCGGACGGGCCAGGTAGGCAGACTTTTGCTTGCTACTACTGCAGCCGCGCGGGCAGGGCAACGGATCCGAGAGTCCCGAATAGTCCCGAAAGGCCGGCCCCGGGCGGGCTCGTGGGCCGGTCTCCCAGCATGCACCTCGGTTGCTCTGACCTCACTGTAAAAATTAATGTCCGGAATAAACGACGGATCCTTCGGCAAAAAAAATTGCCAACGGTTCCTTCGTTAATTTACGAAGCTCTTCGTATATTTACAAAAACCTTCGTTAATTTTTTAAACGATCTCTGTCGATTTTCCAATCACAATGGAAATTTACGAAGCACCTTCGTAAATTTACAAAGATCCTTCGTAAATTTACAGGGAACCTTCGTTAATAAACAAAGAACCTTCGTTTATATACAGAGAACCTTCGCAATTATACGTCTGCAATTAACGACGGATCCTTCGGCAAAAAAATTGCCAACAGTTCCTTCGTTTATTTACGAAGATCCGCCGTAGATTTACGATGACCCGTCGTAGATTAACGAAGCCCGTCGTAAATTTACGAAGCCCTTCGTAAATTTACAACAGATTCTGTACATTTACGATTATTCTTCGTAAATTTACAAAGAACCTTCGTAAATTAACGACGAACTTCCGTTGATTTACAAAAGTTCCTGTAGGAAAGAAACATTTACAGTGGACTTTTGGGCATTCCCAAAAACCTTCGTAAAATATTCCGTTGTAAATTCACAACATAATTTTTCCAGTGTATGTCAGTTTGAACGTGACTAACAGAAAAAATTTATACTCAAACGAATGTGACACACCGCACTGTTTTGTCACATTACTTTAAGTGGGACACGAAATCAGCAGGCGAACTGTCACATTAAAAAATGTGACGCATGGTACCCGTTAACATATATCGTGTCACATCCAAACGAATGTGACACCCATATAATGTGACATTCGTTTGAATGTGACATGCCCGAATTGTCACATTTAGACGAACGTGACACGCCATAACCTGACACTTATAGCGTGTCACGTTCCATTGAATGTGTGTTTGGATTGGGCAAAAGCATGGGGGCGTCTGTCCGTGTTGGCGCGCGCTGGTCTGCAATGCATTTTCTATGCAGCCATCTCTACAAAGTTCGCACTAAATCATTAGATTTGAACCCTTTAGCCTGCACCCAGAAGGAGCTCCGCATAATTTGTCAGTGGCTTTGAAGAGGTTTCTCACGATGGCAGCTATATATTCCAATGTTTGCCTGTGGTTTGGAATTGGAACATCAGGGATCCCTTGCCACTCTTTATGATCTTCAGCGCCCCTTCAATGGCTCTCTCAGCTTCTTCACAAAGGGCTCCAGCTATTTCAGGTTGAGTTGGATCACTGCAAAACACGGCAATATTACTGCTTCACAAGAAAGGTTTTGATAATTCACGAAGACTTCAAGTTGAATTAATTACAAGATTCTTGGTGTTTTTTCATTTCACCTTGAAACATTAAACTTAAAAGTAGGTAAAATCTTGCATACCTGTTGCCGCTACCTTTTGTCTCAGTTAGCATACTTCTGAAGAGTGTTACAGAAATATTGTAACTAAACCAATTTGTAAATTTGGCTGAATCTTATGGGGGCTTGAAAAGCAGAGCTTCATCTGTTAAAAATTATTTGCTGAAAATTCATAATTTTTTGTAAGAATGCGCGATTTACTTACTTGCAGTATGAATTTTCAATACCTAAAAAGCTTCTCTTGCCATACTACAAGGTCTTAAAAGTCGGACTAGACGTAATCATTAGTATTTCAGTCTACTCAATATATTTCATAAAAAATCGGACCTTATCGGTCTTACCAGACTTGGTTGTCCGAAAAAGAAATAACCGAGATAGTCACGCTTACATTACCTAACGTCGCCATAGAGTGAAATATTTATTGTGTCCACGGATTTTGTTCGACGGACGAGGAAGTGAACTCAACAATGCTAGTCAACTACTGGCAAGTTGCACGGGAACGACCGATTCGCAATCGCCACTGCGCTAACTGAAGAGGGGATCGACACCGAACCCAACCACAACTAACGTCCGACCCGTGGGCATTCGCGCGAGAGAGTCATCTAAGTTGTAATCTCTGTTAATTTGGCGAAATTCTCTATCTTATTCAAATCAATCTTGCTGTAGTACACTCATGGGCATCTCAGATAATGACTTGAAATAAGTTTTTAACTAAAATGTTCCCCCACAGTAAAGGCTGCAGAGGCAATTTTATAAGCTCTCAAGATAATCAATAATTTGCGACACTAGCGCCACCTAAGCGGCTAGTAGCAAAAAGAGTATCCGTTTTGGAGCTCTGAAACGACTCATCTTTGGCACGTCGACTACAATAAACGAAAGTATCTATTCAGAAATAAATACAATAGTATATGCTTGTACTTTAAGAATACTCGAAAAACTGTTTAAGTTTAATGGCGATTTTTAGCCTGTTTTTACTTCTCCAGACTTCACAACTAAGTCTGATCATCTTAACGATTTCGGACAACAAAGTACAATATTTCCAGTCCACCGGGTACGAAACTTGATATTCTATCCGCTGTAAAGTTTCAAACTTGCCACGTCAAGATCCAAATTTTCTGACAGCAAGTCCACCATTTTTCAGACAGTTGGTCTGAATATTCGCGGTTCATTTTATGAATTTGCGATTGTTCAGACCACAAAGATTTCTAGACGAAATCGGGTCTGAATTTTCAATATTTTTTTTACAACCTATTATTTGCAGTGACTTCCCTGTCAAAATGGTATACGCGTATTGGCAAACCAATACCCCTACAGTAAAAGACTATTTGATTGAACGAGGGATGTCACATGGGTAGTAAACGTTCCATACCGTCCAATCTAAACGGATGGCGTGCTCAATGCAGGCTAAAGAAGCATCTTAAAATCTGACAGTTCACAAAATGGTCTTGTTGTTGTTTGAACAAAAGGAGATGCTGAGAATATTGTGATGAACAATATGTTTTCTGTGTATTGCTGAGTACACCTCCTTCAGATGTTCTGTGAGTCTCTCATGCCCAGGTCTTCTGTTTGCATTGGCGGGAATCCAGTAGTCCAATAATCTGTTTCTTTCGACGACAGGCACAGCCACACTTTGCAAGCGTGGATATGACAAACTGGTTCCGACGCCTACAAGTGTCCGACGCTCTATTTCTACACTTGGATTAGGCAGTGTACAAATGGATTCCTCGAGTCGGAAAGCAATCCTTTGCTGGGGTCACCAACGGTTCGGGTTGAGTCCAGTTTAAGCAGACTCTGCAGCTCTCAAACGCGCCTAGCGGTTTTTGGCCAGCCGATCTCCACTGTAGCATCGTGCGAGTGACTGACTGTACTAGAGACTTTACGATCTGGACTGGAGGTGCACGAAATGTCTTGTTTCTTATAGAGGTTCGTAGGCCGAGAGCAACGCGTCCCGACCCGGAGTACGTGTCCACGTAGTTGCTGCACGGCGCTTTCTCCTCGGACATCTTCAGACCACACGTACCGTCGGCCCTTCTCTCTCCGTCGTCCCCAATGGCCGAGCGCGGCCCGCGCAGATCAAGGTCTCTGCGCCTGCTTGGGAAACTAAAGCGAAGTACTTGCTCCTGTCTTCCCTGGCGGTGAGCGGTTTGCGCTTGAAATTAGTGGTAACAGGCAATTTCAACAAGATTATCTACTACCGTCATGCATGGAGAAATTTCTAGTCTATGTTTCGTTTTCAGAGTCTCTCGTCTGCACTAGTATGTGTGTGACATGGCCTATTCCAATCTCGAGTCCGACTATGTTGGAATAAGTATTTTCAAATTCAGAATCGAATCAGGTCTGCACATTCTATTCGGTTCGATGTCGAATACGAAGCGTCTTGGGTCTTATAAGGCGTAAAATGAGCTCTCTGCTTGTTTTTTGCTGTTTTGGTCCAAAATGATTTAAATCCGATATTTCACAATTTTGTTTCGGTTTTCGAAATGGAATGGGACTGATTCAGAGTTTCGAAGCAATCGCAATTCACCAATTCTCTTTAAGCGCCACCTAATGCATTTCTCAGGCAAAGAGTGAGGCATCAGTTTGACGCGTAGTTGAGTAAGCGCAACACGCACAGTCGTTTGAGCTTCATTCAGGAATCCTAACTTCATTTACCTTGAGACGAGTCTAGCTCCAAAACGTGCAACCAGGCGGCCCGTGTGAGTTCGTTGTACTCCGGCATGGGCAGCCAGTGGGCCGGCAATGGGCGATATAGTACCTGATGCGCAATATCTGCCCGTCTGTGTTCGCCGCCGCCGTGGAGTCGCTGCCCCACAATCTCTGGCCTGGTGCGCGCTCCGGGCCGCCTGGACTCGCAAGCACATCATCTGCATCCAAGGTCCACCCACATCTACGACATACATCCTCTCACAGCTTCGTTGGCATCGCCGCCGTGCAGGTGGGACGCAAGTGGCGTATCCAGAGGGCCGAGCCTGAGGGAGGGGCACCACGCTAAGATAGTGCCCTTTTTAGCTCACTTGCCAAGGACATAAGTGTCGATAATCGACTAGGCTTATTCACGTCAAAGAAGGTCATCGAAGAATCCGTTTCTAACTACAAAGATATATGGACGGCTTCGTAGTAAATTGCTTCGTATTTATGAAGAATGCTTTGCTTCGTATTACCAAGGGTATTTGCTTCATAATAGGGAGCCATCTATTTGTTCGTAGATATTACAATGCCTTTCGGCTTCTTTTCCGTATTACTAATCGATGCTTGTAAGACTTTTTTGAGTGTTGCAGGCGGCTTTCTAGGGGCCACCACGAGGTGAAATGCTCTGCGTGCAAATTGCGTGCGTTTTGCGTGCATCTGCGTGCGTTTTACGTGCATCTGCGTGCATTTGTGCGTGCTGGGTGCGTGCTCAGTGCGGGCGTATGCGTGCAAATGCGTGCACAGCGCGTGCAAATGCGTGCGCGCCCCCGCTCTCGTGCGTGCGATTGCGTGCGAAGTCGTATCGGACACGGCGCCGGTCTGTTTGAGCGCCTGGAAGGTACGCAACCACTCTGAACGGAACGGGAAGTGTTCTGGTTGCATAGCGACAGGCTGATCTACGAGCCGAGCCGAGGCGTGCGGAGCAGAGCCGGGGGAAGCGAAGCGTCGCGCCGCCCAGCTGATTCCACCCCCCTCCCTTCTCCTCTTACCCACCTCGCGCCTGCAAGTGCATGTTTTCATTTTTGATTTTCACAATTGTTTTCCTTTCTGTCTTTGGTTTCTTGAGGCATTGAATGTTGCTTGGCGCCGACTGAACAAGGCATTTAGTTGTGTTTCAATGGTGTGCTAAGCTAATGAATTCGCTTCTGCTTTCAGGCTTCCAGCATCTGCGTGTGGTGTACTGTTAGACAGGTTAGCAGACCATTCTTCCTCACTGGGAGAAAAAATGAAGGTTGTGACTGTTAATCTTAATGCCACTCTTCACTGTACATCGAAAGAAGGTGTTTACCGTACCCAGGGATACAGCAGACACCGTACCTCAAGGAACGGAATCCACTGTACCCTGGGAACATGCATTCACCGTACCTCGGAAACTGTTCAGACATCGAATTCATCATACATGTAGAATGAAGGCAAAATTTTAAATTTGCGATAGAAACAATTCGATGGCGGAAATAAATACATCTCAACAAGACGAACAAAATATGATAAGCATGTTATGACCTCAGACTCAAAGTTTGGCAGCTATCGGCGTCAGAAGTTTCTAAAAGGGTCCAAAATCGTACTTTTAGAAAATTCTGACGCCGATTGCTGCTGAACTTCGAGTCTGAGGTCATAACATGCTTATTATATTTTTGTTCGTCTTGTTGAGATGTATTTATTTCCGCCAGCGAATTGTTTCTATCGCAAATTTAAAATTTTGCCTTCATTCTATGATGAATTCGATGTCTGAACAGTTTCCGAGGTACGGTGAATGCATGTTCCCAGGGTACAGTGGATTCCGTTCCTTGAGGTACGGTGTCTGCTGTATCCCTGGGTACGGTAAACACCTTCTTGCGATGTACAGCGAAGAGTGGCATTAAGATTAACAGTCGCAACCTTCATTTTTTCTCCCAGTGCTCACAGCTGGAACCATAGCAACTCCTTCCCATGTCCACCTTTGCCAGGCAAGCATAAGGTTTGTGTCAAAATGTTTTTTTCTTATCTGGTGCATCCAAATTTTCACCCGCTCCTTCTTCCCGCACCAATTCAAAGTCGCCTCCTCCTACATTCCATGATGTTCACCACTTTCAACAGTTTTATTTTGAGGTGCAATGATTCCACTTTGACCCCGTGTTTCAGTTTCCAACCCTTGGTCCCAAGCTCAGTCCGAGTATCTCTGTTGGCGTTCTGCGTGCAGCATTTGTTTAGCTCATGAGTATTTTTGTTGCAATCAACCCTGAAAGTTCAAAATATATATTAAATAAGGTATTGAGTATCTTGTGCTTTCATCAACCTTTTCATGCACTTTCATTTCTTGGTGCAATGACGATCTTGCTCGTGGAAAGATTCTGAAAGCTATATTATTTCAATCAAACACTGTTTCATAGATTGGCTCTCGAAAAACAAACAGAGGGTTCTCAAAGCAAAATAATGCAATTGTACTCTGCAAATCGAAAAGCATACATTGTATGCTCTACCTGGAGCATGCCTGCAAGCACGCTCTAGCTAGCGCATGCCTGCCAAGCATGCACTAACAAGTGCATACCTGTCATGTACACACTTACTGGAGCATATATCTAGTGCATAAGAGATAGGGAGTTTTTCTGCTCCAGTAAGCGTGTACATGGTAGGTATGCACTTGTTAGTGCATGCTTGGCAGGCATGCGCTAGCTAGAGCGTGCTTGCAGGCATGCTCCAGGTAGAGCATACAATGTACGCTTTTAGATTTGTAGAGTATTTACTGAGTTTTTGTTTGTCATTTTACGTTTTAGTTTATATGTTGCTTCAGATACGAGATCTTTTGTTACATATTGTCATCTGCCAACTGTAATGTAAACCTAATGGGTGGAATCAGCTGGGCGGCGCGACGCTCCGCTTCCCCGGCTCTGCTCCGCACGCCTCGGCTCGGCTCGTAGATCAGCCTGTCGCTATCAACCAGAACACTTCCCGTTCCGTTCAGAGTGGTTGCGTACCTTCCAGGCGCTCAAACAGACCGGCGCCGTGTCCGATACGACTTCGCGCGCAATCGCACGCACGAGAGCGGGGGCGCGCACGCATTTGCACGCGCTGTGCACGCATTTGCACGCATACGCCCGCACTGAGCACGCACCCAGCACGCACAAATGCACGCAGATGCACGCAAAACGCACGCAAGACGCACGCAATTGCACGCAGAGCATTTCACCTCGGGCAAGGCTCTGAAAACTATACCGTTGCAGCGCGTAAACCATCTTCCGCCCGTGAACGGCGTGAGTTGTTTTATGCCCTTGGAAGTGGCGTGAATAAGAATAGGACTTCTTGCCAAATTTCAATTCCCTTCGCGAGGCATTAAGTCATTATGTCCTTCAAGAGTGTGAAAGAGTTGTTATGCCCACACTAAATTACCATGTAGTTTTTGAGCATACGTAACGCACAACATTAAAACATGCACATCGTTGCGCACAAAATTGTGCGCAAGAAGGCACGATTTTCTGCATACCCGCGCACTTAATCGTGCATTGTGACGTGCAAATTCTGGCGTTACAAATTGCATGTTCAATTTCGGGCGCGGGCGCGCACCTAAACCTACATAGTAATTTAGTGTGCTCGTAAGGGCGTAGGATTAATGCCTCTGTGTGGGGGATTTCAACTGGTGGTTTGAGGGCCAGTGACGCCTTGCCGCAGGTCGGCCTGACGGACGTGCTGCGCGCCGTGGGCGTGGAGCCGGACGGCATGGTGGGCCACTCGGTGGGCGAGCTGGGCTGCGCCTACGCGGACGGCTGCATCACGGCGGAGCAGATGATGCTGGCGGCGCACGCGCGCGGCCAGGCCACCAACGAGACGAAGCTCATCCCGGGCATGATGGCCGCCGTGGGCCTCGGCTACAAGGACGTGAAGCCCATGCTGCCCGAGGCCATCGACATCGCCTGCCACAACTCGTCCACCAGCTGCACGCTGTCCGGCCCCGCCGCGGACATGCACGCCTTCGTGGCCCAGCTGTCAGCCAAGGGCATCTTCGCCCGCGCCGTCAACGTGAGCAACATCGCGTACCACAGCCGCTACATCCAGCCCGCCGCGCCGCGCCTGCTGGAGCTGCTCAAGGACGTCATCACGGAGCCCAAGAGGCGCTCGCAGCGGTGGCTCACCACCTCCGCGCAGCACACCAAGGCCAGCCTGCACGACGTCCAGTACGCCACGCCGCAGTACTTCACCAACAACTTGCTCAGCTCGGTGTACTTCGAGGAGGCCTGCGACACGATCGACAAGGACGCGCTGGCCATCGAGATCGCACCCCACGGCCTGCTGCAGGCCATCCTGAAGCGCTCTCTGCACAAGGACGCCGTCAACGTGGCCCTCACCAAGCGGGATATGCCCGGCGCGGCCCTTGTGCTGGACGCGCTCGGCAAGTGAGTACCTTGCGGTGGAACCCGGCAGGAACAACACGCGTACCTTGCGAACGGACGTATCCGTAGGCATGCGAAGAATGTGAATTGTTTCCTCACTTGTGAAACTTTAGCACGGACAACCCTTGAAACGCGGAGGTAGAGGTGTGGAATTTTCAGTCTCCACAGTTGGAAGTGGAGAGTTTGCAGTGTCTGCACCTCAAGTGTGGTGTTTTTCATATTTCCACCATGCCGAGCAATAGGGACTCCGTGAGCTACTCCACACTTAAATTGTCGAGACTGTAAACTCTGCATTTGCAAGTGTACAGACTCACTCCACACCACGAAGAGTGGAGTTGTCTGTTCACCCTTGGTTTGACAGTGATTACTAGTCTCAGCAGAAAATCTCCCCATTACAAACCACCAGCCATTTGCCAACCTCACGCTCGTAATTTGCCAAGAACGAGTTTGCATCATGGTTCGCTGTTCGGAAAATTACGAACTCACAGTTAGTATTACAATCCAGTCGAATTCTTCACAAGCTACAGACTGAATGTTTTGCAATGCGAGCACATTCTTCGCAAAGTTCGAAGAGAGCATCACTGGTATAACTGGGTCGTAGTTCTACTACGCTTCATCCAGGCATAGAAGTACGCTTGATGACTTAGGGCTCTTCTTGAAGCGTACAACTACGCTTCAAGGCAATTCTGCCCATGCATTTATATAGGAGGAAAAGAGCGCATGAGCACCTGTACGCTTAAAGGAGAGCGTACACTCTCATATTCTTACGCTGAAACGGTCTGCGTAACATACGTAAAAATGCAAACATGCATACTACAATAAAATTCATCGTACCTTACGCTTAGTCATGCGTAATACGATGAAATCATACGTACCTTATGTACGAAACATGCCTAATACGGCTAAATCATGCATACCTTACGTACACAACTATGCATATTACGTATGTGCAAATTTAAACATACCTTACGGTGACAAATCATCGTCTTATGCATAAAAATCATCGTAAGAAAATGAGCGTGTACAGACTGTTCGCTTCACGAAAAGAGTAAGTTCTAAGAATGAATTCGCGCACTAAAGCAACCCTTGCCGCCAGTTTGTACATGGAGGGGCTCAGCCTGGACGTGGCCAAGCTGTACCCGGCCGTCGCCACCCCGGTGTGCAGGGACACGGCTTCCGTGGCGCCGCTCACCACCTGGGACCACCGGGGCTCCTGGCCCGTCCACTTCCTCGGCAAGCCCCGCGCCGTGAGTACCTGCGGTTCGCCGCCGCGTCGCTGCGTGTCTCTAAGCGCCGCCGTCCACCGAGGAGAGGCCTTGGTTTTGTTTCCAAGGGGTTGAAGTGAATTTTCAAATATGTAATTGACATCACGCTGCAGTAATGGATTTACCTCGATAGGATAAACTCTAAATGTCAACACTGTCATAGGTTCAGGCTGGAAACGAAACTGTTGCATTATTACGTCAAACCGACGCTGCACAAACTGTTGAAGGCCAGGAACTGTTTTATTTTCTGTTTGTCTTGTCGAGACAAATCCATGGTTAAAGTAAAGTAAATGTAGAGATTTGGAAAAAAAAAATCAACCTGAACCCAATTGGGTTCCTTACGTCGTCCAATCAGTATAAACCGTTTAACTCCAGAAAGTAACTTCCTTTTTTCAGCCTAACGTAAATATGCCCTGTTTGAAACTTTTTGTAACGCATTCCGTAAAATTTTCAATCTAATTAAAGTGAAAATTCAGTCCAGTCACCAGTCAGCGTACGCCCCTCGCTCGAATCCTAAGGAAATAAAACAAAGGCACCCCCTTGCACAAAGCGGCCCCCACACCGTGCTAGCTCACACCCTGCCGGCCTCCAGGAGCGCGGTCCTCGCTACGACATGCAGTTGCCGCTGGCGCTGGCGACCCCCGAGTTCGCCCACCTTGCAGACTGCACGTGGAACGGGCACACCCTGCTCAGCCCCGCCACCTGCATGGTGAGTCGCAAGGCGCACACTGACGTCTATGTGCTTCCATTGCCCATAACTGATGTGTGCATAATCTATGTACAATATAATACATACAATGGGGCAACATTTCCATGTCGTGCTAAAGGCTAAAGTATTTATAAAATTGTACCTAATTCATGTAAAAGTCTGTACCGTCAACAGCCCATACTTCGGACACTTTTGATATGTTTTTCAACTCTCTAGTCGCCATATTACATCATTGGTTCATGAAATTTGAAAGGAAGAATCTCTGAAGTCCTAGCTATCTGGCGACAATTTGTCATTTTGTCTCGGTCAAATAGTTTTGGTTTTATAAGAGCCCAAAGTTGTCCAAAATTAGGGCATTTTTTGCCTTACTTTGGACACTTCATCCTAGCATAATTTCATTTTGACAGAACACCGTCAATTCTTGCAGTAGGCTGCCGGGACTTCGAGTATAGTGTTTCTACACTCCCAACTCTTTGGCTCTGAGAACAGAATCCTTTTCTAAAATTTAGTTCTTATATTTTATTGAAGCAAATTGCCATTGTCGAAAGTAGGGAATTTCTGCGCCTAACTTTGGACACCCTTGAAGGAAAAAGTGAGGAAAATGCTGTCATTTCTGTAATAAGCAACGCCCGAAATTAATTTTTGGTCAGTTTGTTTCAAATGAAGAAATAAACGGACCTGATAAGAAAGATTGAGTTGGAATATCAAATTTTGGTCAAAATGAATGAAAGTCTACTGTCCGAAGTTAGAGCACATGGTTACAATTTTTGACATTTTATTCTAGCTAACCAATAACTTTTTGGTAAAACGAATTTGCAGCTGTAATCTAGACACAGCAAGCTTTCAAATGAGTATAAACATATTATGGGGACAAAAAATGTCTCCCACTTATAGGGTCAATTTCATTGCTCTCATTAAAAACCTCAAAAACTGCAAAATCCACTTTGAATTTTTAAATAATACTGGAGTATACCTCGGGTGCCTATTCACCTAATTAAACTCATACGGTACCTCTGCTTAATCGAAAGCACGCAGAAAAACGACGTAAACTGCTCCCACAGCCACATAATAGCACTAAACACACTCTCAGGGGGAAGTGTCCAATGTTAGGCGCGCTGTCCAAAGTTAGGGTAGTTGACGGTACTTAACTTACAAACGCACAAATCGACGCCTCCTATCAGCACAATCCTAACTGTCAGTGCAGATCCAAGACAATCCTAACTGTAGGGCAGATGCATACAGTTAGGATGATCTTGGATCCGAACTGACAGGATTATTCTATTAGGACGCGTTGAAATACGTCAATTCTTATGTTCAAAAAGTAAGCATTTTTAGTATGCGTGCTTCTACTGTAGTGTTACCAAACCTAAGGTTTCTCTAACGCTTCGTCCCGCAGAGTCTGGTTCTGTCCGTCGTATCCACCTACCAGCCAGAGGGCACTTCTATTGAGCTGCACGACGTCGTCTTCTATGACTTCGAGAGGTGCCCGAAGAGGGTGAGCATGCTTCGCCACATATGTCACTCACTGGTAGAAAAATGAACGAAAGAACTACGGAATAGGTCTGGTCAATTATTTGCCTGGACGATCCGTGGTCCGTATCTTGCCAACTGCAACTGCGGCGGTTTCGTGCATGTTTTCCGCGGAGGACCTGCACGGAAGTTCCGTCCTCTATTCGTACCCATTTCCTGTACGTATTCCGTAAAGGAAGGGTCCCTCATTGACACTTAATTGATATTTATAAACGTTTCTGCACATTAATACAATTTTGTTAAGAAGCTCGACAAAATTGTCAAGACGAAATTGATAAAACAGTTTCTTACGCAAATAAAACTATTAATAATACATTAATCTGCAATCTGCATTAGTGTGGAGAGTTGTCAGTTGTCAATGCGTTATTGATCAATAGCTCAGTACGAGTCTGAGAGAGTTTGTATCGGAGCATCGCGGGCCTCACTTTTTTGCCCCTTTTTTCACCATTTATTTACTTTATGGTGGTGTCGCAGCGGACAACGAGTTGTACGTGTTGGTGCAGCGAGGCAGCGGCTGCTTCGAGGTGGGCGTCGGGGACCGCCTGGCCTGCACCGGCCGCTCTGTGGTCGTCTCGGGCCAGGACGCGCCGGCCCTGGTTCCGGCAGCCGCGGCGGAGGACAGGTGAGACACGCCGGCGGCCTGCGGGTCTCGAACCCACGACTCCCGTAACGGCCCTGGCGACTTTGAGGCATTGCATCAAATGCAATTTGAATTTTAATTCTAGTGATTCAAATCACTAGTCTCGAATTACCCCAAAATTGTCTCACAAACACTGCAATTCCATTGGTTGCTGAGCGAAGCGAAGCACCCTGTTTGGGATTTTTAATAGCCCAATTGTCCGACCCCCTCCCCGATACCTTTAGTTTACTAGAGGTATCTTCCTCTGTTTATTTTTACTATATTCATATGCGTATACATAGTCGAAGCACCATAGTCCAACCGCTATAGTCCAAACTCTATAGTCCATTCTCTATAGTCCCAGCTCAATCGTTTAAGCTTTATAGTCCAAGCTCCATAGTCCAAGCTCTATAGTCCAAGCTCTATAGTCCAAGCTCTATAGTCCAAGCTCTATAGTCCAAGCTCTATAGTCCAAGCTCTATAGTCCAAGCTCTATAGTCCAAGCTCTATAGTCCAAGCTCTATAGTCCAAGTTCTATAGTCCAAGCTCTATAGTCCAAACTCTACGGTCCAAGCTCTACAGTCCAAGCTCCATAGTCCAAGCTCCATACTCTAAGCTCCATAGTCCATAGTGGTAGTACCACACGCCACGAGCCCGTTACGTTAGGTTAGGATTGGTTGGACCATTTGGTTTGAGAATAAAATCTGTCGAGAGTAGGGAAAGATCTGTCACGAGCCCGTTAGGTTAGGTTAGGTTTGGTTAGGATTTGTTGGACCATTTAGTTTGAGAATAAGATCTATCGAGAGTAGGGAAAGATCTGTCGCGAGTAGAGTAAGATCTGTCACGAGCCCGTTAGGTTAGGTTAGGATTGGTTGGACCATTTAGTTTGAGAATAAAAACTGTCGAGACTAGGGAAAGATCTGTCACGAGTAGAGTAAGATCTGTCACGAGGCAACTATTCAGAACATGTTACCTACCTAACATTACCATTAACACTAAAGGCTACACAACACATGTTCGCATAACATTCCGAGACACGAAGCTTCAAACATTCAGAAGGTTTACCATAAATGCAATTGGATCAACAAATAAAAGTAGCTCAGCATCGAGGCCGAAGGCCTTCCCCTGGCTAGTAAGTTTGCTTGCCACTCCAGTGGCGCTCCGTTTTGAATGCCAAAATTTGGCATTCTGGGCCGGATTGGCCTGTTAAAATGCCAAAATTTGGCATCCAAGTTCGCCGAAATGCCAAATTTTGGCATTCAAAGAGACCAATCCGGGCCCAGACGGCCAAATTTTGGCATTCAAAACGGAGCGCCACTGGAGTGGCAAGCAAACTTACCAATCGAATTGCAATGAAACCCCGGCTTACGGTATGCCTTTACTATGAGCTACATGGGAAAACCGGGAACTGTTTTTGCCGTGAAGACCCGTGCAGTTTCGGTCAGGCACACTGTTCTAAAGTGCGGGCCTGACAAACAAACCGTTAAAACAGTGTGCCATGCACACACTTTCGTTTGCAGAGCGATTTAGGATGGTATTCTTATGACGGATCGATGTATCTGTGCATGCATCACGATGCACAAAATTAAAAATCCACAACACTGAGAATCAAAAGGCTATGAGTATATCGTCAATTAGTGCAATGCATTTGATGCCGTTTTCATCGCGTCAATTGGTGCAACGCCTTGGCATCGCACATGAGGTGTGATGCCTTTCCATGCATTAGCGAAGGGCATTTTTGGAACGCAAATAGCTGAGGCATTGCGCATGGTGCGATGTCTCAACGCATTGCACGTCACGCTCTATGTACGTAGCCTTTGGAATCGGATCACAGTCAAGACTTTAGTTTGTTGTGGGCTTTGAACACTAAAACAAATGTCGTTGAATCAACAACAAAATGTTTTTCATGAAATAATTGGACGTTAGGCTGTGAGCGCGATCTTCGCAGCCATCCGGTCATCTTTAGTATTTTTCGGTAATAGTTAACAAAATTCAATTGTCATGTCAATGAGCTATTCCATCGACAAACCTTCAACCGACAGCAAAAGGTTGTTCAAGTAACGAAAATTTATCGTAAATATGAAATAACAAGAATTTGTCGTTGATTTAACGACATAGTTTGTTGAATTTCCACTGCAAAATCAATGGTGAAAATTTGAGCCGCCGTGGAGGTCAGAAAAAAATGCTCACCCTTGCACCGGTGAGAATCGAAATTCTCACCCCTTTTGCGGTGAGAATCGGAATTCTCACCCCTACAGCGGTGAGAATTTTGACTCTGACATCTGAAGCGGTGAGAATCATAAGGCAAGGATATCCATAATTTGATTCTCACCGCCGTGGCGGTGAGACCTTTCTCTCACCAAAATTTGTTCATCATTGTCAGCATTCAATTTTCAGTGATCTTCGTTCTAACAACATCTGTTGTCGAAATGACAGCAATATATTGTCAACAACACGTATCGTTAGAACCCATGTCGTAGATTCAACAAGGAATTTTAAACAGGGAAGAGACGGACATGTGTTCGGCAGGACGCAGTGCGAGGCGGACGCCGTGTACGAGGAGCTGGGCCGGCGGGGCCTGCAGTGCCGCGGCCCGTACCGCAGCCTGGTGTCGCTGCAGCGCGGCGCGCGGGCGGTGCTGGGCAGCGCGGCGTGCCGCGAGGACGACGAGGTGTCCAGCGTCGACGTGATGAGGACGCTGCAGCTCGAGACGCTGCTGCAGCTGGTGGCGCTGGAGCAGTCCGAGGACCGCCACGAGCTGCACGTGCCCAAGCGCATCCAGAAGGTCGTCTTCGACCCCAACCAAGGTGAGCACTGCTGGAAAAAAAAAAACAACAAAATTTTTCCACGGAAAAGGTTTGTCATCATTTTGCCTTAACAGTCCGTATGACGTCTGTACCAGGTACGGAGAGGGTACAGATCAGCCGTACTAAAATGTTGCAGGGAACCGTATAGAATTTGTACAGTACACACTAAATGTTTATGTAGAATTTTGTACGTGGTGATGCATGATTTTAAACCTGCGAAACGTTTTGCACAAAATCGTGCACAAATTTGCATAAATTTGTGCATATTTACACATAATATTATTCAAATTCCCCGCATGCTCAAAATCGTGCAAGTGTCACGTACAAAATTCTACATAAACATTTAGTGTGTAAAACAAACAATATTTCATTAAACGGGTTGTGTACATTGATTGTACCATTTACTGTATCAGCCAGAGGAATGCATGAAATAACGCACAAGAATTCGATTCACAGTCTATTCAAAATTGAAAGGCAAAGTCGTGAACATAGATTGCGCTTTTCATACTAAGAAACTTTCTTGCGTTACAGGTCAATGTTGGCTTGCTTTACTTGCTTTGTATCCTTGGCTGCAAATAAACTTCACTGCTACAAATACATGCACACTAAATCCTTGTGCACTTTTTTGTACATAGTTGTAAACGATTTTGCACATGCGTAAGCTTCAGCATAATATTATGCATAACAACGTATAATTCATACATAGTTATGAATAAATTATGCATAACAACGTATAATATTATGCATAAAAAACGCATGTGCAAAATCGTGCATAACTATGTACAAAAAAGTATATAAGGATTTAGTGTGTGCTTCAACTGCTTGTCTCTTCACTACTTCACTTCACTAAAAAGAAACAACCTCACAATATACACTAATATACTTACCAACTATAATGTTGAAGCTTCTTCCTGCAGCAAGAATGAAAGGCTATCCAAATAGCACACTGTACCATCAGTATTTGCAAACTTTGATGTGTGACGTTCGTCAACGTTCTCCCTACGAGGAAAATAAATAACTCGTTGACTTCTGAGTTTATCAAAATAAGAAAGCCAGCTAACTTTTAACAGACTGACAAGGAATACTGAGAACAATGAAATTTTATTGATAATAATTATAAAAACATGTTACCTTGAAATGTCGTCTGGTTGAGAAAAGTAAAGTTGGTCAGAAAACAATGCTGTTACTTTAAGCCGCTCAATCAGTAGTTTGGAGAGTGAATTTATCTTTCCAATGATATAAACTAGCCTCAGTCTCTTGGGTCCCAAAAATAGGTTTATAATATGGGTTTTTTTCTTAAAAAAAATGGTAGCGCACGAAGATAGACGCCAAATGTCTTCATAAAACCTGAAAATCAAGAACACATGAGACAGCCATAACCTCAATCACAAAACTACATGGTCACTACAGAAATCCAAAGGCAAACCGTAAAAAGTAAATTGAAGAAAAGCAACATAAGAAGCTTCAAAGACCCAATAGAAACCTGCCTTATTTCTTGTCAGTCAATGAAAAGAGGAATTCAAAAACTTGAGACGGCATCCGGTTTGGTTTGTTTACAACACGGCAGTGAGGCTGAGGTGCGACTGCAGCGCGCTCTGGTGGTACAAAGGCGCAGTGCCGATCGAAACAAAATCACAAACACAGATGGATCGCAGCAGACGAGCAGACATTTATTTGGCTACTATAACAATGGCCCGTTATCCCCTATAAGTGTCATTTATACTTAAACAGTCAGATATTCATTGAATGTCACTTGATGTCTTGCCATGGAAAGCTTAATCTTACCGTGGGTTTTCTATTTTGTCAGTTATGCGCACTTAAACTATTCCTTTTAATACAAGAGTAATGAAATACTTTCAATGTTTCTTTGTTTAAGTGTGATATGGGGTGGTGTCATCCCTAGTATTTATAGCAGAGCTTTGGTGCACTATGTTTATTGGGCGTGCATAATGCCATCTGATGTATTTCTTTTGATTTGAATAATAATTGATCAACATATCGTAGTAATACCATTTTAGTTGTTGAACACTGCGCCTCAACTGTATTCATCAAAATGGAAGAAGAAATTCTTGACGCATCAAATGAAGGTTTGATTTCAAATGACTTTGGCGACAACAAATAACAAGCGTAGAATGAGTAAGGTTTACTTGGGGAAAGCTATGCAGCGTGATTTGAAGTTTCTTGTCTGTTGGTCCAATTGCGTTGCTTTAATAGGATTCATCCATCAGTACGGAATTGATACAGAAAAGAAGTGGACGGTCATATATTAAACGACTGTTGTGAGACAATTAAGACGGCTATTTTGGTGCGGAACTGTACTGTACTGTATCGTACTACATTTTTTGTTTGCCTCTCAGTATTAGGGTGCGGAAATTTTTGCAGAGAGCAATGGGCGTGTGTCACGTGGGCTGACGCCCTGGGCGTGCACAGTGGGCCAGAAGACCAGCATCATCATCATATCGTCATCATCAGCGCTTTTAGGTCTCAAAAGACCCTGAACGTTCGGCTGTCAAAACTCTAGGCGCGTTTTGAGCTCCAGAGTTCGCTAAATGTGACTCGAATCAAACGTGTGACATCACCAATGGATTGCTCTCCGAACGAGGAATCCGTTGGTGGGGTCATACGTTCGGTGTGAGTGGTGTTAAGCGACTCTGGAGCTCAAAACGCGTCAAAAGTTTTGGCCGCCTGCGCCGGTCTTCTGGCCCACTGGGCCGCGATAGTTTAACAGACCCTTTAAGAGATTGCACGCTCCCCTTCCTTAACCGCCGTTGCTAAACAACCCAAGCGTTCCTTGACCATATCTCGAAGGGTTCTATTCATAAGATTTTATTTGGGCGTTTCCGTAAGAATCTTATCTGAAACGCGAGTGAATTTCGCTAAGTTTGATCATTTGAGACAGCCACAAACCAAAATCATTCGCGGTTTAATTTACACGAACTAGATGATGAAAGATGATAAGATGAAACAAGTAGAACTTCCAGAAATGCTCCGCCAACTCTCTTATCTATCCCAAATGACCAAACTTAGTGAAACTCGCTTGCAGATAAGGGGTCGTACCCATACTACGTGACCGATTTTAGGCCACTTTTTGACCCCCTCCCCCCTCATAGTGACCGGGATAACCTAACCTTCCTATGTAATTAAGATAGGGCGTAGTATTTGGCTTAACTCCCCCCTCCCCCCAAAATGGTCACGTAGTATGGGTACGGCCCCTAAGAATCTTCATACGGAAGCGTCCAGATAAGATCTTTTGAATAGGACCCATTGATCTCGTTAACCGTTAAAATGGATGGGTATAGTAAGCAAGCCCATTGTAGTCCAAGCGGAGATCTGCAATCGGCTCGCTCACTGCAAAAAAAATCCATCTTAATTTTAAGAAACTAGTTTGTGAAGCAGTTTACAAAGATTTTTTGCTATTAAAAATAAGAAACTTTCCCCTCTTAAAACTAATAACCAAATTTTTAAAACTCATAGAATTTTGTTTATTAAATTTCATAATTATATCAGACTAAAGTGGGAGGTAAGAACGACTGTACTAACGTCCGAGATACCATGTATGTGTGACGGAAGTCTTCATTACAACGTGCATCATGCACCAGAACTGGATCAGCACTCAAAAATAGGATGTTGAAGAAAGAGGTCCATTCTCCCTGCTTCCGTCACTGGTGGGATGAACCACATAACGGAGGAGGATTGTGCGTGCACCTAACCTCAGGTACGACCGTAGACGCCAGCGAGTGGCAACATGAAAATGCGTTTTTCTCTACATCAGTGTAATATTTTGTTAAATACTTTTAGCTAACCGATAGAGAAGATATTTACGAACGCAACATATAGTATCATTTGCAAAAAGAAGGTATTTTAGAAACATTAATTGGAAATACTAATCGGGAAATGGTCACGGCGCTCCAAGCGCCACCTAGCGGCAGGTCTGTGAAACGTGGCCTTGGACCCAGCGGCTGACTGTGGACCATACCATGTGAGAAGTAGCTTGTCAACAGTTCGCGGGAATTTATCAAACTAAACCTTCGATTTACGTTGAATGTGCCCGCACTCGCTGAAGCGTTCAACCTTTACTTGAAACAGTTTCAGAAATCTAGTTGTGAAAAGTCATAAGTCATCTGGATTTTAAGAGACGAATTATTACTTTTGAAAGGCAACCTTAGTTTTGACAAACCCAGTTTATGAGTTTTCAAAATGGTTTTGAAATTTACCAACTATTTCTTACTTTTCATTTTAATTTTGGTAAATGTAATAAAATATAGCACTTTTCACAAACTTTTCTGAGTTTTCATATCATTTCAAAATATTATTAAGTTTAAGACATTTTTATGTCTTAAATTTCAGAAAAATTTTTGCAGTGCTTATTGTAACTTAACCGTCTACACACTAAATCCTTATGTACTTTTTTGTACATAGTTATGCACGATTTTGCACATGCGTTTTTTATGCATAATGTTATACGTTGTTATGCATAATTTATTCATAACTATGTATAAATTATACGCTGTTATGCATAATATTATGCTGAAGCTTACGCATGTGCGAAATCGTTCACAACTATGTACAAAAAAGTGCATAAGGATTTAGTGTGTAACTTTAACGGTCTAGGAAATATGACCGAAAAAACCACCCGCCGGCCACGCGTCATCCGGTGTGCAGACCTGCGATTTGTTCGACTCGTAGTCAAACTCCTTGTTTTGTCCCGGATTTCTGGTCCCGTTTTGTCCCCGAGTCATCCCCACCACTCTGGCTCTGGGCGGGCCCCGCAGCCGTATTGCTAGGCAAGGCAACGCCGGTCCAGGGTGGGCGTGTGTGAACTCTGCAAGGGTCTGTTGAGAAGGGTTCTGCAAGGGTCCTTTGGTTAGTGACACCTTAAGATTAGCTTGCCAAAAATTTTTAGAGCTGTTGTATCTTTCGCCTGGTGGCATTTACTGTGATGCCGATTTCGTTAACCCATGGGTCGTAGGAGCGTGGTTAGCGCTCAGTGTGCCCAGTGTGCTAGAGCCCAGCCACAGCAAGTTAACAAAGTATGCTGTTTGTTTCCCCAATGTACTGTACTGATTAGAGGGACAAGAAGCTTCATGCGTGGCGTGATACGAAACGTCATACTCCTCATTGTCATGCCAACCATGATGGTGGGACGTTGGAAAGTGGAAGTGGAACAGCCCTGGCGGTGGAACCCAAGATGAGAGCTACAGAAAGTTATAGTGATTTAAGATAAGGTAGGGAGACCCAACACTCTAAATTTCTGACGAAGAACCATAACACGAGGGAAACGGCGCAAGCATAATACGAAGCTAAATTTTCTTCGTGTAAGGAGGTTTTTGAACAATTTGATCAATTGCTCAAATTTCATTGGAAGACATGTAGAGTGCACGTCACCACCAACGTCAGTTTAATTCGCCACATAGTCGCGTGCCGCGTGTCAGAGTACCGCACAGAGGGATGAAACGCGAAAAAAGTGATGGAAATTATAGGAGTCTCCAAATCATCACCAAAATGTGAAATCGGGGGTATTCGAAGGTAAAAAACTAGTTTCTGGCAAAATCGAGAAACATTTCATCGCGATATTTCGCCAGTACCAACAATCCACGCGTGATGTTTACACCAACCATGTCCTGAGCTCGGTCCTGTGGCACCAGCCCGCCTTTGGCAGGCCTCTTACCCAACCATCGGCATTCAAAACGAAGTGTTTGCAAGTCAAGGCAGCATTCGTCAGTGTGTTTGAGGCCCGAGGGCTCGCCAACGCCGCTGCATTTCACCTAGTTTACGAGGCACTTTTGACGCCCGTTTATTCAGAATCTCTTAAGGGGCGGCGATGGGCGTAGGGATGCAAAAATACCGGTAAGATTCAAAGTTACGTAAAATACGGTAAAATACGGTATTTTACCGTATTTTACGGTAAAATTCCGTAAAATTTGCTATTTTTTGTTTTGACGATGTTTGCGTGTACGTCCCTGTAAATATTCGTCGTTGGGAGGTGTTTTATGAGGAAACTACACAAAATTATAAAGGTATCGACATGAATTATTTATTGACGGTCACAATATGTCAATCACGAGTACAAAAAAGGAACAATAACGGAAAAGTTCCACAGGAAGCCCAGATCGGGTACAAAATCAGTCAAATTAAAATTTAAAAACCCCATTCCTAATTACGCCTTACTCTTTTTGAAGACCTATTACCACCAGTAGTGCCACTGCCTGTGGAGTTTGTAGCATTAGTGCTGGCAACGGATGCACGGGTTGCACGTGTAGCTGGAGTAGGGGCGATGGGAACGGTTGGCCGGGTTGGCGGAGTGGGTGATGGGATACGTCGCTGGTTAGTCACATTCTCATTCTGCACGATCTCATGTTCTTCATCTGCGTCATCCATATCCGACCCTGAGTCCATCAGCACCTCAAAAACCCAATTAAAAGTCGTATCTTGAATAATACCCGTTTTCGTGTTTTAATTGTTCAAATATGCCAATATCTCAAAAATACCGAAAAATACCAATTTTACCGGGGTCTGCGTAAAATACGGTATTTTACCGTATTTTACCGGTAATATTACCGGCCTTTACATCCCTAGATGGGCGGCGTCTGGTGATATGAGGGGGAAAGGGGAGAGGCTACTCTCTCACGGACACGTGGCAGAACAGTTCGCAAGTGTTCGCAACTCAACTTATCTCATCGTGAAAATTAGAAATTCGTTGATTGTGCAATAGTTTTAGCAAAGTGCTTAATTTGGCCGGCTGACCCAATGGTAAATCTAAGGTTTGCGCCAGATTTGTCAGGTCACGAGCTTTCTAAAAACATATAACATGACACTGACACTTTTATTTTAAAGAATGCGACTGCCAGAAAGAATAGTACGCACCCATTGCGATAAGGACGCGAAAATCTGAAAATGTGTCAAGTTTGGAGTGGCTCACCCGCGTGTCCTATTGACAAACAAATTAGTGTTCCGTGTAGCCCAGACCTTTCTTGCTTAAATTCAATACTTTGTAGGACTCGCCACTCCTTAATAAAACATACCACTTCTCTTCGCTTTTTCAGGGTTTCATCCCACTTTGGGGCGGTGCTCCGGTGGACACTGCTATACTCTGTTAAAAATCCAGCCGTTTCAGAATGGAAAATGAAGGCAAAGTAAATTAATTTTCACAACCGTTCACAAACAGCCAATCACCGTTTTTGAACGGCAAATATAAATCCAGGAACAAAAACATTCCGCTTGTAAACGGAAAATGCGTGTTCCAAAACGAAGCGGTAGAAAAATCCGTTTGGAAACAAGAGTTTTGTGTTCACAAACGGAAAACCATTTTTGGTATGACGCCTTTTCTGGCATTTCCTTCAACAGAGGGCAATGGTTTTTGAAATTTGCGTAATTTTTTCCATTTGGAAATAGTTAGAACACTTTCCACCTTTTTCGCGGATTTCACTGAACAGGTTACAGTAACTGATGCTATGACAATTTAAAATGGTCGTCCTGCCTCTTGTTGATCTTAATACACTCCCATTACATATTACATATTCCTTGTTTCGCGCGGCAAAATGCAACAGCGTTTTGACAGCTTTGGGCTGAACCGCTCTGTTTGCGAACGGAAATTTCTAACAGTGTAGAGTGGTACGCAAATGACGCCACACGTGATCCCTGACGGGTCGGACATGTGAGAACACGCCGTAGTGGCGGGACTGCTAATGTTGAGACGCGTCCTCGAAGGCCAGGACAGCACGTGCTGTCTGCCAAGAGGCTCCATATTTTAGACACACACACAGAAAAAAATCTACGAATTAAGGTAGAAAATCAATTGTGGGTCGCTTTTTAAAAAAACTATATTTAGGGCATTTAATTTTGAGCAAGTAGCCAAGTAGCTTTAAGACGTTAAAATATGATCCCTAGACAACACAGTTATAAGAGGCTTCGATATTCGGACGGAGGGTTCGATTTTCGAACGCTTCGCCGGCTTGCGGCTGTGTGGCCCTTCGCAAGACAGCGCCTTGTGAATTTTTTGAGTGACATTTCGAAGTTGTCGAAATTGACATCACTTTACAGCAATAGATTCGTGTCGACAAGGCGAACTAAATAAAATATGTGAACACATTTCATAAGTTTGGATGGCCAATCAAACAGTCATTGAACTTCAAAAGTACCAAATAGTCCATTTTGGTCCTTTCACACACTTTGAAGTTCGGTAACTTTTTTTTATTTCCCATCCAAACCCATGACATGTGCTGACATTTTTTCTTTGCCTTCTTGAGACGAATCTAAATTTGTAAGGTGATATCTGTTTGGTTTGTTTGGAAATAGGGACCTTGCTCAGTAAGAAGAACAAGAGAAGAAGATGGCGTCGGCGTGGCGGAGCATAGCGCGGTCCCTTAACAAGCAGAAGCCTCTGTTCAGGTCTCGGCTGCGAGCGCTGTTTTGTTTTGCAAATACTCTCAGTGAAAATGACACAGAGTGAAAATTTTAACCTTAGACCAGTCCAAATTGCATTCATTTTCGCTAAACGGAGTTCAACAACGGACGGTAGCTTCTGCTTGTTGTGGGACCGCGCTACGCTCCGCCACGCCGACGCCATCTTCTTCTCATGTTCTTCTTACTGAGCAAGGTCCCTATTCACTCAAACTCAGCGAAATTCAAGCAGTACAAAGCCGGAAAGCGAACCCAATAGATAACTGCCACGGAATACTATTTTCAAACCGAGATGGGTTCGATCCTACTTAAGGCCGTTTTTCGAGTCTATACCGGTTCGAAAATCGAACCCTCTTTTAACTCAGAGACGTTCGGAGGCGTTTGTCTCACAAATACAGGCCTTCTTACGAAAACAATCTAAGTAAGTGTAGGCTGGGCGCGTGCGCTTACAGTGAGTGAAAGAAGTGTGTCAGACCCCTTGCTGTCGGAAATACTTCACCGGGAACTTTGTCTGCGTTCAGACATCATCGGTCGGGGGACACTACTGTGTGAATAGGCAAGGGGGAAAAACGATTTTCCCACTTGTATGTTGCAATGGCCCTCAAAAGTGCGCTCAATTTTGTCAACTGCTTCTCATATCTGTGTGCTGTTCCCGGCAGTGCTGCCTGCTGGCTCCAAGGACACGCTGCACTACGACCTGCAGCGGCGCTCCGTGAGCCTGTGCTCTGTGCGCGGCCGCGTGGCCGTGCTGCAGGTGGACACGCAGGCCATGCCGCTGCCGCCCACCTTCCCGCCCATGCTGGTGCAGACCAGGGCGTTCCTGGCGCACGAGGAGGGCGCCGCCAAGAACCTGGAGCACCTGTGCTCGCTGGCGCTGCAGGTGGCCGCGCTGCAGGGCCGCGGCGCCGTGCAGGTGGTGGCGGCGGGCGGCGCGCTGCAGGACGCCGTGGCCAGGGCCGCGCAGCAACAGCTGCCCGACGTGAGTATCCCCGAACGGGGCGGGGCTAAGGTCGGGCTGGGCGTTTTTTTTAATGTTCCCTTTCAAAAGAGCAATTCTAGTCGTCGCTGGTCGAAGAACAAGGGGAAGAAGAAAACCGGACGCTGGGAAGCAAGGGAGTGTAGGTAGCTAGCTCAGTTTATGAGAGAAATATTGACAGAGATATGTTTCTTTCCTTTGCCAAAAAGTATTTGTAACTGATAAATTGCTTTTTTGAAGATGTACGCTTCGGAAAACTCTTAGGCCAATGCACTCGTACAATTCTGTGAGGTCATGTTGCCGGCGCCATTTCCGGTTTCTTTCTTGCTCTTGTTCTTCGATCGACGAGAACTAGAAGGCTCTCGGTTTCATTACAGAGAGTAACCATATGGCTTGGAAGTCCCTACCAATGATATCACTTAAAACACAAGATGATTGTGTGAAATGAAAAATTGACCAGCCATGAGTTTGTTGGCTTCATTGTGGTAGCACCCTTAAAATTAGTATTTTTTGATAAGAGGAGAATCCCAAACAATCTGACTCTGACAGTTGCAGTGATTAATGGTGATAGCTATAGTTTAAGAAATTTTCATTTTTGAATTGCAATTGGTTTGGTAGTTATTTAGCTCAAGCTGGTCTCGGCTTCAGTTTCGGATAAGAGGTGACTTTTTAAAATAAGCATTAGAACTTAGTAAGACAATTAACAATAGATTCTGATTATTGTTTGATAAAGTAGACAATATTTTATAACAGTTTGGTGCTTCTGTTTCTGCTTGGAGGGACACACTAGGTATGGTGACTTTGGTTTGGTATTTATTTCACTGAAGCAGTTCTCCGCTTTAAATTCGGAAAAGGGATGACCTTTTAAACTGAGTGTTTGAGATTTGTTAACCCACTTAAAAGTGAATCTGATTATTAATTGAGTTAAGTAGACAGTATTTTAAACATTTGTAAAGCCTCCATTTTTACTCAAAGGGACACTTGGGCTGATCACTTTGCTACCTCTGTTGCTCTTCTATTCCTCAAATTTGAAGTGACAAGCAGAGTACAGAGAGTAAACATTTAAAATACTTAGTTCAGTTATACATTGCCTGTCAGCAGGTCAATGGAGTATGTTCACTTTTATTGGCTATTTGGTCAATAAAAGTAACCTTAGAACAGAACTAAGTATTTTAAATGTTTACTCTCTGTACTCTGCTTTTTCACTTCTAATTTGAGAATAAAAAGAGCAACAGGGGTAGCAAAGGTAGCAAATAATCAACAATATTATTTGGTACTATATGTGTATTATTTATGTATTATGAGGCCGCGTACGAAGTATTATCCGAGTTATTTACCCCTCGAAGGCTCTATTCTTTGATTTAAATTTCAATACCAGCGTATTCGTATTGGTTGTGATTTAATTATTCAATTCTTTGATATTGGATCAATTTCTCAATCAAGCGATCGCGCTATGTGATTGTGAAGCCTCTGCGTTCTTTATCATCGACCTTTTGTCACTTTTAACGTGAGGTATGAGAAGAGCAGCACGCTTACATTTATCGACAAGTTTTCAGTATATTTATATTGAGGGCCGCTGTTGTAGCTAGACCAATATGTTATGTAGATCACCATATTGACCACTCACTCGATATATTTCATCCACACGCTTAAAACCTTCCGAAGTATTTTGAGCATACATAATACAAACTAATTTACTTTGTTGCACGAAGAAATAGTTCGTAAATTACGAAGTATTTTCTTTGTAAGCTTATGTAGGATGAAAATACTTTGTTATAACCGGCTGCTTTTCTCTGAAAATCTTAATATAGTTTGTAAGGTTCCCTCATCATAGGAAAAATCCCAACATGGGTATGAAAAACCAAATTCCTATACTCGGTTCGGATTTTTACCATATTGCAGTAGCAGAAGAAGGAAGGTATAGGAATTTTCCAAATCTTATATAAGACTTTCGTTTTCCATACCCAAATTGGTACTATTACCATCCGCCAGTTTGGTAGAAATCCGGTTATTTTGAAGAGTGTGCACTATTACTACAAGATATTGGTTTCTGATTCAATTTTAATATCCTGATCATTGGGTGTAGACAATGAAATCACAACACTGCCAAAGCGCTGGGCCGAGATTATTGTGGCTCGAAACACCAGCACCCCATTTGCTTGCAGCTGCCCGTTCGCGTGGTGAGCGAGGCCGACGCGGCGGACGGCGCGGCACTGGTGGTGAGCGACGCGGCCGACATGGACGCCGGCCTGGACGCGGCGCGGCGCCACGGCGGGCTGCTGCTGGCCGAGCTGCCGGCGGGGCTGCCGCCGCCGCCCAAGCTGCGCGTGCTGCTGGGCGTGCAGCAGGCCGGCCGGCGGTACGCGCTGCTCAAGCACGCCGTGGACGTGGACCCGGTCAGCCAGGTGCTGCACGTGGAGGTGCTGCAGCTGGAGCGGCTGCCGCTCTGCAAGGACGCCGTGGTGTACCTGGTGTTCCACGGCGTGCCGCTGCCGGCCGTGCCGGGCATCGTGAGCACCCTGGCCGCGGCGCCCGGCGGCGACCGCGCGGTCTGCGTGTTCCTGCAGGACAACGCGGCGCCCCCCTTCGCCCTGGACGCGCCCCTGTACGCCGCGCAGCTGCGCCTGGGGCTGCGCGTCAACGTCCTGCAGGGCGGCCGCTGGGGCTGGCTGCACCGCCGGCACCTGGCTCACCTGAGCGCCGAGGCCGCGCCCTGCCTGCAGCGCCCCAGGCAGCTGCACATGGACGCGCTACAGGTCAAGTGCCTGGGCGTCAACCCCCACAACGACGTGGCCGAGGACACGGCCGTGGGGCTGCTGGACTACGCGGGCGTGCGCGCAGCCGGCGTGCGCGTGATGGGCGTGTGCGCGTCGGGCGCGGGGCCGCTGCAGCCTGACGCCGTCCTGGAGTGGCCCGTGCCGGCAGGCTGGTCCGACGAGGCCGCCGCCACCGTGCCGCTCGTGTACGCCACGGCCGCCAACGCGGTGCATGAACAGGTAGGGTCGCTGCCTCTCGGCTTGAGCAGGTTTATTTAAGAAAAGCAGGGTCTTACAATGACCCTCTTGGATTTCGCTGATTTTTTGGTGGTCAGTAGTCCTCCCAGGTGGGAGTTCAGGGCCAAAATTTCAGAGCACAAAAAAATTTATTTTGGAAGATATAGAGATCTTTAATTTTCTTGGGACTTTTTGCATTGAATTTGGGATTTTCTTATAGCTTCGCGACTTTTGGTCCGATTAGCTTCAAATTCGGGTCCTAGCATCAAAATTGAATGAGGAACACGGTCGTGCCCTCAGATTCGACCTGCGATGTTTTTTTGAAAGTTATTTTTCACTTTTCCTCGAAAAAATGACTAAAAAGGTCCCAAATCTTGGGATCTTGGACTTATAATTTTAAAAATGTTTTAAAACCAGCGTTATCCGATGGAGAAAGATCCGCTGAATCCAAAAAACTCAACCCCAGATTTTTATCACTAACCGTTCCGGAGATATGCCACTCCAAAGTCAGGCAATATATTTTAGGTCCTAGTTTCTGTGAGATTTTGCCGAGCTACTCACTCCCATGTATTGGGCGGTCAGTTCCAGCGACGCAGGCCTTATGCACTGGTTGGTTGTCTCCAGCGTGCCTTTCTAGCGCCTGCGCCGGCACAGTTGGGCCAGATAACAGGTAGAGGTGGTCAAAATCCCGGCCGCGATTTTAGCTCCTTCACGCCCAGAAAAAATCTCGGATTTAATACTGAAAAAGTACCGCTAATTATTTTTCGGCCACTAGCGTTATAATTACGATATAGGAACGGTCTCAAAATAGGAACGGTGAGGTCAAAGAGAAGGCACGGTGAAATTGTAAACCAGAACGGTGAAAAGGAATCATCATAAAACGGAAATCTTAGACCGGCAGACTGTGAACACCACCGTGCCTTCTGACCTCACCGTACCTTTTTTGTTTAGACCGTTCCCATAACCAACGGCTGAACCGCGTTGTTTTTAAAATATATTTCCGTGATTTGAGTCATGGAGAAGACAGATCTGTTGATACGGAAAGACCTTTGCAGTCAATAACGCCAATCTTCCGCTAATGCAAACCTGTTTATTGAGACGGATTCATTTTTTATCCCTTTTCTCCATATCATTCCTGAATTGTTGTTTTAAATTTGGTGCGTGGTAAGTTTACAAGATTTGGCTAGTCAATTTTCAAGGTCATGAAAATTGGACAAAATCTTCTGGCATTTTGAGAGCAGATGGCGAGAAAGCGAAAAAGGGATAGCAGAAATGGATCGGACTCGGTTTCGTTTCAACAGAGGGTAATACTAAGCTTTAGTTTTACCAGCGCACAGTGGGCCAGAAGACCGCGCAGGGGGCCGAAACTCTCGACGCGTGTCGGCTTCCTGAGTCGCTAAATGGTACTGGAACCGAACATCTCACCCGACCCTTGGATTGCTTTCGGAACGAGGAATCCATTAGTGGGGTCACACGCTCGGTTAGAGTCAAATTTAGCGACTCAGGAGCTCAAATCGCGTCCGGGATTTTGACCGCCTCCACCTGTTATCTGGCCCAGTGTGCCGGCGCGGGCGCTAGAAAGGCACGCTGGAGACAACCAACCAGTGCGCAAGGCCTGCGTCGCTGGAACTGACCGCCCAATACATGGGAGTGAGCAGCTCGGCAAAATCTCACAGAAATTAGGACCTAAAATATATCGCCTGACTTTGGAGTGGCATATCTCCGGAAAGGTTAGTGATAAAAATCTGGGGTTGAGTTTTTTGGATTCAGCGGATCTTTCTCCATCGGATAACGCTGGTTTTAAAACATTTTTAAAATTATAAGTCCAAGATCCCAAGATTTGGGACCTTTTTGGTCATTTTTTCGAGAAAAAGTGAAAAATAACTATCAACAAAACGTCGCAGGTCGAATCTGAGGGCACGGCCGTGTTCCTCATTTAATTTTGATGCTAGGACCCGAATTTGAAGCTAATCGGACCAAAAGTTGCGAAGCTATAAGAAAATCCCAAATTCAATGCAAAAAGTCCCAAGAAAATTTAAGATCTCTATATCTTCCAAAATAAATTTTTTTGTGCTCTGAAATTTTGGCCCTGAACTCCCACCTGGGAGGACTACTGACCACCAAAAAATCAGCGAAATCCAAGAGGGTCATTGTAAGACCCTGCTTTTCTTAATTAAACCTGCTCCTTGTGAAACGCCTGCGCGCAGTGGGCCAGAAGACCGACGTAGGCGGCAAAAACTCCAGACGCGTTTTGAGCTCCTAAGTCTTTCAACAGGACTTGAATCGAACGCCTGACCTTACCAACGGATTCCCTTTTCGGAGAGCAATCGATTGATAGCGAGGGGGTAATGCCCTGTACAAAAAAGCCGTGTATTACGCGTAATACACGTATTTGTAATACCATTTTAGGGTCAAATGTGGCAAAATTTAGCATTTTAATGCCGTAATACACGTGTAATATCACCGTAATACAGCGTAATACCGAGTAGTCTGTACACGGTTTCTCGAAGTGTTTATCCCCTCGATTGATAGGGTCACACGGTCGGTTCGAGTCCTGTTTAGCGACGCTGGAGCTCAAAAGGCGTCTAGATTTCCGTCCGTCTCCAGCCCACTGTGCGCCGGCGATGTGCGCCGCGTCCTCACGCCTGCCCGTCCGTCCGCAGCTGTGCGTCCGCCGCGGGGAGCGCGCCCTGGTGGTGGACGCCGCCTCGGCGCTGGGCCGCGCCGCCGTGGCGCTGCTGCTGCGCGCCGAGTGCCGCGTGGTGGCCGTGGTCAAGGACCGCCAGCAGGAGGCTGCCCTGCGCGCGCACTTCCCCCACGCCGCCCTGGACACGCTGGTCGGCACGCCCAGGGACTTCCCGTCCAAGCTGGCGCACCGCTACGGCAAGGCGTGCGTGGACGTGGCGCTGACGCAGGGCGGCGCCGACGCCTTCCGCTGCGTCCTGGACATCATGAACCACTTCGGCCGCCTGCTGCACGTCGGCACCGGCCTCAAGGACGTCGGCAGCAGCGTGGGTGAGTAGGACATCGGGTCGGCGGACCTCCGGGCACACTCTTAATGTCTTACGAAGAAAATTCCAATAGAAGGAAATGGCGGAAGCATAATGGGAAGGTGGTTTTTCTTCATATTACGAAGGTTCTTCCTTGTAATGTTGTAGGGTGACTCGGAAGTAAGGAGGAGATCAGTTAGGACGAGGGTGGATTCAGTAATTCAGTGGTTCATTCAAAGAAGCTCGATGGTAGCGTAGCGCGGAGCGAGAGACTCAGAGCAGCTCCTGCCTCTAGCTCGACTCGTACTCGAATGCCTTGTCGGTTCAGCGTAGCCCGAGCGGCCCGCTCGGGTTCGCGCCCCAAGTTCGGCAACCCTTCGGCTTCGGGCCCGAGGACGAAGGCGTAGTTCGCTCGGCGGCCGCTCGAGCGCAGCACTCCGCAGGCGCGCTGCGGGCTTTGCTGACGGCGACTTCAGGACTCGAACGGCGAGCGGCCGTGTCTGCCAACAACGCAAAGATCGTCAACGGTTGGATCTGTTCGGATCTGACAATCCACCGTGCGAGAGAGACACCATCATTCGGTTCCGATGCCGGGCCTCAGCGGCCGGCTACTGGCCGAGCTTCGAGTCCCGGCCGAAGCCTGCATTTTTGTCGGTCTGGTAGGGGGGGCGAAAATCAAAAGAGGTGTTTCTTGGGTTGCCTACCTTCAAGGGGCAAAACCCTAAAACGGTTTAGACTTGTTTATTTAAGTTCAAAACCCAGCGAGCGAAGCGAGCTAGAAGCAAAAATTACCCATTTACCGCTTTTTCATAACTTTTAAAACATAATAGCGCCGCCGGGACTCGAAGCTGGTCATCGGTTGGGACCGAAACCGGCGCTACGGATCGGTTCGGGACCGACCCGAAACCGATGTTTGTATTACGAAGAAAAAGCTCAGTAGGATTTAATCTGATATTGTGGTGCAGGCCTCTCGACCTTCCTGATCAGCATCTCGGCCTACTCCCTGTCTTGGGACTGGCCGCTCAAGGCGACCGAGGAAGTCAAGCGGCGCGTCCAGGAGGCCGTGAAGGCCGCCATCGAGGACGGCGTCGTGCAGCCGCTGCCCTTCCACGCCGCCCTCGGCGACACGCTGGCCGGGTCGCAGAGGCACGTAGCAACAGTCCTTGCCGTTTATGATATGTTGCAACACTGAGGTCTTCCTGCATAACATGAACACTGTGATGCATAATATCACACTCATCTAACATCCAAGTGCATGCACAATGAGGTCTGAGCGGGGAGGCTCCTTCGCCGCTCGGCTGCTAGATGGCCCCAGCGGGCGAGGTCGCTATGAAAAATCCAACGTAACGTTTGTGGCAGGGTAGGCGTTACGGACACAACGCACCCGCCGCCAAACGTTACGTTGGATTTTTCATAGCGACCTCGCCCGCTGGCACCATCTAGCGGCCGTGCGGCGAAAAAGCCTCCCCTCTCAGACCTCATCATGCACGAAAAGGAGTCCACATGAGGTTCATGTGTGTTGCTGTCGTCTCCACTCACAGAAAACATCTTACGGACACCACACTGTCAGAAATTTTGTTGTTAATTAACAACAAATCTATTGCTAATTTTTTTTCTGACAACAGTTGTTTTTAAACGACAACAGTCGTTTACGAACAGAGAATGTTGTTGATAAATGACAGTTGGGTCATTCTAAAACAACTTACTTGTTGGAAGACAACTTTTCCGTCGTTTCAGTTTTAAACAAAGATGTTGTAGGAAAACGACCATGTTGTTGACAGTTTTGTCGTTTTCAAACAATCGTTTCGGACAGTGCACGCATCCTAATACAGACAATTATGTGCAATCACAATTATTGATGGATGAAGCTTGACATACGGATGATTTTACCCTTAACACGAAGATGTCTCGTCCGTACCTTGCAAATTTTTTGTTTGTTCGTTATGGACACAAAAACCTTTGTATAACGGGTGAAATCATCCACACTACAAGGTATATCGATCCGTGATTGTCTTTGCACAAAATTGTTTCCATTACGAAAACATGCAATCGGTGAAGAGTTGTATTGAGTGTGCAAGGTACCGAGAAAAACCTTTGTAACACGAAGAAAAAGTATTTTCTCAATATGCTTGCACCATAGACGACCTGGCCCAGGCGAAATAAGAGGAAGAAAGGAAGAAGAATCTTCACGAACATGGCCGCCGTCGGCTGCTAGGACCAATCAGGGACCGGCCGCCATGTTCGTGAAGATTCTTCTTCTTTTCTTCTTGTTTCGCCTGGGCCAAGTCCTCTATTTTCTTCACTGTCATTCTTCAATGAACATTTTATGAAGAGACATGAACGTTTGTGCACAATTATAGGAATTCGTTAAGAAGCTTAACAGATTCTTCAAAACTAAATTGATGAAATAGTTTATAGCACAATAAAATATGTTTCCATGCCCATTAATGTGCACAAACGTCAATACCTTTTTAAAGGAAAAGTCAGTTCGAGTCTGAAAGTGTTCGTATTACGGGAAATCCTTCCGCGAGACATTTCTAGCGTGGCTTGCAGGCGCGTGGCGGAGGGCGCGGGCAAGGTGGTGCTGACGCCGGACGGACACAGCGCGCCGCCGCTGGACGCGAGCCGCGGCTGCCTGGTGGTGGCGCCGGCCGCCAAGGCCGTGTCGCTGGCCGAGTGGCTGCTGTCCCTGGGCGCGCGGGACGTGAGCGTGGCGCCCAGCACGACGGTGGGCGCGGCCTTGGTGTCGCGCCGCTGCGGGCTGCTCGCCCGGCACTACGGCGCCGCCGTGCGCCTCCTGCAGCCAGCGGGCGCGCAGCAGCTCGTCAAGGTAAGCACTCCACTTCGACGAGTGTGACGTCTCCTTCGTTACAATTTGAATTTTGCCATGTTCACCGAGAGTGAAAGATTCTTGATCAACACCAAATTTTAGGCGAGATATTCTTAATCACCCGAAGTTGGGTGGGAATTATTTTATCACGCAAATTTCACCCCAATTCGGGCGATAAAGGGTTCATCAGCCACCCCCATAGCTAGCTAGGATTATCACCTAAATTTGAGAACTAAGAATTTCTCTCCCAAAATTTTAGTCCTGAGAATACTTTCGCCAAAATTTTCGTGCTGATCATGGCTCCTCAAGAGGTGAGGACTTCATTTCTCTCGCCTTTTTGAAGGAGAGTTTTCCTCTGACCCCTAGGGTAGCTTAACTTGTCATCCTTGAGCTTCCAGTGTACAGTGCCAGTCTGTCCCCACAGGCGGCCGGACAGCAGGCGCCGCTGGGTCTGGTGGTGACGCTGGAGCAGCCGGCCGAGCGCGTGCGTGCGCTGGACGCGGCCACGCGGGCGCCGCGCTGCACGCTGGTGGTGCTGGCCGACGGCAAGCAGGGCCTGGGCGCGCTGGTGGACGTGGTGCGCTGCCGCAAGGCGGACGGCCTGCCCGGCGTGCTCACCGCTGTGGGGGACCTCCCCGCCGACGTGCGCACCGTGCCGCTCGCCGAGGTGAGCGTCTACGTCTTCCTGGCTACACTCTCTCTGCAAATCGAAACGCATACATTGTATGCTCTACCTGGAGCATGCCTGCAAGCACGCTCTAGCTAGCGCATGCCTGCCAAGCATGCACTAACAAGTGCATACCTGCCATGTACACACTTACTGGAGCATATATCTAGTGCCTAAGAGATAGGGAGTTTTCTGCTCCAGTAAGCGTGTACATGGCAGGTATGCACTTGTTAGTGCATGCTTGGCAGGCATGCGCTAGCTAGAGCGTGTTTGCAGGCATGCTCCAGGTAGAGCATACAATGTACGCTTTTAGATTTGTAGAGTACACACTAAATGTTTATGTAGAATTTTGTACGTGACACTTGCACGATTTTGTGCATGCGGGGAATTTGCATAATATTATGCGTAAAAATGTATAAATTTATGCTAATTTGTGCACAATTCTATGCAAAACGTTACGCAGGTTTAAAATCGTGCATCACCACGCACAAAATTCTACATAAACATTTAGTGTGCCAACTCGTTACGGACAGCACGTATCTGTAATGCTAACAGTTTTGTGCAAGCACAATAACGGATGGATTTAGCTTGTATTGTGGATGGTTTTACCCGTAATACCGTAAGCTGGGGTAACAAGAAACAATTTCGGGGTGATTTGAGACAAAGTGAAGTAAACGTTAGGCTAACTCTCAGCCCCCAATTTGATAAATGCAAAGGCTTCCACTATAAAACATTCAGTAGTCATTGTCATACTTTTTCTCAACGTGAAGTTTGACAGTAAAGAGACAGCAAATGCAACCAAAATGAAAATTGTTAAGATAAAAATCATGCGCCTCAAATTGCCCGGAAATTGCCTCATATTGCCCCGGCTTACGGTATAAAGGTTTTCGTGTCCGTAACGCTCAAACTACTTACATCCTCCGCAAGGCACAGCCGAAGAAACCTTCGTAATTCAGGTGAAATCATCCGTAATTCAAGCTACATTTATCTGTAATTATATTTGCAAAAAGTAGTCTGTACTATGGATACGTGATACCAATAAGAAGTTTGCTGCATACACTGTATGCACTGCAGATCCCTGGATTTGCTAAGATGTGCAGTGAACCGATTGCCCGGTTCCATTTCAACGGCCGCGTTGTCTCTCTCCAGGCTCTCCGCTGCGCCAGCGACCCCGGCGTGCACACGGTGGAGGTGATGCAGGTGGCGGCGGACGCGGGCCGCCTCGGCGGGGACGCTGGCGGCGCGCTGGCGGACCTGCTGCCCGACTCGGTGGAGGCGCTGCGAAGGCTGGGCCAGTCCCTGCACGACGACGTGGCCGTGCGCGAGCTGCCTTCACTCGTCGGCGGCTCCAAGGACCGCAGGAACAAGGAGGTGAGCGCCCCATCACCACAAACGGCCAGAAGCCCGGCGCAGGCGGTCATAACTCCCGGCGCGTTTTGAGCTCCAAAGTCGCTAAATGGGACTCGAACCGGACGTGTGACCCCGCAAAAGATGCAAAGGCGATAAATTACCACGTAAAATTACGGTAAATAACCGTAATTTACCGGTGAGCCGAAATATCGGTAATCGACGATAAAATTCAAATTTTTTCAATATCTTGCCTCTTAATGCACTTAAAATGATAGAAGCTTAATAGGACAAACTTAGAAACATTTTCTGAAAAGGTGGACCCACCCCACCCACCCTCTCAGCCTCTTTACGACTTTCTACCCAGATTACAACCTGATTTTGACCAATGGCCATTTGGGTAAGTTTGATAAGCTGTGTCGAAACCCCAGAAATTATAAAGCCCATTACTGCCAAAATAATAATTTAAAACATTATTTTTTCTTGTGGGGGATGGTTTTGGACCCCTACAAGTCAATTGGGTTGGGTTAGGACCAAAGCCGCCACCCTCGATATTGGGTCGTGTGTCGATCTGAAAAAAAAGGGCCCACCTGCCGGCTTTTGTGATAGCCTTATGTGGAAATATATTCATTTCCTTTAACCTTGTAATGGATTTTATCACTGAAGGACACAACAACAACCATGTTTCCTACTGCTGTTTTTCGACGAATTCATGAAAATATAGCAAAAGCACATCAGAAAACGAATTTTACAGATTTTTACCAAAATTACCGGTAATTCACAGTTTTTTTTTACGTAATTTTGAACACACGGAGAAAAAAAATTAGGTGTACAGCTAAATCTTAGCTGCTGCAGCTAATTTTAGTGGGTAATATAGTGTTTGCTAAAACGTTAGGTCCACTAGCTAAAAAAAATCGCAAACCTATTTTAGCAGGATTGCTAACTATAGTTAGAAGTGTGGCTAAGATAGCTGCGCTGGCGGTTCGGTTGATTAGATGCTCAGCAAAGCAGTTAGCAGCCTAACTAATTTTTATTACGTGTGTTGATAAGAAATTTGGTACTGTGTTAACAGGTGAGCTGGACAGCTAGTCGAGTTAGCAGTAAGGAAAATGAATTCCCAGGCCCCAGCCATGGACATAGCTAAAAAATTAGCTACCGTGATAATTGGTTAGCTAGAGAGAAAAGCAGATTTGCAGTGCAGATAAGGGATCTCTATCCCCTTAGAGGAATCAGGATGGCTTGAATAAAATAAATATTTTCAATTAAAAATTTGAATGCAATTTTTACCACAAAATTATCAACTTAACAGTTGAGTAAAGTCAAATCAAGCACAAAAAAAAATAAGATTAAATAATTCAGTACAATAACTCCCTCTCCAGAGGGCAGATAGAAAACACACATTTGTCAATGTGGACAAAAAAACAAAATTTTCAACTTAACACAAAGTGAAACACAAACAAAATAACAATTAGATTAAATGTTTTAGTACAATAACTCCCTCTCCAGAGGGCAGATGATAAACACACAGTGGATGAGGGTCCAAGAGTTTCGGTTGCTCAAGGGCAAACCAATTGAGACTATCTGATTGTGGACGTGCCACTTCATACCCTCTAACATCACTATAGTAACCAACTGTGACCAAGGGGGAACAGATAAAAAGAGGACAGTCATTGAAAGGAATTAGAAATTGAATCTCTGCAAACAAAAATAGACCGTCATCATCAGTGTCATACACAACTACCTGTCTAGGCTGATATTTGGTGCCCTTGTACTCAATCCAATTTGCAAGCAACTGACTAGGATTATTGAAAATACTGTCTGGCAAAGTAAGACAGTATGCAGGATACATATGAGAATCCTTAAGATTAACCAACTGACTAGGTCCAACAACCATTGCATGCCTTAAGGAACTATTACTTACACATCTAAAACAAAATGAAAGCTGTTGCTTTATGGCAGCAGTACGACAAAGATTTACCCTTGACATACAAGTATCACAAGTTTTTGTTATAAGTCTATGCTTAGCTTCTTGTCTTAAAGTAGAAAATAAACGAAATGGACCAAGTAGACGAAGTAACCGCTGATAATGTGCTAAATGATGATGCTTGCCTTTCAGGTTCTCCCCAGTTAACTTCATGTACAATGAATTGTGCTCTTGCACTGTATGAGTTATAACCGGTCCGATATTCTTAGGTAATCCATTGGCATGGAGCAAGTCAACAACATCGTGCAACAACAAATACAATCTATAGAATTCGTCATTTTCAGGCACCATGTCTATGACCAAAACCCCAAATATTCTAACAAAAGTGTACATCTCTGCCCCTGTCATTTTCAATTTATCATTTTTCAGTCTATCAACGCATATCAGGGGAGGCCTGTTGTCAGAATCAACACCTAAGTCCATGCAATACAAGCGGCTATTTAAAGTAGGGATGAACATTTTGTTCAGAGAATTAAAATGACGTAACACTGGCAGCATGGTGTAGTGAGCTACGCCCTCTATTACATCATGAAATTCATCAACAGAGATGTCAGTTGGAGTCTCAAACGAAGGCAGCTTATTAAAAATACACAACTCCTTGATGCCAGTGTTCTTTGGATCGTTAAGTTCAACATCAGACATATAAGACTCAGGGGTTCTTATCATAGACGGATCTTCATACAGCTGACTATCACATACAGATTTAGGACATGAGCAAATACGGCAATAAAAATTTGCAGTAAAGCTCTCAACAAAACCACAGATGCCATTCAAACCCTTATTATCACCTAAGATAGCAGCAACAACAAAATACATGTGAACACATCCCATTTCAGGGACATTAACGTCAATACCTTGAGTTCCAAGAAAATTTAGCTCTTTGAGTAATGGCTTGAAAACATTTTTGTTTCCATACAAAGACCTATTATCAGCATCAAACAACAAAGCCAAAAAAATGTTCTCAAGCTTTGACACACAATCAGGAGGAAGTACAGGAATACTAACATAAGTGCAGCCTAGTGGCTCACAGTGAGGCCCAAGGGCACTGTTTGGCTCTACCTCATCATAGTAAACATTTATAGGCATCACAATATCCTCGTCTTTATAGTTAGAACGCTTCCTTTTCCACGCCTCACCCTGAACTATATTACAAATCCAGTCACTTTCTTTATTAAGTGATTCCATATAACTTACGGTATCAGAAAAAGCATCAGGAAGTTCAAAGAAACGTTTCAGTAATTTCCTCAGAGGTATCATTTGTCCTAATACATCTTTCATTTTCAAAGTTACACCATTTTTAGATTTAACCCTCTCCTCTCTACAAAATATTGTATAAGATACAGGAGGTATGTAATCACCACAAGATTCAAAGTATTGCAGACGCTTGTACTCTGTCTGCAAATGATCAAAAGGTCTTTGGAAAGTTTCGAACATTGAATTAATTTTACTCTTTACATCAGAATCCAAATCTGGAGTTAATGAGGACATAACAGTGTCTTTAAAATTCTCAAAAAATGGATTTGATAAATAGTCAGAGAAATCTTTCACAACTTTGTCCACTAGATTTCTTGGAAATGCTGGATTTGCATATAGTTTGGCAACAAGAATATCTTCCTGTTTAACAAGCATGTCTGTATAGTTAATATCTTCACTAGTAGACTGTACAGAAAAATCACAATCATCACTTAAACTAGGCTGGAGCAGAGAAGTGGAAGTACATGCTGAACTGTCTAAGTCTGAAGCAATAACTCTCTTCGGTGGTACAACATTATCAGGATGATAAGAAATGCCATGTTTCTTTGTGACATGTTGTCTGAATGAAGGGTATAAGTTAAAACTAGTATAACAGCTACCAACTTTGCAAGTATACTTTGAGCAAGTTTGATGGGCTCCTTTAAAATGAACATGAAAGGTCTTTAGATCTTTAAAAACTAAGTTACATTCAGAACATGGCAAATCCATGGTAAATATACATTACCAAAGTACCTGAAAAAAAAAACAAACACAAAATTCTGAATTACTAACAGTATCAAAATTGCTAAAGCTTCAATTGCAAAATTTTTCAAAAGATAAGAAATGTATATTATAATAATACTAAAAGAAATAATATCAGAAGTTTTAAGTTAAACATGTTAAACATTGTAAACACAGAACTATTGATGACACATCATTTATAAAAATAATGAAACAATAAATCACTGCTTAAAGACAAATTCTTTTTCTTCAAATCAGAAAAAGATTTAAAAAATGTAGATCAAAAGAAATAATATCAGAAGTTTTAATTTGAACACATTAAACAAAAAATAATAGAAATACTAAATAAAGATTGCAGAAACAAAATAATTGAGATCACATCATTTGGAAAAATGATGAAACAATAAATCACTGCTCAGAGACTAGTTCTTTTTCTTAAAATCAGAAAAAGATTTCAAAATGGCAGATAACCTTCCATCAGGTTTATCAACATTCAGATGGTACATTGCTTTCTCTAAGAATAGCCACTCTCTCTCACTTTCCTTGTGGTACTTGCAATCTAAGGCATGCATTGCTTTAAATGTGATGTCTAAAGCCTTGAGAGGGTTTTCCACTTCATACATAGTACTGTTGATGCGGACAAATGATTGAGAAATATCATCCAGAGTTGGGCCAACCACCACTGCTTGAGGCCCAAGTGAGAGGTTGAACGGCTCATATTTGTCTTTTGCTCTGCTAGCCAAAGATATATTAATATCTCCAAGACACTGCAGAAAAAAAAAATTTAGTTAGTTAACAAAAAAAAATATTAATAAGGCATCATTAATAATGTTAAAAGGCACCTTCACGTGCAGCATCAGGGCTTCTGCAACTTCTTGCCTAGATGGGCGCCATTGCTTCTTACCCTTCTTTGCACATGTAATGACTGAGAATAAATAGGGTAATGCTTGGATAACCCTTATTTTCCTACCATCTGAAAAGAAAAGTAGATACTCATTAAAATGAATAATTCACTAAAACTTGAATGCTTTAGAAAAACACTGTTCGTATTTACCTTCAGTAAGACTTTCTTTAATATCGTCAGAATTAGGTACTTTGGTCTCAACAAAAGCCGCAAGTTGAGGAAACTCCACAAACAAAGACAATCCAGAGGCAGGATATTTTAAATCAAAGTCAGTTTCAAGCTGAAGAGAAACATAAGATTAATAGTTTGAAAAAGATTATAGATACATAAAACAGTAGTCAAGCTTACCAAAAAATATCCCGACGGGTCTTGAAGGCTAGGGTACTTGGTCAGATATGTGGCCACTGGCAATGTGCCACTAAGCAATTGGCGCATACGATGTTTGGAAGTCAATTTCCACAGTGAACTTACTTTTGACCACGGCTGTTTATTGTTTTGCAGCCATAACAAGTTTTCCCCCAATTCTGGATCAAGATTATCGTTCTCATCTTCATCTGTAAAAAGGAAACAAAAGCACTTTAAGAACATGTTCAAACAAAAAAAATCTTATTCACAATATGTCTTAGAAGCCCATGCACATTCTTACCAGATTGAGAGAGATCTTCAGGAGCTTCCGGTTTTGAAAGTAATCCGCTTTTGTTCATTTTCCTGCGGATATCATAATATCTGCTGAGGAGCTTTCCTCGACCAGCTGCTGAACTACGTTTCTTTGACGCAGAAACCCACACTTCCTAAAACCAAAGACAATAATTGTGTGAAATATTTAAAAACAAAAACAACAACAAAAGGACTAATAAAATGACACTCCACAACTTACCCTTTTTTCTGATGGGAATAATGAGATCACACAGTCAGCCATAGACTCTTCCACATCAGAAGGTAACCTTAAACAAAAAAATGTTTAAAATAGGAATATGCACTGGTTTAAAAATAGGTTACATAGGTTTTACAATTATAATCATACTTTAAGTGATAAGCATATTTTACAAGCCAGTAAGTCTATGTACAACACTATGCATGAGCTGCCAGTGTTTTAAAATATAGAAAGGGCGTAAACTCACTTTCGGAGTGAATCATCCTTCAGGTAGTCGTTTATAATTACATCAGCTAGTAATGTTCGATTGGCATCGTTGAGGTCTGAATTCAGCTTGTAATATCGCAAGACACACTTTCCATTAACGCAAGACCCACACAATCGAGCTAGGTCCTGTAAAAAATATGAGCGCATTAAACATTGATAGTTTACAACAAAAATGGGCTCTTGATTAACAGACAAACTACATACCAGGTCAAAAAGGGAAGGGCGTGCTGATGCTCTTTTTAATACAACATCAGACCTTGGGGTTTCGGAAACTTCTTCCTCAGGCCTTGGAGTTTCGGAAACCTCTACGATATCCACAGATCGCAAGGACCCATCATGAAGAACTTCAGCAATAACTTGCGATGCTGCCACTTCCACTGTTTCCATGCTGTGTTCTGCAGCCTTATAACACAGAAGAAAGTGACTACTTAGTGAATGTTAAATAACTTACACTCAAGATGAAAAGAAAACAGGTACCACAGAAGTAGACAAACTTGCCACATTAAAAAACTCTTCAATAATGATCTCAGATGCAACCCGAGTTAACTCATCAACTGACATTATCCACTGAAATTCAACCCACATAAAAGAAACCATAAAACAAACAACTTAAGGGTCTTGACCGTAACATACCTTTCTTTCAGTTTGCCATTGGACCAACTTGTTTCGGAACTGGAGCCTTGGGCCCAATTTGTCAAAAATAACACCAACAGCCGAATCATCTAGGAGTTCAAGTGTGGCTACGTTGTTGATTTGTTGCTCTGAAAACAGAACACCACTGATTAAAAACGTGATAGAAGAGGTTAACCACTGTTCGACCAGAATTCACACTGAAAGTATCAGGCCTGGGCCAACAGTTTCCACTTTTAATGCTACAGGTTGCCCAAATAAGTGCAGCGATAACTTTAGCGCATGTTTTAGACCATAAAAGTAATTTGTAGAGAGTGCAAGGCAAATAAATTATGTGCATCTTCACATGGGTTGCAGGGGAGGACAAAACTTTAAAATGAATCGAGAACGCATTTAGAGGTTAGTTAGTACTCGGGGGCAAAGTATTTAAACTGAAAATTAGATTTGTCACCTTAGGCATACTACGAAACAGTCTCACAGTCTCAATAGTTAAGAAATATGAGTACGCGACCGTTCATAACAGCCTTGACGCCAAAGGAAGCCTAACGGCCGCGGCCAGATTGCAAGAAGAGGCCCAAAGATGTATTTACGAACCTTCCAACTTATCCAGGTATTCTTGCGGCGTTCCCCACTCAGCCAACAGCTTCTTCAGTTCAGCATCCATTTTAAAATATTAAAATTTGTACAAACCATTAACGGACAAAGGACAGACACTCATACAGGTTGGAGACAGGTTGAAAACTGTCGGGGACCGGCGGACTACACTCACACAGTGTGGCCAGATGCCGAGCGCACCGTGTCGCCATCAGGCGGCGCTCGTGTCGCCAAAACTCGCCACGGGCCCGAATCGCCAAAAGTCGCCACAAAAGCGATCAAATCGCCAAAAAAATCGCCAAATGTTTATCGTGTCGCCAGAAATATCGCCAGTCGCTTTCCAATTTCGGTTCTGGGCTGAAATCGCCAAAAGTTGCCGCCGGGGGGCCGGGGCGCGGGAGTCCCGGGACCAGAAGTGGGATTCGCCTGGGGTGAACCCACGGTGGAGGTGAACCCAAACGCGCGCGCCGCGCCAGCCGCCGGCCGACTCGGCAACCATGGTCGGAAGACTACGTCGGATTTTCGCCGTTTTCTGTAAAAAGTCGCCAAAATCGCCAATTTATTTCGAAATCGCCAAAAATATCGCCAAATTTTTTTCGTGTCGCCAAAAATATCGCCAGTCGCCAAATTGTCGCCAAACCGAACCAAAAATCGCCAACTTGGCGACAAATCGCCAAGTCTGGCCACACTGCACTCACACGCGCTCGCAACAAACACGCAGTATCCCTCCGCTGCCGCATCGCAGCTTGCAGCTTCCGCGCGCTCAAAGTAGTTCGCATGCTCGCCGGGAAAACCATGTAATTTGAACGTTTTTGCAACATGCAGATAGTTTCAGAACGCAATAAACCGATACGTTTTCACACAGCAAGAACTGGACACTTGAAACTGTCACAAAAGATATAACGGTATATTTTTGAAACGTGCTAGAACGTTCGTTGAAAATTCGATTTGTAGCAAAAGCAAGTAGCTGTGGTCCTAATGTTGTCAAACCTAACGGTACTTAGCAACATTGCTCCGCATATTATAACTTGTGCTAATATTTACAGCTAATAAATGTAAAACGTGGAGCAACTTTTTGTTAGCTACATAGCTACGGAATAGCTGTACCGCTACTGTTGTTATCTGGGTAGCTAAAACTGCTCAGCTATCGACTTTTAGCTGAAACAGCTAATTCATTTTTCTCCGTGCATGACCTGTAATTTTGCATCCCAAGACCCCTCCAATGGATTGCTCTCCGTCGGAGTAATCCGTGGTTCAAAACGCGTCCGAGATTTTGACCGCCTGCAGACCCACTGTGCCCCGGCCGAACCGACCTCGAGCCCCGACCTGAACCCCACTTGAGCCTTGCGCACCCTTAAAAACCTCCAGTTTTGCCTAAATACCGACCTGTCGAAAAAAACCTTAATTGATCCGTGACCCAAAACTCCTTTTTTACGTCATGAGCTCTTTCTAAGAAAAGCAGCATGTCATAACAGAGTTTTTTGAGTGAACATACTCTGCAGTACACTGAGTACTCTCTCTTGGTATGTGCTGAACAAAGTGTACTGGGTACTCTGTTGAGTTTGCAGAGTAAGCTAACAACGAAAATAGTTGGTTTTGTAGTAACTATTTCTTCGTATAACCAACAAAATAGTCTGTCGCTAAGGTGCGGTTCTAAGCGTGTTGATGTCCCCCAGGTTCCGCCCGTGTTCGTGGTGGCCGGCCTGGCGGACTCCCCGGCCAGGGAGCTGGGCGGCGTGGCGCGCTACTTGTCCACCACCGCGGTGGCGGTGTCGCCGCCGCGCGGCGCCTCGTCCGTGGAGGAGGCGGCGGCCGCCGTGGCGGAGGCGGTGCAGCGCGCGCAGCCCAGTGGGCCGTACACGGTGGCCGGCCGCGGCTGGGGCGGCAGCGTGGCCCTGGAGGCGGCCAGGGTGCTGGCGCAGCGCGGACACGTGACCGCCTTCCTGCTGGACGCGTCCACCGACGCCATGCAGGCCGCCCTGCAGCCGCTGCAGAGCCACCCCGGCGGTCTGCCCGTCGCCCTGCTCAAGCACCTCCTCAAGCTGGACCGCGAGGTAGGGTGCTCACTGTGGTTTTCTTGTGCATGATTCTGGCGACAAATTTTGCATGCGTTTTAAAAGGCACGCATTTCTGCGTAACTTGGCGAAAGTAAGGGTTGTTGCGCATGAATTAGTGCGCCGTCGTGCGCCGGTGGAGTGACAAGGATACAAATTAATTAGCTCTGACCAGCGCCTGGGCTAAAGGCCCCTGGCAGGCAGGCCACCGGGCAGCATCAAAGCACGGGCGCTGCGCGGGTGGCCTATCCCCTACTTTGCGGGCGCTTGCGCATTGGTAGAACCAGGGGGCGGCAACGGCCTTGGGAGCACGTGAGCCCATGCGCCCCATCTCTGCACAGGTTACGGACTTCTTCGAGATAGTAAAAACAAGGCCGTTGTTAGCAAAACGCTTTACACAGATCGAAAGAGCACAAAATTTAGGGTGGCTTACACCCATTGGCCTTTCTAAAATTTCCAATTTAACTTGAAACAAGGGAGGAAATGTTGACAACGAGATGGCGCCCGCCACCAAGGTTTTTTTCTTAAATATCCGATTTATTGTGTTTTCGGTGTTTTTACTTGGATTTATTGTGGGCTAAAGTGTCAGTTTCAAGAGTGGCAATTAGACTAAGCCACCCTAAATTTTATGCTCTTTCGATCTGTGCAAAGCGTTTTGTAAACATTGGCCTAGTTTGAATGATCTCGAAGAAACCAGTAACCCCTGCACCGAGGTGGGGTGCATGGGCTCACGCGCTCCGTAGGCCGTTTCCACCCGCTGGTAGAACTGACGCGTACTGGGATCATCTCTGTTTCGCTCCTCTCTCGCCTACACTGTGAGAAAAATGGACGGTATTCGCCGTTAATTTATTAACAGGATTTGCCGTACTTAGAAGCACGGCGTTTACCGTACCGTAGTTAGTACAGTGTTGAAAAGATCTCGCCTTTAATTCAATTCAAAAGAGTTTTTTTTTTTTTTCCCCCAAAATCGTCTAAATTGACTTTGATGTGAAGAAACGAGTGCCTGTTGACAACTGCATTGTACAAAGTAAGGTGATCGCAGTACTTCCAGTACGGCAAATCCTGTTAATGAATTAACGGCGAAAACCGTACATTATTCTTACAGTGTATCTCAGTGCATGGGAGATTTCCCCCCCCCCCACGCTTCCCAGGGGTTACCCACTGCTTATTTTGGTGTACACATGATTCCGGATTCCCAAGATTCCTGAACAAATCCCATAAAAAAAAGGGACGAAATTTAAAGAAATTTCTTTGTTTCTTAGTGTTTTGGGACACTATTGCAAGATTACGACGACATACTATTGAAATTATAGGGATTTTCAATAAAAATTTCAAAAATGAAATACGAACCTGTCCGGGGTGCCCGATGGGTGCGAGGTGGTAGAGCTACAACAGACGGCTCTCGGCATGAGTGTGGTGGTGACGTTGCAGGCCGAGGAGCGGGTGCAGCGCGCCTCCTCCTGGCCGGCGCAGGTCCGCGCGGCGCTGGGCCGCGACGACGCCGTGCTGGCCGCGGCGCTGGACTGCCTGGTCCGCCGCGCGCAGGGCCTCCTCGACTACAAGCCCGCGCGCCGCGGCCCCTTCGACGACAAGGTAGCCGTCACCCTTATCAGCAAGCAAGACCACCACCTGCAGTCCACCACCGTCACGGAGGTGAGCCCGGCTTCCCCCGCGACACATGAATACGCTTGTGGAAACACTACCAAAATAATCGCGTTTTATACAGCAAACTTATCGGAAAGTTAATGTGGCAATTTGGCAATTTCCAACTGCATACATGGCGCCGTACAACCCCATGTTACGCATATGCCTTTTTAAAAAGTGGACAGCTAGGTCTGCATTACATTTCTGGTAGAAGTGAAATCTGTGCAAAATCGCTGTCAAATTAATGTCGAGATGTCTGCAAAATGCCACAGTGGGCTGTATTGTTGAACTATTTCGAGAGCTTGATCTACTCGGCGAGGTGCGGTGTCTCAGTTACCTTCAGTGTAGCACCTAAGCAAGTGTGGCAAGCTACACACCTAAAACGTATAGGTGCGGAATTTTTAGTCTTGACGCTTCAAGCACATTTGCCTCTAGATTGCTAAGAGATGGGACCCTGGTGAGCTACTCCACACAAGTGCGGAGACTGCACACTTTGCACAATCAGGCATGGAGAACCACACAAGAAAAGACCACAACAAAAGTACAACACATCCTGGCATTTTTTTTTGTCAGTCTTTTTGTACAAAGTACAACGATTTTTGTACGGAGTACAATGGGGCCTAGTGACGAAACGGTACCAGTCCAGGTGACGTTGTACTTTTAACAGTTCTGGTTGTACTTGCCACAGTCATCGTTGTTACTTTTTTCTACAATCCTTGTCGTACTTTGGTTGTACAATCCACATTTCATCGTGCAGTATACTCTGCGTAAGGAAGTTCTGGCTGTACTTGCCACAATCATCGTTGTTACTTTTTTCTACAATCCTTGTCGTACTTTGGTTGTACAATCCACATTTCATCGTGCAGTATACTCTGCGTAAGGAAGTGCGGAGTTCTCCACACTTGGTTACACAGAGTGGCCGGAACTTGTATCTGAACTCGTTTGTTGCTGCAGTTGGTGTCCGCGGTGCACACCCACGCGCTGCTGCCCTCGATGGAGGTGGCGGTGTCCCGGCAGGCCGGCTCGGTCATCAGCGCGGGCGTGCACGTGGGCCGCAGCAGCATGCGCCAGGCCCCCATCACCGTCATCTTCTAGTGCTCTCTCTGTTGTATCCCTGTTTGCCAGGCGGTGACTGGCCTGCGAATACGAAAACAATACTGTAAATAGCCAGAAGGCTATTCGCCCTCCAATCCCGCTGGAGTCTATAAATAGATGTGCTTGACCAATAAAGACACTTGATATCTTGACCTGTGTGATCTCTGTTCACTTATCGCCTGACCCACACGCTGCTCAACCGGAAATACAACGTGGCGCAGTCGGTACGACCACGTGGTGACTGAAAGTCTCAGGGATATTGAGTGAGCTGTAAAGAGTGGTCGTGGAAAAATAGTGAGGTGAGGAAGTAAGGGAAGTACAAGATTGAAAATTGTTGTATTTAACAGAAAAAAAAGAAAACAGTGGGTTTCTCATCGGACCGGTGAGTCTGAACGCACCAACATGAGTGTGAATTGGCAACAATTCAAGCAGAAGTTTGATACGATCTCATCCGAGAAGGAAAGAAAAATGCACCCACTGAAGAGAAATGGGCTGCCCTGTTGCTGGAAGGAGGTGATGAGTTGAGAAACCTGTATAACATTGTAATTCAATTGGTAAGTTTGCTTGCCACTCCAGTGGCGCTCTATTTTGAATGCAAAAATTTGGCCTTCTGGGCCCGGATTGGCCTCTTCAAATGCCAAAATTTGGCATTCAAAACGGAGCGGCACTGGAGTGGCAAGCAAACTTACCAATGGAATTGCAGTGAACTCATTTGCTGATTCCTTGGTCACTCGGGTCATCCAAGTAGATGGCACGATCATAGAAACAGACAATACAACAAACAATGAGTTTGTAGTTCAAAAAATAGATAAATTAACAAGTGAGAAGAAGTCTGTGACAGGACGCACCCGTGACATATTTTGGGTCCGAGCGAATTTGAGCGAAGGTCGATGGACATCCAAGCAAAACTGAGCAAGTGCCGAGCATCTCCGAGCAAGAACCGAGGGGGTATCCACTCCCAAAAATCGCGACCCGACTATTTCACATTACCGTAATAGATTTCCATTACGCGCATTACGCGGCATTTCGTCCATTACGCAACATTACAAACATTACGCGCACATTACAGCCATTACGCATCCATTACATGTCTATTACAGCTATTACGCATCAATTACGTCTATTACGCGTCCATTACAGGACCATTACGTGGACATTACTCGCTTCTTACGTTTAAAATAAGCGCGCTAATCACTGGAGTGTTCACATCCGGGGATGAATGCGAATAATTTTGCCCTGTAAATAACATGATGTTCCAACAGCGCTATAAAGTTTGGGAGTCCAAACTTTTGTTTCTCTTTGTCTGCTGACATTTCGGAGCCCGCCCGATTACCAATTAAGAATTTTTATGATCTTCATGATACTGCAAACTTAAAACCCTTTAAACTAAATTGTGTCACACACACACTCACCCCCGCCCCCCAAAATAAAGCGTTTCACTTAAAAGGCTACAAGGAAAATCAATCAACAGTTCCACTGGAATCTGACTCCGACTCTCGTGCTTCTGACATTTTGAGCAATCCACTCCAATAAAAGATAATACCTAGAAAAAGACATATATTAGTTTTTAATAAGTCAATAGGGCTGAGAGCCTTTCATAACAACGCAATATTCTACAAAGCTTTTCAAAAACAATGCATTGGCTTGCAACAGGTGAGGTTATGATTCAGCCATTCGATCTTTTTTTAAATTTGTTTTTTAATAATAGGATAGTGACAGAAAATCTACTCGCCGGAGTAGACAAAACTACTCAGTATTCTAACAAAACAAGGAAGAAATAATCTATAATAACTTTTGCAAATCAGACGACTGCTAAACGCCGCTTCTCGCGTCCAACGAAGTTCCCTCCCCTCCAACCCCCTCCCTTCCTACTCAGCAACCAATGGCTGATGGCTTGCAGGGAATGCCAAGACATTGACGGAGTGCGGGGTATAGCCAAAACCTTCGATACCCCATCGCCCTACGACATTATGGGTTATAATGCCTGGCCTGCCAAGGGTTTTTACGTTGCTATTACGGGTCCATTACGCGTCCATTACGCGTCCATTACGCGTCCATTACGCGTCCATTACACAACTATTACGCGGATTACGGGTCTATTACGCCTATTACGAGGCCATTACGCCTATTACGGGGCCATTACGCATATTACGGGGCCATTGCGCCATTACTCAGACATTACACGGACATTACGCGCATTACAATTTCCATTACAAGACAGGTGACCCGACCATTACGCGAGTGGATACCCCCTCGGAAATTTCATGTTAGTTTGGAGTTTGGCTTACCATCTGGGCTCTGTAGGTCATCTAGGTCATCAGGATCATCAGGATCTTCATCCTCAGCTCCGCCTTCCAGTGGTGGTGGTAGTCCACCTCCATTCAATTCTAAAAAAAAATAAAAAAGAGAGTTAATATAGGCAAGATACTTATTGTTTTTACTTTTTGTTTCTTCTCTTGATCTGACTTACCTTGATATATAATTTCAGTTCTCTGTCTGCTTTATTTTTATCGAGCACTGGGATTGTGAATGTCTTTTTCTGAACAGGCGTAGTAGCTGTTAGAATGTAGCGCCAATGGATTGTGGCTTCATCAACTATCGGAGGCCACCTGTATGCTCTTGCTCTGCCAGAGGGAATCATGTATTTGAGTCTAACTTCTTTAGAACCATTTAACTTCTCTATGATTTTAGCAACACGCCAATCTTCTCCATGTGCCACCAAAACATAGTCCTGAATTGAGTCCCACGGTACAGAGAATCGCCTTTGAGACAATGGCATGACAACTTGATTGGGGGATTCGGAGAACCTCTTCAGAATTATACTAGATTCAGACTCAGGAATAGCTGAATGATAGGATGCGATGCCTGCAATATTCAAAACATCCTTCATACGTTCAGCTTGTGCCTTCATGACTTCTTCAACTTCCTCAATAGTAACGAGTTCTGTAGTGATGTTGGGTAGGCTTTTTGCCCACTCACAAAATTCTTGAGCATTTCTTATAATAGTTCCTTGGAGACTTGCTCTGGCAGCGCATCTCTTGAGAGTACCTCCAACACCATCGCATGGTCCTTTGCCATGACAACTTGCGAAAAAATGCCACTCAATCTCGATGTCAAAATCTTTTTCATGCAGGCAAATATTTTGAATGTTCTTTCTATTTTTATACTGAGCTGATGCACCATCTGAGAAGTAGAAAACTTTCTCACAAGTTATACCATCTTCAGTCATTTTCCTTTTCAGAAAAGGCACAAATTTCTTCTGGAAAGAGTGAAAAGTTGATGTGAGGTGCTTTTTGTGATCCGTCACAGAGGCATAGCAAACACTTTTGAGCTGTCCTGACTGGTCTCGATAATATGCGACAAATGGGTGAATTGTCACCTGTTCATTTGTCCAGTGGTATCCCTGCACTTCGTTCTGCATCACACAGGAATAGTTTTCTGCGAAGTCACATATCACAAGAGCTTCACCTTCTTTTAAATTTTCTTTTATTTTCTGATAGTGAGCTGCCTGCTTCTTTGCAATTAAATGATGAGGCAGAAGTTTAATCAAGAGCTGCATAAAAATGTCTAAAAACTCACCAACTGGTTTAATGACCTTTTCCAAATGAAATCTTCCAGTGCCTTTGAACCACCCTCTGTAAGTAACAGACTCCACCATCATTTCTTCCATTAGTAATTTCAGCTTCAACTTCAGCTGATCACTAGAAGGGCACTTTTTACACTGTCTAAGGTAGCACTCAGGTGTTTTTTCTTCACAAATCAGTTCGTCCAAACAATCCCTGAAGCTACTAAGAGGTTTATCTTTACTTGCAGAAGCTTCTTTGAAACGGCCTCCCTCAAACATAAGGTTTACATTCTCGTGATATAAACAAACACATACAGAATGCGTTCCAGGAGATCCGGCCAGAACACAATGTTTGGGTCTCAACTTCGCAAACTTGGAGAAACTAATAGGATATTCCTCTCCATGACTGGTTTTGTACTGCTCGTAAAGAGACTCGAGGTTGCTAAGTAGGAGACGCTTTTGCTTCTGGATCCTTTTGCCATCTTCAAAGACGCTGACATAGTCTTTACAACCAGGCATCAACTTGCTGCTCACTTCATCTAGTTCATAGAATGCAACTACAATTTGCACTGTTGCATCACTAAGAGGACGACCCTTTTTTTGGTCTGGAGTGACTAACACCCCATGTTGTTCAACCATTTTCTTTGTTAGTCTAACAATGTAATTTGTAGCATCAGAACCAAACTCATCTTGGATTTTTCTAATTGGCCATGATGGTGGCAGGGCTGATAAAATTAGAACCTTATCACGAATACTCAATGCAGGAGAAAACTTCTGCTTCAAAAGTTGTAGGACTTGATCAAAGTTATCAGACTCTTCTTTGTAAGGTATTTTGACTATATTATCTCCTGCATTTTCCTGAAGGAAAGCATGAATTCCATACAGTATTTCTTGAAGTGCACTTGATCCATACAAGCTTCTTAGCTTCAACTTATTTTTGTCGACTCCTGGGCGACCTAATTTTAACAATAATAAATTAAGAAGACTGAGAGTCTCTTCAAACGGAATGAAGCCAGGAGATGAACCTGCTGAAAAGAGACTGCTTGATGGAGATTTCTCAGCTTGTTTGGGTCTTGGTCGAAGCCTAGATGGTGCTGATGGGCTAGGCATCAAGTTGGCCTCAACTCCACCACGTCCAGGAGCTGGCTGAGCTACGCTGTCTCCAGGTGCTTGAACTCCAACGGGTTCTTGATCTTCTTGTATCCTTTCCAGTATGGGCACTTCTCCGGCTCCTTGACCAACTGCAACAGCGCCTTCATCCACTTCAATATTTTCTTCCCCCTGTGCTGCTTGATTCCTTGCAACTTCTTGACTATTTTCTGGTGTGGGTTCTAAGGACTGAGAAGACTCCAACTCATCGTCACCACCAACCAGGTCCCACACTGTCTTGTAACATGAAATACATAACTTTTTCCCTGGCACAAGTGCAATGGTCCCTTTCGCCTTTCTGTACAAGGACAGTGAAATTGTCTGTGAACCTTTGCCATTGGAACTGATATGTCGATTTGGAAGGGGATTACAACACAGAAGTTGACGCCTCTCGTAGGCTTTGGAAAGAAAGGACGCCTTGTGGTTGCTGCACACATTTCTTAACGTTGATCTTCCACTCCGGAGCTTCAGAAGTTTCCAATCATCCCTCGAAAAATCCTCCTTCGTTTCATATTCAGTCGAGCAAGAGCCACCGATGTGTTCTCCTATAGGGTAAGGTTACCAAACATGGATCACTTTTTAGAAATCCCCCGTATTTCAACTCAACATAGCGGTGATCTAAATTTTTTTCGATACACTTCGAGGTACTCACAAGGACAACCTTTTCTCAAGAATTGAACACTTGAGAACAAATACTTTGAAATTTAGACGGATTTGAAATTTCACTGATTTTAATGATCCATGTTTGGGTCTGACCCAAACATGGATCACCCCCCCTCGCGTTTTGCCAGGGACCGCCCGATAACTTCCGGTCACCTGAATTGTAAAAGGGTACTGTCTGAAGCTGCCACAAAAAAAATTTGAGACATTTTTGATGAAAAGATTCTTCAGAATAAGGCATAGAACTTTGACTCCTAACCTAACCTGAAACCAGGCCGTTTTCGGACCCGTTTTGAGAGACACTTTTTCATTTAATTATTGTGAGGGTTACGGTAAGCTTGATCAGCTCTCCCGCACGTGATTCTAGCACTCAAACGTGCTGACTACTTGGAAAAATTTTCAAAAACAAAATTGGTCACTTGGTTTGGCGGTACGGGCTCGCTAACAAAAATGATCCATGATTGGTACCCTGATCCATGTTCGGCACTTTACCCTAGAGCACATGATAAATAAGCCAAGAAGCACGAATTTCTAACCAAGACTGCTCCGCTACACTGTAATGTAAACAAACAGAACAGCCAACCTTGCAAAGCAAAAATCACACCTGAGAACCCCATTCCAGTATAGGCGGCCGCTCTGAGTAAGGTTGGCAACAGTGAGAACCGCAGCAGCGGGAATTGTGCGGTTCTTTCGAACAGAGCAGCTTTGGATGGTTAAATTCATGCTCCCTTCAACATAAAATTCCTCCCAAACAAATAAAAAAAAATCAAAACAAGAAATAATGGATAAAAATGTGGTTCAAAAAGTCAATGTAGCATTGTAAACCTCTGATAACCTCATGATACACCTAAGAGCCTCTAAACTCCAACCCTCCAGCCAAAATTGGTGCATAAGGGTAAATTTTGGACAATTTTTGTAACTTGTAAAACTGGGAAAAAATATTTTTAATCCAAATCAAAAAACACAATCCCAATTTTTTGTGACATGATAGAGGACCATAAGAAGCATCTAGAAAAAAAATATGAAGAAAAAATTTTGACGCTCTTTTTGGGAAATTGAGAAAATGTAAAAAAATATCGCTTTGATTTGATAAAAATTCTTGTTTTGGGACTTTTTGACCATTTCTGAGTGAAAGTAGATGAAATATGATGCAAAGACATGCCAGGAATTTTTCCCAATTTTTTCAAAAATTTTCACTGCATTTTTACATTTTTAGCCAATTTTTAGGTGTTTTTGAAGGAAATAACCATACCCGATGACAAAGATTTTTTCTGAGATTTTTTTGGTACTCTAGGGCACCTAAGGAAAGAATTTACCGAGTTTGGTCGAAATCCGAGACCTCGATTTCGGGGGTCGTGCGACTTGGGAAATAACTACCCTATAGCGCTGCCAACATAAAGGATCCCTCATGCCTTATGATATTCCAAAATTAACCTTTCAAAAAGTTAGTGCAGACATACTGGAATTTTGGTCCAAGCCTTACTTAGTAGTAGTTGATAACTACTCGAAGTGGTTGGAGATAAAACAGCTAAATTTAAACGGCAGTGTATAAGACTGCCGGAGGAAGTAAAGAATTTTTTTTCTTGATCGCCAGTTGATGTTCTGTTCTGTAAAGCGGAGGGCCAAAATCCCGGATAAAACTAGGATGTCACTGGGAAGTCATTTTGCACTTCCACACTCTTCCTAACTCTTCCAATTTCGTCCAAATTCGTCTCAACACTTCCACCGACTTCCTCAGTCGTCCAAATGACATCCCACCACGACTTCCACTGACTTTCCGGCCACTTCCATTGTCTTCCCACGACTTCCACTGACTTCCCCGTCAGTTCCGTTGTCTTCCCACGACTTCCCCGCCACTTCCATCGTCTGCAACTTCCAGGGACGTCCTACGACTTCCCACCCACTTCCAGGGACGTCCTACGAACTTCCACCGACATCTCTGCAACTTTCATTGTCTTCCCGCGACTTCCACCGACTTCCACGCCACTTCCACTGTCTTCCCATGACTTCCGACCGAGGTTCCGGGTACTCTTTGGAAAGGTCTTCTCAAGATCTATCGAAATAAAGCGTAAAAAATTTCAGAGGGTCAACTCCCTTTTTTCAAGATACTGATTGTTAAACTCTATCTTGAAAAAAAGGGGTGTGACCAACTGAGATTTTTTATTGTTTATACGGATAGATATTTTCCAGACCTTCTCAACGAATCGTCGGAACCTGGGTCGGAAGTCATCTCTCGGCTCGTGACTTCCAGTGACTTCAAAACATGTTACATTCTGGAAGTCGTCGTTGGGAAGTGGCTTCGTCCGATGAGTTCCAGTTGGTTACTTCCCTGGTCTTCCAAAAATTCCCATGAGGGTGTAAGGCAAAAAATCAAGGGACGAAAAGGAAGCATAGTTACCGGGAAAAAAAGTGTTGTACCATTAAAAAAATATCTTTGACACTGAGAAGGCGCATCTGTTCTCTTTCGAAAATATTAGTTGGCAAATCTGTATCTCGAGAAATAGGCGAGGTGCGAGCCTTTTAAACAAGAAATCGGGCAGAGACCCAGTTTCGGAGTACGGAGCTCACCATTCTGCATCTTTGGTAATTTTTTTCTTTCTTGGACATGATTAGGAGAAAGGTGAAACTATTCGGTGAGTCCTTAAGCTGGTCAAGAGGCGCGAGGTTGCCCAGTTCAGCCATCTTGAAACGAAACGGCGTGTTGGTTTTTGGTTAAAAGCTTCTAACCCATCGAAGCTAGAGGGGAATGGTAGGCGAATAGTAAGAGGGGTTCGTCACATAGTGCAGCAGCCAGCGGCCTTAGTAGTCAATCAGTGTGACTGCTGCTACGCAGCCTCTGCGCTTAGACGCGCAGAGGCCATCCTCAGCGCGCTGGCAGATTGTATGCTTAGACGCGCAGACACTGGTAGAAAAAGTACGGAACATGTCTGGTCAACAATTTGCCTGGACCGTCCGTACTTGCCAAGTACGGAGCTTTCTGTACTTTTTTCCGTGCCCGTTTACATGAACTTATATGGGACAGGTACAAACGTTCCGTACTTTCGTCCGTACTTCCGTACTAGATTCTTCCGTACATTTTCCGTAAAGAGTACAGAAATTTTTACAGTGGAGATTGCGTAGCAGCACAACTAAGGCCGGTGGCTGCAGCACTGTGTGACGAACGCCTGTCTTCCGTGTGGATAGACACTCCCGCGACACCCGTGTGCCAAGCAGGGTGCCTAGCTTCTGACCTGCAGGCGCTCTGGTAGAGAGGCGCGGGGTTGGCCACTCTACAAATCTAACAGCGTACATTGTATGCTCTACCTGGAGCATGCCTGCAAGCACGCTCTAGCTAGCGCATGCCTGCCAAGCATGCACTAACAAGTGTATACCTGCCATGTACACGCTTACTGGAGCACACAACTCCCTATCTCTTATGCACTAGATATATGCTCCAGTAAGTGTGTACATGGCAGGTATGCACTAGTTAGTGCATGCTTGGCAGGCATGCACGAGCTAGAGCGTGCTTGCAGGCATGCTCCAGATAGAGCATACAATGTACGCTTTTCGATTTGCAGAGCAGTGCCGCTATCTTGAAACGAAACGGTGCATTGGTTTTTTGCTCATACACTGGGCGTCAAAATTAGCGTTACACGTCAACTCTTCTTCGCCCCAATTTAGTAGGGAGGTACCTCAAGGGGTTGAACAAACAATCCTTAAGCGGCGAGACCCGAACCCACCCCCTTCCTGCATTTTCCACCCTCCGCGTAAAACCCTGTCAAATTTCGGCTTTTTGCCCTTGATAAAAAGGTCGTTCCGGGGGTCGCAGGGACTTCAAATTTTGTAAGCCGGTTCATTTCGAGCTCCTCTCTCGAATGCGTTAAGAATCAACCCCCTACCTCCACCCGTTTGGGCGCGACAGTAAAATCCACCCCCCCGGGGGGGGGGTCTAATTTTTTTCAAATAATTCCGAAGGTTGAGGGTTGTAGCGCTTGCCTCCCCGGTCACAATGAAACTGTTTCCAAGTCGCTAGCACCCCTGTTACACCGCCCAGTGGCGTTCACTCAATTTTTTTTCGGGGGGTGCAGGGGTAGTTTTTAAACACTACTCACCACCCACCTGTCTTGTTTTCTATGTCTTTTACAGCGTTTGTTCCCCTGTTTTAAGTGAAGATAACGCTAATCCCTCTCCTTTTCTCTTCCTCTTTCTTCTCTCTCCCTTCCTCTCTCTTTTCTTTCACTTCTTTTCCCTTTTCTCCCTTCCCTCCACCCCATCCATACCACCCGGACCACCACCCAGCCCTTTGGCAGGGGGTTCAGGTGAACCCCCTACACCCCCCTGTGACCGCCACTGAGACCGCCTGCCCCCGTCTAAACGCCATCCCTAGTTTTGAATTACCGCCGAATTCCTCAAAAAGGGCCCGATTACCGTCAAAAATGGAACGAGACGTTAGGGAATTGATGATTCGATAGAGCCCGGTTGAAAAATCCGCATGTGCACTGTCAAAAAAGCTTTTACTGGGGGTTGCTACCCCTGACCATTACCACCCCGTTGGGAGGGGGTTGGCTTTATGGCGGCGGACCGGCGTGGTCACGCCTCGACGAAAAGAGCTTTGAGACATCTCCTGACCAATTTTGGTGTCAATCAAACAATTCCTTGTCACCTGACATTTAAAAAAAAAAAAACAAAAAAAAAAAAATTTATTTAATTTCAACCCCTTGCCCTTATGGGAATTTTTGGAAGACCAGGGAAGTCACCGACTGGAACTTATCGGACGAAGCCACTTCCCAACGACGACTTCCAAACGTAACATGTTTTGAAGTCACTGGAAGTCACGGCCCCACTGCAATTCAAAGGGTGAGACGTCTCACCCATTTTCGGTGATACAAAAAGTCTCACCGAAAAAAAGTCCTACACGAATGTATCACCGAAAAAAAGGTCGTACACAAATGTATCACCGAAAAATGGTCAGACATCAGTGAGATGGACCCTTGTTTTCCTGAGGAAGTATCACTCTTTTTCGGTGATACATTTGAGTACGACCTTTTTTCGGTGATACATTCGTGTACGACCTTTTTACGGTGATACACTTTAGTATCACCCTTTTTCGGTGAGACAGTTCTGTCTCACCCCTCAGATGGTGAGATGTATCACCATTTGATTTACAGTGCCCTCTTCCACTGAAATCCACGGACTTTCCATGACGTCTCAGTCGCATCCACCGACTTCCTACCACTTCCAAAAACGTCCGACCCACTTCCAGGGACGTCCTTCCACTCCCCCGCTACTTCCAGGGACGTCCTACGACTCCCCTGCCACTTCCAGGGACGTCCTTAGACTTCCCACCTACTTCCAGGGACGTCCCACGACTTCCCTTCCTTGCCACTCCTCGAGACGTCCTACCGACTCCCAGGGATGTCCGCCAACATCCCTGCCACTTCCACTTACGTCCTACGACTTCCCTGCCACTTCAAGTGACGTCCTACGACTTCCCACCCACATCCATTGACGTCGTACGACTTCCCTGCCACTTCCAGGGACGTCCCAAGAACTCGTTAGGAGCAGCATTCAATGAAGTGTGAATTTTATCATGATCAGCACGCCAGTGAAAACTTGAACCTGGGCATAGAATCAAGAATAAGTAACGAAGCATGGGGTACAAACGTTAGAGACAAGCATCAAGCACAGCACACTTCTGATTAGCAGTTAAATTAGCAGCCGATTCGCAGTTAAAAGTTTGGTCGGGGGTCGAAATTGATTTCATTTTCGTCATCAGCAACTTCAAAAACATAAGAAACCATGTAAAAATGTCTCTTCAATATAAAGTCACTAAACAGTTGCACTTTTTCTGCCGTTTTGTTCGTGTTGTTTTGTTAGTAGGACTGAATGTAATGAGATAGACAGCTGAATTTTTGACTGTGACGAGCCAAGGACATACCTAGTAACCCTGCAAAATCTCAGCCAGATCGGCCGAGCCGTTCAGGAGGAGTAGTACTGACACACAGACACACACACACACACACACACACACACACACACACACACACACGCACACGCACACGCACGGACAGACAAAACTTTCCAACCCCAGTGAAGTAACTGGCTTCGCTAATCACTCAGCCAAAAAAGCATTAATCCGTCTGCACCTCTGCACGTCGTCATGAAAATAAATACATAGTCTTCTCCATCCGTCGTCTCTTGAGGCTTACAAAAATCTTTTACTAAATTAAAAATGTTCCAGGTTTCAATTTAGGGTCGCATCTTCCGTCGCAACTTTGATGGACCCTGCTTCTGTAATCTGGCAAACAAGATGATTCCATATTAGTCTTTCGCATACAAATAAAAAGAAAGCTGATGAAGCAACAAGATAACAAGGTAGGTTTACGCCAGACCGTGTCTTGTCGTAACAGGGTTCGCGATGCTGCGCCAGTTTCGACAATCCACGCCTGGCGTTACACCTACCTTGGCCTGCGGCGCTTCCTGCTTGCCTTCGGCATGCTGTTTCAAGTGTTCATTGAGGCAATGAGTAGTGCCCTACGTGATGAATGGTCGAAGTATACAAGCTAGGGCGCGCCTTTCCGTCGAACCGAGTAGGCAGCTCCGCTTCGCTGCGCCGGCAATTCAGTTCGACAGGGGCCGATACCAGCTTGGCCTACCAGCGGATTCTTCTCGGGCCTTCTTCGGCCCTCGCACTAGACCTGGCTTGGCATTGGCGCAATCGGAGGCCGTTTCTGGGACTTTGGTCCTCGCACCTCACACCCCGTGGAGGTACAGCGCAAACTTATTGATGTAACATCAGGACAGAGGCCCGGTCTTGTGTTCCCATTGTGCCAAAGTTTATGTGCAAATCATGGCCGTTGCACCAATTTTCACAAAACATGAAGGCGGCCTCACGGACCCCCCTTCCGACCGCTCTTTGAAAAGGTTTTGCCGAGACCTATCGAAATCTCCAATAAAATTTTTTAGTCGGTCGCCCCTTTTTTTGCAAGATGAAGGGTCGAAGTTGATGATGTTAGTAAATTTGGGTCGAGGTAGCCAATTCGCAGTTAAAAGTTTGGTCAGGGGTCGAAATTGATTTCATTTTCGTCATCAGCAACTTCAAAAACATAAGAAACCATGTAAAATATCTCTAAAATATAAAGTCACTAAAAAGTTGCACTTTTTCTGCCGTTTTTTTTTTGTGTTTTTTCGTTAGTACGACTGAATGGAATGAGATGGAACGCTGAATTTTGTCGTGTGGCGAGCCAAGGACATACCTAATGACCCTGCAAAATCTCAGACAGATCGGCCGAGCCGTTCAGGAGGAGCAGTGCTGACACACAGACACACACTCACACACACAGACAGACAAAACTTTCCAGCCCCAGTGAAGTAATTGTCTTCGCTATTCGCTCAGCCAAAAATACATGCCGCCAATTCCATTTTTGTCAGCTGAAATAGGAGAAGTAAGAAAAGTTAGTTAAATTTGTACAAAATTAAAAGATTCACAGTTGGTAAAGAAAAAACCAATCATACTAATTAAAAAGCATTAATCTATCTGCACCTCTGCACGTCATCACGTCATCACACACTAAATTACAATGTAGGTTTTCATGCGCGCCCGCGCACGAAATTAAACATGCACTTTGAAACGCACGAATTTGAACGTGACAATGCACGATTTAGTGCGCGGGTATGCAGAAAATCGTGCGTTATTGCACACAATTTTGTGCGCAACAAATGCATGTTTAATTTCGTGCGTTACGTATGCACAAAAACCTACATAGTAATTAAGTGTGCATAACGCGCCAAGCGTTCCCCAGGCGCTACTCTCAGGCCATGCGCAGGACATCACATTTTGCTGCAGTGCTCTAAAGGCTTTCTAGTTTACTTTAGTTAAACTGTAGGCTTTCTTGTGTACTTTGGTTAAAAGTTACGAAATATGGTTGTATATTGCTGGTGCTGGCAACCGGCTGAAGGGTGCCTCTATGGCTTGCAAGTTGAATTATCAAAAAAAAATAAAAAATAATTGAGCTGAATGTTTTATTATCTTGCCAATAAAATCCTTTTCCTTTAAGAGATATGATTCGCTCATTTTATCTTTCTCTTTCATAATTCACCTAGTCTCTGAAGAAACAATTTGGCTGTGCTCCATGTGTTAACAATTGAAAAGATTGGAAGAGTCCCTTCTTGGTAAACTCCGTAGACTCGAGCAGACAGCAATATCACAGTTATCAATTAGTAGTTAATGGGTAGTTATAATGGGATTTTTGGGTTATTTGGGACCTATTAGATTAACTGTTTGTTTTATGCGAGCTATCTGATGATAATCTTAATTTCTTCAGGAGAATGAAAGTTTGAAGGCCAAAAATGAAAAACTGAAACATTTGAAAAATGTGAGTACGTTGATTCTACAGATATTTACATTGCTTCAAACTTTACTCTGTGCTAATAATCCTAATTTCCTCCCAGGAGAATGATGATTTAAAGGCCACTGTTAAAACTAAAAATGAAAAGCTGAAGCAGTTCATGGATGTGAGTTTGGTTTATTCTGCAGATATATATATTGTCTCAAACTTTACTGTGCTAATAATCTTAATTTCCTCCCAGGAGAATGATGATTTAAAGGCCACTGTTGAAGCTAAAAATGAAACGCTGAAGCACTTGATGGATGTGAGTTGTGTTGATTTTACGGATATTTATATTGCCTCAAACTTTACTGTGCTGATAGTGATAATTTCCTCCCAGGAGAACGAAAATTTAAATGCCACTGTTCAACAGCTGAAGCAGCTCTTAATGGATGTGAGTATCATTGTCACAAATATTTACGTTGCTTCAAACTTTACTCTGTGCTAATAATCCTTATTTCCTCCCAGGATATTGAAAATTTGAAGTCCATTGTTGAAGCTAAAAATGAAACGCTCAAGCACATGGTAGATGTGAGTTGTTGATTCTACCGATTCTGCAGATATTTACATTGCTTAAACTTTACAATGTAATAATCCTAATTTTTCTCCCAGGAGAATGAAAATTTAAAGGGCTCTGTTGAAGCCAATAATGAAAAGCTAAAGCACTTGGTAGATGTGAGTTGTTGATTCTACATATATTTACATTGCCTCAAACTATACTCTGTGCTAATAATGATAATTTCCTCCCAGGAGAACAAAAATTTAAATGCCACTTTTGAACAGCTGAAGCAGCCTTTAGTGGATGTGAGTATTAGCCGGTTCATTGTGAGCTCCTCTTTCGAACGCGTTAAGAATCAACCCCCTACCTCCACCCGTTCGGGCGCTACAGTAAAATCCACCCCAAGGGGGGCGGGGGGGTAATTTTTTCCCAAAAAATCCGAAGGTTGAGGGTTGTAGCGCTTGCCTCCCCGGTCACAATGAAACTGTTTCCAAGTCGTTAGCACCCCTGTGAGACCGCCTATCCCCGTCTAAATGCCATCCCTAATTTTGAATTACCGCCAAGTTCCTCAAAAAGGGCCCGATTATCGTCAAAAATGGAACGAAACATTAGGAAATTCTTGATTCGATCGAGCCCGGTTGAAAAATCTGCATGTGCACTGTCAAAAAAGCTTTAACTGGGGGTTGCTACCCCTAACCATTACCACCCCGTTGTGAGGGGGTTGGCGTTATGGCGGCGGGTCGGCGTGGTCACGCCTCGATAAAAGGGGCTTTGAGATAACTCCTGACCAATTTTTGTGTCAATCGCACAATTCCTTGTCACCTGACATTTAAAAAACCAAATTTTCGTTCAATTTCAACCCCTTAGTTGCCGCCCCTGTCCCTACGTAACCCGTAGCCTTAAAAATAAGGGACCACGACGGCGAGAAGGGCGCGTCCATTCCCTAACGCGCCTCTATAGCGCAACCCCCTCCGACAAACGCGTGCGGCTGCAGGGGCTTCCAAAGTTGAGCCCCTACTGGAGCGCCGCGCCGCGCCGGGCCGGGCCACCAGCCGCCTCATGGGTAGGCAACCCTACGTGCCCAGGCACGTCACCGACGTGTCACTGACGCGGCGCTTCGGTTTCAGTCATCACCCGAATTTTGGAAACAATTTTGCCATCAGTTGTGCAATTTTCTGCGCGAAATTTTGAAACCCTGGCCCCGGACGCGTCCATTTCGGGCGCTGCGGAGGCTGCGGCGCGCGAAGGGTTGCCTACCCATGAGGCGGCTGGGTGCGCGGCGCGGCGCTCAGCAAAATCAAAAAACACAGTCCCAATTTTTTGTCACAAGTAGGAGGACTATTAGATGCGCCTTTTAAAAAGTTATAAAGAAAAAATTCGGATGCTCTTTTTGGGTATTTGACAAAACGTTTAAAACGCTGTTTTTCAGCCCCAATAGGGCATATTGACTGGCGGCTGAGATCAGACTTCGTTAATTCGGAGCGAAAGACATCGGACTTCGCTTATTCGGAGCTAAAGACATCGGACTGTTCTTAGCACCCATCTACAAACAACATCATTTCAATGCAGCTTGGTCGCTGGGTGGGTCGCTTTGTATGCTCGGCAAAGCGCGCAAAAAGACGGCAACTAGTTTCCGTGACAAACGACAGGTAGCGCCACAAGCGTTCCGAACCTTTTTCTTCTATTTCCATTACATGTAGAGCTTTTATGTACTCGCATTTGAGTAATAAGCATTGAGTGATGATTCGCGACTTCCCAGAAGAGGAATAGAAGCCCCAGCGAGGGGGAAACGACTTTGGTTATCCGGCGTACGGCAAATTGGTAATCCATAATCCGGATAACGAGAAATTTCAAAGTAATCCGATGGTAATCCGGGGAAATTCTGAGGTAATCCGGGGTAATCCGGCGCAATCCAAGGGTAATCTTGGAAATTTTTCGATGTAATACGGAGGTAATCCGCGGGTTATCCGGGGTAATCCCTATCCGATGTACACAAAATTTCTCAGTCGTTTCCCCCTCGAGCCCCAGACATCAAGGTTTGAACAGAAAACAGTTAAATTCGCGGGGATATACCATTTTGCACGCCCCTACGTAATTTTTCATGCTCTTTCGTTCAATGATGTTAGATTTGTAAAAAAACACAATATTTGTACCTTTAAATGCATTTTTCAACATAATTTTCTCGTTTTTAGTGGCTTTTAGAGGGTCTAGATTGGCTTAGGAGGGACGGGTGTGGTACAAAACGGTGTCACGGGGCCACAAGAAGCCTAATTAAGAAGAAGGGGCAGGGCCGGGTGTGATGTAGTAGTCTGCCAACAGAAAAATATTGCAAAAATGGGTGAAAAACTTGTTTTAGCCTATGCGCGACCTCAAAATATTTTTTAAAAAAATTTGGAAAAAAATAGTAAGTCCTCTTTTTACATAAGGAACTTTAGTCTGATTTCAAATTTGATTTCTTTGTTATCATCAGCGCCTTCTGAAACATACAGAACTACGTAAAAATGTCTTTAAAATCTAAAATCACTATAAAGTTGCGCTATTTCTGCCGTTTTTTAAAGTGTTTTTTTTTTTGGTATGACCGAAAGAATTGTGACAGAAAGCTAAGTTTTGCGTGTGGCGAGCCTAACCCCAGTGGAGGAACTGGCTTCGCTAATCGCTCAGCCAATAAATAGTTACAGCAAAGTAACAGCAAAAAAGTGGGCGAAGAAAAAAATGTTTTAATTCACTGAAAATCAAAGGGTGGGACGTCTCATCAGCTTTCGGCGATACAAAAAGTGTCATCGAAAAAAAGTCGTACATGAATGTATTCCCGAAAATAGGTCGTGAACAAATGTATCACCGAGAAAAGGTCAGACATCAGTGAGATGGACCCTCATTGTCCTGGGGTTGTATCACCTTTTTTCGGTGATACATTCGTGTACGACCTTTTTACGGTGATATATTTTAGTATCACCCTTTTTGGGTGAGACAGTTCTGTCTCACCCCTCAGATGGTGAGATGAATCTCCATTCGATTTTCATTGTAACACGGCAAGGTTGCAACCCCCATTACGTTTATCATACAGAAAACAACTCGAAACCAAATACCGATCACGATACCACCATTATTTCCAAAAGAAATATCTATGTTTCATATTTTCCTAATAAACGGTTATCTCAGTGCGTTGTGCGTGCCCATGTTGACAGCCAAGGCTGTCAACAGACTTCATATGTGTATCTGATAGGTTCATGCAATGAATTTTCAACACACGCACGCACCGTGGTGGTTTAAAAAGCACGATCCGTAAAGCTAAACACTTATTGGCCAAAATTATTTGGCCTAAAAGGCGCACAAGAAGTCGGAACGGTTACGGCGGCGGACACGCCCCTCCCCCTTCCCCCTCCTATTCCATTCCAGTATGTTTGTGTCTGAACAGTGTACAATGCCCCGGCCCGCCCAAGCTGCTAGGCTCAGGCCCCCGATTAAAACTAACACACTGAGCCTCGCACATTTTGCGAAGAATAGCTCAAGTTTTGAAGCGCTTGCCCTAAAAAATGTAAAATATCAGACTAAAATAGGAAGAAGTTAATTAAGTACGTGGTCTTAAAATTTCAGAACACCTCGGCGATCTAAATTTTTAGAAACCGTCGGTCTGAAAATATAGAACTAGGACGAGATAGGTTCAGATTCGGGACGAGTTGGTCGGGCTCCCCGATGTGTTTTTTTGTCGCTTCGCGTGTAGTGCATTGTAGTGTAGAGATGTGGCTGACGCGTCACCCACGGGCGAATTTCGGCCATTAGGGGGGGGGGAGGCTTTTGTTTAGTCCACGTTGACGCAAGCACCGCGAAAACTGGCCTCACGAGCGCATGACAACCGTAGTTAACACAAATCGTCCGGTCTGCCCTGCTCGGCAGCACGATGTGCAAAAGGTCGCCGCAGGGCGGCCAGTTCAACCTGGCGCTGCCCGTGTCCCTCCTCTTCATGGTCATTTCCAATGCATGTGTTCTTGCGGCAGTTGCGGTGGGTACACTTCTGCAAACATGAATCACGTGTCCTCCTTTTGAGTGTCAATTTTAGGGCAAAAGAAATTCACTGTTAAAATTTTTTACTGAAAATTCATAATTTTTTGTAAGAAGCCGATTTACTTACTTGCAGTATGAATTTTCATACTATAACTTTCATACTACAAGGTCTTAAAATTCAGACAACGTAATTATTAATATTCAGATCAATATATTGTATAAAAAATCGTACCTATCGGTCTTACTTATCAGAATTTGTAGTCCGAAACAGAAATAACAGAGATAGTCTCACTTACATTACCTACTCCATAGAGTGAAATATTTATAGTGTCAACGTATTTTGTTCCTACGGACGAGGGTGTGAACTCAAAAACGAAGGCAACTGCTGCAAGTTGCAAGAAGCGACCGTTTCGCAATTGCACCAATTGAAGAGAGATCGACTCGAACCCAACCACACGTCGACCCGTGGGCATGCGCGAGAGCGAAGTTGTATTCTCTGTTATTTGGCGAATACTCTACTTATTCAAATCAATCTTGCTGTAGTACACTCATGCCATCTCAGATAATGACTTGAAATAGGTTTTTAACTAAATGTTCACCTGATTTTGGCTGCAGAGGCAATTTTAACTCCAAGATTTCAATAATGCGACACTAGCGCCACCTAGCGGCTATAGCAAAATGTATCAGTTTTGGAGCTCTGAAACACTCTCTTTGCTCGTACTACAATAAACGAAAGTATTATTTGAAATAAAACAATAGTATATTCTTTACTTTTAAGAATACCGAAAAATGTTTAAGGTTAATGGCGATTTTTGGCCTGTTTTCCGACTTTACAAGTCTGAATTTAGATTTCGGACAACAAAGTACAATATTTCAGTCCACCGGTACGAAACTTGATATTCGCCGCTGTAAATTTTCAGACTTGCCAGTCTGAATCCAAATTTCTGACAGCAAGTCACATTTTTCAGACAGTTGGTCTGAATATTCGTTTCATTTTATGAAATTGCGATTCAGACCACAAAGTTAGACGAAATCGGTCTGAATTTTCATATTTTTTTAACAGTGAATGACCACGGCAAAATTGTCACCTTCACTAATAATGCGTATGGTCATTTTGTGCATAGCTATAGGTGTTGCCGTATATGTGCCAGTGTAAAGTTATGAACAAACTTTTACATAAAGAAGCTAGGGCCCGCTTTTCCTTCGTACCGAGAAGCCAGCTCCACCACGCTCCGCCAGCAACTCGGTTCGACAGGGCGCAGGGGGCGCCACAGTGCTCGAAACGTCAGAACACTTAGTTTTCCTGGTTATGTTACATGTACGAAGGGCTACTAGCCAGGGGAAGGCCTTCGGCCTCGATGCTGAGCCATTTTCTTCTGCGGATGGAAATTTATGTTCACAAGAAGGAAATAAATTTAATGGCAATTAAGTTTTTTTTAGGATAGTATCAGCATTGAAAGCAAGATTTTTTTACTTATTTTTTTGGACAGGGCGCCTAGGAGGGCAGTGGCGGATCCAGAGCCGGACTAGGGGGAGGGGGGGAGTAGCGTTTTTTTGCCTATTTACAGGGGCAAAGTGTTGCTTTTTGTTTACTTTTCAGTCGGTTATCTAGGGGTCGGGGGGGGGGGGGCAATTGTCTTTTTGCCCCCCATCCCCTGGATCCGCGCATGCAGGAGGCTGGGTTAAGTACGGAGCGGCAGGGGCGGGGAAGGAGGGGAGGGAGGCCGTGGCGACCGACGGGAGGCTCTAAATAAATGGTCCAACCTATCCTAACGAAACCTAACGGGCTCGCGACAGATCTTACGCTATTCGCGACGGATCTTACGCTCCTCGCCGCAACAGATCTCTAAAACTAAATAGTCCTACCTATTCTAACCAAACCTAACGGGCTCGCGACGGATCTTACGCTATTCGCGACGGATCTTACCGGTGCGGCTCACTTGTCCGACCCCTTACTTGTCCGACCCTATTAAATTTATTCCCGTGGCAATATTTATATTGGTGGTGAGTAATATAAATATTGCTGAAAATATTCCCCGGTGGTCGGAAACAGTTGTCCGACCTAGTGAGTTGTCATACCCCTGTCTTTGAATATATTTAATGACCGGACAATATTTTTATTCGACCAGCAATATTTTTATTCACAATATAAATATTCGGAATATTTATATTCGAGAAGAAAAATATCCCACGATGCGGTGACAGGACGATCCCCAGGGGGGAGGAGGGTGGCGGCCACGATGGGTTGCCTACCTCGTAGGCGTCAAAGACAAGGGGCGGGTCCAGGAGGGGGGGGGGATAGGAATAAGTGATACAGTACCCCTCTGACGCCTTCAGGCAGCCGGTAGAGGATTCCCGGGACTTGGGGCCAACCACCGAGACCGCCAGGATTCCGTCGGCCCTGGTGGTGGCCGACCCCGTGTTGACGTCGAGGTGACAGTGAGGTGGCCGTCGACGGCCGCGCCGGTCAGCCCAGCACCGCGCCGCGCTGAATCCTCTACACGCGGCCTGCCGTTGACGCTGTGCCCCCGGACAGGCGCCTCTGGAGGTCCTCGGGCAGAGCTTGGTGCTGAGCGGCATTCGCGCAGCACGCCGCGGCCGCGTCGGCGCCGCGCACCAAGTCGAGGGCACTTGGGCACGGCGCGGAGGTCACCATCACCCCCACGCTCCTCGCAGCGCGCTCGTCGCCGTTGCGTCCACGCCGCACATAAATGAGTGCGGCGCGGCTGTGCTTCGGCGAGCAGGCGCGCTGTCCCCGTGGTCATCGCCACACTCCGAGGCAGAGCACGCGGTCGTGTCGCAGTGGGCGTTCGAGATGAAGCCTCTCTTGGCCTCAGTCGGCGCGTCCTCCATAAGGTCGCCGACGTGCACCGCACACTGCACCCCGGCAGCCACGGCGCCATACAAGGCCAGGGGCGTCGTACGCCTTGTCCGTGTTCCCGTACTCTAGGGAGATGGAGTACGACCGTGGTGGTGCGTCCGGGTCACCTCGCCAAGTGGCGTCCAAGCCAACGGCGCCAACGGTCAACGGCGTGCGTGGTCAGAATCGTGGCGACTGTGCGCGCAAGCCTGTTCCTACTTACTGTACTCTCTTCTCATGGCATGTGTGTTGAGTGGAGAGGTCGGCGTGGTCGCCGAGTACTGTCGCACCGGTCAGAGAAGTGCAGCACGCCGTTGACGCGGCTGCCCCAGGAAGGAAATGCGAGATGGGTTCCACTGTCATGATAGGTTGCCTACCTCCACGGCGCCTGCCGGGCCCTCATCCGGAGCACGCCTCTGGATGACAAGCAGTGCGCCGCGGCGACTTGCCCTCGGTCCCTGGCACCCCGGGCCGCACGTCCACGGCGAGGTGCCTGCTGCAGGCACAGCAAGGGCGTCCTCGGCGTCCCTGGGGAAGGCCAAGCAGCAGCGCGGCCCACGAGGCCCCGAACACCACCACGGTGGCCGAAGTGCGATAGAGGGGAGCATTGCTTGTTCGCCCTGCCGCGCCAACGCCTGCCAGGGTGGAGGTAGGCAACCCAGCCCGCTGACACGCACCGCTGTGCGCCGGGCTGGCCTATGCTGCCATTACCATTACCATTACCATTAGAGGCTAGACCACCCTTGATCGTATGCCAGTTCAGGCACGGCTCATGTCTGCCTGCACTGCATAACAAGACAAGGCCGCCCTTACTAGGGAGACACCTTCCCTTGGCGGGGAGGAGACTCAGCGCCTGCCAGCCCCGGCTCGCAGTGGCCCGCCTTGGAGGTTAGAGGTATGCTTCCCCGACAGGGTTGCACATCCTCTGCCTCGGCACAGCCTCGTTGAGCACAACCAAGTCCGGAGCCCGCCTGTTTCGTCCCCGACTCTCGGGACCGGTGACTGCTTCTTGTGCTTCTGCTCTTCTCTCCTGGCGCCAAATGACATTGTAAAAAAAAAAAAAAAATCATGAATGTTATTGTAATGATTCTAACACAGTAACAAAGGAATATTTATTATATTGGTACACAATCAATAACCAATTTACTTATTTGTGTGAATTATTAAAGCATGGAAGGCATAGTGAGGGGGAACCAGGGAACTTTCCACAGTACGTTAAAACTTTCAACGTACTATTTTTGGCATTGGTGAGTGTTGTTTCCCTTCTGTTTTCTTTGTAGCATAGGCTACAGCGCCGACCGTTCTTCCGCAGGGTCCCTACCCTGGTCTCCAATTGATGTCTTCCTGAGGTTGGGGCCGGAGGAATCGGGACAGAACGCCCTTCTGCGATCAGTCCTCGTGCAATAGCCTCAGTGTGCACAATCAGTTTTGCTTGAGATATTGATTGCCTGTTGGTGATTAAGTGTGCGTTCACTACGGAAACGCCGCCCAGGAGGTAAAGCGCTAGTTTCCGGTACCACTTGACCCCCCTCCTTGCAGGCATGTAGTAAGAGAGCAGTTGGTCCGCCACGTCCACGCCCTTCTTCGCGACATTGTAATCCATCACTGCAAGGGGCTTCGTCACTGGCTCTTGGTTTTTCCTTGAGAGCTTGCCTGTTTGGACTTGTTGCTCTGTGAAGTGCTGCGGTACAGTGGACATGACTGTGACGATGCGGTTGTCTCGCCACCGAAGAACGGCGACTCCACTGTTGCTGCACATAGTGGCAACTTGCCCCTTCGACAGGACCTGGCTCATAAGCTCCTCCGGTAGACCTTTTCTTCGCGGCATGAGAGTGCCGCATAAGTAGGTTTTTTGTGACAGGAGCTCCTCGGCGAGGGGCACACCGCAGTAAAAGCTGTCGGCGAACAAGGTGCGCCCTTCGTTGACGTAGTCTGCCATCAAGTCACGGACCACCGCGTGGCTGTGCAGCACCTGCGTGTCCATCAACATCCCTTTCCCTGTGTACACCATGAATCTGTGGGTGTAGGCGGACGGGGAGCACAGTTTGTAGAGCTTGATCCCGTACTTGTGGCTTTTGTTTGGCAAGTACTGCCTAAAAGGCACACGTCCCCTGAACCCCACATTGGTTTCGTCAATGACGCAGGTCCGTCCCAATTTAACGGCACTTTGGAACTTGTCGTTAAGATGAGAAACCAATGTAGAGATCTTGACCAGGCGGATGTTGGGTGGTGGCGCTTCAACAAAATCAACAAAATGGATGCATCTGAGGATGAGCTGGTAGCGGTCCCTCGTCATCGATGCTTTGATGAGGGGTACAGCATAGATGTCAGATTTATTTCGGCTCCAGTATAGGTCAAGCTGGGGTAGTGGAACGAGCCCCATGAGGATAGTGACTCCCAGAAAGACTTTCAACTCCCCCACAGATGTAGGAGTCCACTTCGTGATGCGGGCGTGTTCAGACACGTTCTCGTCACGCATGCACTGGTCTCCATAATGATTGGTAGCACGCACCAAAACCTCCAGAAGTTCGTCGGTCACAAAGTACTTGTAAACTTCGAAGGGACAATCTGAGTCTGGGAGCAGAGGAACGTCGTCTTCGAGGGGAAATACGGGAAAATCGGGTGCAGGCGAACCCTGCGCGTCATCCTGCCACTGCGGCGTCACGTGGATTACCTCAGCATCATCCTGCATTTCCTCTTGAAGGTCATCGTCTTCCGAATCATCTGAAGACTCAGACGTTTCTGAAATCAATAATTATAACAAACAAATTAAAACCAATAAAAAGGCACAATGCCTCAATTAACGCGATAACATTAAATGCGTAGAACGCCACTATCATTTCTATCAATATTTTTAAAAATTAAAATTCTGTATTTTGTAAAATTTTGTGGAGGAGGGTTCGAAGCCAAAAGTGCACAGGCCGAAGTCGTGGCTATTTTGAGCACAGTAACGTCTGCCAGAAAGGCGGACTCGTTCTGAAACACACCGATGTAACAACGGTGGCCTGCCTGCACCCTCGTCAGTCTAGCAGTTTAATTTACCGCACCCTACCCATGAATGTGCCTTTCCGTTAAAAATAATTGTAGATTACCTTCGATGTCTCCCTCCTCATCAGACGACCAAGCAAAAGGAGCGCTTGGTAGATTATTCATTGCAGGATCAAAACCTAAAAGCGTAAAAAATTGTTAAAAAAAATTGCCCTTTGCAGTGTGTTTTTAATCTCAACCATTCAATGAAATGCTTTAATGTTGTTTACCTTTTGAGGTTGTTGCTACGCTGAACAACGATGAAGACGTCTGATTACTTGTACCAGCAAAACCTTCATACATCTGCACAACTGGCTCAAGCTGGCTCAGCTCATTGTCAAGCTCACCAGAATCTCGACGAGGAGAAATCAAACCTACAAAAAAAGAAAAATTGTAAAAACCTTTTGTGCTTTTGTAATCGAAGGAACAGTTGTCAGTAAAGCGACCATTTTTACAATCCGGATAGTCCGCAGTCCGCATTCTCGTACGGGGATGCAGTGTCCAGTTTGCTTCATCGAGTCGAGTGTCCAGAGGCCTCTTGGGAGTATTATTTAAAAGGCTCGCCTCTAGATTTGATTCCTTGTTGGGAGATCCCTGAGCAAAACTTGAGGTGCCTGTGAGCAAAAAAAAGGAAAATACGTTTCATTGTTTTTAAAAGCGTGAAAACGGTTGAGATGAATGTCCGGAGAGGTTCCTAATCACAAATTTTGCCTTAATACAGGCTGAAAGACCGACGCACTGAGCGCAAAAGCAGCCAGATGCAGCCCACTCCAGGGGGCGAATGGGAGAGAGGATAAATAGCAGGGGAAGGCGGCAACGAAGGGGCCGGGCAAGCTACAAATCGCTCGCCTGCCCACCTGCCACGCACAGTGGGTCAGAAGACCGACGCAGGCGGCCAAAACTTCAGACGCGTTTTGAGCTCCAGAGTCGCTAAACAGGACTCGAACCGAACGTGTGATCCCATACCAATCCATTGGTGGGGTCACACGTTCGAGTCCCATTTAGCGACTCTCCAGCTCGAAACACGTCCGGGATTTTGGCCCACTGTGCCACACAGGCAATCTTTCCTACCTTCGAAGTGGTCTGTGACCAGACTGCTTGCAGGCGCAGCTTTGTATTCGTCCAGGCGACATAACAGAGATTTCTTTGGAACAAATCTGTTCAATCATTAGGGCGTACATTGCATTTCCCTAATGTAGATATTTCAGGGGTTGCATTTGCAGCAATAGCACTAGAGGCACCTGTAAGCAAAAGGGAAAATTGTAGAATTTTGTCAAACTGGCTAAGACCCGCCGACCCGCTAGGTAGGCAACCTGTCTTACCTTCGACGCAGTCTGCACTTTTCGCAGGGGCCTGATCATTGTTTTCTGATTGGCCCAGACAATCGACGCAGTCTGTACTTTTCGCAGGGGTCTGATCATTGTTTTCTGATTGGCCCAGACAAGAAAACGGAGGCCTCTTTGCCCCGGGTAGAGGTAGTGACTCAGAGTTGGCTTTAGATAAGCCTGTGGACAAAAAAGAACAGCGTTAACATTTGCTCGTACGGAATATTCTAGTGTTTTCACGCGTGTCCTAATTTAAGGTTAGTACGTAACCCATCCCAGGAAATAAGAAGGTGGGACGGAGACAAAACGACGTAAACCGACAAAAGTAATCTCCAGAATTAGTCTGCAGTTCGGCGGACGGCCGACGATCCTATTAGTTTGATCCCTCGAATGCCTACAGAGTAGGTGAATGAGCGAGAAACACTCCCCAAGCGAGCGAGCGGCGCACAGTGGGCCAGGCGGCCAAAATTCTAGCCGCGTTTTGAGCTCCAGAGTCGCTAACTGGGACTCGAACCGAACGTGTGACTTCACCCATGGATTCCTCGTTCGGAGAGCAATCCATTGGTGAGGTCACACGTTCGGTTCGAGTCATGTTCAGCGACTCTGGAACTCAAAACGCGGCTAGAATTTTGGCCACCTCCACCGGTCTTCTGGCCCACTGTGCGGCGGCGCGCTGTGACGAAAACTATGTTAAGAATCAGCCTGCAGTGCGCCGAATGGTCCTCTCTCTCTCTCTCTCTGTCTCTCACCTCCAGATTTCGCTCTCAGAGAGCGAGGGTTCTGTGCGCAAAATACAATTTTAATTGACTTTTTTAAAAAGATAACGCACAACGCGTATGGTAGACTAACGTACCAGCAAGGGACATAGGAAGTTCGAGGAAGTTAGCTCTGTCCTTCTGCCCTTTCAGCGCCTCGCTTGCCGTGAAGTGTCTAAGGGCGTTCAGTCTGTCTGAATGATCGGGCAAGAAGTTCAAGATCTGTTTTGCCAGTTCCGCGTAGTATTTGACGCATCTGTAATACAAGTGAAGTGGTGACTGAAAAATTCGTTCGGTCATCAAACATTATTTTAGCAGCAGTTTTAACTTAATAAAATTACCTGTCCCGAACTTCGTCTAAACTGCCACGAGGGATCCGAATCTGTCCCAGACGGATTTCAAACTTCCCGCCGAAATCGACGTTGTCGAAAGGCTTGAAAGCGTTGACGTCGTTAAGGGACTTGGCCAGCTGCTCTTGCGCCGCGTCTGATAACACCTGACCTTCTGAGAGTACCGGCACATGCTCTGGTTTCAAGAACTTAGTCACCAGCCACACAAGCCGCTCGTGAAGCTCAGCTATGAGCCCAGTGGCCTGCAAATTACGCGTTTTTAAATTATTCAGTGTGAAAAACTACAATGTATACCCTGCTAGTAATGGATTGTTTTTGTAGTTGAGGCTGACTATAATTACCTCATCGTCATCAGCTTGGAACTTTAAGTTCAGCCCATTGATTTCTTGAGTTACAGGCTTTAAGAAAAGCAAGTATGACTCATTTTGGAAGCAGTCGTTCAGTTTCCTGCCAATTAAACATTTCTCTGACATGTCAGTTGACCGGACATGGTTGGCGAAATGTGTTTTCAGTTCCAGCTACTGCTTTAGAATGACATCTATTGCCCTCGACCACGCCAGCCATCGCGTCTTGGACAGTTGCACCAGCCTGGCTGGCATGGCTCCGTCATTGATGGCTTTGAATAGGTCAGCGTACTGAAGGCGCTTTAGGGGGCTGCAAGCGAACCAGTTTCGCGTTTCTCTGACCACGAAATCGCCACGAAATCGCCAAAATCAGGCTCATGTCGCCACTGAAATCGCCAAGCTCGTCAAGTCGCCAAATAGGTCGCCCGGAGTCCGAAGTCGCCAATTTGGCGACAAGTCGCCACATCTGGCAAGCAGCACCGCCGCGGTGCTGCCAACCTCTTAATACAAATGCCAACAGAAGAAATCTTTGAAAAACGAAAGGAAGGGATAAAAATTCAAATGTTTTTAGTTTTTTCATTTCCTTTTCTTGAGAGAATTTTTAGTTTCTTCATTTGATTTAACTTTTAAAGGGAAAATGTTGTCCTGCATCATCCCCGCAAGGGTCAAACTTGCGTTGTCTGTGCCTATATTGGGTCCGTCATTGAGTTTTGTTCGGTATGGCAAATTCTGCGCTCCAAGCACCTCACCTGCATATACAGGGGCGCCTGCGAATAGGCAAGGCCCACACGGGGAATTCCCCCTCAAGCAGGGCTGTAGTAAATAACGAAGGCCTTTAGGCCCTTACTTGTTAGACCTCTTGGCCATCATTTAATTGCCATCATCATTATGGAGGTTAATATGACCCCGAGGCGTCCGCTACAGCCAATAAATACTAATATTATTGGTTCCAAGCAGAAAATAGTCAAGGTACGGTCAAATCAGATGTGAGAATTTAGCACACCTGCCTTTGTAAGACAGTCGGCCTATGCTCCAACCTCCAAACGGTTGTGATTTTTCTGAACTGTTGGAATTGTTACAGTTTACTACTGAAAGAAAATTAGTCAGACAGTCTGTTCAGCCCTCTCAACCAGATCAGCAGAATATTTCAGCCATGATCCCACCAAGCCGGAGTGATGATCACATGAAGAAATGTGTCATGGTACCACAAGTTCATGGATGCCTATGTTGTTCTGTTCTTAACTTTAATACTGTGCCCATGTGATTGCTTAGAATTCTTCGGTACTTTGCAGTTGGTTCCGCAGAGGAAACTTGGTCCAATTGCTGCTGTTCAGCCTTCATCAGATGGGCAGAATATACAATTTGTGATTAACAAGAATAATATGGGTGCAATAAGGCGTCCCCTTATGGCAATTAACTCAAATGTCATTAATTTGAAGGAGAAATCTGTCGAGGTAACTACTAAGCTGAGTTAATGTTGCTTTACTGCATTAATACGCTAGGTAAAACCAGGAGGTCTTCATAATATTTGGTTATTAGATCTTAATATTTTTGCAGCCCCCTCAGGAAACTAACACAGATGTTATTAAACCAAAGGACAAATCTGCCATGGTAACTAAGTATATATAAGTAGTTATAGTTTGTTTATTTTTAAACCTGTTGCTTGTCCTGTCTGTGTGGAATAACTTGATTCAAAATTTTGCAGACTTCAAAAATGTTAATGCCTACACAAGCTCTTGAATCCTCTAAGTTTTTCCACCAAAACCACACAGAAAGAGTTGTTACTATCAATGTTGGCGATTCACTTGCTGCCACTAACTCATCTTTTAAGCCTGTGAAAGATATCTTAACAGAAGCCAATGCCAGGAAACAGCTGCCAAAGGTAAAGAACAGTTTTTATTGTTAATTATTCAAATTATTCAAAGCATATATTTATTAATTTTTTCTCTTTTTAGCAATCAGTTGTTTTGGTTTCAGTACGAGATAAGCACAATGGCAATAAGGTGGGTAAACTACTTCATTACGAATCTCAGTTGGGTATATGCATAATAATAATAATTGATTTTGGTTTACAGTTTCAAGCCCCATTTAAGAAACCCTCCATTTCCGCTATGAATAATGAAGAAGAAATGCCCCCTTGTTTAGAAATATGCTTTACCAATTTATTTAAAAAAATTAGAAATGATCAAAAATATAAAAATTGCAATAACACAAATTATTATAAACTTTGCAGGATCTTTTGCCTTCATGTTATGAGTACAAGGTCACTAATTTTGTTCAACATGAAAGCGGTTTCTCTGCCATTGTTCGTACTAATATTTCGAACAAAGAAGGGGCTCTTAAGTGGATGGAAATGTTCCAAGAACATACTAGAACGGATTACCGAACCAAAGATACATTTAAAGAAAACACCTCACGCATTGTATTCAAGGCAAGTATTTATTGATTATTGTACTCTTATAAGCGGTTTTAAATGAAATAGCTTATCTGATGGTTTTCTTTCTTCCAGAAAGTTTTCCGTTGCCATTGTAACACAAGAGCTGATGAACCCAGTTCCAAAACTGTAAAACCTCATCAAAAGCACTCAGCTTGCCCGTCAAATATAATCTTCACTGTGAGAAACAAGGATATGAAAAGGTAGCTGTTTAAAAATTATAATTAACAATTTTTTTCATAATTATAATTTTTCTATACTATCTGACCTTGTCAGTTTTATTTTGGAGTGACTGGGCACTAATTGTTTGTTGTGTCAATGTCTCTGATGTCTTAAGACTTAGTTTCATCACTATATATTACGGGGTGAGTTTGAAGTGTTCAGATTTTATTTCTGGAAGAATCAATGGTGTGGTGTCTGCCTTATAGCACACTGGTTTTGGTTTCTACTCTAACTGGTTGATGGATGTGATCTTGGGTCTTGGGTGCATTTATATGGGATTGATCAATTAACTTCAGTGTCTATGCTTTTTTTTTTTTTATAAACAGCCTCTTTGCAACACACTTACTATGTCATATGTCTTTTCTTCCTCAATGGGAATATTTAATTAAACATTGAAAATCGTGTGGAAGAGGTTAATCATATGTTTGCCAATTTCTTCACAAACGTCTTTATTAATGGATTGTGCTCATATGTTTCCCTTTACTTTTCCAGGAGCGCTGATACATATCTTCAAACTTATCCAAGTGAAATAACTGTGAACTACATCCACAACCATAAAGTTGAACGAGCTGATTCATTGAGATTTCGAAGGCCAAGCAAAGATGTGAAAGCAAAAATTCTTGATCTGTTTGCTAAAGGGCACTCTCCTGCCTCTGCTCTGAACACTATCAAATTTCAGCTTCAAATGGATCATGGAGATCAGTATTACAAGTATGCTGCTGATGCTTCTCTGTGCCCATCATACAATTGGTCTTACAATTTGTACTATTCAAAATTTAAAGAAAATTATGGAGCTCCGTCTGGAGAGGGTATGATTAACGGATTGAAAACTTTTATTGATGATTACAACAAGACTTGTGGTTCAGTTTGTGCAAAGTTCCTTACGGAGGGTGAAGATACTGCTGTTGCGATTTGCAGTCCCATGATGCAGAGAACACATGAGCTACTCAGAAGTAGTGGCGAAGTAGTATTTGTGGATTCAAGTGGTAACATGGACTTCCAAAACACTAGAATTTTCCTGTTTGTGTGTGCTTCAGTTGCAGGAGGTTTACCACTAGGGATTGTCTTTACAACGTCTGAAGCCACATTTCCTCTTACTAAAGCGTTTGAACTACTGCAATCCATCCTTCCAGAAAATGCTTTTTATGGAAGAGGAAATAAGCAAGGCCCAAACATTTTTATGACAGACGACTGTACAGCGGAAAGAAGTGCCCTACGAGCTTGCTTTAAGGCCGCAGACTTAGTTTTACTGCTCTGCATATTTCACATTCTACAAGCTATGTGGCGATATTTGCTTGATTCAAAACATGAAGTCAGCGCTGCACATCGAACAGAACTATATTTTCTCTTCTCACAACTTCTTAACTGTTCAGACCTCAGCACATTTGATAAAATGTATGATGAATTCTTATCACTTCCTATTGTACAACAAAATAAGAAATTCAAGGATCACATTTCAAAGAAGAGAGGAACAGCAGCAGAGTGGGCGTTGCCCTTCAGAAATCACTTGTTGATTCGTGGTCACAATACCAATAATTACAATGAAGTCTGCAACAAAATAATTAAGGATGTTATTTTGGACCGAACTAAAGCCTACAGCATGGTTCAGCTATTTGACTTTATGACTAACTCTTTGGATCTGTACTTCAAAAGAAGAATAGCAGACTGCTTAAATAATAGAATGGTAAATTACACCTCCTCAAGGTACTATGTTCCTGAAGAAAAGCTTATCTATTTATCAGCAAAACAGTTATCTGAGCATATATTTGAGGTACGTAATTCTAACAGTGGTGGAAAGTATATTGTAGATGTGACCATTGACGTTTGCTCGTGCCCTGTAGGCCGCACAGGTGCATCATGCAAACACCAATTTTATGTTGTAAAGACTTTCCAACTTAGCTCATCACAGTTTCTACCCATAAATGATGTGCAAGCTAAGATGGTTCTTCACAACATTATGAATGGCCATAATGATGATGTGCCCAGTGATTGGTATGAGAGCCACAAATCAGTTGCTAAGCAAAATCTGCAAACATCCATGACAAATGACGAAGTACCCCAAGAAAATATTCCGGCTGAAGAAATTGAAGCAGCATTACCTGTTGGAACAGAAGTAAGCGAAGAAGAAAGCTACTCAGAGGAACAGGTGACAGCTGTTATTGAGAGAATCAATAGCATGGTTGCGGATATGAAAAGAAGACTGAATGAGAGACCTGAAGCTTATTTGCCAGCAATTGAAAAATTTATGGACCGCTATAATGAATGCTCTAATTCTGAAAATTCTTACATATCTGCAATGTACACTTTTAATCGCAATCAAGGGCATGCACCATTGAAAGCAAAATTAAAGAAGCTGAAACGTCTTCAAGGCCAGCAGCAACCGCTCAGAGGAAATGCCATGAAAAGAATAAATATTCTGCCCACAGCAGCAGCTCGAAGAAAAATGAATTTTGGAGGAAAACAAGCCAAGACTCCTGGCCGCCCCCAGACTGCATTTAAGGTGGACAGCACAAAAAGATGCAAACCAGCAGAACATGCTTATCTCCCAAAGAAAAGGATGAAAACTCCTCACAATTTAAGTGGAACTGTTGCTCGAAATATTGCAAATTTGTAACTCTTGCATGTAATTCATTCACTATGGAGGGCTTTAGTAATGATGTGATTTTTATATAAGGAAAATGTTACTACCATGTAAATGTATCCTGGGCTTTTGCTACTGTTGTTCTAAGGATGATTAAAACATGAATTTGAAAGACTTGGTTATCTTTATTAACCTTAAAAGCTGTTACAAATTAAAAATATACACAAATCAAAAATATAAAAATTTCATTTTTTTAATGAAATTATAAAATTTATGAAGGGACCTTCATTACTGCCAAGTTACAGTACCTACTTGCTCTTATACTGCTAGGGTCCAGTTCCTATGAGACACAAAATCCTTTTTCTGGTGACATTTTAAAACGAGCCACATTCTCAACAGGTTGTGTTTGTTATAAAATCATATATTTACCTCTCTGCACCAAGCAAGTACAGAGCCCATAAGACAGTAAGGAAATAAACCTGATTTTTTTGAAGTCCAAATATTTTGTTGCCATAAAGCCTTATAATGGAATTGTGGTAAGCCTCTCTAAGTCGCTAAAACAAGTTAATTTTGGAAAAAAAAAAAAAAAAAAGCCTGCCTTTAGACCTAAAAAAATGTAATTCATTTCAACCTGGCCGCGGGAGCCTCGCCTCTGGCCTGCAGATAGTTATGTGCAGGTGAGCCTCACGCAGCGCAGGATTTGCCATACCGAACAAAACTCAATGACGGACCCAATATAGGCGTCAGGCGTCGTCTGTCTACTGTTTTCTCTCTCGACGACCTTAAGAACATTACTTGTTTCCGATTCCCATCTCGGCCGCTAAATTTAGGGAATCAAACTCACATATCAATCAATCAACCGTTTAATTTTGAGGGAAAATGGAGGAACAATATCAACACTTGCTTCATGTAAGTGTGAAGTCAAGAAATGGTTTGTCAACGGCAATGACTTATTTGGTGGTTAGGTTATGTGTTATGTATTTATTTGTGTGCGCAGGTCGGATTAACCTTCAAAGCGCTGATGATGGATGATCATGAACGTCGAAAAAGCGAACTTGAACAAAAATACTATGATGAGGAAATTACGAAAAGAAGAAAAAAGTATTTGGGTCCCGACCGAACTTCAGAAGAGATCCCTGCAACTAGCCTTTGGCGCTATCAGCATCAGGTGTTTATTTTTTTTAAGTGCCTCCTTCCAACAACTTGGTGGTGTTTACTCTAAGTTCTCTGTTAGACCAAAGGCCCAACAACAAGCCAGAGTCTAGCCCCAGCTTTCGTCGAAGACTCTACTCACAGAGGACAGTCAAGGAACACTTCCAGTGGATTGCCACCAGTCGGGGACACTCCTGGAAATTCTCAGCATCAACAAGAAGAAGACCTCCTTGAAGCAAGTTTCGAACAAGTATGTATGAATAATTTGTTGGTAATGTTGTGGCCATTGCCCCTCTAGACTGTTCCTGAGTGTTATTGAGTTCAGTGTTTTGTAGAATTATTGACAGAAAAGATTAGGCGCCTTCAGCATGCCTCTGACTCTAAATAAATTAAGATGTAGCATTATACGCCAATCAACAAGAGGAGTTCCATTAAAACTGTCAGTTGAAGGAATAAACTGATTTTAAAATCAAGATCATAAAGTATTCCTTCAACTCACAGTTTTAATGGAACATCTGCTGTTGATTAATAGAGTGGTACATCACTATAAACGATATCCACAAAATTGTTCAAAATGTTTTGTTTATCTATTTTCTTTTTTAAATAAAAAGTATCATTGTTTTTCATTTGTTAAAATTTTTCAGGGAGTTCAGAGTAGAACCAACAATGGCAGCAGTCCACCTAGCTCTTCATCTTCTAGTCACCACTCTTCTTCAAATCATTCCCACTTGGAGGACTCCGAGGAATGTAGTGATGAAGATACTGAAGAGATGCGAGCCAATCACCCATTTCTCCATGGACATGGCCAAGATCGTCAACATCTGCAACAACACTCAGATCAGGTAACACACACATGAAAGATGAGCTTAAAAGAAGAAACTAGTCCTTCCTCATTACTCTTTGCTTCTTTTAAACATTTACTTTATTATTATTTCCAAGTGGTTTTGTAGACGGTATTTTAATCAATCTAGAAGTATTTTCAAGTATAATAAGAATGGCATTTCGATTAATATTTCAAATAAAGTTACTTCAAATTTGATAACATTATCATAAGCTGTTTTTATTAACTCAATATCTTTTTTCAGGAATTTCAGAGTAGAACTGGTAATGGCAGCAGTCCACCTAGCTCTTCATCTTCAAGTCACCACACTTCACCGAATCATTCCCACTTGGAGGACTCGGGGGAATGTAGTGATGAAGATACTGAAGAGATGCGAGCCAATCACCCGTCTATCCATGGACATGGCCAAGATCATCAACATCTGCAACAACACTCAGATCAGGTAACACACACATCACTGGTACTTTGAGAGAGTGGCGTAATTCCATATCATCAGTACCAAGGCAACGATTATGTTCTATGACTTTTGGGTGTGCACCGACAAGTAATAAAACAACCCGTGTGAATAATTTTTAGTTTAAGGAACAGATTAGGACTTAAAGAAGCAAATCGACAAATTGTTAGACCTTGTGGTTGAACAGTATAGAGTATATTTGCATCGGCGATGACCGCTAATTAGGCTTGTTTAAAGAGTCATCGCCGATGCAAATATACTCTATACTGTTCAACCACAAGGTCTAACAATTTGTCGATTTGCTTCTTTAAGTCCTAATCTGCTCCTTAAACTAAAAATTATTCACACGGGTTGTTTTATTACTTGTCGGTGCACACCCAAAAGTCATTGAACATAATCGTTGCCTTGGTACTGATGAAATGGACTTACGCCACTCTCTCGAAGTACCAGTGACATGAAAGATGGACTTGAAAGAAGAAACTAGTCTCTCCTCAATACTCTTTGCTTCTTTGAACATTTGCCTTATTATTATTTCCAATTGGTTTTGTAGACGGTATTTGAATCTATCTAGAAGTATTTTTTTTTTTTAAGTATAATAAGAATGGCATTTCGATTAATATTTCAAAGTTATTTCAAATTTGATAACAGTATCATAAACTGTTTTTATTTACTCAATATCTTTTTTCAGGAATTTTAGAGTAGAACTGGCAATGGCAGCAGTCCACCTAGCTCTTCATCTTCAATTCACCACTCTTCACCAAATTATTCCCACTTGGAGGACTCCGAAGAATGTTGTGATGAAGAGATTCAAGCCAATTGCCAGTATCACCATGGATATGCAGAGGACCAAGATCTTCAACATCAACAACAACCAGATCAGGTAATATTTGAGGGAAGAGCTGGAGAGAAGGAGTTTTCCCTCAACACACTCTGCATCTTTTAAACTTCTTTTTATTTCATTGTACACAAAATATTTTAATCAGTCATGATTGGTTTTATTACTTTAAAACTTATTTAAGATTTACTTATTTCTTGCATTTCCAGGATCAAGATTAGCAACACGATGAAGAACTTGTCCTAGCAAGATAATGAAGATCATCTCAATGCTGAAGAAAATCCTTATAATAATCAAGATACAGGAGACGATGCGGAAGGTGAACAAGAAATTGATGATGATCAAGATAATGGTCAAGATAATCAAGATGATGGGGAAGGTGATCAAAATCATCAGCAAGAACATGAAAACAATGGAGAAGATAAAGCTCAGCAACAACAGCATCTTAGTCATACAAATCTGCGAGATAAAATGCTTGGTCCTTTTGGTGATCGTATTGACACTGCTGTTGGTGCTACAAGGAATGATATGCTATATAGGGCTTTGGGGTTTGCATTACGAAACAATGAACCAAATCTAGCTCTAAATCATGTTGTTTAGTTGTTAAATAACACTTTTTTCACCTATTTTACCAACTTCTAGTTATCTTCTAGATAAGCAACATAAGGATGATATTTGTGTAGAATACCATTATTTCTATTGCCATTCTTGTACCAAATCATTTGGACAGGTAGATCACAAAAATATGAAGACTCATATATGTGATAATGAGAATTGTCGGAAAGAAAATGTCATATCTGATTTAAGGATAGCATCATACTTTGTAATTTTTGATATTGCGCTACAACTTCAAATATTGTTCAGTAACCCAGACCTTCTTGCATCACTAGCAACCCCAGCAGAAGCTGTTGAACGATGTCAACCAAATGAAGTTTCTGACATTTCTAATGGTACCATGTAAAAAGAATTTGCTGCATCCACAAGTCATTTGAATGGTCGTGTTATATCTGGTCAATTCAATACAGGTGGCACACTAGTTGCTGAGAACTCAAAAAACTCAATCTGGCCAATTCAAGTATCTATAAATGAACTTCCATATGACAAAAGAAGCGGCAATCTTTTATTGGCTGGTTTGTGGTTCGGAAAATCTCAACCTACGATGGACCTCTTTCTTGGAGAATTTGTTGATAAGCTAACAGAGATGAGTCACGGCTTTCATCTCGATAATATTTGTCGTGTATATTTTTTTGCAATTGGTTGTTGTGTTGATTCAGGTGCCAGAGGCTCAGTGCAAGGGATTAAAAAGCACTCAGGCTATCACTCTTGCAATTGGTGTACCATTAGAGGACTTTACTTATTGCGTGCTGTCAGATTTCCTTTACCAGAAGCTGACATCCCAGATCGTACACACCAGCAAATGGTCCAGCTGCAAATAGGGCTTTTAGAAGAGCCCCTTTCTGATGACGAAACTGATGACGATGAGGAGGAGCCTATTCCTGATCATCGCCTTGGTGTAAAAGCTGTTAGTCCTCTCATTAATCTTCCGAAGTTTGATATTGTAAGAGGTTTTTTTGTTGACGTAATGCATATGGTGGACCTTGGCATATGTCGAGCATTTTGGACCCTCTGGCTTGAAGATGTTGGAGCACCGTATTATATTGGCTTGTCAGAAACTGAAGTCAACAGGCGAATTGAAACTTTGCGCCCCCCAGTGGAATTTCGCAGAAAACCAAGGACTTTGAGTGAAAGAGCGCGGTTTTCTGCAAAAGAGTGTAATAACTTCCTAATGTTTGAATGCATTCCTGTAATGAAGAACATTTTAGGGGATGTGTTTTTGAATGTCTGGCTTCTTCTAATCCAAGCACTGTATTTGTTGAGTCAAAATGAAGTGTCTACAGATCACAGAAATGTTGCTGCTGCACTGATCACCCACTTTCTTGTCAAGACTCAGGCGTATTATGGTGAAGTCAACATGTCGTACAACCTGCATCTACTAAAACATTTGGCAGCTCATGTTCTTCGATGGGGGCCATCTTGGGCCTCATCAGCCTATGCTTTCGAGGCAGGCAATGGAGTGTTAAAAAAGTTAATACGTAGCGTTAGTTGCATACCCCACCAGATATTGAGAGCTTTTTCATGGATGCTGGCTTTAAAATTGTTAGAGCCTCACGTCAGCCAAACCGCAAGAGATTATGAAGTCAATCATGCAGCCGAAATCATTTAATCAAAAAAGCACTAAAGTTGAAGACTGTAGATTGCTCGGAAGTTCTCAAGAGCCCGTCTTGTCAGAAGAAGATGTATTTTTATGTCAACAGCATGGCTGTGACATGGATAACTTATGCGAGTACAAGGAACTTGCCTACAAACAATGCCTATTTACCAACTCAGCAGTCAAGTCTTCCTGGTCCAATAACTCTGTTGCACAGCTCTGTGACAGAGCAATTGTTGTTATCCAAAAAATTTTACTTGATCATACCAGGAATTCTGTAATTTTGTTGGTGTCTAATGTAAATTGGGAGTGTTTACTTCGGCTTCCAGCAGATTATTATATTTCAGATTATGTGACGCTTGATCTGCTCCACCACTAAGCCGAGCAATTTATGGTCAAACGCTCCGATTCGATCTCGACTGCTTTTGTGAAGGTCGCGGCGCCAATATGCCCAGAAGTAGAGTTTGGACCTACCGCCGCGCGCTACCGGCTCCACTGCGACCCACTGCCCACGCTCTGCTAGTACCGCTGCCGCGCTAGCCGCCAGGAGCCGCCGCGCCGCCTCGCGCGGGTAGGCAGCCGCACTCACACATGTGCGGCGGGTAGCCTATCCTTCGAGTTGCAGGCGCTCCTGATGGCTCGGGCATTTCATAGGCAAGCGATTCTTATGGGGTGGCATTCCCACGTGGAAATGATACTCAATGGGAAACGTTTCTCCTTTGGGAGTATTACCCGTGGGAAGGACGACTTTCCCATGGGATGCTCCTCCCCATGAGAAGAGCATTTCCCATGGGGAGCATTACTCACGGGGAACGCAACTTCCCCATGGGATCTCTGGTCCCATGGGAAAAGAATAACCCATGGGGAGCATATATCCCATGGGAAGGACCTCCTCCCCATGGGAAAAGCGGTCCATCCCATGGGGCCAAGATTTTCCCCATGGGAGTTTCATAGCTTCCTATGGGAAATCAGTCTATTCCCATGGGTATGTCAAGACCTTTCCCATGGGAGCCATGGGAATTTTACCGTGGGATAATCCTATTATTTCATTTATGTATACTTTTCTCCTTAACAACCACCGAAACCTCATGTTCTTACCTAGTTTTGCTCACTTTTACTCGCTTTTGGTACTCTTCACCTCACTTTTCGCCCAGAAAATGTTACTTTTCTCACTACCTTTTCGGATCTGAACTGCTGGCATCCCTACGCAAGCAAATTTAACTAACTTTGGTCATTTGAGACAGATAAGAAAGTTAGCGGAACATTTCGTCAGGTACCACTGGTTCCTTTAATGTTACATCTTGAAGTTTTTTGCATAAATTAAACAGCAAATTATGTGATTGGAAGCTATCTCAAATGATCAATTTAACGAAATTCGCTAGCGATTCAGATAAGAGAACATCTTTTTAAAAGAACCCCTCGAATTTTGTGCCCACGTTGAGACGTTAATCAAGAAAAACTTAAAAGTATGCAGAGCCCATAGACGGAAACAAAATTCTTTCATCATGGGATGTGATTATGAGCCCAGTTTATGAACAGCATAACTTGCTCAGAACCTTGCGAAGAATGTGTTCGCATTACAAACTATTGAGTTTGCACCCTGCAAAGAATTTGGCTTGATTGTATTACGAACTGACAGTTTGTAATTTTCCAAGCAATGTGTTCACAATACTAACAGGTTGTTTGCAAATTGCAAAGAACTTGTTCGCAAATTGCGAAGTAGTGATTTGCATTACGGATGCGTCCTTTGCATTACGAACAAACCAGGTTCTTTGCAAGCTTACAAACGCATCGGTTTATAAGGTTTTATGAGCGTGACATAACAAGTTGTCTCACGTTTTGAGTAATGTTTGTGTCTAGTTTATGAGGTTAGCAGCAGACGCCATTTTCGCGCATCAACTCCCTACTCTGACTTCATTCTCAGGGAAGTTTTGTCGTCAAAAGATGTAGCCTTCGCAACAGGAAATTTCGCAAATAAAAATCGGCTTGCGGACACACCAGGTTTGCGGTCGCTCAGAAATGAGAACGAAAGTTTACACATTTTGGATGGCGTAGCGCGCGACTTGACCATTGCGTTACAATGAACAACAGTAATTGTAGGGGCATTTTTAGAACAAAACCATCAAACGAGAGCATCCTTATGAATTTCAGCTTCTCAATGGTATCCTGATTTTCCTCCAAACAAGTTTAATGATGAAATGAAGTGACGCTCGGGTCGCCTGGTTCGTCTGCCGGCCGCCACGCACCGGGCTGGCCGTGGCGTCCCTGTTTCACACGCCACCCACGCCACCTGCTGATGGCGAAGTCGCACCAGACCCTTCTCAGTTTCGATGCATTCGCTAAGCCCCTTCCCTTACCCTCCCCCTGACCATGGTGCAATCAATAGCATTTAAATGCCCGCTAGTGTCTGGTGGTGTGCATCAAAGTGTGCACGTCTTCGGCGCGAACCACGGACACCGCAAAGCCTAAGGTCAGACTTCTCGCCACCGGAGTGGCGAGACACTAAGTGTTGCCATGTTTTGGTCAGACTAATAAACCCAATCAATGTGGTCCTAACGGCCCGTACCGCGGTCAGTCAAAAAAGTCTCACCGCTTTGTGGCGAGACATTTTTGTGTGACCAAATTTCGGCGAGACTTTCAGGCCCGACCAAAACTGCTCACGACAGTAAATGGCAGGTGCGGCATCGCGGCCACTCTTTCGGCCTAACTGTATACATTGTACAGAGTATATACTCCTTTATTATTTTTGCAAATCCTGTGTAAGCTTACATCTAGCACAGAACGAGCACCGAATCATAACTTAAAGTCTAATGGAGTGAAACTCTCGTTCTGCAACTTAAATAATGGCCTAAATTGGAGCTTGGCTTCATCTCTGAAAGTATTGGGAATTCGCCAAAACTGTTTTTAGGGATGAAACTAAACACACAGCGATTCTTTTGGTCCGAGTCGGTGATTCGGTATGGAATGACCAACCACTAAATTGATACTGAGACAAGTATTCTAAAAAAGTGATTTATATCCTTAAGGCTTCCGCTTGACAGCATTGTTTAGAAAATGATAGCACCATTTTATTTTTGGTGTAGAGATAACGTGACATTTATCTCTTGCACCTTCAGTTCATTTGTCATTGATGGAGATCCGTCAAGTTAGCACATTTTACATCCCTAGTTCTCATTTAATGGAACTGAGTAAGGTATCGACTAGAGCCTTATGATGCCTATTGTTGTTGAAAACAGTTTTCGGTTAAAAACTCAATTTTCGATTAGTCAACCGGGCTCAAACCTTCGGCGCTTCACAGCCCACTTGCTTCGCCACGATGCAAGCCGTGCAAGACATGGAGGAGGTGGTGATATCCGGCGTGGGCGGCCACTTCCCGGAGTGCGACGGCCTGCAGGAGTATCGCGAGAAGCTGCTGCAGAACCTCCACCTCATCAGCGATGGCGCGGGCGAGCTGCAGCCGAGTGAGTGCACAACTTGCCCTGCTAAACCATGACGTCATTTACACTTTGCAATCGTGTTTCGCATCCGTGTGGTCGTCTACAGTAAAATCAGCCAATTGCACTCGAGAGAGAAGAAAGTCAAGAGAGTGCATGGCATGGTAAACCTCAAGGCACGCTTCATCCTCTAGAGTGCTCGCAGGCATGCTCTGACCTAAAGCATGCATCACAAGCACTCTCTAGTATGAAGCGTGATGCAGCAAAGCTTCATATCAACGAAAAAAGCACGATTCATCCAAGACAGTGCTTGCAAGCATGGTCCACCCCCTCAAGAAACTCAACTGAGTGCATGGCATGCTCCACCTGGGAGTAAGCCTCAAAGCACGCTCCAGCGGGGAGAGTGCTTGCAAGCACTCTTTAAGCATGCTTTTTCGTTGATGTGAAGCCTTTTTGAAGCACACTCCATCTAAGAGAGTGCTTGCAAGCATGCTCCACCGTGGAGCATGCTTGTCAGGCATGCTCCAGGGTAGAGCATGCTTGCAAGTACTCTCCACGCTGGAGCGTGCCTTGAGGTTTACTCTCAGATGGAGCATGTCATGCACTAAGTTGAGTTTCAAGAGAGCTGAAGCATGCTTTTCATGCATACTAGCATGCGTGCAAGCACTCTGCAGGATGAAGCGAGCTTTGAGGTATGCTTCCAGGTGAAGCATGCCATGCTCTCTCTTGACTGTCTTTAGTAGAGAATGCGGGATAGGGCCAGGGACTTACCCTACCCGTACTACGTATATGATTTTTAGCAGAAAATACAGTTATGTACACAGCTATTCGCAAAAACAATAACAAAAATTAAAATTATAAATGTATCATAATGCTTGTACTCTCGTGTCGTGTACGGGGACAGCGAGCGCGTGGATGGCTCGCCAAGAATTATGGTGCGGAGGGGGCTTCGGCTCGCCCGCGCCCGTGCCCGCGCCCCCGCCGCTATCCTAGTCTTCTTTGGTATCATTTTTCTCGTCGGAACGTGAGGATGCAGAATTCGGCATCTATTCAACTATTTGACTGACAACCGCAAAAGTTCGCATTGGTACTAGGGCGGAACGGATGCGCGGCGTCTGGTTACAAGTAGCGCGGAGTGCTGCGCTACGCCGCGCTATGCGCTGCTCTTTTTTGTTTATGTTGGAGTGTCGACTGACGAAGCTCGGCTGCTTATCGTGACCGGACGCTGCGCCGAGGCTGGAGTGTCAAGTGCAGGACGCTGCGCCGATGCTGCGCTAGTACAGAAAACAATTTTTACGGGTATTGAGAATTCATGTGATTGGCCATCATATTGTACATCCTCGCGTTGAAACAAAGAGAATGATACCCAACACATGTGGTATTAGGTATATCATTGTGGACTCACATGCGTAGACATGAATACATCAAACACAATTCGAAAATTAAAATTATATTTTTTTTCTTAATATAATGATAAACAAACATACATTGAAATAAACATTAGTATCATCTGCTTTCACGTTGGCGTTAACGTTTTTTTTGTTCGGGAGGGTGGGGGATCTTGCAAATCATTACGTTTGGTCACAAGAAAGACGCAAGGGTCACACCAAATCAATAAGTAGTTCATTTTTTTTTTCGTGCAAAGCTTTGCGCCACATTGAGCATACGCGTGAAATGCACTAGTTCTTGCGCCACCAGATGCTACGTAACAATGCGCATTTTCGTGCTGAGCTACGCACGAATTCGTGCATTTTAAAACGTATGATCCATTCCGTAGAGAGCTATGCTCAAAAAAGCTTCCTAAGATCGTGGGTTTTCAGTAAATCGCGTAGTACTTCTTATTACATGAATATTTTCAGATTTATCCTACGCGTATGTTTTCTACAAATGCTTCATGACGGCATTTCATTAACGCGAAAAACATCAGAACTGTGCGTCCTTCGGTTGTTCGCTTCCTTCTTGGAACTGCGTTGGGTGCACTGGTAGCCAACGAATGTGACATCACATTCGTTTGCCCGTGAAGACTGCGATGTCAATTTAAGCGTGACAAACAGTGAAGATCTAAAGTCAAACGAATGTGACACACTGGACCGCTATTGGCGTTTCAAACAGCTACCGCAGCGCCACGCGCGGCCGCCGCGCGAACTAACGAATCCGTGACCCGAGCGCCCGGCTCCCTAGGGGGAAACAGTACTTTCGCGTATATTTCGCCAAATTGTAGGGTTTACAAATCCGTTAGAGTCATGGAAAAGGGTGAAATGGGTGCCCCAGAGGCCCCAGAGAAGAAAAAAAGAGAAAGACACAACTGCTGCGTCCCACAGTGTCATAATGTTCTCGCGGAAAATGTGCATCTTCACCAAGTCCCAAAGGATGAATCCGAACGCAACAAATGGTCTATTGCGATAAGAACTGGGAAGAAGTTGGGTCCAAAAATGACAGTGTGCAGTAACCACTTTCTGGAAACTGATTACTTCATAACTTGTGAGTATGATTTCGTTTGTCCTCAAAATATTTACAGCGGCAAGTTAGGTTAATGGCCTATGTTTGTGTACTCAATGTTCACTCTGAAGGGCTATAATATGGGTTTTCTTATAGGTGGCACTGGGAAGAAGCGACGTCTGAAACCTGGTTCAGTTCCCTCTCAAAATATTCCAAAGAGAACCCATGACAAAGTAATTACCTCACCCCTGAAGCGCAAAAGAGAAATGCGACAGCAGAGGGCATCCAAGAGAGCAGCTAGGTTTGTTATAAATTTTACTGGATGAATTACTTCTATCCTTGAAATTTCTCTCACTATTCCTTTAATTTCCTGTTGCAGTTGCAGATCTAGAAAGTCAATGAGCGATGAATCGCTCTCAGGTTTGGATACTGTGGTCTCGAGCAACAGCAATGTTTACAAATAATTAATTTTTCCTTAATTTTTTTTTTAAGACTGATGCACTCTTTTTGTACTCTTGTTATGATTTGTCTGTCTATTTTTGAATCATCCCATCAACTATGTGTTTCAAATAGTGTGTTGTTTATTGTTATTCTCTCTAATCATGTTTAATTTGACGATTGTATTTCACTGCTGTTTATACTAATACTGAAAGGCAGTATCAAATATTTTAGTGTTGATACCCATGAATTGCTATGGAATGTTCAAAGTTGTTTGTCTTTTTTTTTGTTGAATGAATTTTTTTGCAAGGATTTGTTTTAATTTTAATGTCTGATTTCTAAATGTGCCAGGAGATGGAGAGTGCATGGATGGTGTGGTCGACTGTGAGAATGAGAGTGATGCTGAATGGCAGAATGTTCCAGAAATCAGCCCTGAGGATATTCCCAAGATGAAGAATATAGGTATCCAGGTTACTCCAGGTGAAGAAACCTCTGTTGTGCCATTCCTTTTGAGTAGTGACAGAAGATTAGTTGCAACTACAGGTATTCATTCAGTTCAGTTACTTGATGCCCTAGCTGAGGCCTGTGATACTATTGCACCTGAAAGCAACTTTAAAAAGTTTATGTTGCGTTCTCGTGATCGAATTCTTTTGACAATGATGAAGATAAAACTTAATATTTCTAATCTAGCTTTAGCTGCCATTTTTGATTTATCCAACAGTCAAACAGCTGCAAATTATTTTTATGATACAGTTATTGTCTTAGCTAAAGTATTAAAATGTGTAGTGTTTTGGCCTGACAAAGAGGACATTCTGAAAAATATGCCTAAGTCATTTAATAAGTTTAAGTCAACCAGAGCAATTCTTGATGCTTATGAAATAAATGTAGAAAAACCTAAGTGTATTCGATGCAGAATTAGGCTTTATTCCAATTATAAAAAAAAATTCACAGCCAAAATAATGATGGTTTGTACTCCAAGTGGGTTTATAAGTCTTTGTGGTCCTGCTTTTGGGGGTAGGGCCTCCGATAGAGTTGTAACCAAAGCTACTGGTGTGTATGAATTATGCAATCCTGGTGATGCACTCATGGTAGACAAAGGTTTCAATATTGATGAAGATTGTAATGATAATTTGATAAACTTGATCCGACCCCCATTTCAAAGGAACAAGAAATACAGCCGATCAGAATCAGTTCAATGTGCAAAGATTGCCAGAGCTAGGGTGCATGTGGAGAGAGTAATCCAGAGAGTGAGAGAGTATGGACTAATGTGTGGCAAAATTCCCTGGAATGTTGTTCCATATATGGATGAATTGGTAGTAATTGTGTCTGGTCTTGTCAATCTTAGCAGGCCTATCATGAGTGTTGATAAGTACTGAATCATGCAATTTTGTCAGCCATTTCCCTTCATGATTTTTTGTGAGAATTTCTCTGCTAAATAGAGAAAAATATATTTTATGCATTATTGTTTTTATTATCCTTGTCAAAAAAATTCAAGTACAGACAAATAAAAATAAAGGCTTTTACACTTGACAATAAAAACACTTGAGTTACCAAATATAGTGAACTTGGGGTGAAATAAATTACATTTCAAGCCTCGACATTTGAGGCCAGCCATGGCAGAACTTTAGTAAAGAAAGCATTTGTCAGATTTTTAACATATTTTAGGCAGAATTTATCATTGAACACAACAGTATCCACAAATACTTCATCAACCTTATGACAGTACAATGTAAAATCACAAATAGGCAATGACAAGAGCAACATACCAAGTTGCACTTGGCCTTGATACATGTGCTTCTCCTTCAGCTTATTTCCATTCATGCAAGGTGTAACACTGCAAATGGTGGCAGCATTATGTGTCGCCCCATTCACTGGAGTTTTGACTTCCCACAACCGGTCCACAATTCCATCCTCAAATATTACACCGTCTCCACTGTATCCAAGCCAAGGAGCAATGGGACTAATAAATATACCTGCTTTCTCAATCTTCTTTCCTGGGTTCATTTTTTCATAGCATTTCAACGCAGCAGGTTCATAAAAATTTCCATCTTTCATGGCTTGATTAGAGTAACCGGAAGGACTGAAGGTCCCATTTATTTTATTATTCCAATCACTAATGGTATGTCTCTTTGCATTTTCATAGTAGGTGTGGAAGCCATAGCTGATGCTTCCTGTCAGCCGTCCATATTTCAATTCATGCCAGTTGTCACTGTCACCTTGTTCCAATGTTGATGAAAAAGCATCCAAAACTTGCTCTTCATGGAATTTTATGTATTTATCATAATAGTTCTTTTCTTCGGTGCTACATTTATCATAAAGAGACTCTCCCAATTCTTGAGCCACCTTCAAGATGTAACTTGGATTTTGGAGAGCGTTTTGAACGATCATAGAACTAATTAAATCCACTCCTATGTCTTCGGGTTCATCTGGATTTGAGTTTGTATTGATGTTGTGTCTCACGCCACTTAAAAAAATTGCAGCTTCACATTGTGGCTGGGCTGAAATAAAAAAAATAGATTAGGGGCTGTGTGTGCGCACAAAACATTCTATATACTAAGCCCACAAAAATAAATAAAAATTTGGTACACTTATACATACCTTCCAAAAACATATTTCTAAACTTTGTCGCAAGTGACTCCGGAATTTCATCTAAAATAGGACGGCGGTAAGGAGACTTGGGCTTCCCAACATGACAAAACTCAGCCAGAGGGATGGGATCAAACTCACTCATGGTCTTTTCTTGGAGTTTTCCCCAACGCTGTTCCATGTCAGTGCATGCCATTGTTTCCAGGTTCGATTCGTCGTTCCTATAATCAAAACGTGTGGTTAAAATTACTGTTCAATACATTCTAAGCACTAAATAAGGGCAAAATAAGTACAAGAATTCTAACTTTTCGAGGTACAGCAGGCATGCCATAGCATGTTTACAGCAATGTTCTTTCGATGACCCGGACGGACAAGGAACAACTAATAGACAGGATTTTCTCCTCCACTTTCACTTTGGTTGAAGTTTGTATGCGGACATTTATTTTAACTGGTGGTTCGCTGATCTTGGTTGTACGTACGCACAGCGCCTCCACGGTCACCTCCTTTGCACTTTTAGCGGCGATTCCCACCACCACAAGGTTCTTCATGGCTTCACGACCTTCTCTTAAAGGTCTTTTGAAGCCCTGAAGGGCATCAATGATATACTCTAGATCAATCAAGGGCCCCATGGTATCAAAACAGACTGGAAAGGGCTACAAAGTACTGTTTCCCCCTAGGGAGCCGGGCGCTCGGGTCACGGATTCGTTAGTTCGCGCGGCGGCCGCGCGTGGCGCTGCGGTAGCTGTTTGAAACGCCACATCACTTCGGGTGTGACACGAAATCAGAGGGAGAACTATCACATAAAAACGAACGTGACACATGGTTCTCATTGACATGTCGTGTCACATACAAACGAATGTGACACCCATATGGTGTCACATTCGTTTGAATGTGACACCTACGTCCTGTCACGTTCGTTTGAATGTGAAACAAGTGTCAGGTTGTGGGGGGTCACGTTCAGTTCAATGTGACAATTTGGCATGTCACATTCAAACGAACGTGACAGTATATGGGTGTCACATTCGTTTGGATGTGACAGTTCACTTCCTGAGTTTTTGTCACACCCAATTTAATGTGACAAAGCGGTGTGGTGTGTCACATTCGTTTGACTGTAAATTTTCACTGTTTGTCACGTTTCAACTAACATCGCAGTTTTTACGTTCAAACGAATGTGATGTCACATTCGTTGGCAACCAGTGTGCTGCCATACAAATAAAATAGCATGCGCTTAAGCTGGAGCATGTCGGCAACCTCGCTCTGGGGAGCTCATGCCTGCCAAGCATACTCTTAATGGTGCATATCTCGTGCGTTAGGAATAAGGAAGTTTCTTCTCCCGTCAGCATGTACTTGGCATGTGTGCACCAGTTACTGCCAAATTGGCAGGCATGCGCTTGCTAGAGCGTGCATGCAGGCATACTCTAGCTAGAGCATACTGGACACTATTCGGTTTGTATAGTGAGAGAACAGATCGGTGCACCATCTGTATTCCGTCCTGAGCTAACGGCACCCCCTCAGGATACACCGCCGATTCGCCTCGTCCTGACCCCAGCGCCACCTTCAGCACGGAGAACATGAAGCGCGGCAAGATGCGCCACGTGGAAAAGTTCGACAACGTCTTCTTCGCCATGCACTCCAAGCTGGCCATCCTCACCTTGCCCAGCTGGCGGGCTCTGATGGAGTCCACCATGGAGGCCGTCATCGACGCAGGTACGGGGCGTGCATCCAAAATAGGCAACTGTTGACCTCCCCCTCTTTTCTCTTTTCTCCCCCCCCTCTCTATTTCTCTCTCTTTCTCTCTCTCTCTCTCTCTCTCTCTCTCTCTCTCTCTCTCTCTCTCTCTCTCTCTCTCTCTCCCTCTCTCTCTCTCACTTCTCTCCCCCCCTCTCTCTCTCTTTCTCTCTCTCTTTCTCTCTCTCTCTCTCTCTCTCTCTCTCTCTCTCTCTCTCTCTCTCTCTCTCTCTCTCCCTCTCTCTCTCTTTCTCTTTGACCTATATAACCTGACCTTCGCACTATAAACCCAACTGTCTACAGTCGATTCTGGTTAGCTGACACGCTTTGCCACGGAGTCATTTCCACCACCTCGGCTCACAAGGGAACGTTTTCCGATGTAGGCCTATGTCCAAGTCGGAAAAGCTGTCAGCATAATTGATAGGATGGCTGCACTGAGATTTAAGAATTTAAGGTTTAGAGATCTTGAGGATCGAAGATATGTCGTGCACCTGTCACAGTCACAGCCTCTCTGAATCTTGGTGATAGTCAGGGATCATCTCTGTGCTGAGAGAAATTATGTAGGGGTAGGTTGGGAAAGAAAAGTACACTCTGGACTCGGGTAAAAAACGAACACCTGCTGTGCCTCCGCACTGAGACTTTACTGAACCATTTCAAGTGTGCTTTAAGAAAAAGTGGTCATTCCGCCGAAAAAAAAATAAATTTTGCCCAGTTCTTCATTTAAAATTTGGAGCCAAAACGCATGGTTGATTAAAACACTAAAAAGGACCATGAAAAACTTTTTTAAAACTGTTCGTACTTTGAAGTACAGCTTCGAACAGAATCAGCCGTCTGTCGAATGTGTGGTACCAACTTATAGCTTAGACCATCACCTATGAAAATCAGTATCGTTTGATGCTCTTAGGCTTGTATAAAAAATGTTATAAGTGGAAAAATGAAACGGCTAAAAAAAGTACAGTCCCCTGGGGAAGAAAAGTACAGGCATTGGGGTAGAAAAGTACGCCCTGTAAACTTATTGAAGTGGGGTGAATATTAAATTGGTCACGGAAAAATATTTTATTTGGCGAAACAAACTAAAAATGTTAACACACTTTATAGAATGAAACTAGAAATGAAGAAGTTATTGGACATTTACGAGGCGAGGGGAAGAAAAGTACATAAAAGCTGCACCCTCGTATCACTAAGAAAAGGCTTCTTGGACTGCCCATTATAAATCCATGAAGAATCAGAACCAATAGACCGATTTTGTCGAAACTTGAAATAATGGCAAGTCCTTGCCTCCCTTTTTAGGCTAAAACCTCATTTGAACCAAGATTGGTCCTAGTATGGTTCCAAATTGCAATGAGTTTCACTGTACTTTTCTTTCCCGGTGGTGTACTTTTCTTACCCTTTTCGAGAAGTACCGAAATCACATCTATTCTGGCATGTTGTCCGTCCTGTGATGACCTGGAATCGATAAAAAGTGAACCATTTCATCGGGAAGGGACTACATTACAAGTTCCACAGAGCAGACTAGTTGAAGCCTCATTTGCAACTTCTGTACAGTGCAAAGTAGCCGTTTTGTACTTTTCTTCCCCAACCTACCCCTACATAGTTTTGGCTTCATGGGACAACATTTTCGGTCATCTGGACAGGACTTCAAAGAGGTGTATTCTGCACTGGCTGAACAAGGTTGTAATCGTTGGGTTCTGGCGAGAAAAGACTAAAACAAAGACCCCGGCGTCATGTGAAATGACAACGACTCGAGAACGTATAGTTTTCGTTGCTGCGATTGTTGTTGGTTTACATTGCTCGCAAGAGGTGGATGATCCTCCTGAATCGTGTACGGAGTACCATTATTATCGGTATTAGTGAAGTATTATAGGTATTATTGGAGTAATATCGGTATTATCGGTGCGATAAAACACCGTCAAATTCAGGGTAATTAAGCCAATGGGAGTCTTTCCGGGAGTAGGTTAGGTTAGGTCTTGCCGGGAGTAGGTGAGGTTAGGTCTTGCCGGGAGTAGGTTAGGTTAGGTCTTGCCGGGAGTAGGTGAGGTTAGGTCTTGCCGGGAGTAGGTGAGGTCAGGTCTTGCCGGGAGTAGGTTAGGTTAGGTCTTGCCAGGAGTATGTTAGGTAAGGTCTTGCCGGGAGTAGGCAACATCTAGTGTGCTTACTGCGTTTACCCTCCGCTCCGAACTAGGCGCAGCCGCCGCGCTGGTAGAACTAGGCGCAGCCGCCGCGCTGGTAGGCAACCCTCCAGGCACCGGAGGGGATTTGAGTGCGTTCGGGTCCTTTCACTTGCGTTTGGTTCCGGGCGCGCGGTTTTCGGACCACTTGGATGGTTTCGACTCAATAAGATTCGATCTTTAACAGAACTTAGAGACTGAAATGATGTGCAGCATGATGAAATAGGCACAAAAATTAGTAGTATCGTTTTATCACTGCAATGCGATTTGTAAGTTTGCTTACCACTCCAGTGGCGCTCCGTTTTGAATGCCAAAATTTGGCCTTCAGGGCCCGGATTGGCCTCTGCGAATAGCAAAATTTGGCATTCCGGTGAACTTGGATGCCAAATTTTGGCATTTTAAAAGGCCAATCCGGCCCAGAATGCCAAATTTTGGCATTCAAAACGGAGCGCCACTGGAGTGGCAAGCAACCTTGCCAATGGAATTGCAGTGATTAGTATTATCAGTATTATCGGTATTATTCAAGTATTATTGATGTCGTGTACGGAGTTTTATTGAAGTCAGGCGCCCCTTGATTGCTCGCCATCACGTCGCAGTTGTCAAGTTCAAATGACTATCGTGGTTTGTCATTTTTCTCAAAGCTTAGAGCTTTGTAACCCCTTCACAACTCACTGCTTGATTGTTCTTGTATGAATGTCCGTCGTGCCACTGTTACATCCGCTATGCACCCTGTCAACGTTTCCGGCCTACATAGGAGAAGAGTTTTTGGAAGTTTGCAGTCCTTACGTAGTGTTTCTTTGGACTTGCTGGTATTAAGCCTCTTTGTCACCTCAACCATGCACTTACGCCTCTTTGTCAAAATTTGTAAGTGGAGTTACGCCTCTTTGTCAAAAAGGTCTGTGGACTTACGCCTCTTTGTTAAAAAGGTCTGTGGACTTACGCCTCTTTGTCAAAAAGGTCTGTTGACTGACGCCTCTTTGTCAAAAAGGTCTTTGGACTGACGCCTCTATTACAAAGAGCAATATCAAATAAGAAAAGCCACACCTCTCCATGACCTTCTCCGATTCTCCTGATATTTTGTGGGCTTGTTAGACACCTAAAGGGAAGTCTTTTGCCAAATTTCCAGATCCTGAAAAAAATTATCGGCTTAGTTGCGGGTAATTTTAGTTTAACTTTTGGAGTAAAAACACGGATTTGGGTATTTTGCGCTACATGGACAACTTTCATCCCTGGGGGTTCAAATCTGCCATCCTCACGTAAAATTGAACAAGAAACAAGAATATAACCTCAGATTTGACGTATGACGAATACCGGCTGCACCAGCCTCAGAAAACCACTAAAATATGGCCTAAAATTTACGTTTGGCTTGGGACTTTTGTGGAAAACATTTTTTTGCGCCATCCAATGTTTTGATCATGTGGAAAAAAACGAGACAAGTCAAATGAGCATCCGCGCAGATTTTTCTTACAAGCCGTTTAGGAGTTATGAGACTTTAAAGTCTAAAAGTTACGCCCAAAATACCTGAGATAGGAAGTTTTTTCAAAAAATTGACGAAAAATACCTTCTGCATACATGAATCGATTCATCTCAGCAAGACAAAGAAAAAGTTCCATTACAACTGCGACGTCCGAATCGAAATGTAAATTTTCTGGATCATACAAGTTTCAAACTATAATGGTCTAGAACATTTACATTTCGATTCGGACGTCGTAGTTGTAATAGAACTTTTTCTTTGTCTTGCTGAGATGAATTGATTTATGTATGCAGAAGGTATTTTTCGTCAATTTTTTGAAAAAACTTCCTATCTGAGGTATTTTGGACGTAACTTTTAGACTTCAAAGTCCCATAACTCCTAAACGGCTTGTAAGAAAAATCTGCGCGGGTGCTCATTCGACTGATCTCGTTTTCTTCTACATGATCAAAACATTGGATGGCGCAAAAAAATGTTTTCCACAAAGGTCCCAAGCCAAACGTAAATTTTAGGCCATATTTTAGTGGTTTTCTGAGGCTGGTGCAGCCGGTATTCGTCATACGTCAAATCTGAGGTTATATTCTTGTTTCTTGGTCAATTTTACGAGATGGTCTCAGCAGATATACATTCGCACCAGATATAATCCCACCAGATATAATCCCACCAGATATAATTCCCACCAGATATAATTCCCACCAGATATAAATCCCACCAGATATACACTTTTTAATTTTATTATTATTTACACAGATTCTCACCAGATATAAATCTCACCAGACATACACGAACTAATTTTTAAATTACACGAATTAACGATCGGCAGCTCTCTCGACGCAACGCGACACTAGCGCCCTCAGGTGTAATTGTCACGAACTACGGCCAGCCGGCGCCGGCAGTACGCTGCGCTGAGCTCGGCCCGGCCAGTGCCAGTGTCCGAGTGTGGCGTCAGTAACAGTCAGTGAGTGTCGTCAGTATCCGTCCGCTATGGAAACACGCCAAGTACCAGGGAAGCAGGGAAAAGGTGTGACATACACCAACGGTGACGGATACTACTTCCAAGTGAACTGTCGGCGAAATGGGAACATCTACATGAAGTGCACAGACAGCAACATGCGAGGGCGGCTGGAGGGAGACAGGCTCATCGTCAACAACACCGGGCTGCACAGTCACCCGGCGGACCATGCGGCCGAGAAAGTCTCTCCTCTGAAGCAGCAATTGAAGGTTGATGCAAGCGTGATGTTGGGTGGGAAGGTGCAGAATGTGTTTTCTCAGACCCTAGACAGGTGAGTGTTTTCAAAAGTTTAGCATCGGTTGATTTGTTTACCTGTCGTTTACATACTGTATCCGCTTCGGTCTTGGCGTATTAGCATCGGTTGATTTGTTTACCTGTCGTTTACATACTGTATCCGCTTCGGTCTTGGCGTATTAGCATCGGTTGATTTGTTTACCTGTCGTTTACATACTGTATCCGCTTCGGTCTTGGCGTATTAGCATCGGTTGATTTGTTTACCTGTCGTTTACATACTGTATCCGCTTCGGTCTTGGCGTATTAGCATCGGTTGATTTGTTTACCTGTCGGCTTGATCGGCTAGACAGAGGTGAGAAAACTGTGCTAGAGTTTCTCGTCTCAGCGCAGAATGTAGCCAAGAAACTGCAAAGCGTTCAGTTTCACTTACAAACACCCGTCAGCGATGAACCACTCGACTATCCTGTGCCACTTCAGTCTGTTAATGATCCTGAGGAACCAGGTGATTAACATTCACTACAGTTAGTACGCGCAATACTTTCAGTATCTATTTTTTTTTTCATTACAGAAGTTGCGGTTGATGAGCCTGCCAGTGCTTCGACGCAGGAGACCCAAGATACCCTGAGTACGCAGGATACCCGAGATACCCAGGATATGGAGGCTCATGGCAGCCAGGCCCCGCCGATGCCCCTGCTAATGCCACCGGGTCATGTGGACTTCACTACACGTCTCACATTGCCGGCCAGCAACCCAGGGTCGCCAGAGCTTTTTTCCACTCAGGATTTCAGATTGCGAAGTCCTCATTCTCCCGTACGCGAGCCAGGTAAGCTCAAATACAATTGTGAATTGTTCGATTCGGTTGTTTGATTGACATTTGTACCTTTCCGTGCAGACGCGTCTCCTGTTCGCGGACGACGCCGTGGTAGGCCCCGCCTCGCCCGCCCAGCGGGTTTAGCATTGGCAGCACCACGTGGTCGCGGACGTCCCCGGGGCAGGCCGCCAGGGCGTGGACGAGGGCAATCTTCTGATGACGAGCTGCTAGTGGACGCGGAAGGCAGAGCACTTCAGCTGCGCGTGCAAGAGGCAGCGAATGCCGCCGCAGCTCGCGCCGCTGCAACAGCTGACTCAAGGCCCCTGTCAGACTGTTGCAGAATTTGCCTGTCCGAAAGTCAAACGCATGCAGCCATTCCATGTGGTCACCGGATCTTCTGTCGTGTGTGCGCAGCGACAGAAGAATCCCAACTAGCCAAGTGCCCAGTCTGCCGCGCTGATATTATCATGATTGTTGAGATTTTTACGTAACTTGTATTATTTTTAACTGAATTCTAAATCCTGATTAGATTATTACTGTACTTAATGTAACCTTTTACTGAACTCAACGTTAATCATAATCCAGAGAATTTTACTTGAAGAGAATTTTAAACTATTAAACTATTTACCTGCATTGAAAATGATTCGTCTTTATTTTTCTACCTGAACTATATTTTGGAGGAATAATATTTAGTGAGAATTATATTTAGTGAGAATTATATCTGGTGAGACGGTTTTCTTTGAAATATAAATCGGTGTATATCTGGTGAGAATTATATTTGGTGGGATTATATCTGGTGGGAATGTACATCTGGTGAGGTAACCCCAATTTTACGTGAGGATGGCAGATTTGAACCCCCAGGGATGAAAGTTGTCCATGTAGCGCAAAATACCCAAATCCGTGTTTTTACTCCAAAAGTTAAACTAAAATTACCCGCAACTAAGCCGATACTTTTTTTCAGGATCTGGAAATTTGGCAAAAGACTTCCCTTTAGGTGTCTAACAAGCCCACAAAATATTAGGAGAATCGGAGGAGGTCATGGAGAGGTGTGGCTTTTCTTATTTGATATTGCTCAAAACATTTTTGGATTTACGCCTTTTTTTTTTCGAATTTCTCTCCGGTTTTAAAGGTTTATGCCCTGAATGTTAGATTCTAATCACTGTAGAAGCATAATGTTTTTTACCAAAAGATTCTGTTTAATTGTTGCTTTCAGCTCTGAAATTTTGGTTGCTTTCAGGCCAAAAGGTCTATCTGAAGTGCTTATAAGCAAGTTTATTTTGGCTATCCTGGAAAATATGTAAGAATGGAGTTACGCCTCCTTGTCTAAACATCAGTGTTTTCATCCTGTTTTTTTTTTCACTCGTCTATGCATTTTTTTTTTTAAGATTGTAAGGAAAATGACCAGAAAATCTTTCAATATTTCTACTGGCAGCGAGCGGATTAAGCCGCCGGTAATCCCTCGCCGGCCGGCCGGCCCCTCGGTCCCGGCCGGGCCTGGCCTGGCCCTCTGGATAGCTGACCACGGCGCCTCCCGGCTGCCGTGCCGCCTAACCAGAGTCGACTGTACGAAGTTCACACTTACAAATGCATAGGCGTGGCATGGAGTTTTACCGCACCAAGCACACACTAAATGTTATGTACAATTTTGTACATATTTTGTACATTTTGAACATTTAGTAGTTTTTAGTGCAAAGATGAACTTTTCAGCCAATTTTAGTACGAAAATCTGCACATCTTTCCCAATTTTTAGACGAAATTGCGCACAAATTTGTATGAAAAGTTCGTGTGCACTAAAAACTGTGACGTCTCGCACCAAATATGTACAAAAACATCAGTGAGAATAAATGTGTCACCGCCATTGGGTAATGGGACTTTGTTGCCCAATTTTAAGTGACGAAAAATTTACCACCTGAAATCTGGTAACAGGCGTTTCGTCACCCAAATTTGAGTGACGTCATCGGCCACGTTGTGACGTTCCCGATGACATCCTTCCTTGGTCCACCATGATGACTCCCATGTGTCGTTGCTGCCGGACCCTGCGGTGTCCACCACCGGAGTCCGTTTACTTCTACGTCCAGTACTTTCAGAGAGAGATACGAGGATGTACCACGAGGCCGCCGTCCAGGCAAAGGAACTGCTATGACGTCAGGTTCACAGGTTTGCCTACCTCCCAGGCTTCAATAAATCAAGTAAAAGTATCAAAAATAAAGGTTCTTAAATATTTTGTGCCTGTTTGACAACTTTCCCACCATCTTACCTCCTCGACACAGGTGCCCATCAATTCCCCTAATTCAAGAACCCCTTAAGAGACCCAGTGGGTGCGAAAGGAAGAAGTGCCATAGAAATTTGCACCGAAATTACCCCTTCTCGAGTATGCGTTGGCAGAGTGGCGCTAGACGCTGTATTTAGCGGCGCTCTCCGAGCAGGCTGTCAAGAGCGTCGGCATGGTCGAGGCGCTCGCAGCAGCATTAAAATGACGTCATTTATCATTTTGGAATGCACTGTGACATTCTTGACGACGAGACAGTTCCAAAAAATCTCCACATCTACAAATCCGTCTGTACTTAGCAAAAACAGCCATGAACTGGGCAAACCCTGCGCTCTTTGATCCCCCGCGTGGCTCGCTCACAACACACCCTTCGTAACGACTGGCCGCCGCGAAATAACGATGCCGCTAGCGCCACGCTGCCAACGCCCTGTGACCTCTTGCGCCCCACGTGGCGAACTATTCGTCAACATATTCAAAAACGGGTAATTTCGGTGCAAATTTATATAGTACCTTCATCCTGTAACACCTATTTCATCGCTTGAGGGTTCTTTTGTCAGGGGAATTAAAAGGCACCTGTGTCGAGTTGGTAAGATGGCGGCAAAGTTGTCAAACAGGCACAAAATAGTCAAAAACCTTCATCTTAAAACTTTTACTTGATTATTAACGCCGGAAGGTAGGCCAACCTGTGACCCTGACATCAAAGTTGTTCCTATGAGTTCTCTCATCACGAATAATTGATTAGCGCGCAGAAAAAGACGATTGGACGCCAGGAAAGGTGTCAAGCCGGCATAAACAGGTAAAAATGGAGCATATTTAGAGCATTCTTTTAAATTGGTCGCCCCTGGAGGGCAGGTAGTCCCGTAGTCGCAACCTCCAAGTTGTTCCAAGGGTAATCTTAGTGTGCGCAATCGATTGGTGCGTATAAGAAGACGATCAGACGACGGCAAAGGTGTCAAATCCGTCTAACAAAGATAAAATATTACTTTTTTGAGTAGTTTTTTTGCATTGGTCGTCGAACGTAGGTAACGTGCATAGTCGGTATGAAAGAAATTCTATCTGATTCTGTGCATCATATCAAACAATCTGGCGTTTCGTTTTCCCATTTCCGATCGAACCTTGCGACACAAGACCGGAACGTATTATGCACCTCAAGTCACAACTTGGCAAAAAAACTTTGAGCGACCCCTAAACATAATTTTAAAAAATTGAAAAAAAATCGTTAAATTCATTATTTGGGACCAACTTTGAGATTCCGTGCGGCGCTTCTCGATATAGAAATCTTTTTAGCACAGGGGTCTCCAACTCATTGGCCCGCCGTTGGCCCGCGGGCCAGGCGGGCCAAGCCGGGCCCGCTGTTGCCCGCCCGGTCCGACGGGAGCGAGAGAGAGAGGTAGTGGGTAGCGGGGTGGGGGTACTGGCGGGCGGAGTGGGGGACGGCTAGTGACCCTCCCGTGAGAGATGCGCCAGACCATCGAAAATCCGGCGCTGTGATTGGTCAGGTGTAAACCGCTCGGCCGACCCTCGAGAATGACCCTGTGCGAGGCTACGGTATGAGAACGGTGGTCTGCGGAGTAGTCGTGTTGTGAACGTTGAGCAGACAATTTAAACAATCAAATACCTTTACTTACTTCTTATTCTTGAAAAACTAAAAAAATAGTAGTATAATCTTCCATCCGTTCGATTTCCACATCCACTGCTCAGCCGGGGACGGCTGGACAGCAGAAACGCGCTTCGAGATCGGGAGTGGGGGAAGAGCGGCGGCTAGCTGAGGCAGCAGTAGCGCTGGCCCGGGCTCGGGCCCGCGGGCCCAGCCGGGCCACATGGCCCGCCGGGCCTGAGTTGGAGACCCCTGTTTTAGCAGATGATACCTTCACACTTCAAACATACCTAAAACTACACGACACATGAAGGTGTCAGCTTGCTTTTACTCGAGAGTCCAAAAATCAAGCGCATATCCCAACAATAATAATTGGGCTGGGGCGGGATAGTGGTGGTGGTGCCTGCCTGACAATGTGCGCGGAACATCAACAATGCCTCCCCGCGCACAGCCCCAGCGGAGCACGGCCAGTCGCGCGCGGGGTGGCATTGTCACAGGCCGGCCTGCAGCAGTTCCTTGCACGTGGGTGAAGCGGGTGAGGCCAAAGCCTCTAGGACCCCCACCACTACCTAGGCACGGCGCGCGGTGCGGCGTTGCAGGCCTCGGCTCGGCGCGCTCAAAGGACTTGCCCAGCGTGCTCGACTCGTACCGACTTCGTAAGGACTCGGCTCGCATGGGGTCGCCTGGCAAAGCACGTGCACGGCCTCGGCCTCTGGCACGGCCTACCCGACACCCATGCAGCGCGACCAAATGAATATCATCTTTGAACTTTGACAAACCCTCCCCGAGTACGGAATTCACATACAATCACAGAAATAAGCACATACTACCACGACTGCCTCAGAAGAGAAAACTAAATATCATCTGCTCCATTCACGTTCCTGGAATGAGAGCGCGGCTTCACATCAATAAGCTCAAAACAGAACTACCAACTTAGACAAAACATGAGGAGTATCAATCTGCTTCCATTACCGTACATGGTATGAGATTTTTTTCCCGTGAGCCACCCGAGGCCTAACTGTTACGTTCAACTCCGATTTCTCATAGCAAACTCGACGAAAATGTATTTCACCGTGCATTGGGCTACGTAAGTTTATTATGAGACTCCCAATGTCACAGAAAAAGCCCATTGTCAAAACTCAAAAATTAAAACTTTAAAATGGCGGGAAAACTATTTAAAATGGCCTTTTTTCACTACACAATATTGATAAACTGTGCAACCAATAGGTGTGCCATATAGTCTACTACACAGAATTAGCCTTTTTTCTAAGACCGCCTAACGCGAGATTGAAGAAAAGCTACCGTCATTGAGCATTGGAGCCCCCCATTTCCATCTTTTGCGTGGTCTCGCGCATTGCCTCCACTCTGGCCATTGGCGTTGCAGCCCCCTGATGCGTGCGGCACCCTATCAAAGGGCAATCACACTAAATTACTATGTACTTTTTTGTGCGCAAGATTCGCACAAAATTGTGCATGCGTTTTGAAATGCACGAATTGGTGCGTTACTACGCACGAAAGTGTGCGTTGTTGCGCATATAATTCGTGCATATTGAAACGCATGCACAACTTTGTGCAAAGGTTATGCACAAAATAGTACATAGTAATTTAGTGTGATGGTGGTGACTCTTTCAATCTCAGTATGCATTTAGTGTGCATGCAGGCAAGTATGCGTTTCTTAGTGTGTGTGTACTTGGTAGACCAGACACTGCAAGAAAAAGTGTAGATAGTACAACAAAAGTACAACAAAAACTGTACAATAAAAGAACAACAGGGATTGTAGAAAGTGCAACGAGAAATGTACAAACCACAACGAGGCCTGGACTGCACAGCACTCGTCATGCCGGTTCCATTGTACTTTGTACACAACAATTGTTGTACTTTCAAAGTACAATAAATTCCCGATAAAAAATTAGCCAGTAATTTGTGTACTTTCGTTGTGGTCTTTTCTTGCAGCGGAGAGGCCCCATTTTTATTGGGCCCCGAAGTAAAAACACGGTCTTTGCAGGCTACAGCCCTAATGATCTGCAAGGCTCTAACACGACGGTCTACATGGGCTACAACGTCTCCGAATCGGATTTCTCTTACTCCATCAATGATGCCAAATCCGCCTTCGGCATGATTGGCTTAAATGCGGCCATGGCCGCCAACCGCGTGTCGTTCTGGCTGGACCTGAAAGGTATTGAAGAAAGTCTGCATTCTCAGCGCACTACTGACTTTTCAGTCAATTTGTCTATACACTGATAAAAGAAAAGTCGTAAAATTATGAACCATTCTTGTAAAGTATTTTTTCCCATAGTACATTCATATTTTTACGAATAATTTTATGACGAATGATTCATTATTCTTATGAATAACTCGTTTTTATACAAATGCTTCATAAGGCATATGAATAATTCATAATATTTAATAATGAATGTTTTGTTTCCTAGTTTTTTCGTGAAAGCATCACGAGCTGTTCGTAACTTCACGAATGATTCATCATTTTCTTTTATGAGCCATTCGTAATATTACAAATCACTCGTAATTTTATGAATGTTTCATAATTTTTTCTCGTAAAAGTACGAATCATTTTTACTTTTATGAATAATTCATAATTTTCTCTATGAGCTACACTCCTAATTTGGGGTGTTCTGAGAGCAAGCGCCTTTGTCAGTTGCATCCACTTTTAGAGCGCCTAAGGCGTCTTCTTGTAAGACGCCATGGGCGCTCCCCACTGAAACGCCTTTGTCGCTCTCTGCCGAGACACCTTGCAGACAAACCAGTCATTGAATGGATCAAAAGGTGCCTCCCATGGAAACGCCTCTGCTAGCCACAGCAGCTCGTTACCCTGGACAAGGCGTTCTGGGAGCAAACACCTTTCTTGTGTGGCTTCTAATATGGCTTGCAAAGGTGTTTCCATAGGAGGCACCTTTTGGACTGGTGTGTCTGCAAGGTGTCTCGGCAGAGAGCGACAAAGGCGTCTTAGTAGGAAGCGCCTATGGCGTTTTACTAGAAAGCGTCAAAAGCGCTTGCTCTCAGAACACCCCAAAATAGGAGTGTATTCATAATATTACGAATAATTCGTAATTTTAAGAATGTTTCACAAGGTTTTTTTAATGAGCCATCCTTGTACAGTATTTTCCCATTGTAAAAATCATAAATTTACGAACAACTTAACGATGTATGGTTCATTATTTTACGAACAAATCATGGATTTTGGGTACTTTTCGATTACTTTCGGGCCATTTTCTTCCAAAAAAATTACGAAGGATTCGTAATGCTTTTTTTATGAATGTTTCATAGAACTAGAGATGAAAATGCCCGGAAAGTTTCCGGAAACATTGGAAAAAAAACAGTGTTTTTTTCCGTTTTTTTCCCTGGCCTCGGTATTATTGGAAAGATTCATCCTGCAAAGTAGGCAAAACGCCCGACTTTTCGCCTGTAAGTAGGCAAAAAGCATAACTTCATCACTGTGTGCGGACGATTCTCAGTGCACTCACATTATTTATACCCTGTTATGTTTCCTTCTGATGCGATTTTCGTTGTTGCACTTGTGTATCTAGGGTTGCGAGTAGAAGTAGAGGTCCAACGCAACACAAAAGTAGTGCGTTCATGCTCATTTTCCACTGTAGAGCCTTAAAACTAATTTTTCCAATTTTTCGGTTTTTTTTTTTTTTTAATTTTTCCGGTTTCTTTCCGACACTTTAAAAGTTTCCGGAAAATTTGCATCTCTACACACTAAATTACTATGTAGTTTTTTCGTGCATAGTTTTGCACGATATTGAGCATACGCATGGAATGCACAGATTTGTGCGCAACAACGCACGTAGTGCTGCTTAACAATGCACATTTTCATGCTTAGCTACGCAAGAATGCGTGCATTTCCAAACGTATGCTCAATTTCGTTCAAAGCTATGTACAAAAAAATACATAGCAATTTAGTGTGTACATAGAACGTATTTTCCGAAGCATTCGTAAAAATTAAGAAGCATTCATCATCAAATTTGTCGTAAAATTACGAAAACTTTTGTCAGTGTAGTTATCCAAAAAAAATTGTGTAACCATAATAGATACTTTTCGTTTCTTATGGAACTACTTTTGAATTGGTAAGTAGTGTTCTGACAATTTGGTTTTGTTAATTTTGAAAAGCAAATTGGTCATACTTAAAAAATAGTCAGTATTACGCTTGCTTAAACGAGTACATTGTTAATGAGGTAAAAGTCAGTAACGTGCCGAGAGTGTGGTGGCACCGCTAGGGTCAGTCACAGGACTCGAACTGAGCGTGTGACTCCACCAAAGGATTCCTCGTGCGGAGAACAGTCCATTGGTGGGGTGACACGTTCGGCTCGGAGCCCCGAAGCTCCATACCCGCGTCAACTACACTCTCATCCTTCAATGAACATTTTATAAATATTCATTAGTGTTTGTGCACTTTAATAAAATTTCGTCAAGAAGCTTAACAGATTTGTCAAGACAAAACTGATAATACAGTTTATGAAACAAATAAAAATTTACATATGCTCGTGCACAAAGAAAAAAAAAAAAAAAAAAACTTTGCACGATTTTGAAAGTGTGGTCTTCTGTCCCACTGTGCTTCGTTGTGACATGGTGAGAGGCTAACACGGCGTGCTTGCAGGCACCAGCGTCACGCTTAACGCCCAGCTGGTGAGCGGCATGCAGGGCCTGGACTTGGCCGTCCGCGCCATCCGCAACGGCGAGTGCGACCGCGCCATCGTGGGCGCCGCCACGCTGGCCTACCTGGAGGAGCTGGCCTCGCACTACGACGACATGGGCCTGCTCAGCCCCACCGGCAGCTGCAAGCCCTTCGACGAGGCGGGTACGTGGAGGACGCACGCACAGTCCACGCAGCATCGCTTCCTAGTGCGAAGAAAAGGAAGGCACACTGCGAGAAAAAAATACGACCAGTCCTGTTAATTTTCTCACAGCCTCTCTCCGTACCCAAAACAACGGAAATGTCCGTCTTTTATATAACGGAGAGCCTCCGTTGTTTTTTCCACGGAGATATCCGTCTTATTCGAAACGGATCCTCCTTTGTTTTTTTGTCCATCTCTCCGTTGTCCAGTGGCCAATACCAGACCGGGACGGTATCGTCTGCTTCAGGTCCCCGAGGACGTCGACGGGCACCTTATACAGGGTCCCCGATGACAATGTTCGCATCCTAGACCTAGGTTCCGACCATTCGTTGAAAAGGTCTCATCAAGATCTACTCGAATCTGGAATAAAAAAAATTCTTGGTCAACCCCCTTTTTTCAAGATCCTGTTCCAGAAACTGGATCTTGAAAAAAAGGGGTTGACCAAGAATTTTTTTTTATTCCAGATTCGAGTAGATCTTGATGAGACCTTTTCAACCAATGGTCGGAACCTAGGTCTAGGATGAGAACATCGTCATCGGAGACCTACGGTAGACGATACCGTCCCGATGTGGCACTGGCCGCTCGGACAACGGAGGGCTGAACAAAAAAATAACGGGGGATCTCCGTTTCTAATAGGACGGAGATCTCCGTGGAAAAAACAACGGAGGCTCTCCATTATTTGAAAGACGGAGATCTCCGTTGTTTTGGGTACGGAGAGAGGCTGTGAGAAAATTAACAGGACTTTCCGTAGTTTTTTCTCGCAGTGCATTGTAAAATCTGCGAGGCAATCATTTGTATATAATGTACCAAAATCCTCGGTAATTTGCATTTCTTCGTAACACAAAAAACGCACAAAAAGGAAACATAAAAAGGTATGAAAAGTATGAGTGAATCGTCCTCACACAGAGATGAAGATAGGCTTTTTGCCTACACAAAGGCGAAGAGCCGGGCTTTTCGCCTACTTTTCAGGATGAATCTTTACAATTTTTCCGAAGCCAGGGGAAAAACCCGAAAGAAAACACTGTTTTTTTTTTTCAAGGTTTCCGCAAACTTTCGGGGCATTTGCATCTCTAGAAGGAATTCTAACATGCTTTTATTTTCTTCGTAGTTACGAAGCAGATTCTTAGTTGACTTTAGTACGGAAAAACATCCTTTGTCGTGGTGATCGTGATCAGCATTGATTGGTAGGCTGCATTCGATAGCTGCAATCGAAAAATCACCTACAACTGAACGCTTTTTCCTTCGACCGACCACTTGTAGGAAGACGATAAACCCCAGCTCAGTTCACACTAAATGTCATGAGACTTTTTTTGTCTCATAAAGATGCAATTTTAAGCACATCCGTTGGTGGTACAATGTTGTGTCGTCCACTAGGTGATAAAAATTGTCCATGGTGTGTTGTACTCTTTCAAGCGGCCGGTCGAAGTAAACAGCATGTGGTTGTAAGTATTGATTATTAAATTGCAGCTTTAGAATTCCGCTAACCGAACAAAGCTTATTACCACAACAAATGATTTTTTTTCGTGCACCGATGCACAGTAGGCAGAAGACTGGTGGAAGTGGTCTAAATTGCACACTGAATATCATGGGACTTCTTTGTCCCACGAATGATGCAGTGTTGAGCACATCCATCGGTGATACAATTTTGTGTCTGGCAGGTAATACAAGTTGCTAACTGTGGGGGACGTAAAACGTCCCATGACTTTTAGTGTGTGCGGACGCGTTTTGAGCTCTGGAGTCGCTAAACGGTACTTCTCTCCGAATGAGAAATCCATTGTTGGCGTCACACGTTCGATCCGATTCCTATTCAGTGACCCTGACCCTGGGGCTCAAAATGCGTGTAGCGTTTAGCCTCCGCCTGCGCCGGTCTTTGACCCACTGTGCGCTGACGCTACTACACTTTCATCCTTCAATGGACATTTTATTTAAAATCATAGACGTTTGTGCACTTGAATAGGATTTCGTGAAGAAGATTAATACATTTGTCAAGCTGAAATTGATAATAATGTTACTGTTCCAAATAAAAATGTAAATAAGCTCATTAATGTGATGAAACGTCAATACGTTATTCGCGGTAAAAGTGTCGCCTTGAAATCTAAGGGGATGCCTTGTTTTAATTTCCAAGGGGTTTGAGTGAATTTTTAAAGCTGTCCAAATTTACATTACATGACAGAAATGGATTTGTCTCGACAAGACAAACAAAAAAATGTCAACGTACGTCATAAGTTTGGATGGCAAATGAAAAAGTTACTCGAGGGGGTAAACACTTCGAGAAATCGTGTACAGACTACTCGGTATTACGCTGTATTACGGTGGTATTACACGTGTATTACGGCATTAAAATGCTAAATTTTGCCACATTTGACCCTAAAATGGTATTACAAATACGTGTATTACGCGTAATACACAGCTTTTTTGTACAGGGCATTACGAAGTGTCTACCCCCTCGAAGTTACTTAACTTCAATACAAAGTAGGCCTTTTTGGCTGTTTTTCAAATTTTGAAGTTCAATAACCTTTTTATTTCATCCAAACCTATGACACGTGTTGACATTATTTGTTTGTCTTGTCGAGACGAATCATTTTGAACAACTTTGAAAATTCACTCAAACCCCTTGGAAATTAAGCAAGGCATCCCCTTGGATTTCAAGGTGGCACTTTTACCGTTAAACAAAAAATCAGTACGAGTCTGAGAGTGTAGAGAACACGGTGTGAGCTAACAGACGTGTGGCTGGCCTGTTGCAGCGGACGGCGGCGTGCGCAGCGAGGCCGTGGTGGTGATGATCCTGGAGCGCCGCCGAACGGCGCGCCGCGCCTACGCCGGGGTCGTGCACACCGCCTCGGCCTTCTGCGCCGAGGTCTGCCGCTCCCCGCTGCCCGACATCGATCGCCGCGTCCTAGGCAGCGTGCTCAGCGCCTTTTACACCGTAAGCCCGAAGCCGACACACTGAATGGCATTGGACCTCTTGGTCCCGTCACTATTATTCCACTTGCGATGCAGACCGCACTTTCAGTGTAGGGGTGGGCGGTTACTGGATTTTGAAACCGGTTAACGGTTATTGATATTAACCGGTCTTTTGCCGGTTAACGGTTATTTTGAAATAACCGGTTATTTTAAAAAACCGGTTATTTTCAAATAACCGCTTACTTTAAAATACCACAGGTTCATTTTTATTTTTGATAAAGTTGCGAAAGAAATGGAAAATTGTAGCTGTGTATAGCTGATGCCGGTTCACTAATAGTCTCTGACCGTCGGGCTTGACCAAAAAGCCTTTTAATCCAGCTGAGGACGCCAATTTTGCCAAAAAACTTGGCCTGGTAGACTTTCCACCGCATCAAAATCATAACTTCGTCCTTTCACAGGAATGGCAGCTTTACAGTACACACTAAATGACCAGGGACAATTTTTGCATCCAGCTGGATGCGGTTTTAAGCACATCTAACTTCGGACAAATTTGTATCTAGCTAGTCACGAATTGTACATAAAGAGGCACAATATTGTCCATCAATTGGATCACAAATATTGTCTCGTGTTCGAAGTACAATATTGTGCCTCTTTATGTACAATTCGTGACTAGCCGGATACAAATTTGTCCGAAGTTAGATGTGCTTAAAACCGCATCCAGCTAGATGCAAAAATTGTCCCTGGTCATTTAGTGTGTACTGTTATTTCGGAGGAGGTTAATTGATATTAACCGGTTACACCTATAACCGGTTAATGTAAAAATTTCTAACCGAACAACCGGTTAGTGAAATTAACCGGAAAATTAACCGGTTAACCGGTTAACCGCCCAGCCCTATTTCAGTGTAATACATATTTCAGTGCTCTTTTCTGTGATGATTATTGCAAAAAGGTGCGATGATTTGCTTTCGCGCAGAATGATCATTGCAAAAATAAAAAAAAACTGTAATGATTGCAGATTTTGTGTTGCCTTCATCGCATTTTTATGCAATCATTCCTCTTTTCATAGCAGAAATAAACGATGATAATTAGAAAATTTTGTGATACAAAAGTCATCGCATCTGGAGAGCGATGATACAAGGGAATCACGTTTTGGATATCATCGCACATCAACAGTGATGAATGATAAAATTTGAAGAATATCCATCGGTGATACAATAATTTTGTGTCTGCCAGGTGATTTTATTGTGCAGTGCCTATCGCTAATAGCTATTTTATTCTACAATTTGTACCGCGTGGTGGAAAGATAAATGTGTCACCGACGGATGTGCTTGACATTGCATTATTTCCGGGATAAAAATAGCCACATGACATTTAGTGTGCACAGTGGGTCAGAAGACCGCATTTGTCAAACTAAGGCGTTGTTCTTCGCTTCATTTAAGAATTACGCTTGAAGACTTTACGCCCTTTTCGAAGCGTAAGAATACGCTTCAAGGCTTTCCCCCCATGCATTTAGACCCAAAGCAGACAAAACCCATTTGCTGAACCCATTTAAATGGGCACTTTTCATGCACCCGTTTAATTGGGTCCAACCCATTCTTATGGGTCCAAGCCATGTAATGGGTGTAAGAAAAGTACCCATTTAAATGGGTTGCACCCATAATGGGTCTGACCAATCACAAAGTGTCCAAACTCAGTCTGGAATATATTTTATTTCTTTTACAAAGAATGTTAGGCTGACCTAGATTGACGTCACAAACCAAACTTTCGGCGCTGAACACAATGGTGGTGTCGGATTTGGCGTAGCTGCAGTAGTTTACAAGTTACCCTTAATAGGTGTGTAGCGGGTTTGCCTACCTAATTACACCACATTTTTGCCTTCCTCGCAGGCGATCCTTGACCGAACCCAAAATGCTGGGTCTCAATGGGTCCCTACCCATCTTCAATGGGTCTCGACCCATCTCCAATGGGTCACAACCCATCTTCAATGGAGCTCGACCCATCTCCAATGGGTCACAACCCACTCCTAATGGGTCACGACCCATTCCTCATGGGTCACGACCCATTACTAATAGGTCACGACCCATTCCTAAAGGGTCATGACCCATTTCTTGGGTCACGACCCATTCCTAATAGGTCACGACCCATTCCCAATGAGTCTTACCCCATTCTCAACGGGTCACAACCCATTCCAAACGGTCTTCATTCCTTCTACACGGGTTAGAACCCATTGCCGAATGGGTTTTGTCTGCTATGGGGATAAGAGAAAGAAAACATATAAACCCTTGTCTGCTTCACGACAGGTGTAATACTACACTGAGAATGAAAGAGTCATGATCATGACTAAAATTTAGGGTGAGGAATTATTTATCACCCAAATTTGGGTGAGAAAGGTTTCCTCGCCCAAATTTGGGTGAGGAAGGTTTCCTTACCCAAATTTAGGTGAGGATACAGTGTACCCATATAGGTAGCTGATACCCCTTCCTCACCCAAATTTGGGCGAGGAAGCCTTCCTCACCCAAATTTGGGCGAGGAAGCCTTCCTCACCCAAATTCGGGTGATAAAGTGTTCCTCACCCAAAAATGGGTATTGATCAAGACTCTTTCATTCTCAGTGTACGCTTTATTTTTACCAGTGCGGTAGAGGCGGGCTCTTGTTGAATGCGTCTCGAATCGAACCAAGGGGCTGCAACGCCAATGGCCAGAGTGGAGGCAATGCGCGAGACCACGGAAAAGATGGAAATGGGGGGCTCTAATGCTCAATGACGGTAGCTTTTGTTCAATCTCGCGTTACGCGCACACTAAATTACTATGTACTATTTTGTGCATAACCCGTGCACAAAGTTGTGCATGCGTTTTAATATGCACGGATTTTATGCGGTACAGCGCACACTTTCATGCGTAGTTACACTCAAATTCGTGCATTTCAATTCGCATGCACAATTTTGTTGGAATCTTGCGCACTAAAAAGTATAAAGTAATTTAGTGTGCGGTCTTAGAAAAAAGGCCAATTCTGTGTAGTAGACCATATGGCACACCTATTGGTTGCACCGTTTATCAATAGTGTGTTGTGAAAAGAGGCAATTTTAAAAAGTTTTCCCGCTATTTTAAAGTTTAAATTTTTGAATTTTGACATTGGAATTTTTTGTGACATTAGGAGTCTCATAATAAACTTGCGTAGCCTCATACACGGTAAAATACATTTTCTTCGACTCTGCCATGAGAAATCGGAGTAACACGTAACGGGTTGCGAGAATCAAGGCCCCCCAATTGACTTTTTACCGGTCTCGCACATAGCCCCCCCGCCAAACCATTATCATTGCTGCCTCCTAACCGAACGTTTGACCCCACCAATGGATTGCTCTCCGAACGAGGTATCCATTGGTGGGGTCACACGTTCGATTGAAATCCCATTTGGCAACTCTGGAATTCAAACCGCACCGAGAGTTTTGGCCGCCTGCTACGGTCCTCTAGCCTACTGTGCACACCCCGGTCGGCCCCGGTCCCCGTGTGCTGACCGGTGTGGCTGGCCCTCAGGATTGCGGCGTGGGCCCGGACCAAATCGCGTATATGGAAGCTGACGGCTGGGGCGTGGGCGGCGCCGACGCGGCCGAGCTGGGCGCCGTGGATGATGTCATCGCCCGGCGCCGCAAGGGCCCGCTCCTCGTCGGCTCCGTCAAGGGCAACATTGGGCAAACCGAGGCCGCCAGTGGGCTGGCCAGTGTCTGCAAGGCCCTGGTGGCCATGGAGTCCGGCACCATTCCCGCCACCCTGAACCACGTCCGCGCCAACCCCAAAATCGCCAGCCTCTCGCAGGGCCGCATCAAGGTCTGTAACATCATGGCAGCTCACTAGCATGCACAACGGGATGGCGGTGAAGGTGTATCGTCCAAATCTTGTGCTTTGGTCACTATTTGTATCAGAACCTGATAATACAAAGACATGCTTAGACTAATAGTAAGGAACAAACAATTTGAAATAATTTTTAATAAGGGGAAAACAAAGTCAGAAGTGGGAGGGGGAATTCTACGTGTTTTTCATAGGCAGCGATCGGGAGAACCTAACCTCTACACTGTCCGTAACGATTTTTCGAAAACAACAAAACTGCCAACAACATGGTCGTTTTCCTACAACATCTTTGTTTAAAACTGAAACGACGGAAAAGTTGTCTTCTAACCAGTAAGTTGTTTTAGAATGACCTAACTGTCATTTATCAACAACATTCTCTGTTCGTAAACGACTGCTGTCGTTTAAAAACAACTGTTGTCAGAAAAAAAATTAGCAATAGATTTGTTGTTAATTAACAACAAAATTTCTGACAGTGTACGATATTTTAAGATACGATTTCTGTTCAAACAATTTAGAGTATAATTAAACCAACTTTACCGTCGGATTCGAAATAAAAAGATCAGAAATAAGTGATTAACTCAAAATGTGTAAAATAGTGCTCCTTTATGGGTTTTGGACGGGCCGCGAAATTCTACGTGTCGGGTTCGGGGCGGGTTATGAGAGCTACACGCTCAGACTTTTTTCGAAATCGTCCTTCGTATTTGCGACGAAATTTCGTCGTACGACGAAAAACTGCATTCGCGCGTCAAAGCTCGACGAAATTTTCGTCGAAGCTCGATGAGGGTGCGACTGAAAAAATTTCACGGATTATGTCCTTCGAACAACGGACATCCCGTCGTTCTACGAAGTATGCTCCAGGACCATGGAACCACGATGCCGTGCTTGTAAAACATGTTCTCTGGGTCTCCAGGACGAGAGGAATCCGACGCCCCAACCCGTTTTCTCCTCCACCATGTAGTTCCCGAGATTCGAGGACGTACCAAGAGGTCGCCGTCGAGCCTGGCCAGGAAGTCGTACTTTAGTTCGAGGCCAAAGCTGCTCTGGCAGGGCCCCCTTTAGGAGTCCGGGACTTTCGACTTCGGCATAGCCTAGGGGGGGTCTCGGACCACCAGGAGCTCGACGATAAACGCGGTCCGACCACTGGGTCGGTCAGGATGCCGTCCAACATGGTTAAAAGCTGAGGAAAACCCTATTTAGAGAGGGCCTTGTGGTCGGACTGTTTGTATCGTCAGGCTCCTGGTGGTCCAAGACCTCCCATACGCTATGCCGAAGTCAAAAGTCCCAGACTCCTGACAAGAAGCCGGCCATAGTAGCCTTGGCCTCGAACTAAGGACCGACTGACTGGTCGGGTTCGACGGCGACCTCGTGGTACGTCCTCCTATGTCAGGAGCTAAGCGGCGCAGAAGAAAGCGGACAGCGACCGTGAGTTTTCTTTGGCCTTGGGACTAGAAAGGCATCCCCAGAAGTGGTGGCCGGTGATTCTACAGTTCCCGTGGTCGGACCGCGTTAATCGTCGGGCTCCTGATAGGCCGGGACCTCCCCTAGGCAATGCCGAAGTCGAAAGTCCCGGACTCCTGAAGGGGGCCCGGCCAGAGCAGCCTTGGCCTCGAACTAAAGAACGACTTCCTGGCCGGGTTCGACGGCGACCTCGTGGTACGTCGTCGTATCTTGGGAACTACGTGCCGCAGGAGAAGACGGGTGGCGGCGTCAGGTTCCGCACGGCCTGAGGACCCAGAGAGCACCTTCCAAAGAGGCTATCATGGAGGCATCGATCCTTCGTACTTCGACGGCAATACCTGCATCCTGATCCGTCGTATTTACGACGAAATTTCGTCGAAGTTTCGTAAAAAGTTAAGCGTGTACCGGCTGCTACGCCTTTGCCCGCATTTCGTTACCCACTTGGAGCCTCTGCGCGATACCTCGATATGTGCACGCCACTGCCGTCCATGTAGCGGACGCCAGATGAGTGACGCCTGTTCTGCAGGTGGTGGCCGAGAACACGCCGCTGCCGGCCGGTTTGGTGGCCGTCAACAACATAGGCCTGGGCGGCATGATGGGGCACGTGCTGCTGCGGCCCAACCCGCGCGACAAGAAGTCGCTCTGCCCGCCGGCCGCCCCCAGTGGGACGACCCCCCTGCCCAAGCTGCTGCTCATGTCGGGCCGCACCCCCGAGGGCCTGGAGGAGGCCATTAAGCTGGTGCGTATGCTGTGGGGGCACTGCACAGTAACGTCATATGGAAGATATACACTGAAAACAAATTTTGGGAACCTACGATGGAACTTTTTCCGAAGGTTGTTGGGAATGTCCAAAGGTGCACTGTAAAAAATTCTTTCCTACAGGAGTTTTTGTAAATCAGCGGAAGTTTGTCGTAAATTTTCGAAGGTTCATCATAAACTTACGAAGCTGCTTGTAAATTTATGAAGGGCTTCGTAAATCTACGACGGGCTTTCGTAAAATTACGAAGGGCTTCGAAAATCTACGTCGGGCGTTCGTAAATTTACGAAGGAACTGCTGGCAACTTTTTTCCCGTAGGATCCATCGGTAATTCCATACCTAATGATTACGAAGTTTCTTTGTAAATTAACGAAGTTTCCCCGTAAATTTACGACGGGTCATTGTAAATTTATGAAGATGCTTCGCAAATTTCCAGAGCTCTTCTAAAATTTACAGAGGATCTTCCAAAATTTACGAAGGTTGTTGTAAATATATGAAGGGCCTCCTGAATCAACGAAGGTACCGATGGCAATTATTTTGCCGAAGGATCCGTCGTTAATTTCGAATATAAATTTTCACAGTGTAGGTCAGAGCAACCTAGGTGCATGCTGGGGGACGGGACCACGGTCCGGCCCGGGCTCGGCCTTTCGGGACTATTCGGGACTTCCCGAGCCGTCGCCGGACGGGCCAGGTAGGCAGACTTTTGCTTGCTACTACTGCAGCCGCGCGGGCAGGGCAACGGATCCGAGAGTCCCGAATAGTCCCGAAAGGCCGGCCCCGGGCGGGCTCGTGGGCCGGTCTCCCAGCATGCACCTCGGTTGCTCTGACCTCACTGTAAAAATTAATGTCCGGAATAAACGACGGATCCTTCGGCAAAAAAAATTGCCAACGGTTCCTTCGTTAATTTACGAAGCTCTTCGTATATTTACAAAAACCTTCGTTAATTTTTTAAACGATCTCTGTCGATTTTCCAATCACAATGGAAATTTACGAAGCACCTTCGTAAATTTACAAAGATCCTTCGTAAATTTACAGGGAACCTTCGTTAATAAACAAAGAACCTTCGTTTATATACAGAGAACCTTCGCAATTATACGTCTGCAATTAACGACGGATCCTTCGGCAAAAAAATTGCCAACAGTTCCTTCGTTTATTTACGAAGATCCGCCGTAGATTTACGATGACCCGTCGTAGATTAACGAAGCCCGTCGTAAATTTACGAAGCCCTTCGTAAATTTACAACAGATTCTGTACATTTACGATTATTCTTCGTAAATTTACAAAGAACCTTCGTAAATTAACGACGAACTTCCGTTGATTTACAAAAGTTCCTGTAGGAAAGAAACATTTACAGTGGACTTTTGGGCATTCCCAAAAACCTTCGTAAAATATTCCGTTGTAAATTCACAACATAATTTTTCCAGTGTATGTCAGTTTGAACGTGACTAACAGAAAAAATTTATACTCAAACGAATGTGACACACCGCACTGTTTTGTCACATTACTTTAAGTGGGACACGAAATCAGCAGGCGAACTGTCACATTAAAACGAATGTGACGCATGGTACCCGTTAACATATATCGTGTCACATCCAAACGAATGTGACACCCATATAATGTGACATTCGTTTGAATGTGACATGCCCGAATTGTCACATTTAGACGAACGTGACACGCCATAACCTGACACTTATAGCGTGTCACGTTCCATTGAATGTGTGTTTGGATTGGGCAAAAGCATGGGGGCGTCTGTCCGTGTTGGCGCGCGCTGGTCTGCAATGCATTTTCTATGCAGCCATTCTCTACAAAGTTCGCACTAAATCATTAGATTTGAACCCTTTAGCCTGCACCCAGAAGGAGCTCCGCATAATTTGTCAGTGGCTTTGAAGAGGTTTCTCACGATGGCAGCTATATATTCCAATGTTTGCCTGTGGTTTGGAATTGGAACATCAGGGATCCCTTGCCACTCTTTTATGATCTTCAGCGCCCCCTCTTCAATGGCTCTCTCAGCTTCTTCACAAAGGGCTCCAGCTATTTCAGGTTGAGTTGGATCACTGCAAAACACGGCAATATTACTGCTTCACAAGAAAGGTTTTGATAATTCACGAAGACTTCAAGTTGAATTAATTACAAGATTGGTGTTTTTTCACCTTGAAACATTAAACTTAAAAGTAGGTAAAATGCATACCTGCCGCTCCTGTTCTCAGTTAGTACTTCTGTAGAGTGTTAAGAATATAGTAACTAAACCAATTTGTAAATTTGGCTGCTTTGGGGGCTTGAAAAGCAGAGCTTCACTGTTAAAAATTTTTGCTGAAAATTCATAATTTTTTGTAAGAAGCCGATTTACTTACTTGCAGTATGAATTTTCATACTAAAACTTTCATACTACAAGGTCTTAAATTCAGACAACGTAATCATTAGTATTCAGATCAATATATTTCATAAAAAATCGTACCTATCGGTCTTACCAGACTTGGTTGTCCGAAAAAGAAATAACAGAGATAGTCTCGCTTACATTACCTACTCGCAATAGAGTGAAATATTTATTGTGTCCACGTATTTTTTTCCTACGGACGAGGAAGTGAACTCAACAATGTAGTCAACTACTGCAAGTTGCACGGAACGACCGAATCGCAATCGCAACTGCGCTAACTGAAGAGGGATCGACCCGAACCCAACCACACGTCGACCCGTGGGCATGCGCGAGAGCGAAGTTGTATTCTCTGTTATTTGGCGAATTCTCTACTTATTCAAATCAATCTTGCTGTAGTACACTCATGGCATCTCAGATAATGACTTGAAATAAGTTTTTAACTAAATGTTCACCTCATTTTGGCTGCAGAGGCAATTTTAACTCCAAGATATCAATAATGCGACACTAGCGCCACCTAGCGGCTATAGCAAAATGTATCCGTTTTGGAGCTCTGAAACACTCTCTTTGCTCGTACTACAATAAACGAAAGTATTATTAGAAATAAAACAATAGTATATTCTTTACTTTTAAGAATACCGAAAACTGTTTAAGGTTAATGGCGATTTTTAGCCTGTTTTCCGACTTCACAAGTCTGAATTAAGATTTCGGACAACAAAGTACAATATTTCAGTCCACCGGTACGAAACTTGATATTCGCCGCTGTAAATTTTCAGACTTGCCAGTCAGAATCCAAATTTCTGACAGCAAGTCACATTTTTCAGACAGTTGGTCTGAATATTCGTTTCATTTTATGAATTTGCGATTCAGACCACAAAGTAAGACGAAATCGGTCTGAATTTTCATATTTTTTTTAACAGTGTTTGCAGTGACTTCCCTGTCAAAATGGTATAGGCGTATTGGCAAACCAATACCCCACAGTAAAAGACATTTGATTGACGAGGGATGTCACTGGGGTAGTAAACGTTCCATACCGTCCAATCTAACGGATGGCTTGCTCAATGCAGCTAAAGAAGCATCTTAAAATCTGACAGATCACAAAATGGTTGTTGTTTTAACAAAAGGAGAATCGTGAATATTGTGATGAACAATATTTTTTGTGTATTGCAGAGTACACACCTTCAGATGTTCTGTGATCTCCTTCCCAGGTCTTGTTTCATGGAGGGAATCCAGTATAAATATCTGTTTCTTTCCTAAAGGCACAGCCACACTTGCAAGCGTGGGACAAACTGGTCGACGCCTACAAGTGTCGACCTGTTCTACACTTGGATTAGCAGTGTACAAATGGATTCCTCGTTCGGAAAGCAATCCATTGCTGGGGTCACACGTTTCGGTTGAGTCCTGTTTAGCGACTCTGCAGCTCAAAACGCGCCTAGAGTTTTGGCCGCCGCCCACTGTGCACTGCGAGTGACTGACTGTACTAGAGACTCGATCTGGACGGAGGTGCACGAAATGGTTGTTGGGCAGGCCGAGAGCAACGCGTCCGACCCGGAGTACGTCCACTTGCTGCACGGCGCTTTCTCCTCGGACATCTTCAGCCACACGTACCGCGGCTTCTCCGTCGTCCCCAAGGCCGACGAGGCGCGGCCCGCGCAGATCAAGGTCAGCGACTGCTGGGAAACTAAAGCGAAGTATTGCCCTGTCTTTCCTGGCGTGATCGGTTTGCGCTTGAAATTAGTGGTAACAGGCAATTCAACAAGATTTCTACTACCTCATGCATGGAGAAATTTCTAGTCTATGTTTCGTTTTCAGAGTAACGTCTGCACTAGTTGTGTGTGACATGGCCTATTCCAATCTCGAGTCGAATGTTGGAAAATATTTCCAAATCGAATCGAATCAGGGCACATTCAATTCGGTTCGATTCGAATACGAAGCGTATTGGGTCTTATAAGGGCTAAAATGAGCACGTGTTTGCTGTTTTGGTCCAAAATGATTTAAATCCGATATTTCACAATTTTGTTTCGTTTTCGAATTGGATGGGACTGATTCAGTTTCGAAGCAGTCGCACACCAATTCTCTTTAAGCGCCACCTAATGCTTTTCTCAGGCAAAGAGTGGGGCATCAGTTTGACCGTTGAAGCCAACACGCACTCGTTTGAGCTTCATCAGGAACCTAACTTTATTTACCTTGTGACGAGTCTAGCTCCAAAACGGCAACCAGCGGCCCGTGTGGTTCGTGTACTCGGGCATGGGCAGCCAGTGGGCCGGCATGGGCGAGGACCTGATGCGCATCCCCGTGTTCGCCGCCGCCGTGGAGCGCTGCCACAACGCCCTGGTGCCGCTCGGCCTGGACCTCAAGCACATCATCTGCACCAAGGACCCCCACATCTACGACAACATCCTCCACTCCTTCGTGGGCATCGCCGCCGTGCAGGTGGGACGCAGTGGCGGATCCAGAGGCGGCCTGAGGGAGGGGCACACGCTAAGTAGCCCTTTTTGCTCACTTGCAAGGACAAAGTGTCGATAATCGCCAACCTTACTCACTCGGAAAAGTCTACGAAGAACCCGGTTTCTAACTACAAAGATATATGGAGGCTTCGTAGAATTGCTTCGTATTATGAAGAATTGCTTCGTATTACGAAGGGTTTTGCTTCATAATAGGGAGCAATTTTTCGTAGATATTACAATGCTTTCGGCTTCTTCGTATTACTAAGCGATGCTTGGTAGACTTTTTTTTGTGTTCAGGCGGCTTTCTAGGGGCCAAGGCTCTGAAAACTATACCGTTGCAGCGCGTAAACCATCTTCCGCCCGTGAACGGCGTGAGTTGTTTTATGCCCTTGGAAGTGGCGTGAATAAGAATAGGACTTCTTGCCAAATTTCAATTCCCTTCGCGAGGCATTAAGTCATTATGTCCTTCAAGAGTGTGAAAGAGTTGTTATGCCCACACTAAATTACCATGTAGTTTTTGAGCATACGTAACGCACAACATTAAAACATGCACATCGTTGCGCACAAAATTGTGCGCAAGAAGGCACGATTTTCTGCATACCCGCGCACTTAATCGTGCATTGTGACGTGCAAATTCTGGCGTTACAAATTGCATGTTCAATTTCGGGCGCGGGCGCGCACCTAAACCTACATAGTAATTTAGTGTGCTCGTAAGGGCGTAGGATTAATGCCTCTGTGTGGGGGATTTCAACTGGTGGTTTGAGGGCCAGTGACGCCTTGCCGCAGGTCGGCCTGACGGACGTGCTGCGCGCCGTGGGCGTGGAGCCGGACGGCATGGTGGGCCACTCGGTGGGCGAGCTGGGCTGCGCCTACGCGGACGGCTGCATCACGGCGGAGCAGATGATGCTGGCGGCGCACGCGCGCGGCCAGGCCACCAACGAGACGAAGCTCATCCCGGGCATGATGGCCGCCGTGGGCCTCGGCTACAAGGACGTGAAGCCCATGCTGCCCGAGGCCATCGACATCGCCTGCCACAACTCGTCCACCAGCTGCACGCTGTCCGGCCCCGCCGCGGACATGCACGCCTTCGTGGCCCAGCTGTCAGCCAAGGGCATCTTCGCCCGCGCCGTCAACGTGAGCAACATCGCGTACCACAGCCGCTACATCCAGCCCGCCGCGCCGCGCCTGCTGGAGCTGCTCAAGGACGTCATCACGGAGCCCAAGAGGCGCTCGCAGCGGTGGCTCACCACCTCCGCGCAGCACACCAAGGCCAGCCTGCACGACGTCCAGTACGCCACGCCGCAGTACTTCACCAACAACTTGCTCAGCTCGGTGTACTTCGAGGAGGCCTGCGACACGATCGACAAGGACGCGCTGGCCATCGAGATCGCACCCCACGGCCTGCTGCAGGCCATCCTGAAGCGCTCTCTGCACAAGGACGCCGTCAACGTGGCCCTCACCAAGCGGGATATGCCCGGCGCGGCCCTTGTGCTGGACGCGCTCGGCAAGTGAGTACCTTGCGGTGGAACCCGGCAGGAACAACACGCGTACCTTGCGAACGGACGTATCCGTAGGCATGCGAAGAATGTGAATTGTTTCCTCACTTGTGAAACTTTAGCACGGACAACCCTTGAAACGCGGAGGTAGAGGTGTGGAATTTTCAGTCTCCACAGTTGGAAGTGGAGAGTTTGCAGTGTCTGCACCTCAAGTGTGGTGTTTTTCATATTTCCACCATGCCGAGCAATAGGGACTCCGTGAGCTACTCCACACTTAAATTGTCGAGACTGTAAACTCTGCATTTGCAAGTGTACAGACTCACTCCACACCACGAAGAGTGGAGTTGTCTGTTCACCCTTGGTTTGACAGTGATTACTAGTCTCAGCAGAAATCTCCCCATTACAAACCACCAGCCATTTGCCAACCTCACGCTCGTAATTTGCCAAGAACGAGTTTGCATCATGGTTCGCTGTTCGGAAAATTACGAACTCACAGTTAGTATTACAATCCAGTCGAATTCTTCACAAGCTACAGACTGAATGTTTTGCAATGCGAGCACATTCTTCGCAAAGTTCGAAGAGAGCATCACTGGTATAACTGGGTCGTAGTTCTACTACGCTTCATCCAGGCATAGAAGTACGCTTGATGACTTAGGGCTCTTCTTGAAGCGTACAACTACGCTTCAAGGCAATTCTGCCCATGCATTTATATAGGAGGAAAAGAGCGCATGAGCACCTGTACGCTTAAAGGAGAGCGTACACTCTCATATTCTTACGCTGAAACGGTCTGCGTAACATACGTAAAAATGCAAACATGCATACTACAATAAAATTCATCGTACCTTACGCTTAATCATGCGTAATACGATGAAATCATATGTACGAAACATGCCTAATACGGCTAAATCATGCATACCTTACGTACACAACTATGCATATTACGTATGTGCAAATTTAAACATACCTTACGGTGACAAATCATCGTATTATGTATAAAAATCATCGTAAGAAAATGAGCGTGTACAGACTGTTCGCTTCACGAAAAGAGTAAGTTCTAAGAATGAATTCGCGCACTAAAGCAACCCTTGCCGCCAGTTTGTACATGGAGGGGCTCAGCCTGGACGTGGCCAAGCTGTACCCGGCCGTCGCCACCCCGGTGTGCAGGGACACGGCTTCCGTGGCGCCGCTCACCACCTGGGACCACCGGGGCTCCTGGCCCGTCCACTTCCTCGGCAAGCCCCGCGCCGTGAGTACCTGCGGTTCGCCGCCGCGTCGCTGCGTGTCTCTAAGCGCCGCCGTCCACCGAGGAGAGGCCTTGGTTTTGTTTCCAAGGGGTTGAAGTGAATTTTCAAATATGTAATTGACATCACGCTGCAGTAATGGATTTACCTCGATAGGATAAACTCTAAATGTCAACACATGTCATAGGTTCAGGCTGGAAACGAAACTGTTGCATTATCACGTCAAACCGACGCTGCACAAACTGTTGAAGGCCAGGAACTGTTTTATTTTCTGTTTGTCTTGTCGAGACAAATCCATGGTTAAAGTAAAGTAAATGTAGAGATTTGAAAAAAAAAAAAATCAACCTGAACCCGATTGGGTTCCTTACGTCGTCCAATCAGTATAAACCGTTTAACTCCAGTAAGTAACTTCCTTTTTTCAGCCTAACGTAAATATGCCCTGTTTGAAACTTTTTGTAACGCACACTGTCAGAAATTTTGTTGTTAATTAACAACAAATCTATTGCTAATTTTTTTTCTGACAACAGTTGTTTTTAAACGACAGCAGTCGTTTACGAACAGAAAATGTTGTTGATAAATGACAGTTGGGTCATTCTAAAACAACTTACTTGTTGGAGGACAACTTTTCCGTCGTTTCAGTTTTAAACAAAGATGTTGTAGGAAAACGACCATGTTGTTGACAGTTTTGTTGTTTTCGAACAATCGTTACGGACAGTGCATTCCGTAAAATTTTCAATCTAATTAAAGTGAAAATTCAGTCCAGTCACCAGTCAGTGTACGCCCCTCGCTCGAACCCTAAGGAAATAAAACAAAGGCACCCCCTTGCACAAAGCGGCCCCCACACCGTGCTAGCTCACACCCTGCCGGCCTCCAGGAGCGCGGTCCTCGCTACGACATGCAGTTGCCGCTGGCGCTGGCGACCCCCGAGTTCGCCCACCTTGCAGACTGCTCGTGGAACGGGCACACCCTGCTCAGCCCCGCCACCTGCATGGTGAGTCGCAAGGCGTACACTGACGTCTATGTGCTTCCATTGCCCATAACTGATGTGTGCATAATCTATGTACAATATACAATGGGGCAACATTTCCATGTCGTGCTAAAGGCTAAAGTATTAATAAAATTGTACCTAATTCATGTAAAAGTCTGTACTTAACTTACAAACGCACAAATCGACGCCTCCTATCAGCACCATCCTAACTGTCAGTGCAGATCCAAGACAATCCTAACTGTAGGGCAGATGCATACAGTTAGGATGATCTTGGATCCGAACTGACAGTATTATTCTATTAGGACGCGTTGAAATATGTCAATTCTTATGTTCAAAAAGTAAGCATTTTTAGTATGCGTGCTTCTACTGTAGTGTTACCAAACCTAAGGTTTCTCTAACGCCTCGTCCCACAGAGTCTGGTTCTGTCCGTCGTATCCACCTACCAGCCAGAGGGCACTTCCATTGAGCTGAACGACGTCGTCTTCTATGACTTCGAGAGGGTGCCCGAAGAGGGTGAGCATGCTTCGCCACATATGTCACTCATTGGTAGAAAAATGAACGAAAGAACTACGGAATATGTCTGGTCAATTATTTGCCTGGACGATCCGTGGTCCGTATTTTGCCAACTGCAACTACGGCGGTTTCGTGCATGTTTTCCGCGGAGGACCTGCACGGAAGTTCCGTCCTCTATTCGTACCCATTTCCTGTACGTATTCCGTAAAGGAAGGGTCCCTCATTGACAGTTAATTGATATTTATAAACGTTTCTGCACATTAATAGAATTTTGTTAAGAAGCTTGACAAAATTGTCAAGACGAAATTGATAAAACAGTTTCTTACACAAATAAAACTATTAATAATACATTAATCTGCAATCTGCATTAGTGTGGAGAGTTGTCAATACGTTATTGATTAATAACTCAGTACGAGTCTGAGGGTTTGTATCGGAGCATCGCGGGCCTCACTTTTTTGTCCCTTTTTATACCATTTATTTACTTTATGGTGGTGTTGCAGCGGACAACGACTTGTACGTGTTGGTGCAGCGAGGCAGCGGCTGCTTCGAGGTGGGCGTCGGGGACCGCCTGGCCTGCACCGGCCGCTCTGTGGTCGTCTCGGGCCAGGACGCGGCGGCCCCGGTTCCGGCAGCCCCGGCGGAGGACAGGTGGGACATGCCGGCGGCCTGCGGGTCTCGAACCCGCGACTCTCGTAACGGCCCTGGCGACTTTGAGGCATTGCATCAAATGCAATTTGAATTATAATTCTAGTGATTCAAATCACTAGTCTCGAATTACCCCAAAATTGTCTCATAAACACTGCTATTCCATTGGTAAGTTTGCTTGCCACTCCAGTGGCGCTCCGTTTTGAATGCCAAAATTTGGCATTCTGGGCTGGATTGGCCTTTTAAAATGCCAAAATTTGGCATCCAAGTTCGCCGAAATGCCAAATTTTGGCATTCAAAGAGGCCAATCCAGGCCCAGACGGCCAAATTTTGGCATTCAAAACGGAGTGCCACTGGATTGGCAACCAAACTTACCAATCGAATTGCAGTGAAACCCCGGCTTACGGTATGCCTTTAATATGAGCTACATGGGAAAACCGGGAACTGTTTTTGCCGTGAAGACCCGTGCAGTTTCGGTTAGGCACACTGTTCTAAAGTGCGGGCCTGACAAACAAACCGTTTAAACGGTGTGCCATGCACACACTTTCGTTTGCAGAGCGATTTAGGATGGTTTTCTTATGAGGGATCGATGTATCTGTGCATGCATCACGATGCACAAAATTAAAAATCCACAACACTGAGAATCAAAAGGCTGTGAGTATATCGTCAATTGGTGCAATGCATTTGATGCCGTTTTCATCGCGTCAATTGGTGCAACGCCTTGGCATCGCTCATGAAGTGTGATGCCTTCCCATGCATTAGCGAAGGGCATTTTTGGGACGCATATAGCTGAGGCATTGCGCATGGTGCGATGTCTCAACGCATTGCACCTCACGCTCTATGTTCGTAGCCTTTAGAATCGGATCACATTCAAGACTTTAGTTTGTTGTGGGCTTTGAACACTCTTAGAACAAATGTCGTTGAATCAACAACAAAATGTTGTTGATGAAATAATTGGACGTTAGGCTGTGAGCGCGATCTTCGCAGCCATCCGGTCATCTTTAGTATTATTCGGTAATAGTTAACAAAATTAAATTGTCATGTCTATGAGCTATTCTATCGACAAACCTTCAACCGACAGCAAAAGGTTTTTCAAGTAACGAAAATTTATCGTAAACATGAAGTAACAAGAATTTTTCGTTGATTTAACGGCATAATTTGTTGAATTTCCACTGCAAAATCAATAGTGAGAATTTAAGCCGCCGTGGAGGTCAGAAAAAAATGCTCACCCTTGCACCGGTGAGAATCGAAATTCTCACCCCTTTTGCGGTGAGAATCGGAATTCTCACCCCTACAGCGGTGAGAATTTTGACTCTGACATCTGAAGCGGTGAGAATCATAAGGCAAAGGATATCCATAATTTGATTCTCACCGCTATAGCGGTGAGAATTTTTTCTCACCAAAATTTGGTCATCATTCTCAGCATTCCATTTTCAGTGTCTTCGTTCTAACAACATCTGTCGTCGAAATGACAGCAATATAATGTCAACAACACGGATCGTTAGAACCCATGTCGTAGATTCAACACACACTAAAATCTTGTGGACTTTTTAATGCATAATTATGCATGCACAGAAACGTACGTAAGGTGTGTATAATATTATGCATCACTGTGTACATTTTATGCAAGAAGATGCACAAAATGTACACAATGATGCATAATATTATACACACCTTACGTATGTATCTGTGCATGCATAACTATGCATAAAAAGTGCATAATTATGCATTAAAAAAGTCCACAAGAGTCTAGTGTGCAAGGAATTTTAAACAGGGAAGAGACGGACATGTGTTCGGCAGGACGCAGTGCGAGGCGGACGCCGTGTACGAGGAGCTGGGCCGGCGGGGCCTGCAGTGCCGCGGCCCGTACCGCAGCCTGGTGTCGCTGCAGCGCGGCGCGCGGGCGGTGCTGGGCAGCGCGGCGTGCCGCGAGGACGACGAGGTGTGCAGCGTCGACGTGATGAGGACGCTGCAGCTCGAGACGCTGCTGCAGCTGGTGGCGCTGGAGCAGTCCGAGGACCGCCACGAGCTGCACGTGCCCAAGCGCATCCAGAAGGTCGTCTTCGACCCCAACCAAGGTGAGCACTGCTCACACTAAATTACTATGTACTTTTTAGTGCGCAAGATTCGCACAAAATTGTGCATGCGTTTTGAAATGCAGGAATTTGTGCGTAACTAAGCACGAAAGTGTGCGTTGTAGCGCATAAAATTCGTGCATATTGAAACGCATGCACGACTTTGTGCAAAGGTTATCCACAAAAAAGTACATAGTAATTTAGTGTGCTGGAAAAAAAAAACAACACAATTTTTCCACGGAAAAGGTTTGTCATCATTTTGCCCTAACAGTCCGTATGACGTCTGTACCAGGTACGGAGAGGGTACAGTTCAGCCGTACTAAAATGTTGCAGGGAACCGTATAGAATTTGTACAGTAAAACAAACACTATTTCATTAAACGGGTTGTATACATTGATTGTACCATTTACTGTATCAGCCACAGGAATGCATGAAATAACGCACAAGAATTCGATTCTTAGTCTATTCAAAATTGAAAGGCAAAGTCGTGAACATAGATTGCGCTTTTCATACTAAGAAACTTTCTTGCGTTACAGGTCAATGTTGGCTTGCTTTACTTGCTTTGTATCCTTGGCTGCAAATAAACTTCACTGCTACAAATATTTGCACACTAAATCCTTATGCACTTTTTTGTACATAGTTGTGAACGATTTTGCACATGCGTAAGCTTCAGCATAATATTATGCATAACAACGTATAATTTATACATAGTTATGAATAAATTATGCATAACAACGTATAATATTATGCATAAAAAACGCATGTGCAAAATCGTGCATAACTATGTACAAAAAAGTACATAAGGATTTAGTGTGTGCTTCAACTGCTTGTCTCTTCACTACTTCACTTCACTAAAAAGAAACAACCTCACAATATACACTAATATACTTACCAATTATAATGTTGAAGCTTCTTCCTGCAGCAAGAATGAAAGGCTATCCAAATAGCACACTGTATCAGTATTTGCAAACTTTGATGTGTGATGTTCGTCAACTTTCTCCCTACGAGGAAAACAAATAACTCGTTGACTTCTGAGTTTATCAAAATAAGAAAGCCACCTAACTTTTAACAGACTCACAAGGAATACTGAGAACAATTAAATTTTATTGATAATAAATATAAAACATGTTACCTTGAAATGTCGTCTGGTTGAGAAAAGTAAAGTTGGTCAGAAAACAATGCTATTACTTTAAGCTGCTCAATCAGTAGTTTGGAGAGTGAATTTATCTTTCCAATGATATAAACTGGCCTCAGTCTCTTGGGTCCCAAAAATAGGTTTATAATATGGGTTTGTTTCTTTAAAAAGTGGTAGCGCACGAAGATAGACGCCAAATTTCTTCATAAAACCTGAAAATCAAGAACACATGAGACAGCCATAACCTCAGTCACAAAACTACATGGTCTCTACAGAAATCCAAAGGCAAACCGTAAAAAGTAAATTGAAGAAAAGCAACATAAGAAACTTAAAAGACCCAATAGAAACCTGCCTTATTTCTTGTCAGTCAATGAAAAGAGGAATTCAAAAACTTGAGACGGCAGCCGGTTTGGTTTGTTTACAACATGGCAGTGAGGCTGAGTTGCGACTGCAGCGCGCTCTGGTGGTACAAAGGCGCAGTGCCGATCGAAACAAAATCACAAACACAGATGGATCGCAGCAGACGAGCAGACATTTATTTGGCTACTATAACAATGGCCCGTTATCCCCTATAAGTGTCATTTATACTTAAACAGTCAGTAATTCATTGAATGTCACTTGATGTCTTGCCATGGAAAGCTTAATCTTACCGTGGGTTTTCTATTTTGTCAGTTATGCGCACTTAAACTATTCCTTTTAATACAAGAGTAATGAAATACTTTCAATGTTTCTTTGGTTATGTGTGATATGGGGTGGTGTCATCCCTAGTATTTATAGCAGAGCTTTGGTGCACTATGTTTATTGGGCGTGCTGCACGCCATCAGATGGCATTATGCACGCCGCGTGCATAATGCCATCTGATGTATCTCTTTTGATTTGAATAATAATTGATCAACTTATTGTAGTAATACCATTTTAGTTGTTGAACATTGCGCCTCAACTGTATTCATCAAAATGGAAGAAGGAATTCTTGACGCATCAAATGAAGGTTTGATTTCAAATGACTTTGGCGACAACAAATAACAAGCGTAGAATGAGTATGCAGCGTGAGTTGATTTTTCTTGTCTGTTGGTCCAATTGCGTTGCTTTAATAGGATTCATCCATCAGTACGGAATTGATACAGTAGAAGAAGTGGACGGTCATATATTAAACGACTGTTGTGAGACAATTAAGACGGCTATTTTGGTGCGGAACTGTACTGTATCGTACTACATTTTTTGTTTGCCTCTCAGTATTAGGGTGCGGAAATTTTTGCAGTGAGCAATGGGCGTGTGTCACGTGGGCTGACGCCCTGGGCGTGCACAGTGGGCCAGAAGACCAGCATCATCATCATATCGTCGTCATCAGCGCTTTTAGGTCTCTAAAGACCCAGAACGTTCGGCTGTCAAAACTCTAGGCGCGTTTTGAGCTCCAGAGTTCGCTAAATGTGACTCGAATCAAACGTGTGACATCACCAATGGATTGCTCTCCGAACGAGGAATCCGTTGGTGGGGTCATACGTTCGGTGTGAGTGGTGTCAAGCGACTCTGGAGCTCAAAACACGTTAAGAGTTTTGGCCGCCTGCGCCGGTCTTCTGGCTCACTGGGCCGCGATAGTTTAACAGACCCTTTAAGAGATTGCACGCTCCCCTTCCTTAACCGCCGTTGCTAAACAACCCAAGCGTTCCTTGACCATATCTCGAAGGGTTCTATTCATAAGATTTTATTTGGGCGTTTCCGTAAGAATCTTATCTGAAACGCGAGTGAATTTCGCTAAGTTTGATCATTTGAGACAGCCACAAACCAAAATCATTCGCGGTTTAATTTACACGAACTAGATGATGAAAGATGATAAGATGAAACAAGTAGAACTTCTAGAAATGCTCCGCCAACTCTCTTATCTATCCCAAATGACCAAACTTAGTGAAACTCGCTTGCAGATAAGATTCTTCATACGGAAGCGTCCAGATAAGATCTTTTGAATAGGACCCATTGATCTCGTTAACCGTTAAAGTTGAATGGGTATAGTAAGCAAGCCCATTGTAGTCCAAGCGGAGATCTGCAATCGGCTCGCTTATTGTAACTTAACCGTCTAACTTTAACGGTCTAGGAAATATGACCGAAAAAAACCACCCGCCGGCCACGCGTCATCCGGTGTGCAGACCTGCGATTTGTTCGACTCGTAGTCAAACTCCCTGTTTTGTCCCGGATTTCTGTTCCCGTTTTGTCCCCGAGTCATCCCCACCACTCTGGCTCTGGGCGGGCCCCGCAGCCGTATTGCTAGGCAAGGCAACGCCGGTCCAGGGTGGGCGAGTGTGAACTCTGCAAGGGTCTGTTGAGAATCGATCCTTTGGTTAGTGACACCTTAAGATTAGCTTGCCAAAATTTTTTAGAGCTGTTGTATCTTTTGCCTGGTTGCATTGACTGTGATGCCGATTTCGTTAACCCATGGGTCGTAGGAGCGTGGTTAGCGCTCAGTGTGCCCAGTGTGCTAGAGCCAGCCACAGCAAGTTAACAAAGTATGCTGTTTGTTTCCCCAATGTACTGTACTGATTAGAGGGACAAGAAGCTTCATGCGTGGCGTGATACGAAACGTCATACTCCTCATTGTCATGCCAATCATGATGGTGGGACGTGGGAAAGTGGAAGTGGAGCACCCCTGGCGGTGGAACCCAAGTTGAGAGCTACAGAAAGTTATAGTGATTTAAGATAAGGTACGGAGACCCAACACTCTTAATTTCTGACGAAGAACCACACACAAAATCCTTATGTACTTTTTTGTACATAGTTATGCACGATTTTGCACATGCGTTTGTTATGCATAATATTATACGTTGTTATGCATAATTTATTCATAATTATGTATAAATTATACGTTGTTATGCATAATATTATACAGAAGCATACGCATGTGCACAATCGTTCATAACTATGTACAAAAAAGTACATAAGGATTTAGTGTGCATAACACGAGGGAAACGGCGCAAGCATAATACGAAGGTAAGTTTCTTCGTGTAACGAGGTTTTTGAACAATTTGATCAATTGCTCAAATTTCATTGGAAGACATGTAGAGTGCACGCAGGGGGCGGAAACAACCCAGGGAGCGGGTGAAACCATGCTCCCCGCTTCAGCAAAGGGGTTCAGGAGAACTTCGAGATCATGGAAACTAGGCCGTTGTTTGAAACATGCTTTGCACAGATCGAAAGAGCATGAAATTTGGGGTGCATTAGGCTTATTAGCCTTCTTGAAACACTGAATTTTACCCACATTATATGTAAGTAAAAATGCCGAAAACTGCAGTAAAGCCTGAAAACCGCTGAAAACCCCGGTGACGCCGTCAATGTGTCTACATATCCTTTCTAGTTGAAGTTAAATTGGGAAGTTTCGGGAAGGCTAATAAGTCTAATGCACTCTAAATTTCATCCTCTTTCCATCTGTGCAAAGCGTGTGCCAAGCCACGCCCGTGTTTTCATAATCTCAAAGTTTCCCTTAACCTCTGCAGAAGCGGGGAGCATAGCTTCACGCGCTCTTTAGGTCGTTTCCGCCTCCTGGTGCACGTCACCACCAACGTCAGTTTAATTCGCTACATTGTCGCGTGCCGCGTGTCAGAGTACCGCCCGGTGCGGGGCGGGGGCACAGAGGGATGAAACGCGAAAAAAGTGATGGAAATTATAGGAGTCTCCAAATCATCACCAAAATGTGAGATCGGGGGTATTCGAAGGTAAAAAACTAGTTCCTGGCAAAATCGAGAAACATTTCATCGCGATCAGTACCAACATTCCACGCGTGATGTTTACACCAACCATGTCCTGAGCTCGGTCCTGTGGCACCAGCCCGCCTTTGGCAGGCCTCTTACCCAACCATCGGCATTCAAAACGAAGTGTTTGCAAGTCAAGACAGCATTCGTCAGTTTGTTTGAGGCCCGAGGGCTCGCCAACGCCGCTGCTTTACAGCTAGTTTACGAGGCACTTTGGACGCCCGTTTATTCAGAATCTCTTAAGGGGCGGCGATGGGCGGCATTTGGTGATATGAGGGGGAACGGGAAGAGGCTACTCTCTCACGGACACGTGGCAGAACAGTTCGCAAGTGTTCGCAACTCGACTTATCTCATCGTGAAAATTAGAAATTCGTTGATTGTGCAATAGTTTTAGCAAAGTGCTTAATTTGGCCGGCTGACCCAATGGTAAATCTAAGGTTTGCGCCAGATTTGTCAGGTCGCGAGCTTTCTAAAAACATATAACATGACACTGACACTTTTATTTTAAAGAATGCGACTGCCAGAAAGAATAGTACGCACCCATTGCGATAAGGACGCGAAAATCTGAAAATGTGTCAAGTTTGGAGTGGCTCACCCGCGTGTCCTACTGACAAACAAATTAGTGTTCCGTGTAGCCCAGACCTTTCTTGCTTAAATTCAATACTTTGTAGGACTCGCCACTCCTTTATAAAAAATACCACTTCTCTTCGCTCTTTCAGGGTTTCATCCCACTTTAAGGCGGTGCCCCGGTGGACACTGCTATACTCTGTTAAAAATCCAGCCGTTTCAGAATGGAAAATGAAGGCAAAGTAAATTAATTTTCACAACCGTTCACAAACAGCCAATCACCGTTTTTGAACGGCAAATATAAATCCAGGAACAAAACCATTCTGCTTGTAAACGGACTGTTCGGACGCTAAATATGCTGTTTCGGAGTGGCCTTTCGGCTTGCTTTCGGCTGCTCCGCCGGTCTTAAGGAAGGGGAGCGTGCACCAAAACGAAGCGGTAGAAAAATCCGTTTGGAAACAAGATATTTTGTGTTCACAAACGGAAAAACATTTTTGGTATGACGCCTTTTCTGTCATTTTCTTTAACAGAGGGCAATGGTTTTTGAAATTTGCAGAAATTTTTCCATTTGGAAATAGTTAGAACACTTTCCACCTTTGTTCGCGGATTTCACTGAACAGGTTACAGTAACTGATGCTATGACAATTTAAAATGGTCGTCCTGCCTCTCGTTGATCTTAATACACTCTATTAACATATTACATATTCCTTGTTTCACGCGGTAAAATGCAACAGCGTTTTGACTGCTTTGGGCTGAACCGCACTGTTTGAGAACGGAAATTTCTAACAGTGTAGAGTGGTACGCAAATGACGCCACACGTGATCCCTGACGGGTCAGACATGTGAGAACACGCCGTAGTGGCGGGACTGCTAATGTTGAGACGCGTCCTCGAAGGCCAGGACAGCATGTGCTGTCTGCCAAGAGGCTCCATATTTTAGACACACACACAGAAAAAATCTACGAATTAAGGTAGAAAATCAATTGTGGGTCGCTTTTTTTTTATATAAAAAAAAACTATATTTAGGGCATTTAATTTTGAACAAGTAGCCAAGTAGCTTTAAGACGTTAAAATATGATCCCTAGACAACACAGTTATAAGAGGCTTCGATATTCGGACGGAGGGTTCGATTTTCGAACGCTTCGCCGGCTTGCGGCTGTGTGGCCCTTCGCAAGACAGCGCCTTGTGAATTTTTTGAGTGACATTTCGAAGTTGTCGAAATTGACATAACTTTACAGCAATAGATTCGTGTCGACAAGCCGAACTAAATATGTGAACACATTTCATAAGTTTGGATGGCCAATCAAAAAGTCATTGAACTTCAAAAGTACCAAATAGTCCCTTTTGGTCCTTTCACACACTTTGAAGTTCAGTAACTTTTTTTATTTCCCATCCAAACCCATGACATGTGCTGACATTTTTTCTTTGTCTTCTTGAGACGAATCTAAATTTGTAAGGTGATATCTGTTTGGTTTGTTTGGAAATAGGGACCTTGCTCAGTAAGAAGAACAAGAGAAGAAGATGGCGTCGGCGTGGCGGAGCATAGCGCGGTCCCACAACAAGCAGAAGCCTCTGTTCAGGTCTCGGCCGCGAGCGCTGTTTTGTTTTGCAAATACTCTCAGTGAAAATGACACAGAGTGAAAATTTAAACCTTAGACCAGTCCAAATTGCATTCATTTTCGCTAAACGGAGTTAAACAAGGGACGGTAGCTTCTGCTTGTTGTGGGACCGCGCTACGCTCCGCCACGCCGACGCCATCTTCTTCTCATGCTCTTCTTACTGAGCAAGGTCCCTATTCACTCAAACTCAGCGAAATTCGAGCAGTACAAAAAATCGAACCCAATAGATAACTGCCACGGAATCCTATTTTCAAACCGAGATGGGTTCGATCCTACTTAAGGCCGTTTTTCGAGTCTATACCGGTTCGAAAATCGAACCCTCTTTTAACTCAGAGACGTTCGGAGGCGTTTGTCTCACAAATACAGGCCTTCTTACGAAAACAATCTAAGTAAGTGTGGGCTGGGCGCGTGCGCTTGCAGTGAGCGAAAGAAGTGTCAGACCCCTTGCTGTCGGAAAAACTTCACCGGGAACTTTGTCTGCGTTCAGACATCATCGGTCGGGGGACACTACTATGTGAATAGGCAAGGGGGAAAAACGATTTTCCCACTTGTATGTTGCAATGGCCCTCAAAAGTGCGCTCAATTTTGGCAACTGCTTCTCATATCTGTGGGCTGTTCCCGGCAGTGCTGCCTGCTGGCTCCAAGGACTCGCTGCACTACGACCTGCAGCGGCGCTCCGTGAGCCTGTGCTCTGTGCGCGGCCGCGTGGCCGTGCTGCAGGTGGACACGCAGGCCATGCCGCTGCCCCCCACCTTCCCGCCCATGCTGGTGCAGACCAGGGCGTTCCTGGCGCACGAGGAGGGCGCCGCCAAGAACCTGGAGCACCTGTGCTCGCTGGCGCTGCAGGTGGCCGCGCTGCAGGGCCGCGGCGCCGTGCAGGTGGTGGCGGCGGGCGGCGCGCTGCAGGACGCCGTGGCCAGGGCCGCGCAGCAACAGCTGCCCGACGTGAGTAAGCCCGAACGGGCCGGGGCTAAGGTAGGGCTGGGCGTTTTTTCAATGTTCCCTTTCAAAAGAGCAATTCTAGTCGTCGCTGATCGAAGAAGAAAACCGGAAGCTGGGAAAAAAGGGAGTGTAGGTAGCAAGCTCAGTTTATGAGAGAAATATTGACAGAGATATGTTTCTTTCCTTTGCCAAAAAGTATTTGTAACTGATTAATTGCTTTTTTGAAGATGTACGCTTCGGAAAACTCTTAGGCCAATGCACTCGTACAATTCTGTGAGGTCATGTTGCCGGTGCCATTTCCGGTTTCTTTCTTGCTCTTGTTCTTCGATCGACGAGAACTAGAATGCTCTATTCTTTGATTTAAATTTCAATACCAACGTATTCGTATTGGCTGTGATTTAATAATTCAATTCTTTGATATTGGATCAATTTCTCAATCAAGCGCTCGCGTAATGTGATTGTGAAGCCTCTGCGCCCTTTATCATCGACCTTTTGTCACTTTTAACGTGAGGTATGAGAAGAGCAGCACGCTTACATTTATCGACAAGTTTTCAGTATATTTATATTGAGGGCGCTGTTGTAGCTAGACCAATATGTTATGTAGATCACTATATTGACCACTCACTCGATATATTTCATACATAATACAAACTACACTGCAAAAAATTCCGTGTTTTGGTACGGAAAATGGACAGAAAATGGGGTACAGAAAAGGTACGGACCTTCTGTACTGGTTCTCTGTGGTTCCCATAAGGATCTCATGTAAACTGCTACAGAAAACATGTACAGAACCTCCGTGGTTGGCAAGGTACGGACGGTCCAGGTAAAAAATTGACCAGACATTTTCCGTGTAATTTCTGTACTTTTTTCTATCAGTGTAATTTACTTTGTGTCACGAAGAAATAGTTCGTAAATTACGAAGTATTTTCTTTGTAAGCTTATGTAGGATGAAAATACTTTGTTATAACCGGCTGCTTTTCTCTGAAAATCTTAATATAGTTTGTAAGGTTCCCTCATCATAGGAAAAATCCCAACATGGGTATGAAAAACCAAATTCCTATACTCGGTTCGGATTTTTACCATACTGCAGTAGCAGAAGAAGGAAGGTACAGGAATTTTTCAAATCTCATGTAAGACTTTCGTTTCCCATACCCAAATTGGCACTATTACCATCCGCCGGTTTGGTAGAAATCCAGTTATTTTGAAGAGTGTGCACTATTACTACAAGATATTGGTTTCTGATTCCATTTGAATATCCTGATCATTGGGTGTAGACAATGAAATCACAACACTGCCAAAGCGCTGGGCCGAGATTATTGTGGCTCGAAACACCAGCGCCCCATTTGCTTGCAGCTGCCGGTTCGCGTGGCGAGCGTGGCCGACGCGGCGGACGGCGCGGCACTGGTGGTGAGCGACGCGGCCGACATGGACGCCGGCCTGGACGCGGCGCGGCGCCACGGCGGGCTGCTGCTGGCCGAGCTGCCGGCGGGGCTGCCGCCGCCGCCCCAGCTGCGCGTGCTGCTGGGCGTGCAGCAGGCCGGCCGGCGGTACGCGCTGCTCAAGCACGCCGTGGACGTGGACCCGGCCAGCAAGGTGCTGCACGTGGAGGTGCTGCAGCTGGAGCGGCTGCCGCTCTGCAAGGACGCCGTGGTGTACCTGGTGTTCCACGGCGTGCCGCTGCCGGCCGTGCCGGGCATCGTGAGCACCCTGGCCGCGGCGCCCGGCGGCGACCGCGCGGTCTGCGTGTTCCTGCAGGACAACGCGGCGCCCCCCTTCGCCCTGGACGCGCCCCTGTACGCCGCGCAGCTGCGCCTGGGGCTGCGCGTCAACGTCCTGCAGGGCGGCCGCTGGGGCTGGCTGCACCGCCGGCACCTGGCCCACCTGAGCGCCGAGGCCGGGCCCCGCCTGCAGCGCCCCAGGCAGCTGCACATGGACGCGCTGCAGGTCAAGTGCCTGGGCGTCAACCCCCACAACGACGTGGCCGAGGACGCGGCCGTGGGGCTGCTGGACTACGCGGGCGTGCGCGCGGCCGGCGTGCGCGTGATGGGCGTGTGCGCGTCGGGCGCGGGGCCGCTGCAGCCTGACGCCGTCCTGGAGTGGCCCGTGCCGGCAGGCTGGTCCGACGAGGCCGCCGCCACCGTGCCGCTCGTGTACGCCACGGCCGCGAACGCGGTGCATGAACAGGTAGGGTGGCCGCCTCTCGGCTTGTGAAACGCCTGCGTGCAGTGGGCCAGAAGACCGGCGTAGGTGGCAAAAACTCCAGACGCGTTTTGAGATCCAAAGTCTTTAAACAGGACTTGAATCGGACGCCTGACCTTACCAACGGATTCCCTTTTCGGAGAGCAATCGATTGTTAGCGAGGGGGTAATGCCCTGTACAAAAAAGCCGTGTATTACGCGTAATACACGTATTTGTAATACCATTTTAGGGTCAAATGTGGCAAAATTGAGCATTTCAATGCCGTAATACACGTGTAATATCACCGTAATACAGCGTATTACCGAGTAGTCTGTACACGGTTTCTCGAAGTGTTTATCCCCTCGATTGATAGGGTCACACGGTCGGTTCGAGTCCTGTTTAGCGACGCTGGAGCTCAAAAGGCGCCTAGATTTTCGTCCGTCTCCAGCCCACTGTGCGCCGGCGACGTGCGCCGCGTCCTCACGCCCGCCCGTCCGTCCGTCCGCAGCTGTGCGTCCGCCGCGGGGAGCGCGCCCTGGTGGTGGACGCCGCCTCGGCGCTGGGCCGCGCCGCCGTGGCGCTGCTGCTGCGCGCCGAGTGCCGCGTGGTGGCCGTGGTCAAGGACCGCCAGCAGGAGGCCGCCCTGCGCGCGCACTTCCCCCACGCCGCCCTGGACACGCTGGTCGGCACGCCCAGGGACTTCCCGTCCAAGCTGGCGCACCGCTACGGCAAGGCGTGCGTGGACGTGGCGCTGACGCAGGGCGGCGCCGACGCCTTCCGCTGCGTCCTGGACATCATGAACCACTTCGGCCGCCTGCTGCACGTCGGCACCGGCCTCAAGGACGTCGGCAGCAGCGTGGGTGAGTAGGACATCGGGTCGGCGGACCTCCGGGCACACTCTTAATGTCTTACGAAGATAATTCCAACAGAAGGAAATGGCGGAAGCATAATGGGAAGGTGGTTTTTCTTCATATTACGAAGGTTCTGCCTTGTAATGTTGTAGGGTGACTCGGAAGTAAGGAGGAGATCAGTTAGGACGAGGATGGATTCAGTAATTCAGTGGTTCATTCAAAGAAGCTCGATGGAGCGAGAGACTCAGAGCAGCTCCTGCCTCTAGCTCGACTTGTACTCGAATGCCGCCTTGTCGGTGCAGCGTAGCCCGAGCGGCCTGCTCGGGTTCGCGCCCCAAGTTCGGCAACCTTTCGGCTTCGGGCCCGAGGACGAAGGCGTAGTTCACTCGGCGGCCGCTCGAGCGCAGCACTCCGCAGGCGCGCTGCGGGCTTTGCTGACGGCGACTTTAGGACTCTAACGGCGAGCGGCCGTGTCTGCCAACAACGGCCTATTCGCAGGTCACCATGTGCGCACGCGCTCGCGAGTGCCATGGGTGCTTGCTGTTGCTACGAAATGTCACATTCTAGCAGTATCTTACAATGAAAAGGCTAAAAAGATTTCTATAACGAAGAAATATTGCTTCGTATTGTGCTTGCACCGAATTCACTGTAACATACGAATAATATAGGTCAAATTTCATTGTAAGACATTTAGAGAGTAGAGTGCGCTCAGGGGCTCCTTACCCTCTGGCCGTACACTGCAAGAAAAAGTGTGAATAATTCAAAAGTACAAGAAAAAATGTAAATAAAAGTACAACAAGGGATTGTAGAAAGTACAACAAGAATTGTACGAACCACAACTCGTATAAAAGTGAACAAAACATTTAGTGTGTTCTTCGTACATTCCCAATTTCCTACTGAGAAATGCCGTGCTGTTCTAATTCCAAGCCGAATCTTAGTACTCCACGACACAAATGTATCATAATACAGAGAAATTTGTTCGTAATACAAAGAAATTGATCATATACTACCTTCGTTGTGCTGTCTTAATACTAGGCTTTTCGTTTGTATTACGAAGAAAAAGCTCAGTAGGATTTAATCTGATATTGTGGTGCAGGCCTCTCGACCTTCCTGATCAGCATCTCGGCCTACTCCCTGTCTTGGGACTGGCCGCTCAAGGCGAGCGAGGAAGCCAAGCGGCGCGTCCAGGAGGCCGTGAAGGCCGCCATCGAGGACGGCGTCGTGCAGCCGCTGCCCTTCCACGCCGCCCTCGGCAACACGCTGGCCGGGTCGCAGAGGCACGTAGCAACAGTCCTTGCCGTTTATAATATGTTGCAACACTGAGGTCTTCCTGCATAACATGAACACTGTGATGCATAATATCACATTCATCTAACATCCAAGTGCATGCACAATGAGGTCTGAGCGGGGAGGCTCCTTCGCCGCTCGGCCGCTAGATGGCCCCAGCGGGCGAGGTCGCTATGAAAAATCCAACGTAACGTTTGTGGTAGGGTAGGCGTTACGGACACGACGCACCCGCCGCCAAACGTTACGTTGGAACGTCAATACCTTTTTAAAGGAAAAGTCAGTCCGAGTCTGAAAGTGTTCGTATGACGGGAAATCCTTCCGCGAGACATTCCTAGCGTGGCTTGCAGGCGCGTGGCGGAGGGCGCGGGCAAGGTGGTGCTGACGCCGGACGGGGGCAGCGCGCCGCCGCTGGACGCGAGCCGCGGCTGCCTGGTGGTGGCGCCGGCCGCCAAGGCCGTGTCGCTGGCCGAGTGGCTGCTGTCCCTGGGCGCGCGGGACGTGAGCGTGGCGCCCAGCACGACGGTGGGCGCGGCCTGGGTGTCGCGCCGCTGCGGGCTGCTCGCCCGGCACTACGGCGCCGCCGTGCGCCTCCTGCAGCCAGCGGGCGCGCAGCAGCTCGTCAAGGTAAGCACTCCACTTCGACAAGTGTGACGTCTCCTTCGTTACAATTGGAATTTTGCCATGTTCACCGAGAGTGAAAGATTCTTGATCCTAGTCCTGAGAATACTTTCGCCAAAATTTTCGTGCTGATCACACTGCAATTCAAAGGGTGAGACGTCTCACCCATTTTCGGTGATACAAAAAGTCTCACCGAAAAAAAGTCATACACGAATGTATCACCGAAAAAAAGGTCGTACACAAATGTATCACCGAAAAATGGTCAGACATCAGTGAGATGGACCCTTGTTTTCCTGAGGAAGTATCACTCTTTTTCGGTGATACATTTGAGTACGACCTTTTTTCGGTGATACATTCGTGTACGACCTTTTTACGGTGATACACTTTAGTATCACCCTTTTTCGGTGAGACAGTTCTGTCTCACCCCTCAGATGGTGAGATGTATCACCATTTGATTTACAGTGCATGGCTCCTTAAGAGGTGAGGACTTCATTTCTCTCGCCTTTTTGAAGGAGAGTTTTCCTCTGACCCCTAGGGTAGCTTAACTTGTCATCCTTGAGCTTCCAGTGTACAGAGCCAGTCTGTCCCCACAGGCGGCCGGGCAGCAGGCGCCGCTGGGTCTGGTGGTGACGCTGGAGCAGCCGGCCGAGCGCGTGCGTGCGCTGGACGCGGCCACGCGGGCACCGCGCTGCACGCTGGTGGTGCTGGCCGACGGCAAGCAGGGCCTGGGCGAGCTGGTGGACGTGGTGCGCTGCCGCAAGGCGGACGGCCTGCCCGGCGTGCTCACCGCCGTGGGGGACCTCCCCGCCGACGTGCGCACCGTGCCGCTCGCCGAGGTGAGCGTCCACGTCTACCTGGCTGACCTCTACTCTGCAAATCGAAAAGCATACATTGTATGCTCTACCTGGAGCATGCCTGCAAGCACGCCCTAGCTAGCGCATGCCTGCCAAGCATGCACTAACAAGTGCATACCTGCCATGTACACACTTACTGGAGCATATATCTAGTGCCTAAGAGATAGGGAGTTTTCTGCTCCAGTAAGCGTGTACATGGCAGGTATGCACTTGTTAGTGCATGCTTGGCAGGCATGCGCTAGCTAGAGCGTGTTTGCAGCCATGCTCCAGGTAGAGCATACAATGTTTGCTTTTAGATTTGTAGAGTACACACTAAATGTTTATGTAGAATTTTGTACGTGACACTTGCTCGATTTTGTGCAAGCGGGGAATTTGCATAATATTATGCGTAAAAATGTATAAATTTATGCTAATTTGTGCACAATTTTATGCAAAACGTTACGCAGGTTTAAAATCGTGCATCACCACGCACAAAATTCTACATAAACATTTAGTGTGCAAACTCGTTACGGACAGCACGTATCTGTAATGCTTACAGTTTTGTGCAAGCACAATTACGGATGGATTTAGCTCGAGGGGTCCACCGCTCTGGTAATCGTGTGTACACTTCGTCCAGTAATCATTGGTAATCACATGCCAAAAGTTGATATTTTTGCTGTTTTTATCGGCTTTTGGGTTTTTTACCCATGAAAATGGGCAAAAACTGCTCTTAGCTGGCCAAAATTATAGAGTTTTTTGAGTATTTTTGTAGGGAATCATTGGTAATCAGTAATCCTGTGTACACTCCTGGGCTGAGTGGTGGACCCCTCGATTCAGCTTGTATTGTGGATGGTTTTACCCGTAATACCGTAAGCTGGGGCAACAAGAAACAATTTCGGGGTGATTTGAGACAAAGTGAAGTAAACGTTAGACTAACTCTCAGCCCCCAATTTGATAAATGCAAAGGCTTCCACTATAAAACATTCAGTAGTCATTGTCATACTTTTTCTCGACGTGAAGTTTGACAGTAAAGAGACAGCAAATGCAACCAAAATGAAAATTGTAAAGATAAAAATCATGCGCCTCAAATTGCCCGGAAATTGCCTCATATTGCCCCGGCTTACGGTATAAAGGTTTTCGTGTCCGTAACGCTCAAACTACTCACATCCTCCGCAAGGCACAGCCGAAGAAACCTTCGTAATTCAGGTGAAATCATCCGTAATTCAAGCTACATTTATCTGTAATTATATTTGCAAAAAGTAGTCTGTACTATGGATACGTGATACCAATAAGAAGTTTGCTGCATACACTGTATGCACTGCAGATCCCTGGATTTGCTGGGATGTGCAGTGAACCGATTGCCCGGTTCCATTTCAACGGCCGCGTTGTCTCTCTCCAGGCTCTCCGCTGCGCCAGCGACCCCGGCGTGCACACGGTGGAGGTGATGCAGGTGGCGGCGGACGCGGGCCGCCACGGCGGGGACGCTGGCGGCGCGCTGGCGGACCTGCTGCCCGACTCGGTGGAGGCGCTGCGAAGGCTGGGCCAGTCCCTGCACGACGACGTGGCCGTGCGCGAGCTGCCCTCACTCGTCGGCGGCTCCAAGGACCGCAGGAACAAGGAGGTGAGCGCCCCATCACCACAAACGGCCAGAAGACCGGCGCAGGCGGTCATAACTCCCGGCGCGTTTTGAGCTCCAAAGTCGCTAAATGGGACTCGAACCGGACGTGTGACCCCGCAAAAGATGCAAAGGCGATAAATTACCACGTAAAATTACGGTAAATAACCGTAATTTACCGGTGAGCCGAAATATCGGTAATCGACGATAAAATTCAAATTTTTTCAATATCTTGCCTCTTAATGCACTTAAAATGATAGAAGCATAATAGGACAAACTTAGAAACATTTTCTGAAAAGGTGGACCCACCCCACCCACCCTCTCAGCCTCTTTACGACTTTTTACCCAGATTACAACCTGATTTTGACCAATGGCCATTTGGGTAAGTTTGATAAGCTGTGTCGAAACCCCAGAAATTATAAAGCCCATTACTGCCAAAATAATAATTTAAAACATTATTTTTTTCTTGTGGGGGATGGTTTTGGACCCCTACAAGTCGATTGGGTTGGGTTAGGACCAAAGCCGCCACCCTCGATATTGGGTCGTGTGTCGATCTGAAAAACAAGGGCCCACCTGCCGGCTTTTGTGATAGCCTTATGTGCAAATATATTCATTTCCTTTAACCTTGTAATGGATTTTATCACTGAATGACAACAACAACAACCTTGTTTACTACTGCTGTGTTTCGACGAATTCATGAAAATATAGCGAAAGCACATCAGAAAACGAATTTTACCGATTTTTACCAAAATTACCGGTAATTCACAGTTTTTAACGTAATTTTGAAAATGTCCAGTAATTTTGCATCCCAAGACCCCTCCAATGGATTGCTCTCCGTCGGAGTAATCCGTTGCTTCAAAACGCGTCCGAGATTTTGACCGCCTGCAGACCCACTGTGCCCCGGCCGAACCGACCTCGAGCCCCGACCTGAACCCCACTTGAGCCTTGCGCACCCTTTAAAACCTCCAGTTTTGCCTAAATACCGACCTGTCGAAAAAAAACCATAATTGATCCGTGACCCTTAATTCCTTTTTTTTACGTCATTAGCTCTTTCTAAGAAAAGCAGCATGTCATAACAGAGGTTTTTGAGTAAACATACTCTGAGTACACTTTCTTGGTGTGTGATGAACAAAGTTTACTGAGTACACTGTTGAGTTTGCAAAGTAAGCTAACAAAGAAAATAGTTGGTTTGGTAGGAACTATTTCTTCGTATAACCAACAAAATAGTCTGTCGCTAAGGTGCGGTTCTAAGCGTGTTGATGTCCCCCAGGTTCCGCCCGTGTTCGTGGTGGCCGGCCTGGCGGACTCCCCGGCCAGGGAGCTGGGCGGCGTGGCGCGCTACTTGTACACCACCGCGGTGGCGGTGTCGCCGCCGCGCGGCGCCTCGTCCGTGGAGGAGGCGGCGGCCGCCGTGGCGGAGGCGGTGCAGCGCGCGCAGCCCAGTGGGCCGTACACGGTGGCCGGCCGCGGCTGGGGCGGCAGCGTGGCCCTGGAGGCGGCCAGGGTGCTGGCGCAGCGCGGACACGTGACCGCCTTCCTGCTGGACGCGTCCACCGACGCCATGCAGGCCGCCCTGCAGCCGCTGCAGAGCCACCCCGGCGGGCTGCCCGTCGCCCTGCTCAAGCACCTCCTCAAGCTGGACCGCGAGGTAGGGTGCTCACTGTGGTTTTCTTGTGCATGATTTTGGCGACAAATTTTGCATGCGTTTTAAAAGGCACGCATTTCTGCGTAACTTGGCGAAAGTAAGGGTTGTTGCGCATGAATTAGTGCGCCGTCGTGCGCCGGTGGAGTGACAAGGATACAAATTAATTGCTGAGCCTGACTGCATCTGCATCGGAATCGGAAAACCAACGGGCGAAGCCCTCCGCTAGGTCGGGCGGTGGTGGGGGTAGCATAGCGGCTCGCTGGCTCGGGAGGCCGGATCGCCTGAAGGTAGGCACACGCCATGCACGGCTGTGTGGCGGGCTAGCATCGTCGCCCCCTGCAGCCAAGGACGTTTTTCGCAAGTTTAAGTACCTTCCAGACCTCCGATCGCAACGAGGTGTGCACCATTCGATGCGGCGTACTCACATTGACTCCAGGACCCCATGTTTCTTGAGAAATGGGGGCGGATTTACGTAGAAAAGCGAGAAAAGCAAGAAAGGAGCCCCCGTAAGTTGGCAGGCCCGCCATGCACTGCTGCGGTGCGGGCTTGCATCTAACGGCGCGCACGAAAAACGCCCCGCATGCGTAAACGGCTGAGATTTTCGAAAAATGTCTTCAACGAAAGTTGTAGGAAATAGAAAGGACAATCAAAGCCACCCTATCCGAATAAGATGCGAGCTCAAAATTTTTCGACAACAAAGAAAAACGTTTTCTGAAACTTCGGGACAAGTTTTTAGAATGAAGAAGTCATTTTAGATGGGGGGTCAAAGCAAGGCGTTTGTAGGGCTTTTCACAAGCTTCCACCCAGAGAAAACCGTTTGTTGATATGTTATTTAGTTTGGTCAGGAGGGAAGATTGAATCGGGAGGTGTCGGTGCCGTTCGCGAGCAGCGGCCGCGGGCGAGAGGGGAAGGGCATGGAGGTGGGGATGGAGGGGAGGGGGAAGGAAACTGGATGGTCTGTTTTGGTGCACGCATGAGTTTATTCATTTATAAACCGGTCACAATTTGATTCATAATCCGCCGTGCGCAATGGCGCAAACGCGTCAACTTCTGTAACTGCACCTCAGCCAGCAGGCCTTAGTTGGTGCGCGGGACGCGCACCTGAGGGATACTACGGAAAGTTTCAGGTTAGGTTGAGTTATGCTAGTGTTAGGTTTGTCGCGAGTAGAGTAAGACCTGTCGCGACCCCGTTAGGTTAGGTTAGAGTTGGTTGGACCATTTAGTTAGGTTAGGTCTGTCGCGAGTAGAGTAAGATCTGTCACGACCCCGTTAGGTTAGGGTGGGTTGGACCATTTACCTTGGTTAGGTTTGCATTATCACACCTAATTATTTGTCTCAATTCCTAGCATTCAGAATTAAATCCACATGGAAAAGAGGCATAACTCAACTGGACCCCTTACACGCTCCCCATTTAGCGGAAAATGGAAACGACTAAAGTCTGCATGACTCCGTTGAAAAAGTAAGCAACAGAAGATAACTCAATCTGTATGTTTATGAATCAAGTGCAAAAAGAATCACTTCAACTTAACCCTCTTTATTTTTACGACTTAAGTTGCACAAAAGAAAGCCAAAAAATATACCAGGGTAATAAACACTTTACGCAGACCATAATTCTAGTTGTATTGTCTTTGAATTCCACTTCGCTTAGAAAAATTAAGTTAAGATGACTTCGTTATCCATTTTAACGGATATTGATAAGTTGAAGAACCCTCTACGGAGTGACCTGATACTTTGATGTATTTCTCAAAATTTTACTTATACTTTTTCAATTTCTCATCATCCGCACCTTTTTTTAGGCACGAAGTAGCCTTATAGCCTCACCGGGGTTGGGTTTTTTTTTTAGGCACGAAGTAGCCTTATAGCCTCACCGGGGTTGGGTTTTTTTTTTTTTTTTAAATTTTTATTTCCAGTCTGGCCCCTTATGCAGTTTCGAAATTCTCTATACGATTCTGATGAGACTTGGCAGAGTGGTAGAACTTTGTACCCTGATTTCTTTGGTGAAATCTGGTTGAAAAGTGCAGGGCCAATTTTGAGAAATTTTGAGTTGAAATCGCCGTTTCCATGGCAAAACTCGACTCGTCAGCGAAAAACACAGGGAGAGGGGGGAGCCGAGCCACCGGAAATGGAATCCGACCAATGGCAGCGCTCCTTTTCGCCTCTGTACAGCTTACACCAAAAACGCTCGCTCCCCTGAAAAAGCGCGTTCGAATCGAAATTGTCTTTTACTGCAGCTAGAAGAGCTCCAACAATAGCATAGACGTTGTTTTCGAGCGTGGCCATTTGGATCGGCCGGTCGGTCGGTGATTGTTGGCCAGAGTGTCCCACGCGCCTGCGCGCAGGCCCTGTTGTTTTCGGAAATGCCAACCCCAAACGTTCAATACTCTTGGAATCGGAGTGAAATAAGTCATCATACTGCGTGTCTTCGCACATGCATTTGTAAATAAACTTTCCCTAGTGTAGTTTGAGTGTGACTATAAGTCCCTTTCCGAAAACAATGGGCGTGTAGCTACTCCTTGTAACGAGGTTTGATGGTACTTCTGAATCTAAGACGAAACGATCTAGACACGGCGGCTGTGAACTTTCCTAACCTCAAATCATTTAAAACTGGGTGAAATGAATTATTTTACTGCACGTTTCTGTGAATAACCTGACCTTCAGGTATCATAGAACTGCAATAAATGTCTATTTTCGACACGAATTAATACGCAGCTGGCCCTGTACGTAAGCTTTAGTTTTATTGACACTGGTACACTGTACCACACATGAACTAAACTCCACTTAACGCAGTTCTAGCCTCAAGAATTTTTGTTAAACCAGAACGTAAATGAAATTAACTTCGTGACTACCAGGATTTCGTGAAATCGTATTTTTTTTTTTTATTTTTATTGTCAGTCTGGCCCCTTATGCAAATCCGAAATTTTCTATACGATTTTGATGAGATTTGGCAGAGTGGTAGAACTTTGTACCCTGATTTCAGTGGTGAAATGTGGTTGAAAAGTGTAGGGCCAATTTTGAGAAATTTTGAGTTGAAATCGCCGTTACCATGGCAAAACTCGACTCGTCAGCGAAAAACAGAGGGAGAGGGGGGAGCCGAGCCACCGGAAATGGAATCCGACCAATAGCAGCGCTCCTTTTCGCCTCTGTACAGCTTACACCAAAAACGCTCGCTCCCTTGAAAAAGCGCGTTCGAATCAAAATTGTCTTTTGCTGCAGCTAGAAGAGCTCCAACAATGGTATAGACGTTGTTTTCGAACGTGGCCATTTGGATCGGCCGGTCGGTCGGTGATTGTTGGCCAGAGTGTCCCGCGCCGCTGCGCGCAGGCCCTGTTGTTTTCAGAAATACCAACCCTACATGTTCTAAACTCTTTGAATCGGAGTGAAATATGACATTAAACTGCGTGCCTGTGCAAATGCATTTGTGAAAAAACTATCCCTAACGTAGTTTGAGTGTGACTATAAGTCCCTTTTCGAAAACAGTGGGCGTGTAGCTGCACCTTGTAGCGAGGTTTGATGGTATTTCTGAATCTAAGACGAAACGATCTGGACACGGGGGCTGTGCTTTTTTCTAACCTTAAAGCTGGGTGAACTGGACTATTTTACTGCACGTTTCTGTGAATAACTTGTCCTTCAGGTATTATGAGACTGTCTTAAATGTCTGTTTTTGACACAAATTGATACGCAGCTGGTCTTTACGTAAGTTTTAGTATTATTTATAATGGTCTGACAAACATAAACAGAACTATACACAACGCAGTCCTAGCCTTAGTTATCTTTGTTAAACCAGAACATAAATGAAAATTAACTTCGTGACTACCAGGATTTCGTGAAATCGTATTTTTTTTTTTTTTGTTCTTCGAACAGTCTTCTGTTTCTCCTGAAAAAATTGGTGGCCAAAATGGAGTTTAGCGACGGAAAAAAATAATCGTCTTATGCGCTGCATTTATAAATGTTTGGACTTTCCTGATATTTTATGTGTTTGTTGAGGTATCCAATTTTCCTTTAATGGCTGACAGGTCCTTGTGGCACGTTTTGAACCCACAAAGTTTGAAACGGGGCCACGACTAAATCGTGTATATTGGTTAACGTTTGAGTGGAGTTACTCTGAAGTAGAAATTAAAAGCATCGGCACCAGTCTCTTGGTCTTTGCATCTACAATTGGAAAAATGATATTCCGTTCCGAAGCTACAACCAACACCGTTTCGTGGAAAGGAAATGGAAAGCACCTGTGAGAATACTTCAGTTTTAATAGAGAAGATTTGGTGATTTGATGCACTTTTTCAAAGCAATAACTTATCCCGTAAGAGTCAAATCCAGCATCCTGTAATGGCGGACAAAGAATTGGGTATTGGCTCAGCCCCGGAGCTTGCTTCCGCCTATTTAGCTCTGACCAGCGCCTGGGCTTAAGGCCCCTGGCAGGCAGGCCACCGGGCAGCATCAAAGCACGGGCGCTGCGCGGGTGGCCTATCCCCTACTTTGCGGGCGCTTGCGCATTGGTGGAACCAGGGGGCGGCAACGGCCTTGGGAGCACGTGAGCCCATGCGCCCCATCTCTGCACAGGTTACGGACTTCTTCGAGATAGTAAAAACAAGACCGTTGTTAGCAAAACGCTTTACACAGATCGAAAGAGCACAAAATTTAGGGTGGCTTAGACCCATTGGCCTTTCTAAAATTTCCAATTTAACTTGAAACAAGGGAGGAAATGTTGACAACGAGATGGCGCCACCAAGGTTTTTTTTGTTAAATATCCGATTTATTGTGTTTTCGGTGTTTTTACTTGGATTTATTGTGGGCTAAAGTGTCAGTTTCAAGAGTGGCAATTAGACTAAGCCACCCTAAATTTTATGCTCTTTCGATCTGTGCAAAGCGTTTTGTAAACATTGGCCTAGTTTGAATGATCTCGAAGAAACCAGTAACCCCTGCACCGAGGTGGGGCGCATGGGCTCACGCGCTCCGTAGGCCGTTTCCACCCGCTGGTAGAACTGACGCGTACTGGGATCATCTCTGTTTCGCTCCTCTCTCGCCTACACTGTGAGAAAAATGGACGGTATTCGCCGTTTATTTATTAACAGGATTTGCCGTACTTAGAAGCACGGCGTTTACCGTACCGTAGTTAGTACAGTGTTGAAAAGATCTCGCCTTTAATTCAATTCAAAAGAGTTTTTTTTTTTTTTTTTTTTCCCCAAAATCGTCTAAATTGACTTTGATGTGAAGAAACGAGTGCCTGTTGACAACTGCATTGTACAAAGTAAGGTGATCGCAGTACTTCCAGGTACGGTAAACAACGTACCTCTAAGTACGGCAAATCCTGTTAATGAATTAACGGCAAAAACCGTACATTATTCTTACAGTGTATCTTAGTGCATGGGAGATTTCCCCCCCCCCCACGCTTCCCAGGGGTTACCCACTGCTTATTTTGGTGTACACATGATTCCGGATTCCCAAGATTCCTGAACAAATCCCATAAAAAAAAGGGACGAAATTTAAAGAAATTTCTTTGTTTCTTAGTGTTTTGGGACACTATTGCAAGATTACGACGACATACTATTGAAATTATAAGGATTTTCAATAAAAATTTCAAAAATGAAATACGAACCTGTCCGGGGTGCCCGATGGGTGCGAGGTGGTAGAGCTACAACAGACGGCTCTCGGCATGAGTGCGGTGGTGACGTTGCAGGCCGAGGAGCGGGTGCAGCGCGCCTCCTCCTGGCCGGCGCAGGTCCGCGCGGCGCTGGGCCGCGACGACGCCGTGCTGGCCGCGGCGCTGGACTGCCTGTTCCGCCGCGCGCAGGGCCTCCTCGACTACAAGCCTGCGCGCCGCGGCCCCTTCGACGACAAGGTAGCCGTCACCCTTATCAGCAAGCAAGACCACCACCTGCAGTCCACCACCGTCACGGAGGTGAGCCCGGCTTCCCCCGCGACACATGAATACGCTTGTGGAAACACTACCAAAATAATCGCGTTTTATACAGCAAACTTATCGGAAAGTTAATGTGGCAATTTGGCAATTTCCAACTGCATACATGGCGCCGTACAACCCCATGTTACGCATATGCCTTTTTAAAAAGTGGACAGCTAGGTCTGCATTACATTTCTGGTAGAAGTGAAATCTGTGCAAAATCGCTGTCAAATTAATGTCGAGATGTCTGCAAAATGCCACAGTGGGCTGTATTGTTGAACTATTTCGAGAGCTTGATCTACTCGGCGAGGTGCGGTGTCTCAGTTACCTTCAGTGTAGCACCTAAGCAAGTGTGGCAAGCTACACACCTAAAACGTATAGGTGCGGAATTTTCAGTCTTGACGCTTCAAGCACATTTGCCTCTAGATTGCTAAGAGATGGGACCCTGGTGAGCTACTCCACACAAGTGCGGAGACTGCACACTTTGCACAACCAGGCATGGAGAACCACACAAGAAAAAACCACAACAAAAGTACAACAAATCCTGGCAATTTTTTTTGTCAGTCTTTTTGTACAAAGTACAACGATTTTTGTACGGAGTACAATGGGGCCTAGTGACGAAACGGTACCAGTCCAGGTGACGTTGTACTTTTAACAGTTCTGGTTGTACTTGCCACAGTCATCGTTGTTACTTTTTTCTACAATCCTTGTCGTACTTTGGTTGTACAATCCACATTTCATCGTGCAGTATACTCTGCGTAAGGAAGTTCTGGCTGTACTTGCCACAGTCATCGTTGTTACTTTTTTCTACAATCCTTGTCGTACTTTGGTTGTACAATCCACATTTCATCGTGCAGTATACTCTGCGTAAGGAAGTGCGGAGTTCTCCACACTTGGTTACACAGAGTGGCCGGAACTTGTATCTGAACTCGTTTGTTGCTGCAGTTGGTGTCCGCGGTGCACACCCACGCGCTGCTGCCCTCGATGGAGGTGGCGGTGTCCCGGCAGGCCGGCTCGGTCATCAGCGCGGGCGTGCACGTGGGCCGCAGCAGCATGCGCCAGGCCCCCATCACCGTCATCTTCTAGTGCTCTCTCTGTTGTATCCCTGTTTGCCAGGCGGTGACTGGCCTGCGAATACGAAAACAATACTGTAAATAGCCAGAAGGCTATTCGCCCTCCAATCCCGCTGGAGTCTATAAATAGATGTGCTTGACCAATAAAGACACTTGATATCTTGACCTGTGTGATCTCTGTTCACTTATCGCCTGACCCACACGCTGCTCAACCGGAAATACAACGTGGCGCAGTCGGTACGACCACGTGGTGACTGAAAGTCTCAGGGATATTGAGTGAGCTGTAAAGAGTGGTCGTGGAAAAATAGTGAGGTGAGGAAGTAAGGGAAGTACAAGATTGAAAATTGTTGTATTTAACAGAAAAAAAAGAAAACAGTGGGTTTCTCATCGGACCGGTGAGTCTGAACGCACCAACATGAGTGTGAATTGGCAACAATTCAAGCAGAAGTTTGATACGATCTCATCCGAGAAGGAAAGAAAAATGCACCCACTGAAGAGAAATGGGCTGCCCTGTTGCTGGAAGGAGGTGATGAGTTGAGAAACCTGTATAACATTGTAATTCAATTGGTAAGTTTGCTTGCCACTCCAGTGGCGCTCTATTTTGAATGCAAAAATTTGGCCTTCTGGGCCCGGATTGGCCTCTTCAAATGCCAAAATTTGGCATTCAAAACGGAGCGGCACTGGAGTGGCAAGCAAACTTACCAATGGAATTGCAGTGAACTCATTTGCTGATTCCTTGGTCACTCGGGTCATCCAAGTAGATGGCACGATCATAGAAACAGACAATACAACAAACAATGAGTTTGTAGTTCAAAAAATAGATAAATTAACAAGTGAGAAGAAGTCTGTGACAGGACGCACCCGTGACATATTTTGGGTCCGAGCGAATTTGAGCGAAGGTCGATGGACATCCAAGCAAAACTGAGCAAGTGCCGAGCATCTCCGAGCAAGAACTGAGCGACTCCGAGCAAATGTCCCGTCGAGCAACGGCACCAGTCACCAGTCCACACAAAAAGGCCTTCCCAGGCCCAGATAATAGTCCGACGTACATCGACCTGTATATTTTTGGAAAGGGGAGATCATAAGCCGCACGAATAGATATGAAGATTTGCCCTTTTGTTATCTGTTTGCCGAAGCACGCTTTGAAATTGAAGGAACAGCGAGTGAAGCTGCCGTGCAGGGTGGGTAACACGCTTGTGCCCGTGTCTGGCGGGGCGGCCCGCCCTACGGTCGCCGCTCAGTGGTCCAGAAAACAGGCGCGGGAGGCCAAAACTCTGGGCCTCGAACTGAAAGTGACCCCACCAACAGATTCCCCGTTCAGAGAGCAATCCATTGGCGGCGTCACACGTTCGGTTCGAGTTCTATTAAGCGACTATGGAGTTCCTAACGCGTCCGCGATTTTGACCTTCTTCGTGACTTCGTGCCGTTTTAGGGGCGTGAATAAAGTGCCACGCCAAAAAACGGCGTGACTCAGAAATTCACGCCAATTTTTGGCGTGAATTTCCTGTCCGGTTTTAGCATGACTGTTCTCGTGAGACGCACTGCCATTCACGCCACATGACGGTGTGACTCACATGTCATGCCATTTTTCAGCGTTAATTTCCTGTCACGCCAATTTTTGGCGTGACCTTTTGTCACGCCACAATTTGGCCATGTGTCCGACCGTAACATTTTCAGGGCTTAGGGGCATTAACGGTCTATCACGCCCTTTAAGGGCTTGAATCGTTTAATGCCGTTGGGAAGGGCGTGAATGGTATAGGACTTTCAGGCAAAATTTTAATGCTCTTAAAGGGCGTGAACCGTTTACGCCCTTTAAGGAAATAGTTTTAATGCCTCTGTTTTACCAGTGATCTGGCCCACTGTGCGCCGGGACATACCCCTGTGGTTAGGCAAGGCCAACAAGTTAACAAGTTAACAAGTTAACTGGAACAGTTCGGAAATTTTAAACGTATTATTTGGGCGTAGCGCGAAAAGTTCTTCGTGGCGAAAGAGGTTGGCCCACCATCGGAAGTCCTGAAAAGGCGACGATTGTGTTTTTTTAAAATTAGTAAGTCGTAACAAGACTTCATAGTACTATTATTTCTCATAACGGGAAAGCATCTTGCAGAATTATCTTTTCCGCATATTTCACTAATACATGTTGAGCAACATATTTTGTCAATATAGCGCCCATATATTTTCTTTTTTACAAGGGGAGTTGCTCGGCACTTGCTCGTTTTGCTTGGATGTCCATCGACCTTCGCTGAAATTTGCTCGGACCCAAAATATGTCACGGGCAGGGAAGCGTTTAACGCAGGGCACGTGACGTAGGGAAACAGAAACAGGGGGAACCCTTCATGACATTGTACACAGACTTGCAGAACTTAGTCAAAGAATGCAATTATGATACCATAGAACAGTCGATGATGACAGGCCGGTTGAACAAATGAGCGAAGGCGGAAGGAAACCCCGAGGGGCGAGGTGACCTTAGATCTAGAAACTGCTGTGTCTCTCGGTAAAGCTGCGGAGGCACTGGCTTGAGAAGATCCCAGTTATCAACTTAAAAATGTTGAGTACGTACAAAGAGCAAAGAAGAGAACCTTTGAAGAAAGCAGAAAATCAGAACCGCAGCCATCATCCTCGAGAAATTGAAGTGGAAGTTACCAATGACTAAGGGGAATAGCCAGGCCAAGGTACAAAGGTGTGCACAGAAAACCTTACTACCCGGAAGGGTCATATGACTGCAAGAAGTGTGCAACCAGGCATACTATAGGCAAGTGTCCAGCACGCAGTGTGGAGTGTAATAAGTGTGGCAGGAAGGGACACTATACAAAGTATGTGAGATAGAAAAGAAACACACCAGTAAGAAGCTAAGGACGGACTGGAATGGGAAAAAGAGAGTAGATACAGTGGAAGTGAGAGAAAAACAAGTCAAAGATGTGAATTTGGTGGAGGTACACACTGAAGATGAAGACGGCTTGCTGGTAGGAAGTCACCCGGCTGATTTTCAGATGATAAGTCAGCCACCATCCCAACTACAAGAGGACACACTGGTGAGGGAGTACCGAGAGATCCTGACACTTGAAGGTAAGCACAAACTTTTATTTAAACAAGACCCTGGGTCAGAAGTAAATTTGTTGCCTGTGAAGGTGTTCAATGAGCTGAATCTGAATGGTGCTGGGGATCTGGTGCTAGAAAAATCTTATCTAGAACTTAGTACGTTTGATGGACGGCTTAGTAAAGTGGAAGGTCATTTGTGGCTAAAAACAGAAACAAAGTATAGTGCATCCAAACTTTGTAAATACGAAGTCTCACAAGTATGTAAAAGACCGATATTAGGCATAAATGACTGTAAGCAGCTGGATCTAATCAGATTAGTACACTCTGCTGAAGTAGCTAATGAAGGGCGAGGGACGTTTCCTGCTGCAAAAGGAGAATTTGTGAACGAGAATAAAAAGATGCTCAAGGGCCTGGGTCAATTCAACCAGATAATTAAGATACTTATTGACAAGAATGCTCCTTTTGGGATGTGCCCTCCAAGGAGATATAACTTCGCGATAGCTGAGAAACTCAAAACTAAAATTGAACAGTAAGATGCTCAGCGTATAGTGAAGAAAGGGGTTGGAAAATTGCCCGAGTTCGTGAGCAATCTTGTAATTAGGGAGAAAAGTAATGGAGACCTGAGGCTTTGCCTTGACCCAGACTTTCTTAATAAAGCTATCATCAGACAGCAATATCTCCTCCCTACAATTGAAGAAATCTCTTGTAGTGTGAGGGATATGGCAGTGTTCACTGTGCTGGATCTTAAGGATGGATTTTGGCATGCGTCATTGGACGAAGAGTCCAGTCTCCTGCGCGCTTTTGCCACCCTGAATGTAATCTATAGGTTTACAAAACTTCCGTTTGGTCTCAAGTGTGCTCCAGAAATATTCCCATACCGGACAGATCAGGCATTTGGAGGAACTGGTGCGATTAGGTATTTTGATGACATAACACGATGAAGTCCTGAGGGAAGTATTGGAAAAAGCCAAATCAGAAAGGATAACATTTAATGAATCCAAACTACAATACAGAAAAACGGAGGCGATGTTCTTGGGACTTCTGTGGTCCATAAACGAAATCAAAATTGACCCCGGTGGATTAGCTGCAATTCAGGCACTGAGTGAGCCTAAGAAAAAATGAGCTGCAGAAAGTTAATGGAGATTTCAATCACCTGAGGGAATTCATTCCAGAGATGGGACCAATAAGGGGTCCACTGTGTGATCTGCTATCAGATGCAGTAGTCTTCAAATGGCTACCTGTTCATGCTGAAGCATTTCCGAAGTGTGAGTAATGCACCAGAGTTGGTCCCCTTTGGTCATAGGAAACCATAAGTAGTGGTACAGGCTTATGCCAGTCTAACAGGATTGGGAGCGCTGTTGTTGCAAGACAACCAGCTCATATCAAGTGCGTCCAGAAAACTTACTGATTCTGAGGAAAATTATGCTCAAATCGAAAAAGAGCTTCGCGCTGGCATATGCAGCAGAAAAATTTGATCACTTCATGTATGGAATGCCCAATGTTCAATTCCTCACTGATCATGATCCTCTGGTGGCAATATTTAGAAAACCCATGCAGGAAATGAACAGAGTGAAAAAACTGAGACTGAAGCTGATGAAGTAAAATCCCACAGTCAACTATTTACCTGGTAATATCTCTTTCCTACAATTGAAGAAATCTCTTGTAGTGTGAGGGATATGGCAGTGTTCACTGTGCTGGATCTTAAGGATGGATTTCTTGGCATATCTGTTATCTAGGGATTATATTAAAGACCCTGTGAAAGATGATCCGGAAATGGTAGAGATGGTGCGTAAAATCACTCAGAACTTGCTCATTGATCCAAAGTAGATGCCGCTCCAAAAAATGGATACAGAAAAAGACATAGGACTTAAAACCGTGAAGGGGTATTATCAAGAAGGATGGCCAAAAACTAGAGAAAAAGTGATCAAAGAAGCTAGGGAGTATTGGTCCATCAGACATGACACCTTCACTGAAGATGAATTGGTAATTTTTCATGACAAAATTGTTGTTTCCCCCTCAGTTAGAGGAAAAGTGCTAGGGGCTCTCCATTCTGCGCACCCGAGTGTTTGTAAGACCAAAGCCAGAGCCAGACAGCTGGTTTATTGGAGACGCATCTCGCACGAGATTCAAAACCTGGTGGGAGAATGCAGGGTGTGTGAGCGATATAGCGCTGCCAACATAAAGGATCCCTCATGCCTCATGATATTCCAAAATTAACCTTTCAAAAAGTTAGTGCAGACATACTGGAATTTTGGTCCAAGCCTTACTTAGTAGTAGTTGATAACTACTCGAAGTGGTTGGAGATAAAACAGCTAAATTTAAACGGCAGTGTATAAGACTGCCGGAGGAAGTAAAGAATTTTTTTTCTTGATCGCCAGTTGATGTTCTGTTCTGTAAAGCGGAGGGCCAAAATCCCGGATAAAACTAGGATGTCACTGGGAAGTCATTTTGGACTTCCACACTCTTCCTAACTCTTCGAATTTCGTCCAAATTCGTCTCAACACTTCCACCGACTTCCTCAGTCGTCCAAATGACATCCCACCACGACTTCCACTGACTTTCCGGCCACTTCCATTGTCTTCCCACGACTTCCACTGACTTCCCCGTCAGTTCCGTTGTCTTCCCACGACTTCCCCGCCACTTCCATCGTCTTCCCACAACTTCCCTGCAACTTCCAGGGACGTCCTACGACTTCCCACCCACTTCCAGGGACGTCCTACGAACTTCCACCGACATCTCTGCAACTTTCATTGTCTTCCCGCGACTTCCACCGACTTCCACGCCACTTCCACTGTCTTCCCATGACTTCCGACCGAGGTTCCGGGTACTCTAGTGCTAGCGGTACATCGCCGATTCGTGAAGTATACTGCAAATTGTCATACTAAGGTGCCACTTGGTACAGATGTTCCTTAGACCCATTTGGTCAATTTGACCCGAAGAACACTTGAGATTTCGCGTGCGGGTAGAATTTATAGGGGGGTGGGGGAAATTTAACGTTAAAATTTTGAACACTTCAAAATTGGCCTACAGATGTGTGCTTGGTGTCGATTCCGAATGATTTTGACTCAAGGAATCCAAATCTGACCCCGGAAATGCGATCCGAGCACCGGAAGTGGGTAAAAACCCGCCATTTTGAAAAAAACTGGCTGAATTACAGTATACCATGGTTTAAACGCTCTCACGGCCGTTCCAGGGGTCGATACCCATGTTTTTGACGTCGGCGGATCCACTTATGACACCGGAAATGATGTTTGGGCACCGGAAGTGGGCTCCGGGTGCCGGAAGTCGCTGCAGGCTGTACTTCTTTTGCGTGCTGAAACGTGCCTTGTGTCCATAATCACGTTTCCGAACTCGCTGAAGTAACTCTTGGCACCAGAAAATGTTGGGGGGGGGGGGGGTCACCCGCTCCCGGTCGCAACCTGCATTTGCGCTACGTCGAGACCGAGCTCCCCTCCCCCCGCCGTCGCCCGCCGTCGCTGCCGCAACAATCGCGGCGCGTCGCTTCTACCCGGCTGGCGAGCGGCACACAAGTCGGCGTAACGTAATGTTTTACTGTGCTGTGAAGTGATTTCAAGACATCGATAGCTGTATTCGTACTTAGGTAAGCGATAATCTTTCGTACGTCTTCTCTTTTTATTAGGGTACGTTTAGTATATGATAACGGGAGTGTACTGCCAGTTGCAAAACAAACCGTCACTTTCGGCCGGGTTTTGGGGTCCCAGCGTTCAAACCGTTCAATTTAGGTGTTAAAGGTGTTGACCTCTGTTCGTGATAAAATCGGCTTGCTAACTGTACCCCTTTAAATTGAACGGTTTAGACGCAGGGACCGAAAACCCTGGCCCGGCGGAGGTGACGAATTCTTTTGCTAGTGGTAGTACACGTCAGGCACGCTTCGTTTATCGTGTTCTGACGTATGCTTTCACCTCTGTAGTACCCTGCGTGTGTGCCAGTCTTAGAATCGGTATTTTCTTCTTGGCCCTGATAGGTTGTTTGCTCTAACATGTCAAAAAGAAAGACGGTGGTTCGTGCCTGTGCTGAGCCTTTGAGCAATGTCGTTCCCGCTGATTTGGACTGGAAGTCCTGTTGCTTCTGTCAAACTGGAAGTAACACACCCCTTGTTTGTCCAGCGGAAAATCCTGTCGAAAATTTAAGAAACAAGGGATATAATACGATTTGTGCCAACTTGACTCAGCTCGAAGATTTTGATTTTAAGTTGCCTAGTGGTCGGCCTCTGCATGTATTAAATCAAGGAGATGGCATTGAATCTTGTTTTATAAGAAACAAGGCTAAGTGGCACAGGGCGTGCGCAGTGAAGTTTCGCAGTCCAAGATTTGAAAATTTGTTAAAAGCTTTACAGAAAACTGCTAATAAATCTGATTGCCCGGCCCAGACAGAAAGTAATCAGAAGACAACAGCTGTCCAACAACACGTTTACGGTCTCCTCCCCCTGTAGCAATGAAGGATTTTAAGTGTTTTCTGTGCATGGGTCCAGAAACTCGAAAACATCCGCTGACTTTGTGTGCAACAAAAGAAATCACTGAAAGGGTAAAACAATGTGCAACTGTTTTAAATGACCTCAGATTAATAGGCATGTTAAAAACGGGCGGAGATTTAGTTGCCATGGAAGCCAAGTATCACAAACAGTGTCTTTCCCAACTGTACAACAAATTTAATAGTCAATTAGGCAACAGTTCCGACAATGAAAGCAAAGATTTTTGTGACAAAATTGCTTTTGCTGAGCTAGTGTTGTACATTGAGAATAAATTATCAAGTGACATTCAATACGTTTTTGATATGGGGACCATTTCAAAAACGTACCATTCCCGAATAGCCCAGTTGAAAAAACGTCAGTGAACCAGAAATTTCAATGACGCATACAACTAGACTAAGAGAGAAAATTTTGAATTATTTTCCAACTTTAATTGATGACAAATGGGGCAAAAGATACGTCCTCAAGAGCCGTACAGCTAATTTTTTACCAAACGTCTACAGAGAAGATCAAGAAGATGACGTTCTTGCTTATCACAGATTTGCAAAGGCAGTGCGAAAATCAATTTCTAAAAGAAAAGTTTCATTTGAGGGAGAGTTTCCAGATAATTGCGAAGAAAAGTGTATTCCTGGACCACTCCTTGCCGCTGTGACTACTCTTCTGTACGGAAGTACACCTAAGGATTATTCTGGAGCAAGGAGTCCTGCTCTAGCAATATGTGAGCTCATAATGTTAAACTTTAGGGAGGCGGTGCCCAAAGGTGACATAGTGCGTCACAAAAAGGACCGTGAGCCTCCTTTACCGCTGTACATGGCTCTTTCTTCCTATGGTCGCAGCCGAGACAAGCAACTTATTGACCGCATGCACCAGAGAGGACTCAGTGTGTCTTCAAACCGGGTCACTGAAGTAACATCTCAATTGTGCCGACTTGTTGTACAGAGGGCTAGAGATGAAAAAGTAGTGTGTCCATCCATTCTGAAAAATAACATATTTACAGTGGCAGCACTTGACAATATAGATTTTAAATCAACAAGTAACACAACTGCAATAGAATTTCATGGAACTGGTATTTCAGTTTTTCAATGTCCAACACGTGAAAACGCAGGTCAGTCACGGGAGTTTCTTACCTCATTCCACGATGTCTGCAGAAACGGAGATCGAAGTGTTCCAAATCTGCCTGATTTCTATGCAAACGTTCCTGACTGCATTCTGCCGACTGAAAAGCCACCTCCTGTGAGCAATGAGGTTGATGTTGGAATTCTGGAAATGTTATCTGCAGGTAAATAATATGAAGCTGTCCCGTTTTATTTTACCAGTGTTCTGGAAAAAAAAATACAAAACAAAAATTTTTTTTAAACTAATTTCAGGAGCTATGTCGTCTCAATGGAACAGTGAGGAGCCATGGCTTCGGTCATTCAAGGAGCATTTTTCCGATCAATCGGAAAACCGTGACTTTAATTTCTCGTGGGCCTCATTCCACGCCACTCTTGAAAAAGAAAAACTGGATGGGAAAAGGTGCATTTATTTTACGCTTTTTCGGATTTCGGTTTCTTTATTATTCTTTACTTTATTCTTTACTTTTGATACAGGATCTCATCAATCAGCTCACTTCTGCCTCTATTTCACGAGAAATCGACATCAATTGGAATGATTAAGCACGGGATGAGAGTTGTGCGTGATTTGACCCAGCATTTGAACAACAATCAAGTGCCTGTCATTTGTTTTGACCAACAATTGTACACAATTGCCAAGAAAATTCAGTGGTCTTTTCCGGAGGAATTCGGGAACAAAAAATTTGTTCTTTTGCTGGGCCCACTTCACATTGAGCAGTCATTCCTACGTGTACTAGGCAATTTTTTGGAGGAATGTGGCTTGACTGCGATTCTTGCCCACTCTGGAGTTTGTTCGGCAGGATCAGCGGATGCACTCCTGAAAGTAAGCACATTATCTTCGGTTCACTTTCTAATGCAGTAGAATAATAATATTTTGCATTTGCAGGTTACTCACATTAAAAGATCACGTGAACTCCATCAATTGATAGCAGCAGTGCTTTACAGTCTCGCTCTTGATGAATATGAACGCTGGAACCCCGAAAAGACGGTCCCGTTTGGTACCTGGCTGCAAGAAAAAGCGCATGAGTCCCCTACCATCAAATTTTGGTTAACTGTGCTGAATTTAGAAATTACTCTTTTGACCTTTGTTCGCGCTGTAAGGCTAGGGGACTTTGAGCAATTTAAAGAATCTTTGAAACTGATGGTCCCATGGTACTTCGTCTTTGACCACCAAAATTATTCTCGGTGGCTCCCAGTGCACATTTCAGATCTAGAGCAGCTTGAACACAATGCTCCTCATGTTCAAGCAGAATTCCAGCAAGGTAAACTTAAATCTTACACTGTAAGTTGAATACATTTGTTTCTGAATAATAAGGCTTTTACTGGTTTCAGGGCATTTTGTCGTCCACAAAACGTCAAATCTGTTCAGTGGCCTTGGTATAGACCATGCGCATGAACAAAATAATGCTATTGTAAAAGGGAAGGGAGGGGCAGTAGGTTTAACAAATGACCCATACTCACTCAAACGATGGACAATTGGTGGACCCGAGGTCAGTAGACTGCTAAGTGAGTTTGAAGGTTGCTCTGATGATAATGATGATTTTGGTTATCACCAAGGGAAAATAACTTTGAATTTCAGTGTACAAATTTTTGAATTCCACATGAATTTCGGATGAATTTCAATGAATTGCAGCCAAATTTCTATGAATTTCGATATGAATTTCACTGATTTTTGAAGAATTTCTTTGAATTTCGACTAATTTTCGTAAATTTGGAAGAAATTGGACTAAAATTCAAGATTGACCATGAATTTCGGTGTACAAATTTTTTTGAGTTGTTTCCCCTTGGTTATCACCACGAACAAAAAGAGTCCTACCAAGTGAGGTTCTTGGAACATACCATTGCGTTGAAGGATGCGTTCCTGGAGTATGACAATCCGTTTGCAATTGATGGTCCGGAACTAATCACTCTTGATACCCGCGCTGCGGTCTCAGACGAGGCCATTGCAGTTCTGAAAAATATTGAAAACAAAGGGTTATCATTGTACACAAATTTTGTAAATGAAAGATTATTAAACAAGACAAGATCCATTTATGACCCAATACAGAAGTGCCAAACAAATATTTTTGGAATGAAGAAGAAAAACGTGAGGACAACACCCTTGAAAACACTGAAAGCTGATTTTGAACTCTTCTCAAGGTCATTTATTGTCAGTGTTGGTCGGAGCCTGGATCTTGACCAGTTTTTTGCCCATGAGAATCAAGAATTTCCTCCTTCCCTTTCTCTGAATGGTGAAATGAGGACAGGGGATAAGAACGAGCTTACGGTCATCCTGGAAAAGAAAATTCCCTTTAAAGACGCAGAAGGTACTCTACATTTTTTTAAATGACATAAAAGTTTTAGCACGGTTTGGTTTAGCCCTCCTTTTATTTTCAGAACGATTTTCAACTCTTGACGGTGTTATTATTGATGGCGCAGTAATGGTTCATGCTGTAAGGCCTCGACCTGACATCAAGACTTTTACAGAATATGCAAGCCAAATTGAAGCCTATATTTGGTCTTCATTTGTTCACAATTATGGTGTCAAACGAGTAGACATTGCATGGGACTTGTACTTACCCAACAGTCTGAAACAAGCTACCCGGTCTGGTCGTGGTGCTGGAGTGCGCCGCGTGAATCTCCCTGCAAAAGGTAAAAAGCCAATTAATTTAACAACACAATTTATTTACTTTTTAAAAAAAAACAACAGGTACCTACACTTTTTTGAACCCAACTCAGACAAACTGCCCTCTGACTGGGCCGACTACCTTCGAAATGATATGAACAAAGAAGAGCTGTTTAACTTCATGAGTCGCACACTTCTTCACAAATTCAGAGACATTGAGTTTGTGACGAATGTCCGTTCAACAATCGAGGGGACACCTTGTGCAAAAACGTCCCTCAGTGGAGTTTCTTGTCTGACCATGGAGGAAGCTGATGGAAGACTCGTGCTTCATCTAAAGGTAAATTGAACAAATTATTCAAAATAGAAGTTTCGTGTAAGTCACATTAACAAAGTGCATAATTAAAATAATAAACTTACTTGAGATCAGGATGCGGTTGAAAACGCTGGGCTAGAAAATGTCGCAGTTCGAAGCTCCGATACAGATGTTCTTGTGCTTCTTGTATCATTCTATCCGTCGCTTCGGCAGAAGGGTTTGAAGCAGCTATGGTTGCAGTTTGGCGTGGGCTCCAAGCGCCGCTACATCAGCATCCATCGGATAGTAGAGGCCCTTGGCGATGAAAAATCTATTGCCTTGCGCGGCTTTCACGCGTTTTCAGGCTGTGATCTGACGTCATTCTTCTGTGGCAAAGGCAAGCGCACAGCCTTTTCTGCCTGGGACAGCACTTTTGACAGTGCTTTCAAAGAGATATCCAGCCCTCAAAATGAACTTAGTCCCAGAGTCTTTGCAGCTTTAGAAAACTTCGTTATTAGAATGTATTGCGGGAGCAGTGCATCAGAGGTAACATTATTTCTTTCAGAGAGTGAAAACTCCAATGCCATGCTTTCTGACTGCCATGCTTTGTTTTACCCACGTAGGTCGGCCCTGAAAATGTAAACCAGGCTAGAAAGGAAATATTTGCGTCAAAAACAAAGTATCCTTCTCAATTGCCCGCGTCGCAAGCAGCTCTACAAGAGCACATACGGCGAGCAGCTTACGTGGCAGGTCACATTTGGGGCTCTGCATGTCGCCTGGAGGGCACAACAACAAGCCCTGAGGGCTGGGGATGGACCCTTGTGGGCAACGAATGGCAAGTAGTGTGGACAAAGCTGGACCCCGTCTGGAAAGCCGTTCGGGCCCTTGACAGGTGCGGCTGTGGTTCGCAGTGTGACACGCTACGTTGCCTATGTCGTCGCCTTGGACTGCCGTGCACGCCTGCATGCAAAAAGTGCATGGGTAACTGTGCGAACAAAGGGTAGGGAATCAGTGCATCTATTTTCTGTGTAGTTTAATGCGGAATACAAAATAATAATTAACAAAACATCCTTACAGTGGAGAAACTACGTCGAATGCAGACGATAACGACGATTTACTCGGCGATCCATGACCGTTCATCTGTAAAAAAAAATGCTTATGTTACAAGATAATTGTATAATTGTATTCAGTACTTTAAATTTATGTCGCTGTATTTTGTTTAATATGTAACTTTTTTACAATTGTGTCAATGATAGAAGTCACTTTGGTTAATAATGGCAATCACAGTTCAATAACAAACCTGTAACAATACATTAACAAGACATGACGGATACTTACTTTTTAATTACCCTAGCACCAGGTATCACTATATCTTAATCCAGTATCTACACACCGTTGCCGATGCCAAGATTAAGTCCAGCGAGTTCGGGAACGTGGCTATAGACACAAGGCACGTTTCAGCGCGCGAAAGTAGTAAAGCCTGCAGCGACTTCCGGCACCCGGAGCCCACTTCCGGTGCCCAAACATCATTTCCGGTGTCATAAGTGGATCCGCCGACGTCAAAAACATGGGTATCGACCCCTGGAACGGCCGTGAGAGCGTTTTAAACCATGGTATACTGTAATTCAGCCAGTTTTTTCAAAATGGCGGGTTTTTACCCACTTCCGGTGCTCGGATCGCATTTCCGGGGTCAGATTTGGATTCCTTGAGTCAAAATCATTCGGAATCGACACCAAGCACACATCTGTAGGCCAATTTTGAAGTGTTCAAAATTTTAACGTTAAATTTCCCCCACCCCCCTATAAATTCTACCCGCACGCGAAATCTCAAGTGTTCTTCGGGTCAAATTGACCAAATGGGTCTAAGGAACATCTGTACCAAGTGGCACCTTGGTATGACAATTTGCAGTATGGTTTTGTGTACCGCTAGCACTAAATGCTTTCGGGCAGAGATGCCCGAAATTACCCCGGGTGCCCGAAATTACCCCGTTTCACGGTATTTGACAAAACGTTTAAAACGCTGTTTTTCAGCCCCAATAGGGCATATTGACTGGCGGCTGAGATCAGACTTCGTTAATTCGGAGCGAAAGACATCGGACTTCGCTTATTCGGAGCTAAAGACATCGGACTGTTCTTAGCACCCATCTACAAACAACATCATTTCAATGCAGCTTGGTCGCTGGGTGGGTCGCTTTGTATGCTCGGCAAAGCGCGCAAAAAGACGGCAACTAGTTTCCGTGACAAACGACAGGTAGCGCCACAAGCGTTCCGAACCTTTTTTTTGTATTTCCATTACATGTAGAGCTTTTATGTACTCGCATTTGAGTAATAAGCATTGAGTGATGATTCGCGACTTCCCAGAAGAGGAATAGAAGCCCCAGCGAGGGGGAAACGACTTTGGTTATCCGGCGTACGGCAAATTGGTAATCCATAATCCGGATAACGAGAAATTTCAAAGTAATCCGATGGTAATCCGGGGAAATTCTGAGGTAATCCGGGGTAATCCGGCGCAATCCAAGGGTAATCCTGGAAATTTTTCAATGTAATACGGAGGTAATCCGCGGGTTATCCGGGGTAATCCCTATCCGATGTACACAAAATTTCTCAGTCGTTTCCCCCTCGAGCCCCAGACATCAAGGTTTGAACAGAAAACAGTTAAATTCGCGGGGATATACCATTTTGCACGCCCCTACGAAATTTTTCATGCTCTTTCGTTCAATGATGTTAGATTTGTAAAAAAACACAATATTTGTACCTTTAAATGCATTGTTCAACATAATTTTCTCGTTTTTAGTGGCTTTTAGAGGGTCTAGATTGGCTTAGGAGGGACGGGTGTGGTACAAAACGGTGTCACGGGGCCACAAGAAGCCTAATTAAGAAGAAGGGGCAGGGCCGGGTGTGATGTAGTAGTCTGCCAACAGAAAAATATTGCAAAAATGGGTGAAAAACTTGTTTTAGCGTATGCGCGACCTCAAAATATTTTTTAAAAAAATTTGGAAAAAAATAGTAAGTCCTCTTTTTACATAAGGAACTTTAGTCTGATTTCAAATTTGATTTCTTTGTTATCATCAGCGCCTTCTGAAACACACAGAACTACGTAAAAATGTCTTTAAAATCTAAATCACTATAAAGTTGCGCTATTTCTGCCGTTTTTTAAAGTGTTTTTTCTTTGGTATGACCGAAAGAATTGTGACAGAAAGCTAAGTTTTGCGTGTGGCGAGCCTAACCCCAGTGGAGGAACTGGCTTCGCTAATCGCTCAGCTAATAAATAGTTACAGCAAAGTAACAGCAAAAAAGTGGGCGAAGAAAAAAAATGTTTTAATTCACTGAAAATCAAAGGGTGGGACGTCTCATCAGCTTTCGGCGATACAAAAAGTGTCATCGAAAAAAAGTCGTACATGAATGTATTCCCGAAAATAGGTCGTGAACAAATGTATCACCGAGAAAAGGTCAGACATCAGTGAGATGGACCCTTATTGTCCTGGGGTTGTATCACCTTTTTTCGGTGATACATTCGTGTACGACTTTTTTACGGTGATATATTTTAGTATCACCCTTTTTGGGTGAGACAGTTCTGTCTCACCCCTCAGATGGTGAGATGAATCTCCATTCGATTTTCATTGTAACACGGCAAGGTTGCAACCCCCATTACGTTTATCATACAGAAAACAACTCGAAACCAAATACCGATCACGATACCACCATTATTTCCAAAAGAAATATCTATGTTTCATATTTTCCTAATTAACGGTTATCTCAGTGCGTTGTGCGTGCCCATGTTGACAGCCAAGGCTGTCAACAGACTTCATATGTGTATCTGATAAGTTCATGCAATGAATTTTCAACACACGCATGCACCGCGGTGGTTTAAAAAGCATGATCCGTAAAGCTAAACACTTATTGGCCAAAATTATTTGGCCTAAAAGGCGCACAAGAAGTCGGAACGGTTACGGCGGCGGACACGCCCCTCCCCCTTCCCCCTCCTATTCCATTCCAGTATGTTTGTGTCTGAACAGTGTACAATGCCCCGGCCCGCCCAAGCTGCTAGGCTCAGGCCCCCGATTAAAACTAACACACTGAGCCTCGCACATTTTGCGAAGAATAGCTCAAGTTTTGAAGCGCTTGCCCTAAAAAATGTAAAATATCAGACTAAAATAGGAAGAAGTTAATTAAGTACGTGGTCTTAAAATTTCAGAACACCTCGGCGATCTAAATTTTTAGAAACCGTCGGTCTGAAAATATAGAACTAGGACGAGATAGGTTCAGATTCGGGACGAGTTGGTCGGGCTCCCCGATGTGTTTTTTTGTCGCTTCGCGTGTAGTGCATTGTAGTGTAGAGATGTGGCTGACGCGTCACCCACGGGCGAATTTCGGCCATTAGGGGGGGGGGAGGCTTTTGTTTAGTCCACGTTGACGCAAGCACCGCGAAAACTGGCCTCACGAGCGCATGACAACCGTAGTTAACACAAATCGTCCGGTCTGCCCTGCTCGGCAGCACGATGTGCAAAAGGTCGCCGCAGGGCGGCCAGTTCAACCTGGCGCTGCCCGTGTCCCTCCTCTTCATGGTCATTTCCAATGCATGTGTTCTTGCGGCAGTTGCGGTGGGTACACTTCTGCAAACATGAATCACGTGTCCTCCTTTTGAGTGTCAATTTTAGGGCAAAAGAAATTAAATGACCACGGCAAAATTGTCACCTTCACTAATAATGCGTATGGTCATTTTGTGCCTAGCTATAGGTGTTGCCGTATATGTGCCAGTGTAAAGTTATGAACAAACTTTTACATAAAGAAGCTAGGGCCCGCTTTTCCTTCGTACCGAGAAGCCAGCTCCACCACGCTCCGCCAGCAACTCGGTTCGACAGGGCGCAGGGGGCGCCACAGTGCTCGAAACGTCAGAACACTTAGTTTTCCTGGTTATGTTACATGTACGAAGGGCTACTAGCCAGGGGAAGGCCTTCGGCCTCGATGCTGAGCCATTTTCTTCTGCGGATGGAAATTTATGTTCACAAGAAGGAAATAAATTTAATGGCAATAAAGTTTTTTTTTTAGGATAGTATCAGCATTGAAAGCAAGATTTTTTTACTTATTTTTTTGGACAGGGCGCCTAGGAGGGCAGTGGCGGATCCAGAGCCGGACTAGGGGGAGGGGGGGGAGTAGCGTTTTTTTGCCTATTTACAGGGGCAAAGTGTTGCTTTTTGTTTACTTTTCAGTCGGTTATCTAGGGGTCAGGGGGGGGGGGGGGGCAATTGTCTTTTTGCCCCCATCCCCTGGATCCGCGCATGCAGGAGGCTGGGTTAAGTACGGAGCGGCAGGGGCGGGGAAGGAGGGGAGGGAGGCCGTGGCGACCGACGGGAGGCTCTAAATAAATGGTCCAACCTATCCTAACGAAACCTAACGGGCTCGCGACAGATCTTACGCTATTCGCGACGGATCTTACGCTCCTCGCCGCAACAGATCTCTAAAACTAAATAGTCCTACCTATTCTAACCAAACCTAACGGGCTCGCGACGGATCTTACGCTATTCGCGACGGATCTTACGCTACTCGCTGCAACAGATCTCTAAAACTAAATAGTCCTACCTATCCTAACCAAACCTAACGGGCTCCCGGCAGATCTTACGCTACTCGCGACGGATCGGGTTTGTGACATATTTTTGACTTCGGACTATTGACCATGGACTATTGACCATGGACTGTTGACCTTGGATTGTTGACCTTGGATTGTTGACCTTGGATTGTTGACCTTGGATTGTTGACCTTGGATTGTTGAACTTGGATTGTTGACCTAGGACTATTGACCTAGGACTATTGACCTAGGACTATTGACCTAGGACTATTGACCTAGGACTATTGACCTAGGACTATTGACCTAGGACTATTGACCTAGGACTATTGACCTACGACTATTGACCTACGACTATTGACCTACGACTATTGACCTACGACTATTGACCTACGACTATTGACCTACGACTATTGACCTACGACTATTGACCTACGACTATTGACCTACGACTATTGACCTACGACTATTGACCTACGACTATTGACCTACGACTATTGACCTACGACTATTGACCCACGACTATTGACCCACGACTATTGACCCACGACTATTGACCTACGACTATTGACCTACGACTATTGACCCACGACTATTGACCTACGACTATTGACCTACGACTATTGACCTACGACTATTGACCTACGACTATTGACCTACGACTATTGACCTACGACTATTGACCTACGACTATTGACCTACGACTATTGACCTACGACTATTGACCTACGACTATTGACCTACGACTATTGACCTACGACTATTGACCTTGGACTTTTGACCTTGGACTTTTTACCTAGGACTATTGACCTTGGACTATTGACCTTGGACTATGTATATACATATAGCTATAAGATTAAGATTAATAAAAAGAGACCTATTGTTAACTAAAGGTATCCGGGGGGGGGGGACAATTCGAAGGTTCAAACTTCCCAACAGGGTGCTTCGCTTCGCTCAGCAATAAGTGCAATTTCTTCTCAGGCATTTCTGCTGAAAACGAACTTTGGTTTCCGATTTTAGGGGCCGTACACGATCACCGTTCGTGCGGTGGGCACTTGTCCTAAGTCAGAAGTAGACGCCGGTGATGACAGTTTGATAGAGGGCATTCTAACCTCCAACATTTCTAGCAAGCACCTAGTCTTCAACGGCTATGCCGAGGCAAAAAACGATATCGGCACGCGAGGTGAAACCACGGTGAGTACCGTCCTGAAACGAGTGTTTTCCGCCGTATCGAATTGCGGTTTTTGTTCATACATGTTAACATTATCCTCTGTATCTCATCATGTGTGACTGGAATTGTAGCTCTTTTTCAACGTTGAAAATCGTACGGAAAAGTTCAAAATGTAAGTTCCGTCCTGTCTGTAAAAATAGTTGCATGAGACAGTGCTGTTAAAGTTAACTTAAAGATTAACGAAGTTATTTAACCCCGTTAACGTTAATTAACGAATTAACGTTAACTCGATAATATTGTCTAAGGGCCTTAACGTTAACTAGTTAAGTTAATTTTGTGTGTTAACTTCTTAACGCCGTTAAAGTTAACCGTACTTCTTTTTACATTTAAATCTTTGTTTTATTTCAGCTAAATATTTTACGTCTTTGCAGGGGTTTTTATTTGTCCACTGTTCGTTCAGCTCAATATTTCCTTAGAGTTCCTTTAGATTATTCATACGAACATTATTTTGTAGGTACAGTTTAGTCATAATATTTTGACCTTTAATTTGAATAGAAGGTTTTCAATTATGCTATTTACTACGACTTATCATTAAAGCCCGTCTAAGCCCACAACATTTTACGAGGTGCTAAGATGCTCCAAAAAGTGCAATTAACTTTAACGTGCGCCGCAGAGCCTTAACGTTACGGGTGCTTTAATTTGGTTTGGTCAAAGGATTAACTTTAAATCGTTAATAAAAAATATTAACTTTAACAGCACTGCATCAGGAACAGTGAAAACGTGTGTTGAACAAATATGTTCGCTCCTAAGAATTAATGCAAAGTGTGATGGACCTCTGGCTGTGTGGTCGGTTGGTTAAAAAAGTGTTCCCAAGAATTATGTTTTCGAAAAAAGTGGTTCTTTTATTTTTGAACACTGGTAACTGCGTACATAAATTGGTGATAAATTATTGGGCCTTTGTTGAGCTAAGAGTGCGGGACTTCCCTTTTCTGACGTTGCGCGGGGTTTGCGATCGAGTCAATAGTTCTGGTGTACACTGAATGGCTGACTATACTGGAAAAAATGGCGATGGCTTAAAAAAATTCAAAAATGGGTTTTTCAGTATAAATTACCTTGTTGAACCGTCTTCTTCCCGATACAAGTAGGCTTATCCCTCCAAAAATGATTTTAGCATCTCTAAAAACCCATGGGAGCCTAGCAGCATCGTGCTGATCGTAGCCTTATGTAAGTTTTCTCTTTGTTTTCTCATAACTTTTGCGTTAATCGTTAAAATGTTCCTTGCGTCACAGTTTATGAGCAAGATGGCTGAATTTTATCCCACTTGTTCCTTACGTTGGTCCTGACAGGGTCTAAAAGCCAGATTTTCAAAAAAATCCCAATTTTCTCTTATTACGGAAAAATCAGTCAAATTTGGCCAATTTTCGTCAGTGTCAACAACTTTTTGAACAGCGCAAAAATTTCTTTTCCAATAAAATATTCAGAGATGAAAAAAAAATCGATTTCAAGAAATCCTGGTAGTTACGAAGTAAATTTCATATTTATTTTCTGGTTTAACAAATAAATCTGAGCCTAGGACTGCGTTGAGTGGAGTTCTGTTTATGTTTGGTTGACCATTATTAATAATTCTAAAACTTACGTAAAAGACCAGCTGCGTATCAATTTGCGTCAAAAACAGACATTTATGGCAGTCTCATAATACCTGAAAGTCGAGTTATTCGCAGAAACGTGCAGTTAAATAGTTCATTTCACCCAGTTCTAAATACTTTGAGGTTAGAAAAAGGCACCGCCGCCGTGTTCAGATAGTTTCGTCTTAGATTCAGTACCCTCAAACCTCTCTACACGGAGCAGCTACACGCCAATTGTTTTCGAAAAGGTACATTTGTCACACTCAAAGTAAATAAGAGAATAGTTTATTTACAAATAAATGCGCACAGGCACGCAGTTTAATGGCCTATCCCGCACACTGTTAAAAATAAGGGTGACATGACGGAACTCAAACGGTCAAGTTTTGTTACGGAACCCATGGAATGACTGAAAGGGATAAACAAATGAATCCGTCTCTATAACCAGCTTTGGATTAACGGAAGATTGGCGTTATAGACTGCAAGGGTCTTTCCGTATCAACAGATCTGTCTTCTCCATGACACAAATCACGGAAATATATTTTAAAAACAACGGTTCAGCCGTCGGTTTTAGAAACGGTCTAAAAAGAGGCACGGTGAGGTCAAAGAGAAGGCACGGTGGTGTTGACAGCATTATGATACATCAATTTCTGTTTTTGTTGCGAATAGCTGTGTAAATGTATCATCTTCTAAAAAGGAAATGTTGCACGGTAGGACTCGGTCCTGGTTTTCCCAGGTCCGTTCTGGTTTATCCTATATTTAATGCATTGTTAAACCAGGACGGTCCTGGGAAAACCAGGACCGAGTCTTACCGTGTGGATGATGAATTTTAAGAAAATGGATAAAATATATTGTTCTGATAAGTTTTGGATGCGTTTTGAAGGATTCATGATGTGGAAAGGAGAAGAATTTCATTGGGAAATTGTATAGGAATGGAAGTTGTGTTTTGATATGGTGTAGTGGCAGAAGTTGTGCTTTCAGAGCTGGAAACATTGTATATGTAATGAACTTATTTTAGTAGGAAGGTGTGTAGTTGAATGTGAAAAATATTTTATAAAATGAAAAGAGGAATATTTAAAAAAAAAGGTTGTATTTTTTGTATTGTAATTGTTGTTGTGGTAGGTCATGAAATGTGTAATTTGAATAAGAGAGGTTGGCAACAAATCTTAGCATGGTGGCGGTTTGTATGAACGTAAACAAAATAACTGCGGTATTCAACAGAGAGGGGGAAATTTAGGAAGATATTATTGAGGAAAATGAGTTTCCGCAAATACAAAAACATTGAATAGGGTACTTCGGAGAAGACTCGAACCGGAAGCCAGCACGTCAACGGGAGAAACAAATGAGCATCGCGCGGCCGTGCTGGGGAGTGGTGGGGGCCAAAATGGGCGGAGTAGGGGTAGAGGCGGCGCGCGCACGATGCCCCCACTCTGCCAAATATAGCCCCCACCACCGTCTAGCACGGCCGCGCGACACTTGTTTGTTTCTCTTGTTGTGGAGCCGGTTTCCGGTTTGAACCTTCTCCGAAGTACCCTATTAGAGGAACATTCGTATTGCAAGAAATTAGAAGCTAAGATAAGGAAGAGATTTGAATGCTGTTTTAAAGGGTGTAAAAATGATCCTAGGACACTTGATGTATTTACTTTTCCAAATTTGTGACCGACCACCCACCTAGACCCCTCTTTATCATACATCCACTGCCTTTTCACACTTTCGCTATCCCTCACATACCAATAGGGGTTCGAAGGGCCGACAGAGGGCAGCACCATCGGCCCCAAATGAGTTGTGAGCGGCGAGTTTGAACTTGCAGTTTCCTTGGTTTGACGCTTTTATCCCCAACGGACTTGGCTAAGAATGAAAAGGGAGACCAAATGCCTAATTCTTGTAAAAGACCACAGAAATTCACTCTAATTCTTGTAAAAGAACACAGAAATTCACTTTGACGTGGAAAATTGACCATCGACAAGCGTATTATCGCCAAAAGAAGCACAGCACACGCTTAAGGCTAGACACAACTCAATTCAAACTTGCCGCTCGAAAATAACAACTCATTTTTTGTTCAAATGGTGGCCACCATGCCTGGCCAGGCGGCGCTGAGCTTTGCCTTCGAACTCCAATCAGAGCTCTCAAAAATCAGCATCACAGGCCGACCACCGAGGCCGCACCGCGGCCTACACGTCGGCGCCACAGGCCGCAGAGCCAGGCCGGTCGCGGCCTGCACTGTCAGAAACGATTGTTCGAAAACAACAAAACTGTCAACAACATGGTCGTTTTCCTACAACTTCTTTGTTTAAAACTGAAACGACGGAAAAGTTGTCTTCCAACAAGTAAGTTGTTTCAGAATGACCCAAGTGTCATTTATCAACAACATTCTCTGTTCGTGAACGACTGCTGTCGTTTAAAAACAACTGTTGTCAGAAAAAAAATTAGCAATAGATTTGTTGTTAATTAACAACAAAATTTCTGACAGTGTGCCTCAGGCCGACCGGTCGGCCTGAGGCGGCCTGCAGCCGGCCTCTCACAGGCCGCGGTGCGGCCGTCGGCCTCTTTCCGACCGCCTGGCGGCTGACGTTGTCGTACCCCCACCGCTCCCATCGGGTCCAGTGGCCTGTCTCAGGCCGCGGCCTGTTTGAAAGGGCTGCCCGCAACATGACGTCATGGACAAGGAACGGTCTCCCTCTACCCCGCGCCCTCTTCCCCCCCACCCCGCTACCGTGCTTCTGAGCTTTCTTCCTCTGTCCTGCTCCTCCCTTCTTCCTTGTGCTCTGTCTCTCTCGCACTCCTGGAGTGTGCCGTAGGGACTGCGAGAGAGACAGAGCGACAAGTGCGAGCACTGCCCGCTGCCCGCCGCGACGCCGGCGCTTCGTGCCACGCTACGCCCCTTTATCTGCGTTGTGTAGGAGCACAAAATGTTTCATTGGGCATAAAATTATGGGGAAATTATAGAAAAAAAAAACACATACCTTGCTGTAATTTGAGCGAGCTGTCTTGAGCATAGGTAAGCAGGACTTGAAGATCCTCTGCTTCCTACGATCAGTCGATGGTGGTGGCTGCAGTTTTTTCTTGCGTGGCATGAGAGTCCTGACCCGTGATGATTTTAGGGTTCTGACGGCCTCTGTCAGACGGTCTACCACATCGCCACCTTCCACACCATACAGGTCAAGGCTTGTCAGGAGGGGGTTCAATGACCTTTTGACCACAAGGTTCGTTCCATGATCCATGCAATATGACCTACTGCGGTCTTTTACCGCTCCAACGACGTCTACGCCGTCATCCGTTACTTCGTGCACTTTGTCTGGTGGCAAATCAAGGCGCACAAAGTTGGTGTCCACAGCCTCTCGGATGACGGACGACGTGACGCTCTCGGCATGTGTTGTAAAGAGCACTTGGTCAGTCATCTCAAAATCCTCTGATATGGCGGACAGAGTTTGAGTGTAGAACTTCCTTTTTCGGAGGCCACCGCCATCCCAGCCCGACACTAGTCCATCTTCTATGTCTTCTTTCATTTTTTTTTCTTCAAAAAGGCCCGACCCTTATCTGCAATATTTCTAACAACCTCAGTTAGAGTATTTGCCGAGGGAACAACCGTCGCGACGCTCACTTTCCCATAATCAGAGCCCAGGTCGATGCAACTTTGAATAAAGTCTCTAAATTCTGGAGCATCAACTATGACGGGGGCAGCATCTTGGCGGCACAAAGCGCTGACAACTGTTGACGGAACTTATTGATAACAGGCCGCGTTGGCGGAAGAATCTTACGCTCTACCTTCTGACATGTGTGGTTAGCAAGATTGCCCCGGCCAGATGTTAGCATTTTAGAACTTCCGACACTTCACGTACGGTAGCTTCTTGTTTTGCCTTGGGTCAAAAACTTGGGCAAAGTTTGCCCAAGCGGGGCTTTGATGAGGGTTGCCCTCATTAATGTAAACAACCGTGTATTCACCTGTCTTCAACTTCTCCTCTACTTCTAGCTTCTTCGCAGCGTCAGCTGCTATCTTCTCTCCTTTCGGCTGCCCTTGCCCGTGCCCGCTGCTTGTGGGGGAGGAGTAAGGTCATATGGAAGATAGGTCAGCGCAACCGAGATGCATGCTGGGAGACCGGACCACTAATCCGTCCCTAATCCGTCGCCGGCTGCAGCGGAGGACGCCTACCTGCCTGCCAGCTTGTCCGGTCTCCCAGCATGCATCTCGGTTGCGCTGACCTATCTTCCAAATGACCTTAGGGAGGAGGGGGAGGCGGTGGGGGAGGAGTGCCTCCATCTCCAGGGTCATCATGGAGGCCGTTGTCCATGCCGAGGTCAAGTTCGAGTGTCGTCAACGCCAACTGACTTTGACTGACTGGACAAGGCTGCTCTGCTAGCGGCGCAGCGAGCGAGGAGAGAGGGCTGGGGTCGAAGAGAGGAGTGAGGCAGCGGTGTGCGTGCGGGGCGCGGCCGGCCGGCGGCGTTGACAAACCAACAATCAGACTGCGCTAGTCGAAAGAGTAGTCTGCTAGGTAGCCGATGCAGGTGCGGTCTATCTATGCCGCCAGCGGCCTGTGGCAGGCTGCTGCGGCTGGCGGCGCCATGGCAGGGCGGCCTGGCCAGGCCGACGGCCACCTGCCTCGGCCGCGAGAGCCGAGAAGCCTCGGTGCCGTTCGGGCAGTTCCGACTCTGTCTCACTTCAACGATCCGATGCCACCGCGGCCTCTCCACAGGCCGCGTGCGGCCTCTGCGGTCGGCCTATAATGCCATTTTTTGAGAGCTCTGACCCCAATGTCCAGAAATGTTTTAAATTAAAGCGGAAAGCCATCTTATTTGGCCTTGCCTTAAGCTAGTTATATGATGATTCCTTTTCACCGTTCTGGTTACAATTTCACCGTGCCTTCTCTTTGACCTCACCGTACCTCTTTTTAGACCGTTCCTAAACCGTAATCATAACGCTAATGGCCGGAAAATAATTAGCGGTACTTTTTCCGTATTGAAACCGTGATTTTTTTCTGGCTGTGCACTCCGAGCCAAAGAGCAACGAACATTTGAGGTTGAAAACAACAACGCCTGCGCGCAGTGGCATGGCGTGGGACAGTGGGACACTCTGGCCAACAATCCGGCCGATCCAAATGACCACGTTCGAAAACAACGTCAATGCAATTGTTGGATTTCTTCTAGCTGCAGTGAAAGACGATTTTGATTCGAACGCGCTTTTTTAGGGGTGCGAGTGTTTTTGGTGTAAGCTGTACAGAGGCGAAAAGGAGCGCTGCTATTGGTCCGATTCAAATTTTGGTGGCTCAGCTCCCCCCTCTTCGTCTGTTTTTCGCTGACGAGTCGAGCTTTGCCATGGTAACGCCGATTTCAATTCAAAATTACAAAAAATTGGGCGTTAAATTCCCCACTATATTTTACCAGTGAAATCATGGTACTTCGTTCTGCCACTTTGCCAAAAGTCTTATCAAAATCGTATAGAGAATTTCAGAAATGCCTTTAAGGGCCAGACTAAAAAAAAATAGATCCTGAGACAAACTCATAAGGCTACTTTGTGCCTAAAAAGGCAAAGGTTTCCACCTTTACCTTTGAACATCTCCTGAACCATATTGAACCAACATTTCCATATTTTTGCTAAGATCGTTTTTAGTCAAACCCTATCTAATAAGAATAAAAGGTAATCCTTGGTTCATGCCATTTGGGAAAACATATTTTCTGTACAGCCCCCCCCCCCTAATAGTACACACAAATGCTAGCCTGAAGAAAACACTTTCAAACGCATAATTAGCGAAGAAGACACTTACAAATGCATACTTGGCTAGTACACACTTAAACTGGATGCTTGGCGCTGGATACCTTTATTAGTTATTCTGGTGCGTACTTTTTGAAAACGATTTATCTGTTCATTCTGTGATTTTAACGACATTTTCTGGCGCCAACTTGCAAGTTTTGCTCGTGGGCTCGCACAATTTTGCGCATACGTGCTTTAGACTTAGAATCATGAACCTAACACAAGCCGTGCCGAAAGGGCCTGAGTGCAGCTTGATGCAACATTTTGAAAAATTGTAATTTAAACGAACTAACACCGCTACTGGGTAAGCGGGCCTAAGAACGACCACCTGACGCAAACACTGCAGAAAAAAGGGACACTTTTTCCGTTAATCTATTGCCATTATTTTCCTTGCTCTAAGACCCAGGATTCCTCGCGATTTGAGACCCAGGATTTTCCGTGACTTTAGATCCATTTTTTTACGTCGTTTGAAAAACAGAGGGTTCCGTACACTGTGAAATCAAATGAAGGCTTAAGCTTTGGAAAAACTTCCTCTTAAGATACGGTGTAGACTGTCATTTAAGTTCCCAGCCAAAGCCTTCATTCTATCTCACATGGTACGGAAATCTGTCTTTCAAACAACGGAAAAAGACTGGATCGCAAATCAGAATTGAAATGTCAAAAGAACGCTGAAATCCTAACGTGGATAGTGGTGCTGAGTTTTCTCAGTGAACGCTCTCCGAGAGGTGCAGCTCGTGTAAAGTTAATATTTACTTTTCATTGACAGGTTGTATTTGACGTCGCCAAGTGGGATACTGTGTCGGGATGGAGAGAACACTTCATAGTAGCGCCGGTGGGGGACATTTGTTTCCTACTGGAGGAAATAGGAGCAGATGTAGGAGACCTACTTTCGAAACACATCGGTTTCCCGCGAAAATGCCCTGTACCAAACGTACGTCAAAAGCAACGGAACTTAAGATGAGGTGTGGGTGAAAATATGGTTTAAAACGGCTGAAATGTTTAAGTTTGATTTTTTTTGGTATTTGTTTGTTGGCTGAGCGATTAGCGAAGCCAGTTACTCCAGTGGGGTTGAAAAGTTTTGTCTGTCTGTCTGTTTGTCTGTCTGTCTGTTTGTTGGTGTGTCCGCACTACTCCTCCCAAACGGCTCGGCCGATCGGAACGAGATTTTGCAGGGTTCAATTTGTTTTGGCCCTTTTTTGATTTCCTTACCTTCCACTTAAAAGTTGATAAAATTCCGTAAGCTACATTTTTTCAGAAAAAAAAAGCAACAAAATAAAAAGCTTTAACTACACAACAACATATATAGCGGTCTAGGCTAGTACCTTAAGCCGGGGTAAAATGAGACAATTTCAGGGTAATATGGGACACGATTTAAATCATTAGAATTGAATTTCTAGTTACATTTGATGACTCTGCCCTGTCAAACTTAACCTACAAAAATAATATCATCAAGACTAGTGAATGTGTTGTAGTGGTAGCCTTCTTAGTGACGAAATCGGGGGGTGGGAGTGTATCTTGCAAGCCCAGCCAACTCCAATGGCGATATCCGGTTGCTAGCGGCCTCTCCCCTCTACCCTCCCCACCCCGGAGCTGTTTCCGGGTGCCCTCAGGCGGCCTGGGCTCTTGCCACTACCGTAAAAACAACATAGGTATTTTTCTCTGCTGGATTTGCACTAAGGTAGTTATTTAGTATATGTATGACTAAAAAAATGTTTTTATCTTTCTATTTAATGCTCTTTTAACACGTCATATAAGATCCATCTCCAGTTTCTATTAACAATAAAAGTTGGTTACTTTTGACAAGAATAGTTGGTGTTGCCCAAAATAAACAGAGAGTCTTTCTGCTTTCGCATCAGCTGATGATGTCTGTCTCGTTACATTTTTTGTATTTATTATTTGTTAATACTAGTCTAGAATGGGGGCTAAGAAAAAGCGGTGCTGTGTACCGGGCTGCACAGTTTTTGCCGTTTCGGGCGATGGGAAAACTGTGTTTCATTTGCCTTCTAATCCCGAGCGGTAAGGAGTGCGTGTCGTTTAACCTCGTTATACATTATCGGGGATGTGTGCAATTATTTTTGTTTCTTTTTTAGGCAACGTGAATGGATGCGGCGGCTTGGTAATCGTAAATTGTTGACAGAGAAACTGTCCACAATTAAAAGTACCAGGTTTGTCTGTCCGTCCCATTTTGAAGATGTGATGTTTCGAGACAGACATCACGATCATCTCCACAGCTTTGCGTCAGTATTTTAGTCCCAAGTTCCTATTCCTTACTGTATTTGACCTTATTGTATCTAATAGGAATGATAAATCATGACATGAATATTACAGGGCACCAACTATTTTTCCTGATGGGCACAATTTCCTTACTGACTCCGAGATGGCTGGGTGGGATGTAGAAAATGGTATGTTTGACAGTTTACGGTTTTACACTTCATCAGAGGAGATGGCAACAAAAATTTTGTCTTATTTTTTAAATTTTTTTTTAGGTACACTTTGTTTTAGAAGCACAGTTGATCAAAAGAAGCCAAATGAAGTGTTTCAATTTAAGTCAAAAAACTTATCTCTATTTTAAAACCAAGGTCTCCAGGGTCTTCTAGTTCAATGCAAAAGTCTCCAGTTGTTGTGTCTCCCACTGTTCCATCTTTTCAACGTACAGGTTTGTGGTTATATTTTTTCCCCTTCGCTTGATCAAGCTTCTCATATTATGATATTTTTAATTATTATTTTTCAGATTATGGATTTCTAATTGATAGTGTTGAAACGGAGTCCATCCCTGTCCTAGGGTCTTCCAAAAGTCAGTATTTGTTCAATAATATTTACATATTTCCAGAGTGGAGTGGAGTTCGCAGTTCGTTTGGAAGGGTGTTGAGAGATAAATGTTAATTTGTTTTAGGAAAGAGGTCCATTGGATCTGACGATGAGGAAGAAATCTATCAGGCTGAAAAATGCCCGAGAAGAGATTCTCTTACTGTTACTGAAGAACCCTCCTCTCATCTTCCTCGCCGTAAGTTGCAAACCGTTAGGAGTCTATTTGGAAAAGTGTCTTATTTTTTCATACATTTCACCTTTTGAAATTTCTTGATTCCTAATTTTTTTCTCCCTTTGGAAGGGTCTATGGAATCTTCTGGGGCTCGTGTGCGATCACCCAAACGAGTCAGTATCCACCACATTGCCTCAATGGCTGGTGTGAAACCTTTGTCGACTCCCAATGAATTTAAATTGGCCAAGAAGGCACAAGAGCTCCGCCAGATGGCTCATCAATTTCGTAGGAAGCTGGAAGTATCCCGTCGTACCAACTCTTCCCTTAAGAAACTTGCCTCTGCTAGATTTGTTGACATGGTCGATGAGTTGCAAATCTCGCCTGTCACTCGTCAAATTGTGAAGGCTGAGATGAAAAACTTTAAGAGGAAGAAAAAGGGAAGAGTGTGGACACCTAATGATAAACTCTTTGCCCTTGCTATTTATAAAAGAAGTACGCGTGCATACAGATTCATGAGGCAGTACATTATTCTTCCTTCAGAAAATACATTGAAAACTTTATTAATGAAGGTTCCTCTAGAACCTGGCATTTCCCAAACATTGTTGTCCTTGTTGTCAACAAAAGTGAAAAGGATGGTGCACTGGGAAAAAAGTTGTATTGTATCCTTTGATGAAACGTTTCTGAGAGGTAATTTGTTCTTCAACCCTTCAAAAAATGTTGTTGAAGGATATGAAAATTATGGCCACAGAGGTCGCACTAATAGAGTGGCGGATCATGCTTTAGTTTTTATGGTACAAGGTATTAGTACAAAGTGGACCTTCCCTGTCGCCTACTTTCTAGTGAGCAAAACATGCCCTTCAACTATGCTCAAAATATTGTTGACAGATGTGATCAAAGCATTGTTTTCTATTGGTTTAAATGTGTTTGGTTCAGTCTCTGACCAAGGGCCTACAAATGTGGGAGCAATCAATGAGCTGAAGAAAGAGAGTGGAGGAGACTCTATTTTCTATACTATTGATGACCATAAACTGGTGCATATTTGGGACATGCCACATAATTTAAAAAATGTGCGCAATAATTTGCTTTCTAGCAATTTAGAATTTTCTGATGGGCACGTTGCTAAGTGGAGACATCTTGTTTACTTTTTCAAATGTGATGAGTCCCTGTTTGAAACCTCAAACCTTACATATAAACATCTGAATCCGCAAGGTCGGGATAAGATGAAAGTCTCCCTTGCAGCTCAAACCTTGAGTGCATCTGTGTCCAAAGCCATCAAAACATTTCAAGCCTTGAGAAATTCACCTGAATTAGAAGAGTGCCTGGCTTTTGCATTGTTATGTGACCAAGTTGACCTCTTTTTTGACCTTTGCAATGGTCCAAGAGCTGGTGAGAAAGTGAAGGAAACAAGAACAAATGTGACTCCATCGTCACTTCATCATGAAATGTGGGCCCAGGTTTCTGATTCATTAAAGAAGTGGACCTTCATCAGAATTTCCGATGGACAACGGCATGTGCCTCCATGTGTCCACGGATGGATCCAGAATATACAGAGTTTTCAAGCTTTATGGAAAAAGGTAGAAAATTGTGGACTGAATATTTTAAAATTAAGAGACTTCAACCGGGATCCAGTTGAAAATCTATTTTGTTTGGTGCGCCAGTGTGCTGGTAGCGCTTCTGATTTAACCACAAGAACCTTTACTGCTGCTCTCAAGACGACTTTGGTGACTCGTTTTTCTAGTCCAGTGCGTGACAAAAATTGTCTGGATGATGAGTCATTTTTTATCAGTGATTTAAGACCATTAGTCATCTCCCAAGAGCCAACAGAAAGCCCTCCTGTCACTGATGAGTGTTTGATACGCGGTGACACTCCCCAAAAAATTCATCATTATCGTGCTAGTGACCCTCTGGAGCGGCAAGGGCCTACCAAATTGTTGGCTTTAATTATGCCCACAATCCTTCAAAAAATTAAATGTGATCAGTGTCTCTCTTTGATATGCACACAAGAAAAAAAAAAAGGACACATTGTTAATAACCAATTCATCTCTGGAGTTATTCCCTTCAGTTGCTCTTGTCTCTCTATTTATGAATGCACTCTCTTTGTTCAATCAAAAGTGGATGAGACTTCTGTACAAAAAGTGCATCAAGAGTGAAGTTGTTGCTGAGTGCATTCCATCTAACTGGGCAAGGTTGTTCTGCCCTGCTCACATTGAGTCAGACTACAAAAATTCACTTCTGGAAGAAGTTTCTGTGACACTCATTAAATCTAAGATTAAAGAGGTGAATCAAAAATTTAGAGAAAAAGTAGTCAGGCGCTCCAGGCAGGTGATGGCTTGTGACATGAAAAATTCTGATGGCCTCAGAGTCTCTGAGGAAGATGCAGAGATGCATCCTTCAGATCTGCAGCTTCTCCTTGGACCAGGTTTTGTGAAATCTTATGAATCATTACCATGTGTTACTAGAATGCTATTTGTCATCTTGGTACCTCACTTTATAACTAAATATGTCATTTTTGTTGTTATTTTAAAAAATACATTTTACGTTTCATATTATTTTAGGGTAGTCATATCACACAGACCAATTGCAATTCTTCATGCCATTGCCATTGATTGTTGTAGGTTACTAACAAAATAGATTGACAATGTGTCTCTTCATTTTTCTTGTGTGCATGGGAGGCACTCATCACTTTTAATTTCGTGATACATTTTAGGTTTCAAGTCTTGCAATGTAATGTGGGTCACTCAGCAGAAAAATTTCATGGTGTATCATTTTTATGACATGTTTCAGGTTTAACTGGTTTCAGGTTTATCATTACATTGTATTGCAGCTATCAAACCATTCATCGGGATTTTAGATAAGTCTTTTGCATGCGTTACCTTTTTGTGTCTTTCAATTTGCGTCTCTAAAACAGTTAAGCTTTTCTTAATATTTGTTTCTTGGTTCAGGTGATAGTGCAGTCCCTCCTGAGTCCTCCACTCCTCAAAGGGGCTCAACAGCTGCTGGGTCCTCCACTCCCCTAAGGGTCTCGACAGCGGCTGGGTCCTCCACTTCTCAAAGGGGCTTGACAGGAATGACGCCCATGAGGACACCAGTGAGAGGAAAACTGCCTCCGCCACCAATCCAAACTCCAATATTTGTCACTCCAGCTAGGCAAAAAGTGATGGCAAATTGGCAGCCTCCACCGACGCCTAGCACTCCACAGTCTGTGAGTATTAGGACTTGAACTTGAAATAAAACCATTCGCAGGTAATATTTCTTATTTTTTGGATTGTATTTCCTCTTTCAGAAAACCACTCTGTCCACCTTTACCCTGGCACAAATGAAGGATTTTGCTCAGTCAAAGAAGGTAAGTTTCCTTACATATTGTTTACCGTCAAACTAAATAACACATCTCAATATTTACTAAGTAATCTTTTTTCCAGCTTAGATCTTTAACTATTCCCCAGCTCAAGCAATTTTTAAAAGAGCAGAACAAGCGGGTTGGGGGCAACAAACCAGAATTGATTAGACGAATAGAGACGGAAGTCTTCAATTTGTAATTTGTTTATGTTTTTCTATTTTCTAAAATCTATATTGATTTGGTTTGATTTTTGTTATTTTTTATATATTGAACTCAAGTTTATTTCCTGTTATTTTTTCCAAGTTTACTTTTGTTTTCATTATTTGACTTGAGCCATTATGGCTAGTTTTCTGTGTTCATATTACTTTATGGCATGAACAACTTGGTTGACTATTCTTCCTGTTTGTTACATCTAGTATGTGAAGTTTGCACTTTCTTTTGCTGAGTTTTGACTGACTTTTGTTGACAATACTTATTTATAATAAGCTGCCTTTAATCTTGAATTAATTTCACTATGCTAGAAAGTGATTCGGTTAAATTTCAGGTAGATCTGTTTAATGCTGTTATTGTATTTGTTCTTAGTACATAAATGTACTGAAAATCTATTTGTGTTTTGGTTTTGTACGATTCGAATTTCCCTCCTCTTATACTACCAACATATGAACGCAAAATGCACCTAACCCGGCATAACCCGGTGACATTTGGTGCTGTCAAGGTGGCAGTAGCCCAGGCCGACTCCGACCACAGCCGTCACCGCCTTAGCACGGAAGTTGGCTGGGCTTGGTATCTTGCGTAAACCCAACGTTGTCCCATATTGCCCCGAAATTGTCTCATATTACCCCGGCCTACGGTATGATGGGTTATAGTTATGGAATTTATTCAAGTAATATTGGGCTTGTGTGCGAAGTTTTACAGGAGTCAGTCCGAGCGCACGAAGTCGGCCCTTGTTCCTTGGACCCATCGATTACGACAGCCAGCTTTTCGTTAAGGACCACTTAAACCACTGAAAAAAAAAAACAAAAATGTAGACCGCGAAAAAATTAAATTTTATAACCGAATGAAAAACGTGAAGGGGTGGTAAGAAGACGGTCCTTGAGTGTCTCGGAGGATCCTTCCGCCTTGCACGAGGGCTGAAGACTGAAAGTGGTGTTCTGGCCGCTCAGATGATTGAATTATTGGAAAGGCATCAACGAAAGTGATAGGACCTCTCCTCGAGTTCACGCAGGGTATAAGGTTATGCAATATAAAGGTACCTAAAAGTGAGACTTCTGCAACAAATATTTTAAAAAGCCCAAAATTTGGTCCCTTTTAACGTGTGAATATTACAAAACACCGTTCAGGTGGCCGTTTCAGTCAAAACTGAAGTCAAGGGCACTGTTTTAAGATGGTGAAGTATTCTTGAAGTGTATTACTCCGCCGGTTATCCACTAAGTTATCTTTCCGAAGTTCGCCACCACTATGTTCCGATTTTAAACAAGGTACATAGGTTTACGCTAGACCGTGTCTTGTCGTAACAGGCTACGCGATGCTGCGCCAGTTTCAACAATCCAAGCCTGGCGTTACACCTACCTTGACCTGCGGCGCTCCCTGCTTGCCTTCGGCAAGCTGTTTTAAGGTTCATTGAGGCAATGAGTAGTGCATTACGTGATGAATGGACGAAGTATATTATTGGCTGAGCGACTAGCGAAGCCAGCGGAAACAGTTACTCCAGTGGAGTTGATAAACTTTTCCTGGCAGTCTGTCGGTCGGTCTGTCCATCCGTGTGTCGGCAGTACTCCTACCAAACGGCTCGGCCGATCGGAGCTACATTTTGAAGGGCTGTGAGGTATGTTCTTGGCTCGCCACACGCCTAAATTTAGCTTTCTATCTCAAATCAATTAGTCTTAAGAACGGAAAAACTCTAAAGAACCGGCAGAAAAAATGCAACATTTTTGTGACCTTTTTAAGAAGAGACATTTTGACATGGTTTCGCATCATTTGGCACGTGCTGATGAAGAAAATGAAATGAGCAGATTTATTTAATAAAAGCAGGGTCTTACAATGACCCTCTTGGATTTCGCTGATTTTTGGGGGTTAGTAGTCCCCCTGGGTGGGAGTTCAGGGCCAAAATTTCAGAGCCCAAAAAAATTTATTTAGGAGGATATAGAGATCTTAAGTTTTCTTGGGACTTTTTGCATTGAATTTGGGATTTTCTTATAGCTTCGCAACTTTTGGTCCGATTAGCTTCAAATGCGGGTCCTAGCATCAAAATGGAAAGAGAAACACGATCGTGCCCTCAGATTCGACGTACTGTTATGGGTTCGGTTAGGCGTCGGAGAGAGGCAAGGACACGGAAAAAAAAATTAGGTATGGAGCTAAAACTTAGTACCTGGTGCTAAAAACAATTGCAATATATGTACAGCTAAAACCTTAGCGGCAGTGCTAATAAAATTGCCAATTGCACATTAGCACAGATGCTAAATAATGTAGCACCCAGACTAATTTTGTTAAGGTGCTGGTCCTAAGATCTTAGTCGTATGGTTAATCACGGGGGCAGTTGAGCTAAACTTATTAGTGTCATTGGTAACTTTACTTCTGAGTTGTGTCAGTGATGTTAAGAAACTTAAGCTGCTAAACTAAGGTTTTTTTCACCCCAGCGAATCTTTTTAGTCGAGGTTCTTTAGGATATAGTGGCTTGCTCAGAATAAATGAAGGAAAATACAATAAAATTAATACGTATTTTAGAAAGATGGTTTATATTACTTCTTATTCCAAAACACACAGAGTATGGCACATCACTCTTATCACATGAGAAATATTAGCTTAATAAGATTGAGAGAAAACAGGAACTTAAACAGCATACTTCAAAACTACAACATTTTCACCAGAGGACATTTGGTACATGCACAGAGGACTATGGTCAATCAAATTTTCTTGATCTATGGCAAACCAATTTATTTTATCAACCATACGTTAAACTTCATAACCACGGACTTCAGAGAAATAACCAAGAGTTTCCAAGTAAGAACAAATAAAAATTGGTTTGTCATTTGTAATGATAATCATTTCAATCTCAGCAAACTCGAAAAGACCAATGTCGTCAACATTAAAAAGAACAACTTGCCTAGGCTTGTAGGTAGTTCCCTTGTAGGTGACCCAAGAAACTACACATTGAGAGGGGTTGTCAAGCACATTATCAGGTAAAGTTAACCTAAATGAAGGAAATGTATCAAGTTCAGATAGATCTATGATATGCATAGGCCCATGTTGAATGTCCTGTCTATTTGAGGCATTGCTTACAACTCTAAAACAAAAACCAAGCTGATGTTTGATGGCCACAGTTTTTGGGAGATTAACCCTACTCATACATGCATTGGCTGTCAAAGTTACTAATCTATGTTTTGCTTCCTGCCTTATTGTAGAAACATGAATGAAAGGCCCCATTAAGAGGAGCCGTCTTGCGTAGTGCAAGAGGAAGTGATGTTTAGGCACTAAATCAAGTTTAGTGAGTTCACAGTACAGTCTATGGTGATCTTTAATTTTTAAAGTTAGGACATGACCAATACTTCTTGGCAACTTTTTGGCTCGTAGTATACTAGTAATATCATGCAGTAACAAGTACAACTCATAAAACTTATCATTTTCAGGGATCATGTCGTGAACCAAGACCCCAAATATTCTTATGAAGGTTATCATTTCGGCCCCAGTCATTTTCAATTTGTCCTTCTTAAGCAATATATCTAAATTAATTAGTGGGGGTCTGTTATCACTATCTACACCTAGATCCATACAATACAGCCTGTTGTTGAGAGTACTAATAAACATATTATTTAAATGATGAAAGTGCTTCAACAAAGGAATGAATGTATAATGCGCTACACCTTCAATTAGATCATGGAACTCATCCACACTAATATCTGTTGGCGTTTGAAAAGTTGACAACTCATTGAAAATACATTTCTCTTTGATGCCTGTTTCTGTCATATCATTGAGTTGCACATCTGCTAGATAATTCTCTGGAGTGCGAAGAAGAGCAGGATCTTCTACAAACATACTTCGAGCATCTTCTTTGGAACATTTACAATCTCTACAATACACTGTTAAAAATGTTATGAATTTTCATTACAAATATGCATTGAAAATTCATGAACGCCATTAAATTTCATAGCGGCCATAAAATTTCATAAATGGAATGAAATGTCAGTACACATTCCATGAAATGTCAAAATATCTCCTTAAAAAATCAAGTCTACAATGAAACGTCAAGAGATTTGATGAAAAGTCAAAACGTGACACTACAAATTCAGTATGGTTCTGAAAATTTAGAACCAAGATATAAACTTTCATGTTGGTCTTTGACATTTGGTAGGCAAGTTATGATGGCTCTTACATTGCCCGGGTGGAAGGAACTTCAGTATTGACTGAGTTTAAACCCAATCGTGATTTGGAATATTCCTATTCTCTTCCCTGAGTTATATAGCGTGAAGATATGAGTAGTAAATCAAACGTCGCACCAAAAAAGTATTTTAGTATCAATTAACGCAAACTGTGGACAATCCACTGTTCACATGGTACGGCCCTGTCAGCCACCTGGGCTCAAAGTCAAGTTTCAAGAACCTGCCGCTAGGTGGCGCTTGGAGCGCCGTGTCCGTTCACTAATAAGTATATCCGATTCATTTAAGTAAAATAAATATTTTTTTCAAAAGGTTATGCTTGGTTACCTGAGTGAATATCTGCTCTAGACGTGTGCTAAAAGTTTTAAACAAAATATTACTCTGAAGTCGAGAAAAACGTATTACCATGTTGCGACTCGCTGGCGCCTACGGCCGACCATCACGTTAGGTCCACGCGAGAGCCCCTTCCTAGATGCAGTACCATGCGCCACTGACATCACTCTCTCCGTCGCACTTCGAAGTATGAGCCATGTCCAGATTGGAATTGACCCGTTAGCTATTTTTAGACCTGGTGTGGGTTACCAAAAGTCAAGGTACTAGTTTGAGATTTCATTAGCCTGAACTGAAATACAACATCACAATCGCAACTGAAATGTCATAACTTGCATCTGAATTTTCATTAACAATATAATGAAGTTTCATAACACGTTGCTATGAAATTTCATTGCAGAAAATCGCCATGAAATTTCAAAACAGAAAAGTGATAATAATTACATTAACATGTTATGAAATTTCAATCCGAATTTTTTAACAGTGTAATGGTGGGCAGTGAAGGACTCCAAAACTCCACAAACACCATTGAGGCGTTTGTTGTCACCCAAAATAAAAGCAACCACAAAATACAATTTAATTTCACCTAATCCAGGTACACTTACAGAAATGCCCTCAGTCTCCAACTTTTTGAACTCTTCAATGAGGGGCTTAAAAACTTTCTTGTTACCATACAGTGAGCGGTTGCGGGCATCAAACAGAAGTGCTAAAAATATGTTCTCTAGTCTGGAACTCCACTCTGGAGGTAAGGTAGCCACCTGTACGTATGTGCAACCCAAAGGTTCACAGTGAGGCCCCAACGCTTTGTTGGGCTCAACTTCGTCAAAATAACAATTCAATGGTATGACAATATCTTCGTCACTAAATCTAGCTACTTTCCGTTTCCATAATTCACATTGAATTCAATTACAGAGCCAATATGAGTCAGCTTTTAGTTTTTGCATATAAGATAAAGTATCTTCTAACACATGGGGCAACTGAAAAAACTTAGTAAACACAAGTCCCAAAGGAATAAACTGACCTAACACTGGCTTCATACATAATGTGACTTTGCCTTTAGACTTGACTCGCTCTTCACGAGAATCAATTTCATATCATTCAGGAGGAATGTAACTTCCACAAGATTCAAAATATTTTAAACGCTTGTATTCAGTCTGCAAGTGCTGAAATGGTTTTCTCAAAGTATTAAACATGCTAGCAATTTCTTGCTGGCAAACAGGAGACAAGTTTGGATCTAAAGATTCAGCCACAACTTTTTCTAAGTTTTCAAAAAAAGGACTAGTTAAGTAAGATGAAAAATCAGCCACCAATGTGTTGAATAGGTTGCGTGGGTATGCTGGATTATGATAATACTTGGCCACAAGACGGTCTTCTTCATCTTTAAGCAGATCCTTACAAGAACTAGTTATGGACGGAACATCAGAGGAAATTACATCAATAGATGGACTAGATTCTTCTAGAGCTTCCTCTAGGTGACCAGAAATAAATTGCACTTCAGTTTCCCTTGAAGAGGAACATTGCTGAGGAACATCTTCCATAACAAAAATTGGAACATGATGGTTCAAGATCAGATGCCTTCGGTAAGAATTGTAAGCGTTATACCTCCTAGAGCACTTATTTATCTTACAAACATATTTACTGACACCTCGATGAGCTAACTTGTGATGACGATTGAATGAACAAATGTCCTTGAGTTGTCTATCGCACTGGGTGCATGGAAAAGGCATTACTTTAACCTGCAGAAGGAAAATAAAAATAAAAATGTAAGTAGTTGTAAGATGTTCCTCACGACTGTGTCTTTAGTCGTTCTAACTAATGAATGAAAAAAGCAATAACTTAAACGTTAATTATACATATAAAAGTAATAAAAAAACATTCTAACTTAACTACAAATTAATGAACTAAACAGAGATAAAAAATGGCACAAGTCAAAACGTAAGAACTAGAAAAGTGGCTTGAGCTGTCACAAATTGAGTGAGAAAACTTCAAAAACTAAACTAGAAAAGTAGAAAGAACAAAATAATTCTGTAAATTGAGTAAGTATAAAATGCCAAACGAGAGGCTGTACAAGTCAAAAACAAGAAAACTCAGGCAGAGTTTTCCTTGAACCTCTCAAAATCACGAACAAGATTTGCAGATGCAGACTTTAAACCTTTTTTGTCTACATTGATTTTATAGACAGCCCTTTCAAGAAAAAGCCATTCCCTCTTGCACTCCTCATGATACTTGGTGTCCAGAACATGCATTGACTTGAAGGTGATGTCCAGGGCCTTCAGAGGATTTTCCACTTCATACAAGACTTCATTAATTCTGACGAAGCTTTTCTCAATGGAGTCTGCGTCATTTCCAACAAGCACAGCCTGCGGGCTAAGTGAGAGAGATGGAAAGGCTGGTACTTCTGCAGTCGATTGGTCAATTCATTCTTGATGTCTCCAACACACTGAAACAAAAATGATGAAAGAATGAGTACAGTGTTATTGCTGAGTGTTGAACCAGGTAACACACTAAAAGGGCAGGGGGAAAGGAAATACTTTCTACTTATTTCTTATGAAATGAAAGTAATTGATTAAAAATGGTCAGACAATGAAGTGAAGTGGTATGTCTAGAGGGAAAACCTGCAGACTCTATATCCCTCATTAGTTGTCAATAAATGAAGGTAAAGTTAAAATACACACCTTCACAATAAGTAGAAGAGCATCCTCGATTTCCTGGCGGGATGGTCTGAATGTTTTGTGTTTGTTCCTTGCCACGGTCACCACAGGAAGCAATGAGCAAGTGCTCGAATTGTTTGAACTTTCTTGCCCTCTGAAAAATTAAGGTATAACATTGTGATATGGTTGAGGGAGGAGGGGGGGACTTTGCTTTGACAGAGAAGTGAATTTGTTTAACAAACTATTTGGTGACTGACAGGTATTTTTCTAGATTGCATAATCTACTTTCATTCATAGGAACGTTCCTCCTCCAAAAAACAAAATAAAATCAGCTGATATAAAATGGGCAAAGTGGGCTTCTGACCTGAGAGCATAACCAATTTTGAGTTCTAGTAATTCTAGTGTATTTGATTAAGTTTAAAAGAGATATCAAAGAAGTAAAAGTTCATGAATTAAACTTTGGCAGATACCTGTCATTGAACATGTCAAATAGTTTAAAAAATAATCCTGTAAAAATATGTAGCAATTAAGTAGAAGAACCTTGAGCCCTACTCTTTAAAATTCCACTACAACCTTCTGTGCAAACCTATTTATTAGAAATATGCATTACTTGCACTTCTGATCACAAGTTTCTTCCCTCCCACCCAATCAGCTGTTTCCATTCTGTTTTAGAAGGAGAAACATTTTTATTACTAAAAGGATACCATGCAACCGAAAGAAAGTGAACCAATCAATAAGACAATCTTCTGACAAAATAAAATTACTTTCTTGGCACAGCAAAGTCCTGCCTCCTAAGACCAAGATAAAACACAATGAAGGTGCAAGGAGTTACCTGGTGTGAAGGTGTCCTTAATAGCCTCCACAACATCACATGGAGCACGTTTCTCTATGAATGCAGCAAACATAGGCCACTGCGTATATAAATTATTTGAATTGCCAAAATGTGCTTCAAAATCTGCTTCTAACTGCAAACAGAGAGACGATATTATAGAATCATATGCTGAGAATTGATGCACAAAAATGATTAATATTTACATACCAAAAGGTAGCCAGACTTGTCTTTTAATGCAATGTATGTATCCATATATGCTGTAATGGATTGGGTACCATTAATGTGCACTCGCAGTCTTGCTTCTGAAGTCTGTTTCCAATAATCTATCAGTTTGGACCATGGCTGCTTGTTAAAGTTTAGCCAGGATAGCATTTCCTTCACCTCTTCACTTTCCTCATCATTGCCTTAAAAAATAAATAAAGAGTTGACCTAACTTTCACATTTGGAGATTCACATTTCAAAACATGAAGAGAGGGGCAACATACCTAAGAAATTAAATCGATTTGTTGATTCCTTATTCTTTGAGGATTTAGCTAGCATGCCGCTTTTTTTAAGTCCTCTCCTGATATGGTAGTATCGCTTAACAAGAATACCTCGACCAATGGAAGATTCTCTATGATTCTCCGTATCAGAAATCCAAGTTTTCTGCAACAGATTTATGAACGGATTTAAAATATGAAGTACAAATACGTAAACAGTATAAGGCAATAACTACAATTTGAAAAGAAAAGTTACCACTAACCTTGCATTCAGTCTCAAAATATTCAAGTATCAAATTTGCCATTTCGTCCTTAACATCAGTTGGTAACCTGAAAGAATTATTATAAGTCCCGCTCATTAAATCATAAAATGGGAGGTGAGGGAAACAAAAAGAGACTCACTTCCTGTTGTGATCATCCTTTAAGTAATGACCGAGTATAACATCTGCTAACTTGTTTCTGTGACTCTCGTCCAAATCATTCTTTAGCTTATAATAAGCTATCACTTCTTTCCCTTCCAAGGATCTATTCATTAAAGTATCCAGCTCCTGCAAACAGAAAAATGAAAGCAAGGACACCCATAATTAAGTCTATTAGAAATGAAATGTAAAGGGTGACACGATTACGGATAGCGTTGTCTTGAACTTATTTCTACATTGTTTAAGTAAATTTTCAGAATTTTTCAGAGTGACTCAACTTTACAGAAACGGATTCGTGTTACCAAAGCTATGTCAATTTGGACAGTTTTAAAAAATCACTTAACGCCTTGGACATTAGACTCCTTTGGAATTCAAGAGCACACTTTTAAACCAAAGAAAAAGAAACAAGATAACACACCATTTCTAGAATGTTGCCTAAAGATGCAGCAGATCGTTTCCTGGTTGCCTTTGGTTGAGCGGGTTGAGATCGCTTCTCAACTTGATCTGAAGAATAATTATCTTTGAAATACAAGTTAAAGAAAATATTAAGTCAGACATGCATGTTAAATTACCTTGTTGACTAGCAGTTGTTTCATGACCATCCACTGGAACATCAACAGTTTCCTGACCATCAGTCGAGTTCCCTTGGTTTCCGATTGAATCATCCCTCTCATCTCTTTGCTCAGCTGCTTCTGCGGTACCGTTACCATTTCGACTTGTCTCACTTGTTTGACCGGTTGTTTTGTCCTGCAAAACAGAATAAGAATACATGCAAAAATTTTAGCTAAAACATAATAGTCTGGTGGTAGGTGGTGTTCATAAGGCACTTGCCATGAAAAAATACTCTTCAACAAGTATGTGCAATGCTACATGAGTTAGTTGGTCAACAGTCATAAAACTATCATCATCCAACTGCAAACGAGTGAAACCTTCAGATAATTTTTAAATTAAGTTTCAATAATGATGTAAAGCAAAGCACCTCACCTTATTGCGTAGCTGATTTAAATTGTGGAAGAATGTAGCCTGGGTTCCGACTTTATCGAAGATTGCTTTGATTTGAGTGTCCGAAAGCAACAGCAGAGTAGAAATGGAATAAACTTCTTGGTCTAAAACAAAGAGAATTATTATTGGTAGGTAATTGGCTGAGCGATTAGCGAAGCCAGTTACTCCAGTGGGGTTGAAAAGTTTTGTCTGTCTGTCTGTTTGTCTGTTTGTCTGTTTGTCTGTCTGTTTGTGTGTCCGCACTACTCCTCCCAAACGACTCGGCCGATCGAGACGAGATTTTGCAGGGTTGTTAGGTATATCCTTGGCTCGCCACACGCCAAAATTCAGCTCTTTATCTCAAATAATTTAGTCGTACCAACGAAAAAACACTAAAAAAACGGCAGAAAAAGTGCAACTTTTCAGTGACTTTATATTTTAGAGACATTTTTACATGGTTTCTTATGTTTTTGAAGTTCCTGATGACGAAAATGAAATCAATTCCGACCCCTGACCAAACTTTTAACTGCGAATTGGCTACCTCGGCCCGAATTTACTAACATAATCAACTTCGACCCTTCATCTTGAAAAAAGGGGGTCGACCGACTAAAAATTTTTATTGCAGATTTCGATAGGTCTCGGCAAGACCTTTTCAAAGAGGGGTCGGAAGGGGGGTCTAGGAGCCCGACTTCATTAGTTAGCCGAATCAGGATCTTGAAAAAAGGGGATCAACCGACTAAAAATTTTTATTGCAGATTTCGATAGGTCTCGGCAAGACCTTTTCAAAGAGGGGTCGGAAGGGGGGTCTGGGAGCCCGACTTCATTAGTTGGCCGAATCAGGATCTTGAAAAACGGAGATCGACCGACTAAAAAATTTTATTGCGGATTTCACGTGGTGCATTACTCAATACCTCAAAAATCCTTGAGACAGCTTGCCGGAGGCAAGCAGGGAAGCGCCGCAGGCCAAGGTAGGTGTAACGCCAGGCGTGGATTGTCGTAACTGGCGCAGCATCGCGAAGCCTGTTACGACAAGACACGGTCTGGCGTAAACCTACCTTGTTAGCACAATGATCAACATAAACATAAGCTAGGTGCAGGGTTAGGGCTGGGCCTAGGCTGAGCCTAGGCCAAGGAGGGGAATACCCTCCTATTTAAGTTCGACAGAACCTGAGTTTCAGGAAAGTTTAAATCATAACCAAAAGGAAACATGTAAGAGTGGGCTGTGCATGAAAGGATCGTGTCAAAATGAAATTAGGAGCAGCATTCACACCAGGAGGGCTGGGCTACAAAGATTCATAACCAGCACTTCGGCAATCGGCCAGCACAGCATGACTACAGAATGACGCAAACAGGTTAGGGTCGAAACTTGTCAAGAAGTGAATTACTAACAACGGTGCACATCTACATATAGTAACGAAAGCGAGGATAAAACTGGAAATTACTTTTAAATGACCGGATTTCTCACGTAAACGAAGGGCAACTCGACCACTTTGTTTCGTCACAGAAAGACAGATAACTCACCCTCCAGTCTGATGATGCAGGTTTCTGGGATTTTCCATTCCGTTAACAGGTTTAGCAGACTTTCTTCCATAATTGAAAACAGATTACCAGAACTTGGTCTGTAACTAAAAATACTTGCCAGAGGCAACAGGCTGCCCTGCCAATCTTAACCGGCCGGCACGAACCTGCTTGGCACCGCGTCGCCACAAGAACTGACGCCAAACGGAATTACTGCGCAGCCGCAACGCGCCCTAGCGGCTCTCGATGCATCCGCGGAAGGAAATAGTCCAACAAATTATAAGTCCGAATCGCGTATGTACCTCACTTTATATCACAGTTTTCAGTGCAATTGGCCAATTTAGTACCCTCATTTGCGTGGCCTGAAGAAAAAGCAAGTAGATAGAAACTCGCAGCTTTATATCATCCCCGTGTTTTCCTTACATTATCGAGCTAAGTTTCTTAGAACTCCCCTGCCGTAACTCTTAGCATCCGGTAACAAGTTCTTAGCTCCAAAGCTCGTATTTTAGATGTGGAGCAAATACATACTCCTAATTTTCTTTCAAAGCCTAGATAATCAGTCTGGGATGTAGTGCAAAAACTTAGCCATGGCGCAAAAGGAGTTAGTTTGGGAGCTAAGATCACTCTGCTAATGAAAATTAGCAATGAGTGCTAATCTATTTTTTTCCGTGGATTCGGTCAGAACAGATCTCTTTATTCAGTGCAGTCACACAGGCCAACAGGGCGCTACGCGGACGATCCGTAGCGCAGCGCGGCTTCCTCACGAGTGTGTCCCGCCGAGCGGGCGGCGGGACCGCTAGGCACGGCGGCGGCGGCGGCGAAGCGGCTCGGCACGGCCTGGCCGCGCGGGGCGGGTGTCGCCGACGGGTGCCTCGAGGAAATCCATTATGACCCCTGACCAAAGTGTCAACCACGTAGGGGCTACCCCGTCTGGAATATTCTAATTGGCTGAGCGATTAGCGAAGCCAGTTACTTCACTGGGGTTGAAAAACTTTTTCTGTCTGTCTGTGTGTGTGTCCGCACTACTCCTCCCAAACGGCTCGGCCGATCGGGACGAGATTTTGCAGGGTTGTTAGGTATATCCTTGGCTCGCCACACGCCAAAATTCAGCTCTCTATCTCAAATAATTCAGTCGTACTAACGAAAAAACGATTAAAAAAAAAAACGGCAGAAAAAGTGCAAATTTTTAGTGACTTTACGTTTATGAGACATTTTAACATGGTTTCGTATGTTTTTGAAGGTGCTAATGACGAAAATGAAACCAATTTCTACCCCTGACATGAGTTTTAACTGCGAATTGGCTACCTCGGCCCGAATTTACTAACATAATCAACTTCGACCCTTCATCTTGAAAAAAGAGGGTCGACCGACTAAAAAATTTTATTGCAGATTTCGATGGGTCTCGGCAAGACCTTTTCAGGGTGGGGTCGGAAGGGGGGTCTAGGAGCCCGACTCCATCAGTTGGCCGAATCTGGATCTTGAAAAAAGGGGGTTGACCGACTAAAAAATTTTTTGCAGATTTCGATAGGTCTCAGCAAGACCTTTTCAAAGAGAGGTCGGAAGGGGGCCTAGGAGCCCGATTTCATCAGTTGGCCGAATCAGGATCTTGAAAAAAGGGGATCGACTGACTATAAATTTTTTATTGCAGATTTCGATAGGTCTCATCAAGACCTTTCCAAAGAGGGGTCGGAACGGGGGTCTGTGAGTCCCCCTTCATGTATTGTGAAAATTGGTGCAACGGCCAAGTTTTGCACATTAACTTTGGCACATTGGGAACACAAGAGAGGGCCTCAGTCCTGATGTTATATATATCAATAAGTTTGCGCTATACCTCCACGGGGTGTGAGGAGCGAGGACCAAAGGCCCGAGAGATGGCCTCCGATTGGGCCAAGCCAGGTCTGGTGCGAGGGCCGAAGAAGGCCCGAGAAGAATCCGCCGGCAGGCCAAGCTGGTATCGGCCCCTGACGAACTGAATTGCCAGCGCAGCGAAGCGGAGCTGCCTATACTCGGTTTGACGGAAGGGCGGCGCGCCCTAGCTTGTATACTTCGACCATTCATCACGTAGTGCACTACTCATTGCCTCAATGAACCCTTAAAACAGCTTGCCGAAGGCAAGCAGGTAGCGCCGCAGGCCAAGGTAGGTGTAACGCCAGTCGTGCACTGCAAGAAAAAGTGTAGATAGTACAACAAAAGTACAACAAAAACTGTACAATAAAAGTACAACAGCGATTGTAGAAAGTACAACGAGAATTGTACAAACCACAACGAGTCCTGGACTGCACAGCACTCGTCATGCCGGTTCCATTGTACTTTGTACAACAATTGTACAACAATTGTAGTACTTTAAAAGTACAATAAATTCCTGATAAAAAATTTGCCAGTAATTTGTGCACTTTCGTTGAGGTCTTTTCTTGCAGTGTGGATTGTCGAAACTGGCGCAGCATCGCGAAGCCTGTTACGATAAGACACGGTCTGGCGTAAACCTACCTTGTGATATGATGATTCCTTTTCACCTTTCTGGTTTACAATTTCACCGTGCCTTCTCTTTGACCTCACCGTTCCTCTTTAAAGACCGTTCCTAAACCGTAATTATAACGCTAGTGGCCGAAAAATAATTAGCGGTACTTTTTCCGTATTAAATCCGAGATTTTTTCTGGCATTGAAGGAGCTTAAATCGCGTCCGGGATTTTGACCGCCTCCACCTGTTATCTGGCCCAACTGTGCCGGCGCAGGCGCTAGAAAGGCACGCTGGAGACAATCAACCAGTGCACAAGGCCTGCGTCGCTGGAACTGACCGCCCGAACATGGGAATGAGCAGCTCGGCAAAATCTCACAGATATTAGGACATAAAATATATTGCCTGACTTTGGAGTGGCATATCTCCGGCACGGTTTGTGATAAAAATCTGGGGTTGAGTTTTTTTGGATTCAGCGGATGTTTCTCCATCGGATAAGGCTGGTTTTAAAACTTTTTTTAAAATTATAAGTCCAAAATCCCAAGATTTGGGACCTTTTTAATCATTTTTTCGAGAAAAAGTGAAAAATAACTATCAAAAAAACGTCGTAGGTGGAATCTGAGGGCACGATCGTTCTCAATCCATTCTGATACTAGTCCCCGAATTTGAAGCTATTCGTACCAAAAGTCGCGAAGCTATAAGAAAATCCCAAATTCAATGCAAAAAGTCCCAAGAAAACTTAAGATCTCTATAATCTCCAAAATAATTTTTTTTTGGCTCTGAACTCCCACCTGGGGGGACTACTAACCACCAAAAAATCAGCGAAATCCAAGAGGGTCTCTGTAAGACCCTGCTTTTCTAAATTAAACCTGCTCAATCCATTTCGACCCCTGACCAAAGTGTCAACTACGTAGGGGCTACCCTGACTAAAATAATCTAATATGATATTCTTCGACCATTTATCACGTAGTGCAATACTTATTGCCTCAATGAACCTTAAAACAGTTTGTCGAAGGCAAGCGGGTAGCGCCGCAGGCCTAGGCAGGTGTAACGCCAGGCGTGGATTGGCGAAACTGGCGCAGCATCGCGAAGCCTGTTACAAGACACGGTCTTGTGTAAACCTACCCTGTTACGATGCGATAAGTCGAGTTCCGAACATATGCGAACCGTCCTGAGACGTAGAGGTGGGTGAGCAGCTTCCCAGTTTTCAGGTCCATACCGCCGAACGGGGCGCAACGTGGCGCGCTTTGATTAAATCGCCTTCAAAAGTGTCTCGCGAAGTGGTTTTGACGCAGCGTTGAGCCATCATAATACATAGAGAAGGATTATTTAAGAAAAAACAGGACCTAACATCAACCCCCTTGGATTGTTGCGTTTTATTTTGGCAAATAGTACATCTTAAAGGATTGCCAAAATTTTAGACCCCTAAGTCCTTTCTTGTGGATTTGATGCGGTTTTCGGCAGTCGGCGCAGAAAAGAACAATTTATATGATTAACATATTTTAAAAAAAAATATTTTTTGACCGTCCCCCCTTAAAATATCATTTTCGTGGCTTAAAGTGGGGGGTGGGGCGAGTCGCCCCTCTCGCACTTCCGGCGCCCTTTGGGCGTGAATCTTCCTAGGGGAAGAGAGGGTGGGGCAGTTACTGACACTTGAAAATTCTCATAGATCCAGACTCGCTCCTGAGATGCCCCGTTGCACTTAAGTAAAGGATGTATATCTTAGTTGAAGCAGAAACCAAATTTCGAGTTTTGCGAAAGCGGTGCCATGCAAAGAAAGCCTTAGTTTGATACCCCCAGAAGCCCATCACCTAAAACGCGTCCTTGAGTTTAGAGCCATATACCTTCCCCCCATTTAAGGGCTCCATCAAAAGTGATCATTGCCATTGATTACCCAATGATGCCACTTTATTTTCGCGACAAGACATCAGATACATTTATTCTACTTTCCATTATACTTGATCAAATGAAAAATGGGTGCCTGGGGCACTTATTGACAAAGCCTTAAAAATTTCGACACAGAACATAATTTGGCCACTCCTAAGACTTCAGGTTAGTTTCAAACATTGAATAAGTCATATTATAAGCGCATTGATATAAATTTAGAGCGTAGAAGTGGGCAAGAACCAGAAAACCTCGAATGTTGTTTAAACACTATAAAAAGATCCTCCGCGTCAAAACTCGCATAGCTCAGACTGAGACGCCGCCGCACACTAGGACGAAACACGAAAAAAGTACCGATAATTAAAGGAGCGCCCTCATCATGTCAAAATGTTCAAAAGGGGTATTTTGAGGATGAAGTACTAATTTCAGACAAAATCAAAAACAAACACTTTGCGATGTTACGCCAGTTTCAACAATCCAAGGTTTGTGTTCTCCTGGTCCTGTGGCACCAGCGTGCCTCCGTGCCTCCGAAAGGATTCTTTGCCAACCCTCGGCATTCTAATCAAAGTGTCCGCAAGTCGAGACAGCAACTCCTTTTGAGAAAGATTATTGAGGAAAAACAGGACTTTACATCGACCCCCTTGGATTGTCGCGATTTTTTTTTCTCAAGTAGTACTTCTTAAAGGATGAGGATTGCCAAAATTTCAGACCCCTAGTCCCTTTCGTATGGATTTGGTGGGCAATTTTCGTTTTCCTTACTGTTTCTACAGTAAATTTGGGTTTTTCTTGCTACGCAGCGCCTTATTGGTCTAGAGTCGTGAAATTTTGCACTCAGCCCTAAAATTGAACGAGAAAAACGATGAGCTCAACAGATTTGCGCTACAACAATAAAAGAAAGGCAATTTTAGGTCGAAATTTCGAAAATCTTACTTCAAAACATCCAAATTGTGGGTATTTGAGGTTTTTTCTCCTGATTGACACCAAAATTAGTACGCTTATGTTGAAATGTGTGTTGAATCTGATTGTCATCGTTTGGCTCGCTCCGCTCGCCAATGAAGCGTCTCATTTTGCTTTAAAGATGGCAAAAGTTGTGAAAAAACGGAAAATTGGTAAATTTTTGCTCGTAGCTCGCTTTGTTTGCTGGGTTTTATACTCTAGTAAACAAGTCTAAGCTATGTTGGGTTTTTGCCTCTTTAAGGTAGGCAACCCAACAAACACCTCTTCAAATTTCCCCCCCCCCAACCTAAAAGGACTTCCGGCGCCCCTGTTCACGCCGTTTTCAGATCTTCAAAAAAAAAATAATAAAAAATTGACGATGGTTCCTACGTGGATTAGTAAACAATCCTCGTTAGTTTATATCATAATGCTTCCTGATTGTACGTAGCTTATTCTTAAATGATACCAAGATACGCCGTGATTTTTCAAAGTTTTTTTCCGCAACATTTCATGTTAAGGTAACTTCGTGGATACCGGAGAACAATTTTGCAGTGTAGTCGCACCTTGTTGAGAGTTAAGCGAAAAAGTTGTTTTTGAGAAATCTTGTTTTTGTTGCAGAGGAGGTTCAATTGCACCAACGTACCGGCCCGACTTGGCCAGCTCAGGCACTTTCCTATCCTGCCCTACGGCCGATTTCGCGCACATCTGATCGCCCACTACATCAAAAGACCGGAAGTCAAGAAACCTCGAGGATGCATCAAAGTTATTGGTGACATTACTCAAAGATTCAATAAGCCAACCATTTAGATTTGGGGTACGCGCCGTTAGGTTCGGGCGCGTTGTAGCCGAGCGATGCGAGTAGGCAAAAGCCGCACTGCACTTCTGTGCCGCGGGCTTGCCAACCTGCCAAACTCGATTTGAAAATTTTGGTCCCGAATGGATCAATATTGGGTGACGTATCCCGCGCGAAAGGATCAGCAGTCAGAAGTGCATGTCTCAACCCGGGTGGAAGGATCTATAGTGAAACTGCAGTTAAAACTATAGTGTAAAAACTACAGTTCCTGAACTGTAGTTTTTGGTAACAACAAACTACAGAATTAGTGCAGTTTCAGTTTGCTTATTGATCTGTAGTTTGCTGTGTATGCAAACTGCACTCTAGCTGAACTGCTATTTGTTGAACAGGTATTCAGTACGATCTGTAGTTAAAAGTGAAGTTAAATTTGTTTTAATCCTGTAGTCTTCTACTGAAGATTAGCCTACACTTGTATCTTCACCACAATCTACAAAGAAAATAAAGTTTGTGCTCATAAATTTTTACACAATGACAAGCTAGTTGAAAGATTACTACAATTTGTAGTAATTTTGCGTTTTAGGCATGGTTTAAGATAAGTCAAGGACTGCAATCTGATATGAAGAAACAAAAACAATTAAATTGTGTAATTAGAATATAAAAATAGAAGGATTGAAAAGGAAATATTTTATAGTAATTTCAGAAATTTCTTTTAAAGTTTTCCCAGCCATACAGTGTCTTATGCTACAGTTTGTAATATATGAGCCTAGATAGCTACAAATGCGCAGACCAACAGTTTACGTAGAAATACTGGACGTAGGAGACTTTAAGAAGACTCGAGTAAACTTTAATTTAAAAACCTGCATGACTGCATGTAACCAATTCGTAAAAATGCTATCTGGTTATCTGTTTGATTATTTCATAACGTTCCATGTTTGTCAGGTATCATGTGACAAAGTATCGTGGAAATCAACAAACCACAAAATTTAGCCAGCTTGTCGTAGATGACAAACAAGGTATTGATTTCATTATGTCTGGGTCTGTGGATGTTAAACGCAACCAAAACCAGACAGCGTCTTGATCCAGTACGTCTCAGAAGTTAAAAAGGTAACGACTCCAGTCGCTGGAAAATAAGAGCTACAAGGCACTCAGAATTAAATCACTCCATAGTATCTTGGTTTTGAGGCAAACTCATTATAAATTACTTCTTGGATTAGCAGATCTCACTCATAGTACAGAGCAGTTTACAGTAAATCTGTAGTTTTATAGCAGTTGCAGTCTAGTTCCTGGGGATAGCGGGCCTTTCCATGTGGTCGAGTAGCCAAGCCCCTCACCACAAGGAAGCTCAGTGGTGCAGTGGTCAAGGCCTCTGCTTCACAAGCCAGGTGACCGAGGTTCAACTCCCGGCAACATCCAAACAAGAAACACAATTAACACAACATCAGTTACCTTAGGGGTGGAAGGGAGGAAAGGTCCCCTCAAAACAGGGTTCAAAAAGTAAAAATTTTGAATTTTGAACCAAATTTTGAAACTGCAGTCTTTTTTCTTTTTTAAACTAACCCTGAATGTGTAATTAAACTACAGTAAAACTGTACTTTGAACTATATAGTCAACTGATCTAACGACTGGGTCAAAAACTACAGTTGTCCGAAATAACTGGTACTTTTTTTGCAGTTTGACTATAGTTTACTACAGTTCAACTGTAGTTTAACACACTTAAACTGCAATTCTACAATACATTACACTCATTTAAAGTATAAAAAAAGTATTTTTAAATTATGTTAACCATTACAAAAAATCGATATTTTTCCAATGTAGTTTAAACTACAGATCCTTCCACCCGGGAAGTGAAGTCTCACAATGCTTTTCAGTGAAGCACAACTGCACAACAAATTCCATTCGAATGTTGTCGAATCCTCACCAATAAATGAAGTTCTAAGTTCACACAAAAAGCAGTCAAACCGCAGATGAGCAGTTGCAGGTGGTTTCTAGTCAGATTGCAGTTAACTGCACTTAAACTGCACTTAAACTGCAAGCAAAGTGCCGAAAAAGTAGTAGTTTTTTTGGGCCATTTCGCAGTTTGGTCCCAGTTTGTCCCTGTTCTTGGCAGTTCACTTGTGCAGTCCAAGTGCAGTGTCAATAATAATACTGAGCAATAGTACGAAGTTCACTTCAACACTAGTTTGGATTAAACATCGAGAGCAGCACCAAACTTCACTTCTACCACATTTCAACTTCTAAACTGAGAAACTGGAACTGAACCCGGGAACTGGCGCTCTGCCGTCCTGTCTGATTGACTGCTGGCATCGCTAGGAAGTGGTATATTGTCCATGCCTCTTGCCTTCAAGTATTCTGGTTCGGCATTGGGGATTGTGTACACCGTCATTGTAGCCATCATCTGCACTCGTCGACTAAAGCGGCCACAAGTCATTAATAGGATGGACGATGTGGACGTGTGTGTTATGATGATCGGCGACGACGGATAGGATTGTGCGTGCACCTAACCTCGTGGCCGACCGTGGACGCCATCGAGTCGCAACATGGAAATGCGTATTTCTCAACTTCAGTGTGATATTTTGTTAAATACTTTTAGCTAACGGATTGAGAAGATATTTACGAAGGCAACAGATGGAATCAGTTACAAAAAAAGTTTTGTTTAGAAACATAAAGTGGAAATACTAATTGGGGAACGGACACGACGCTCCAAGCACCACCTAGCGGCAGGTCTGTGAAACCTGACGTTAAACCCAGCGACTGACTGTGGACCATACTAGTGGCTTGGAAACAGTTTGATAAAGCCTATTTTGAAGTAGTAGGTTGCTTCACTTGAAGGAATTTAAAAGATTTATATCGTCATCAGACCCTGGCGTAAAAAGGCTTCCAGATTGCAATAAGAAATGCCCCTTTTACACCTTCTTAAATGACTTAAAATATAATTCACGGATGTATTCCTAATTGACCTAATGACTGTACATGCCATGTGCTTATCTATACTCTTCACGTGTAAGCAAAGAACAGTTCAAAAGTATACTTGCAAACACACCTTGCATCTGAAAGTAAATTGGATTTGAGTTGCCGTTTAAACTGCATTTTAGAATGTCATGATAGACTGCAGTCGGATCTGGCAGGGAAAATACACTTAAAGGACAGTTTGAGCCCATTGCCGTGCACATGCCCGACTGCAGTAGACACTACAAAGTAGATTACTCTTTTTATACAATTAAACGGAAGAAACAAACTGCAGAAGTGAACTACAGATGAGCCACTGCAGTTTCAACCACAGTTGAACTACTGATCCTTTCGCGCGGGATGGGTCAAAGGAAAATTTGGAGGTCATTTTCGTGGTCAGCACACCGGAAACAATGGAAAACTCGACTTGAGAATTTTGGTCCCAAAGTACCTAATTTGACATGAAAATGTAAATCTGAAGTCACATAAGAAGTAATTTTTGTGATCAGCACTCCCAAACCTGCTGAAATAGGGATTTAAAATTTCCGGAAAAATTCAATCTTTCCGAAAAAAAAAAAAACGGATAAAAACGTTTTTTCCTGGTAAAATATGGAAAAATTCAAAAAAACTGGCTTTAATAGAAAAGTTATTGGTTTAAAATGTTTTTTGGTGTTTTGGGCATTTTTAAACAACTGCTCAATGGTTTTCATAGTGTAACATTGAATTATTTATTCAAAATTTGTTAGTCAAAGACCAGAGATCAACCGAACACAAGGAACAAAGCTTAAAATCGAAGCAAATCACATAGTACATCAGTCTTTAGTTTCAGTATAAACTAACTAGACCAGGATTAGACTAAGGAGATCGACGAGTTGAGCGCCTCAGGGTATCTTCACGAGGTGCAGCAAGAGCAGGATTGGGGCGAGCACGCGTTGGTCGAGCCACTGGGGTCAGGTTCTCAGCCGGGACACGGCCTTCATGTGTGCGTTCAGCTTACTTCTTTCTGATCTTGAACGCCGTCGTCACCGTCTAAGGGAGAGGGGGGCACATAGCGACTGAAAATATCTTTTCGGTCCTGCAGGTGTGTTAATGGATACTTGCTCATTTCCAGTTGTCAGAGTCATACAAAACCCTTCCAGAAGCTTAATTAATAGTGAACCTTGCAAATGTCACTATTTGCCCCACCCTAGGGTAAATAGTGACACTAGTCCTCAACATCACAAAATTGTTATAAAATACTCCTAAGTGTTTTTTAAACGTTTACAGAGTATTCTCAGGGTGTAGAGCCCTTCTACGCCGCATTCTCGCGTCAAAACCAAATTTAAACAAAACACTCTATATTTTAGTACTAAAGGAGATATGTTTAACTGAAAAACCAAGGCAATGACATGGTTGAATGTTGCACACTGTATATCCATTTAAACATGCCAGGAAGTGTCAAATTTGAAGCGGATTTATTTCACTTTTAAATGGATTTAAACATTTGTCACTATTTGCCCCATGAGTAAAAGTTAACTATGCAACTTAACCTCCTTCATTAAGGTGGACTGATTCATTACATTTTTGGTCAACATGACGTATAAACATGTAAAGCAACTGGAAAAATTAGTGATGGGCCTTCAAATATCAATAAAGACTTGCTACAGGACTTCTACACTGGGTGTCAAAATTAGCGTTACATTTCAACTCTTCTTCGCCATTTCAACGGAAATTAAGGTAGGGGCTTCCAATTTGGTAGGGAGGTACCTCAAGGGGTTGTACAAACACCCCTTAAGCGGCGAGACCCGAACCCACCCCCTTCCTGCTTTTTCCACCCTCCGCCTACAACCCTGTCAAATTTCGGCTCTTTTCCCTTGATTAAAAGGTCGTTCCGGGTGTCGCAGGGAGTTCAAATTTTGTCAGCCGGTTCATTTTTAGCTCCTCTCTCGAACGCGTTAAGAATCAACCCCCTACCTCCACCCGTTCGGGCGCTACAGTAAAATCCACCCCTGGGGGGATGGGGAGTAATTTTTTTTCCAAAAATTCCGATGGTTGGGGGTTGTAACGCTTGCCTCCCCGGTCACAATGAAACTGTTTCCAAGTCGCTAGCACCCCTAGGAGACCGCCTGCCACCGTCAAAATGCCATCCCTAATTTTCAATTACCGCCAAATTTCTCAAAAAGGGCCCGATTATCGTCACAAATGGAACGAAACGTTAGGGAATTGTTGATTCGATCGAGCCCGGTCGAAAAATCCGCATGTGCACTGTCAAAAAAGCTTTTACTGGGGGTTGCTACCCTGTGATGTTTTCAGCAATTTCTCATCCCTGAGGTTGAGCACAGACATGCAGATGATTTGAAAAGCCAAACAAACTTAGTGAGGAACAATTTTGGACAAAAATGCCGGATTTTTATTGTGTTTTGTGGTCTGCCCCTTGCTGCCTGAGTTTCATTATCAGTCAGGGAATCGTCGCGGATGAAGGAGACTCAGAATCAACTTGCCTATGTGCCAAATTCTTCAACAGGTTGGTGAAATGAACCAGGGGACCTAGTCTGTGCAGAAGGGTTAGTTGGAAGTGGTTTAGTGCTCACTGCAAGAACCGATTTCCACTTTTTGACCCAAAACATTAGCTTTTAGGTTAGATAATGGTAAATGTGCCCCGGCATTGCAAGAGAAGTGAAATGTCCAACTTAAAATGATGTTGGGTGGTCAATGCCAAGTCAAAAAGTGATTTCAAGAACCAAGACGAGCACTTTGGTTCATGCCGGAAAGGTTTCGGTTCATGTTTTGGGTGAAAAAGCATAAAAGTTGGACCGATCAGGTGTAAATAAGCTGGGCCGGATTTGAAATTTTGTGGGCATTATCGGCCAAGGATAAGTAAGTTTTGGGCCAAGAGTCGTCAAGCTTGAGGCACGGCGTATTTTTAGTAGCTCTATTTTACTAAAATTTTCATCGTATTTTCTTAATATTTTGGAGGTTTTATGACTTTTTCAAAAAGAATTCTTTTTTCATGAGTAGAGTAGTCCTTAGTGATGCAAATGACTCCTGGGGGTCCTGATTCCATCAGGGATAGCCATTCGCCAAGCAATTCTTTACATCCAATAAAACAAAATTTCCAAAACCTTCAAATTGCTCCAAAATCTAAACCCTTTGGAGTAGATCAAAAAAAATTATCTTGCGACTCAGGGGACCACCCTGAGTGGATAGACGCCCCTGTAGACTAAATCCGTCACCATCGAATTCGGGGGCTGTGGTGATTTGGCGTGGAATTACCCAACAACGGTTCAGGCCCACGTGCATCGAGGTGCCGTGCCTGTACTTGCCAGTAAGCGGCCCCCAGGTCCACGCCGAGCCACTAGAAAGCCCACTACTTGACGCAGGCACGCACGCGCACCAAGGGCGCTGGAAGTGGGGTGGGGGTGGGGGGGGCGACTGCCCCCACTTTTAGCCACAAAAATGATATTTTAAGCTGGGTAGAGGGAAAAATGATAGCAAAGTTGCAAATCCATGAATATTTTGCTACTAGCTCGCTTTGCTTGCTGGTTTTGTTCATTTTCTTCCGACAATTTCACCCTTTGGCTCGCTCCGCTCGCCAATCTAGCGTGTCATTTTGCTCTGAAGATGGTACAAGTTTATGAAAAAGCAGAAAATATGTGAAGGTTTGCTTCTAGCTCGCTTCGCTCGCTGCGTTTTGAACTCAGATTAACAAGTGTAAACCGTTTTAGGGTTTTGCCCCTTAAAGGTAGGCAACCCAACAAACAACTCTTTTAATTTTCGCCCCCCCCCCCCCACACCAGAAAGTACTTCCGGCGCCCCTGACGCTCACGAACTACTGAAAGAGTACAGGATTTTACCTCGGATCTCCTCAGAATGTTTCGAATCCAATCGAATCTAGGCTTTAAATTGGATAATCAAATCAAACGCCAAGTTCATTGAAATGGTAAGTTTTCAATGGACAAGTAGCTCGCGTCATGCGAATGAATTGGGAGACGAAGCCCGAGGCCAGGCAGGATTAGCCACGGTCCGGCGAGCTTCGAGGTCTGCTTTGCCTGCTTGCATGACGCTGCAAGTCGCTGGTCGCCTTGTTCACGGTGCTCATGGTGTTCAAACCGCGCGGCGAGGTTCCGCTGCCGGCTCCGCCGTTCTCAGAGCCCCTGGCGAGCGTGTGGTAAGCAACCCACCTCTCACCTCTGCCGAACAGGGGGCCTACCCACCAGGGCGGCTGAGTGCCGCTTGCCACGCCACCCGAGACGCCACCACTTCGCGAACCCACGAAAAGCGCGCGATAGTCGCGGCGCAGACTCACAAAGACTGGCCGCGACCCGTTGACAGGAATTATTGGATACCAATGCGTCCGTGTTGGCTATGCACCACCAGAACAGACACTCGAAAGTACGTCATTTGATTCTGCTAGCGAATCGACGATAACGGGGTACAAGAAAAATGGTTTTGTTTGAAATATTTTATTGCTGAGCTAGATCTAAATCTATTTTTTAAAAAAAATAAAATCTAAACAGCTCAGCCTACATTCCTAGTGACCCTCCCGTGAGAGATGCGCCAGGACTGGCCCTGGTATAAAGTGGTCTGCGCGCACGCCGTGCGAGGCTAGGTATGAGAATCAAAACCGTGAGGAGTTCGGGACGGAATGTGACGTAGACGTAGGCAGGAGCGGCTGAGCAGTGGATGTGGAAATCGAACGGATGGAAGATTATACTATTATTTTTTTAGTTTTTCAAGAATAAGAAGTAAGTAAAGGTATTTGATTGTTTAAATTGTCTGCTCAACGTTCGCAACATGACTACTCCGCAGACCACCGTTCTCATACCGTAGCCTCGCACAGGGTCATTCTCGAGGGTCGGCCGAGCGGTTTACACCTGACCAACCACAGCGCTGGATTTTCGATGGTCTGGCGCATCTCTCACGGGAGGGTCACTATACATTCCACAGCGGTGCGGACTTCCGGGCTGAGACCAGCGTAATGGGATGGGAATTCGACCCGGCTAGCTTGCCAACTTAAAAAAAGAAACTTGTAATAAAATCCAGTATGTAATATTAAGATATGAAATGATATACATAAATAATTGATCTTCGTTGCTGTGGATTATGTGTTGAATCTTGTGGTCACAGGATAATCTTGACGTTATCTCAAATATTTTAAAACTTGTGCAGAAGACGACTTGAATTTTTTTCGTTAGGTTGGCTGTTGTTTGCTCTGTGTCTGCGATGCAGACGGCCTGGCGGCCTACCCAGCAGGCGCTCCTGGGCCACGCGCGTGGTGCTTAGTCCTCCGCTAGGCGTCGGGCTGGAGCCAAAAATAGGCTTATTTTTTAGGCGTTGTTTTTTTTTAAAACCTTACATGATCGTTGGATAGTGGTATATAGAATCTAGATGCATGGAATTTAGTTAGTTTCCATAAACTGTACCCCCCAACTCCCTACTCACTGATTTTACCCCCTCATGTAGAGGCAAGAAAAAAGGGGCGGATCCGGGTGAAAAACTCGAAAAACGGGGGGGGGGGGACGGGAAGAAGCCTTTTTTCGGGAAAAATCTTTAAACGAAAGTCGTAGATCTCGTCCAGGGGAACCAAAGCCACCCTTTTTCGGGATTTTAGCTTCGACCGTTTTCGAGAAATCGGGGAAAAACGGTGCCGGGGCGTAGCGGCGCGTAGTTGCGATTTTTCTTTTCCCGAAAACGGGCACAAGGAGTCGGAATTGATGGGGGGTCAAAGCGGGGCGATTGTAGGCGGGGTCGAGCCCCACCGCCCGGCGAAAACGGATTTACGAAATCTCGAACCGTTTTCGAACGGGGGCCCTTTTCCTAACGCCGAAACTCGGCACTCGCGCTGTGACGTCATCCACCGTTCGATCTCGTTCATCTCATTCGTATATTGCGTCTGGACGAGATCTACCACTTTCGTCTGAAATTTTTTTTCATCCGAGGCCTTTTATAGCGCCACCCCTGGCGGCTCGGCGGCGGCGTGGCGCTGGCTGGGGGTGGAGACACTGCGGAACAAAACTTGGTCGCTAGCGACGGGGCTAGTGACCCTCCCGTGAGAGATGCGCCAGGACTGGCCCTGGTGTAAAGTGGTCTGCGCGCACGCCGTGCGAGGCTAGGTATGAGAATCAAAACCGTGAGGAGTTCGGGACGGAATGTGACGTAGACGTAGGCAGGAGCGGCTGAGCAGTGGATGTGGAAATCGAACGGATGGAAGATTACACTATTATTTTTTTAGTTTTTCAAGAATAAGAAGTAAGTAAAGGTATTTGATTGTTTAAATTGTCTGCTCAACGTTCGCAACATGACTACTCCGCAGACCACCGTTCTCATACCGTAGCCTCGCACAGGGTCATTCTCGAGGGTCGGCCGAGCGGTTTACACCTGACCAACCACAGCGCTGGATTTTCGATGGTCTGGCGCATCTCTCACGGGAGGGTCACTAGACGGGGCCATCCAGTGACGCAGCCTAGCACAGTGGTCAGTGCGCTCGGGTGTCATTGTTTTTCTTGGCTAAAACGGGTGATATCTGTCACGATAGGGTAAGATCTGTCGCGATAGGGTAAGATCTGTCACGACCCCGTTAGGTTAGGTTAGTATGGGTTGGCCCTGGTGCTACCAGCCGCGCACCTATCCAGCCCTGATGAGTCAGGTCCGCCAAAAGGCCCGGCCAACGCACCAAGATGGGGGGGGGGGGCAGAGGCCCCCACCCCCCTGGCGAGCGAAGCGAGCCATAAACACACAAAGAGATATATAAATAAAATAGACACCCCCAAGGAAGGCGGGCCCTGCACCGGGGGGGCCTGGGGGGCGTAGCCCCCCCAGCGAGCGGAGCGAGTCAATATAAGTATACATCTAATACTCTAAATTGCATTCAAAGTTTGTTGTAATCTGGTTTACATTCAAACTTTTGTCTACTTTCGAAGCGCCGCAGGCCAAGGTAGGTACACTCCTAGCTCAGCCCGACACGTGCCCCACGTGCGCGTACCTTGTTACTATGTGCAGAGGATGAATTGCACTTGAGCTATACACCACGGGACCTCAGAAACACAGTCATGGCAGTTCCTCCTGCGCTGCTGCAAAGCTCCCGTCAACCGGCAAAAATGGTTGAACTGTTGCAGCTTGCCAGTGCAGTTTGTAGCGTAGTGAGTTTTTGTTAGGTGTGTGTGGGTGTTTGTGTGTGTGCGCGTGTTTGTCGGTGTTCTGTGTACGCATGCGTGCGCGAGTGCGAGTCCATCCGGGCCGTATTGTCCACGTCCACACCGCTGACCGTATGAAACAACGGCATGTAATCACCAGTAATTCCCCTCTGCGCTTTGTTTGTTTGCAGCGCGCTCTGGCTAGGGATTTAAAATTACCGGTAATTTTCAATCTGGACGGTAAATTACGGTAACATTGGTTATTTACCGTCATTAACGGTAAAATTCGATCTAATGTTTATGTGCACTTTTGCATATGAACTGTTCATAATTTGTTTTCAAAGGGAATTTAAGACTAGCGGAGTGTTTTAAAAGGCATATGAAAGTGGTTGAGACACTTTTATTGTCAAATATTCATGCCTCTGAGCACTTTGAGTAAATTTCTGCGGTAAAAACATCAGGAAGGTTAGGTTAAGTCGAAAATTACCGTAATTTACCGATTTTCGCAGGGTAACCTACCGTTAATTACCGGTATTTTACCCATTCTTACCGGTAAGTTTACCAGGCTTTAAATCCCTAGCTCTGGCACTTTTAGTTGGGAGAAACGGTAACGGAATACCGCTGAAACAGTAAACAACCTAAAAATGTCCTTAAAATTTGTATTCTATGATTAGCGCAGTGGCGGGGTGTCTAAGGCGACGGAATTCCGCACTGGTCGTTCGTGGGTGGCTACGCCAAACCAACATGTCTCATGACAGAGATGCCCGGGAAGCAACATATCGTCCACTCCTCTCGAACTATCTTTGACATAGTGCTCCGCATGCAGTGCAGACGTGATAGGTCGCACTCGCGCAGCGGGACAAGGGCAAAGAGGTCCGCTAGTGGGCCAGCATCTCAAGTTTGTGCGCGGCGGAGCCCCTGGTGGCCGGGGTGTAGGCAGCCCACCAGGCACCTCTGCCGAACAAGCTGCCCAGCGCCGGGCCTTTTTCAGCAAGCGGAGGCATCAGTCAGCTGCTTTTTGCAATGCTGCGAAAAGCACCGCGCTCAGCAAAGTCCGTGCTTTGAACAGGACTACCTCAACGCCTGAGATGGCCACACCTGGTATTCGGCACTGTCATATTCTTACGCTAAAACGGTTTGCGTAACATACGTAAAAATGCAAACACTCTAGAAACTCAAGAGAGTGCATGGCATGCTCCACCTGGGAGTAAACCTCAAAGCACGCTCCAGCGTGGAGAGTACCTGCAAGCATGCTCTACCCTGGAGCATGCATGACAAGCATGCTCCAGGGTGAAGCATGCTTGCAAGCACTCTCTAGGATGAAGCATGTTATTTCCTTGATGTGAAGCCTTTCAAAAGCATACTCCATCCAAGGGAGTGCTTGCAAGCATGCTCCAGGGTAGAGCATGCTTGCAAGCACTCTCCACGCTGGAGCGTGCTTTGAGGTTTACTCCCAGGTGGAGCATGCCATGCACTCTCTTGAGTTTCTAGAGTGGAGGCGGGTCAATGAGCGGTGCCGGATGGGTATGTTCAGACTACGGAGTAGGTGACTTGCGCGAGTGCTTCACATGTCCCACCTAGAGTCCTATAGTGGGAGAGAGACGCCACCCATATCCAGACATCCGGATGCACAATTTTCCGTAGTTGGGTAAAAAGTGGTGCAATGTGGCAACATGAGACGGCTGCGCTACTGCCACAAAAGGCCTTATTACTGGCAAAACTTCTAAACCGTTAAAGTTAGAGGTGCATAGTGAGCGAGCCGATTGTAGCTTGGACTGAGAACTACAATCGGCTCGCTTACTATACCCATCTAACTTGAACGGTTTAGAAGCAATAAAAGAAATCAGCCCTCGGACCCACCCGCTGCCGGCAGAGTCCTGCGCATCCCTGCCGACCGGCAATCTGGCACCGATGGTACGAGTGGAGCCAAGCCGAGCCCTTAGCCGCGCGGGCCGAGCCGAGCCAGGGAGACACTGGCTCGCTGCAAAGTACGGCAAACTACGCGCAGCACTGGCCGCGCGTGCGCGCTCACGCACTGGCAGTGGCGTCTCTCTCCCACTATAGGGCTCTAGTCCCACCTAAGCAATGTCAAGTGGCATTCCAAACTGTGCCAATCCTTTAACTGCAGGCGTGTATGGTGCTTTAGGTTTCCTTGTAGGATGGCTGTTCAATTGTCGTCACAAATGGGATTGATGACGCTACAGGAAGCCGATGTGAAGCATATTCTGAAGGGGCAGCGGTGGAGTTACATCGAGTGTTCCTTCGCCGGTTTCGAGTCCCCAGACGATCAGTGTCCGATTCAAATATTAGAACTAAGTTTTATGTTGAAGGGTTTGCAGACAACCCTACCCTTTACCTTTGTTGTACAAAAACCAAATTTGTTAACGCTGGGGAATGGAGAGTTGCAGCGTAGAATTTATGCAGTTAATGGTATCTCTGAAAAGAGCGGTTCGTACAGTTTCGGTTATGTAGCTCAATTGTTCGTAGACTTGTGTGTTTGCAGTAATACTCATTATATTTTCGTAAATATTTGGCTCTGCTTCAATCCGCTTGTGGATACCATTTCCTCCGCGTTATTAATTTAGCTAAAGAGAAAATTTTGCGAGCGGAGTGTGAGCAGAGTATAAAACCCGATTTCCGCGCGTGCCGGCAGTATGATGTTATGCGATCCGACTCGAAGTGGTATTGCGCACAGGCTCGTGTTTTGTATATGTTCACCGTTTTGAATGAATTTGTCTGGCATGATGGATGATTCCCTGACTACTGATCAAATAAATTGTAATTTGTCTTCAAACCTGTTTACTTCTCCTTATTTTCATGGTGTCTTTGCACTTGACGAACTACCTCATTCTTATTTAAATACTCGCCCTTTGTTGGTTGTATGTAATACCGCTTATTCTCGATCTGATGGGGAACATTGGATCGGTTTCTTCTTATCGCAAGATTCGGTAGAATTCTTCGATTCTTATGGTAATCCGCCTTCTCATAAAAACTTTTTAGATTTTATCGCCGTCAACGGGGGTTTATCTGGTTATAATACTCGATGTTTACAAGGCTTGACAGCAACTACTTGTGGGAAATATGTTGCAACTTATCTATTCTATAGATCTTTAGGTTTTTCTCTCAATCGATATTTAGATATATTCCCGCAAGATCGATTTGGGGATAAAATTGTTAAAAAACTTTATACAAAATGTTTCAAACCTTCCAATATGAAGGGCGGGCAATCCTGCAAGTCTTTCGAAAAGTATATAAGCAAGTAGGGTTGGTTCGACTTTCAGTTTATCTTTCGACATGCAAGCCGTCATCGACTTTGTGGGATTCCAAACCCCTGACGGAGAGAATTATATCAAGGAACTGGCAATCGTTGACGTCGAGCGAACTAGACTTCAGCATTTTATTTTTAAGGAACCTAAATCGTGGGCAGATGTGGAAGCAGGCGTTAAACCAGTGTTGTTATCGCAGACTGTAAATAATCATGGAATAAGGTGGGAGGACGGGCAAATTCCGTATTCTGAGTTGGAAAGTACGCTAAAAGAGATTTTGTGCGGATGCACCGCAGTATATGCTTTAGGTGCGGACAAATGCGAATTGATACAGAAGTTATCAAGACGTACTGTCAACAATCTGCAATCAGAATTCAAAGCACCGAGAGCACTCCAAAATGGATTTAGAGGATCTCATAGCTGCTTCCACCCCTGCCACAATAGTACATTATACAATTGCGCATTAACCTCGGCTATTTCGCTTGCTGAGTGGTTGTATTACTATAGGTCGTATTTGCTAAGTAAATGCGTGCTTGGTCATGCAGCCGCGTCGGACGATATGGCCGCAGGTAAATGCGCTTGTTGTTAATGTCCTGGCTGTCTACCACTAACTGAAACTGTAAACAACAATGTAGAAAGAAAATAAAAAAATAAAAGATCGAGGAGGCGGAATTTGAAACGGTTGTCCGTCACTGTTAACTGCGAGGTTGGGGCAGTTAACTCAAAACAATAAAACTTTTGTTTGATTTGAGTGTTTGATTTTGTTTCAGATGGTACAGTTGGGTGCAATTTTGTGGACGGAAAGCGCGATTGAGGGTGTAGTCGAAGAGGATGGCGTAAATATCCTCACGTTTCAATCTCCGCCAAATCTGTCGTGGGAGGGTCTCTCAACAACCTTTGCTCGGCTGATGCAGGTTATGTTAGACAATAATATGGTTTTGTATAATGTAGAACGAGGGGATAACTTGGTTTGTCTCCAATATCGAGACAATGTTTCCTTCCTCCATGAAATGGATGAAGGAATCGAGGTCGATGGAATCGATCGTATCCAGGTCTCTGTGTTTAGTACTAAATCTGTTTTATTAGTTTTGTATAATGATTTGGAAGATAGTGAGGATGTTAATGTAATTTCCACGACCGATTCTGTTTTCGAATTCTTTACAAATTTTGCCGTTAGTCTCCAGTGTTTTATAACTTTAAAGCATAACATCATTCTAATAGTGGAAGGTGGACTGGGAGAGTTTACTATATTGACTTCACAAACTTGATTTCAGATGGCTCAATCATGCGCGACTTTTACAGCCACTCCGCAGCATTTCGATTTTTATTGCCGTAATTCCTTTTTCATGACACACCGCAAGTCAACACCGCAAATCCGGTTTTTTAAAATAATTTTTTATCCGATCTTATTCCTCTAAAGTTGACGGCTGTTAGAATTTATCTGGCTAACATTGTCGGAGTACTGTTGTGCGTTTGGCATTTCACCGAAACTCTAGCAGACAGCACATTAGGAGTTGATGTTGCTCAATACGACAGTGCTAGTGTCGTTTATATGATAAAGAGAGGAAGGTGTTACTTGCATATTTATAAAAATGATGTACCCGTCAAAAGAATGATAGCCCGTGACCTATCCATGAACGGATGTTTAACGACAATTTCAGAATACTCTCAATTTGCTGCGTCACATGGTCTTCTTTTACATTCAGTTCGTTTAGATTGTTTTAGTTTTCGAATCAATTTTAAAAAGGGACTTACGGCGGCAGAAGAATAAATTCAAAATTCTATAAAGGACATTGCCAAAACGATTGGAGCTGGTTGGAGCAAGATTGGGGGCGATGCGGCTGTTGATTGCACCTGCGATCCAAACCGTCTGCGTTGAAGTGACCGAGTTGGTGACAACAAGCCAGCTGTGATGAAGCTGTGATGAAGAGATACTACATTTGCGGCTCCTTATATTAGGGAATGATTCCTGCAATAAACAATATTGATTTTGAAACGGCTTTTTATTTCCCACCTTTCGAGTTGTCCGCACGCAGTGGATGGAGTTTAATGATTGAGGATAATGTGCTGCCTACCTGTCGGCGGATGCGGGGACATGGCGGATTAGAGTGGTTCTACCGGAAATGAGTAATGATCGTTTGAATCGGCATATCACATACTACTCTGACGCACTGTGTAACGGCATCTGAAAGCAGATGATAATTTTCCTGCACTTTTTGCCTTCGCCCAGCGTTTTCTGCTGTAACGCTGCTGTAACGATCTGCTGTAACGATCTCAATAGTTTGCAATCAACACAGTGTTCGTCAAGGGTTCTACAGTGCTGCTAATTTCAGATATTCTGTCTCACTGCTTGGGGGCTCGCATCCTGAGAGTACTAGCTAACTGACACATTATCTATATTGAAATTCTGTTTTGTTATACAGGGTGATTCCCAATACTTGGTACAAAAGCAGGAGGCTGATTCCGTTGGCCAAGGGGATCATATTTCACCCTTTGAAGTAGTGGGTGCAAATGCACCGTTTCCGAGATAATGGGGCGCTAGTAATTCGTCATTGCGCGCGCGACGTTGGCCACCATCCACAGGGAGGCGTGTGGAGGGCTGCCTACCTCTCGGGCGGTCTGCTAGGCGCTACCGGCCGGCTGGTCTGCGCCGCCGGCGGGCGAGAGCAGACGACACCTTTACCGCATAGAGGCTAGCCTAGCACTGCAGCCGGAAGCCGGAACACACACGCAACCACAGCCGAACTGACTTAAGACCTTCGTGTGGTTGTGTGTGGGTTCCTAGTTCCGGCCGCAGCGCTAGGCTAGCCTCTGTGCGGAAAAGGTGTCGTCTGCTCTCGCCCGCCGGCGCCGCAGACCAGCCGGCCGGTGGCGCCTAGCAGAGGTGGGGATTTCAGGCTTTTTCGACCCACCGCGCCTGGCCGCCAGGCGGCCTCTCCCGGCTGCGACCGACCGACGCCTAGCCGGCCACGGCCAGGGACCGACCGTCCGAGCGCGGCCTCGGTCGCAGAGCGGCCGACCGGAGTCGGCCGGTTAGCGACCGACGCGGCCGCCGGCCGCATGGGCCCGGGCTACCCAGGCTGAGGCCGCGCGGCCCAGCACTGGCTGCGGCTCGGTGGCGCAGGCAGGCAGAGCAGACGACGCATGCGTGTCGGCGGCGCGCGGTGAGGCGGCGCGGGCAGTTCGAATTCGAAAAAGTACACGCACCTCGTGCGTGGCACACCGGGTGGGACGTATATTTCTTTTCGCTGCGATTCTATTTAAGACTGGTATGGTGTGGAAGGGGCCAGCTCCATGAGCTTGTGGGTTCAGAATGGGCCGTTAAATAATCTCGTCATGCTGTATTTTCTTCACCCCAGAGAAGTGGCTGGCAGAGCGAGGCGCTCCCAAATCCAGTCCCCTCCCTACCCCTCTCACCCTCGCGTCGTCTGCTAGCCATGCACAGAGGTAGTGGCTGCTCTGCTATGCTAGCCGCGCTGGTAAGCGGGCAGCAAGCCAGCCGAACGCAGCCGGCCGGCCGGCGTTCGACTCCACCGGCCGGGCCGGCCGTACCTCGGTCGCAGAGCGGCCGTGGCGGCCGGGACAGGCCGGGGTGCCGACGGTGGCGTCGGGGTGCATCCCGAAGCCAGCCGGAGCGTTCGGCTGGCGTTGTCTGTCTCTCTCGCACACTGACTCGCGGCTGAGTCGGTCGGAGCGGTCGGCCAGAAGCTCCGAAAATTCCCAGCTCTGGCGCGTAGCAGACGACGCTGCCCGCGCGCGGCAGACCGGCCGAGAGGTAGGCAGCCCTCCACACGCCTCCCTGTGAAGGGTGGCCTAGGTTGCGCGCGCAATGACTAATTACTAACGCCCCATTATCTCGGAAACGGTGCATTTGAGCCCACTACTTCAAAGGGTGAAATCGGCCTCGATGCTGAGCTACTTTTATTTGTTGATCCAATTGCATTTATGGTAAACCTTTTGAATGTTTGAAGCTTCGTGTCTCGGAATGTTATGCGAACAAGTGTTGTGTATCCTTTAGTGTTAATGGTAATGTTAGGTAGGTAACATGTTCTGAATAGTTGCCTTGTGTGACAGATGTTACTCTACTCGTGACAGATCTTTCCCTACTCTCGACAGATTTTATTCTCAAACTAAATGGTCCAACCAATCCTAACCTAACCTAACGGGCTCGTGACAGATCTTACTCTACTCGCGACAGATCTTTCCCTACTCTCGATAGATCTTATTCTCAAACTAAATGGTCCAACCAATCCTAACCAAACCTAACCTAACCTAACGGGCTCGTGACAGATCTTACTCTACTCGTGACAGATCTTTCCCTACTCTCGACAGATTTTATTCTCAAACCAAATGGTCCAACCAATCCTAACCTAACGTAACGGGCTCGTGGCGTGTGGTACTACCACTATGGACTATGGAGCTTAGAGTATGGAGCTTGGACTATGGAGCTTGGACTGTAGAGCTTGGATCGTAGAGTTTGGACTATAGAGCTTGAACTATAGAACTTGGACTATAGAGCTTGGACTATAGAGCTTGGACTATAGAGCTTGGACTATAGAGCTTGGACTATAGAGGTTGGACTATGGAGCTTGGACTATAAAGCTTAAACGATTGAGCTGGGACTATAGAGAATGGACTATAGCGGTTGGACTATGGTGCTTCGACTATGTATACGCATATGAATATAGTAAAAATAAACAGAGGAAGATACCTCTAGTAAACTAAAGGTATCGGGGGGGGGGGGGGGGGGTCGGACAATTGGGCTATTCAAAATCCCAAACAGGGTGCTTCGCTTCGCTCAGCAATGATCCCCTTGGCCTACGGAATCAGCCCCCTGCTTTTGTACCAAGTATTGGGAATCACCCTGTAGTGTATGTTCATGGTATCATCTGCGAAATATGGAACCTCGCACAGCGCCACAAAAACAGCTCGGAGTCTCCACCCTCCCACCCGCGATGGACTTGCCTGGTATTTGCAGTTTTCAAGGCTAAGGCTAAATTGGTGCAGAGAGTGGTGAGTGAGGAGGCGGTGGTGAGCTCGTCTCGCCGGAATGCCCCCCAAGGCACCCACCACCACCACCACCACCACCGTCGCCGACTCTGATCAGGTAGAGAGAGCCTCCACGCTCATTTTCTTACGATGATTTTTATACATAATACGATGATTTGTCACCGTAAGGTATGCTTAAATTTGCACATACGTAATATGCATAGTTGTGTACGTAAGATAGCATGATTTAGCGGTATGATGCATGATTCGTACATAAGGTACGTATGATTTCATCGTAATACGCATGATTAGGCGTAAGGTACGATGAATTTTATTGTAGTATGTATGCTCTAGAAACTCAAGTGAGTGCATGGCATGCTCCACCTAGGAGTAAACCTCAAAGCACGCTCCAGCGTGGAGAGTGCCTGCAAGCATGCTCTACCCTGGAGCATGCATGACAAGCATGCTCTAGGGTGAAGCATGCTTGCAAGCACTCTCTAGGATGAAGCATGTTATTTCCTTGATGTGAAGCCTTTTAAAAGCATACTCCATCCAAGGGAGTGCTGGCAAGCATGCTCCACCGAGGAGCATGCTTGTCATGCATGCTCTAGGGTAGAGCATGTCCACGCTGGAGCGTGCTTTGAGGTTTACTCCCAGGTGGAGCATGCCATGCACTCTCTTGAGTTTCTAGAGCAGCTGCAGGACGAGCACCTGCCGCAGCACCAACGGACGTCCAGCAGAGCGATTCGTGATACTGGGCTGTGCTTTCGACGCTCCATCTGTCTCACTCTCACGTGGCGGTCCGTGTGGGTGCGAGAGAGCGAAAACCTGTGCAAAACAGGTTCGCGCCCAGTGAGCCCTGATTTATCAGACACATTCCGAACAACACCTGTCCACACATTGCCCTAACACTTTCCCAGGTCAGCCCTTTTTTCCCCCTTTTCACTGGCCCTAAAACCCGTCAGGTGGTTTAACGACGGTCCCTTAGCGTGGGGCTCAAACGGGGCTCAGGTCGGGGCTTAACCCCACGCTCATTTTCTTACGATGATTTTTATACATAATACGATGATTTGTCACCGTAAGGTATGCTTAAATTTGCACATACGTAATATGCATAGTTGTGTACGTAAGGTATGCATGATTTAGCCGTATTATGCATGTTTCGTACATAAGGTACGTATGATTTCATCGTATTTTGCATGGTTAAGCGTAAGGTACGATGAATTTTACTGTAGCGTGCATGTTTGCCTTTTTACGTATGTTACGCAGACCGTTTCAGCGTAAGAATATGAGAGTGCCGGGCTTTAACCCGGGCTCGACTCGGGCTCAACCGGGGCTCAATCCGGGCTCGACCGGGGCACGACGGGGGCTCGACCGGGGTCTGATTGCTGGGGCTCAAATGGGATGGGGCTCATGTCCACCCTACCGTAGTCCGGCGGCGAATCAATAAGCGGCGGAACTGCAGCGCCCCCGGCGGATGTTTCGCGAAGCGGCGACGCAGGGACGCCATTTTTGCCATTTTTCGACACGCACTGAGTTACGTTTATTCCCAATATAAACAAGGGTGCGGCTTGTAGCAAACTGTTGAATGCGTCTTGTTCAGAAAAATCCGGGCTTCTTTTTGGAGCAATCCGCGGAAATAAAAAGTTGCCATTTTTTGAATACGACTGTTTAGTCAATTGAGGTTTCGTTGTATTTGTATACACTTTATTATGTAGTTTCCTTTTTCCGCTGTGTAAAATCAAATGTCATTATATGAAATTAAAGAGGAAAGTCCAGCCATTCTAACTGTGTAAAGCATTTGTATCTACTATGTATAGGCCATTTATTGTGAGATTTCAAAACCCGTGCTTTGTTCACAAATCTGATAAGCTTTCGCGTCGCTCTGTTTAAGTAGTTTTGTAGGCCGTGCAGAGGGCTTGCCGTGGCAGTGGCAGTCAAAAATATTTCACGAGCGGCTTGTAGTTATGTCAACCTTTGTTTACACGACTGTACGGCTGAAAATGGCGAAAAGCAAAAATTTGAAATTTCGCATTTTGTCTCCACTTTTTGGATTCTGTCCTACTGTGCGTGCCGAGGTTGGAATCAATGTAATTACCCATAGGTAACCTGCCCTGCCCAGCGATAGCCACTTTTAGCGCACAGCTGTCTGCAACCCCTCTCCTGTAAGTCTCTTATTGTACGTCGTACCGGTATGAAAAATTTCAGGAACATGCAAGAACATAAACTAAAATTTCTCAAGTTTGAAAAACAGTGTTATGAAGTTTATTCTTTGTGAAAAACATTACAAAAATATATTTACAGATTGGGCAGTGATGGCTACACTAGAATTCACGTCATTCTCCGTGTCTCTCTTCCCGCTTGGTCTCCAGCAGCGGCCCTGCACTCGAGGCGGAATTCGATCTCGGAAGCTGTGACCCGACTACTCCCTATTACGTTCCATTACGCAATATAACGCTGTTATTTAAGTCTTCTTACACTCTCAGTCTCACATTGACTTTTTTCTTCCAATTAAAGACTTTTTCTCCTTTGCTCACTTAGTTTTTTAAACACCAATTATAAGTAGTATTTCCTTTGTAACCATGTACACTATTGTTCACTTTAAAGACTAAATTGTCATCAATTATTGACTATTTTTGATGTCAATTGCGTATAGACTCTTTGTCAATAGCAAACTGACTTTGAGTCAATATAACGAACGAAATTTTACATAGATAGAATAGATAGAATCTTACATATTATACTTTTTATTGCTGCTTAAAATGGTCTTCACCAAAAGACGAAAAGTGAATAACAGTCTGAGAGTGTACGCCTGCAATTTAGCTAAAATCAGCCCCTAAAAGTGGAAAATTGTGAAAATGTTCCCTATTACGCTAATACGCGTAATACCAGAAATCAGTGACCCGACTATAACGCGAGCTGATTCCCTCTTGCCTGCACTGTTAGAAAAAGTTCTCAGCTGATGGCACTCTTCGAGATAAGTATGGTTTTGCAAACAACGGTAATTGTTTTCATTAAATACATATCTCACAAAAGTCGTTCTATTTTGCCCGTAGTGGGCCATACAAGGAACTGCTACTTATCATCATATTGTCACAGACTACCATAAAACTTTTGTTTAGCTTGTTAGCAACACATATCATTTCAATACAAAAAATGTGTAGTGTTAAGAATTGTTTTGTGCAAGAGCAGCTTTAAAAAAGAGGAAAATCTGTAAAACTAAGTACAGCCATGTCAAACTGGATAATTTAAAAGCCATTACACTTTAGAGAGACAGACTAAAACTTAAAATAGACACATGCCAATAGATTGTTTTGTTGGAATAGACTGCAGCCTAAGAATTTTTTCTGTTGATTGCAAATTTTGTAGCACAACCGCTTTGTATTTTATAAATTACAAACACTTTGTACTATTACAAAGATGTATAAAAAAAAACAACAAAAGCTGTAAATGAAAGATTCATAGATATGGTCTGAATGAAATAAAACCAAAGTCATTATTTTAGGAAAAAAGTTGTTACTTTAGAACACATGGTGTCAAACCGGAAAAATATAATCGATTGTTCTGGCATGCGCTAGAACCTCAATTTTTATCGGGCCCTTTTTTTTTTTTTTTTTTTTTTTTCCTTCCACCGGATTTGACTCTCTCTCTAAGGGCACCTGCCACTGAGAATAAAAGAGTCATGATCATGACTAAAAATTAGGGTGAGGAATTCTTCATCGCCCAAATTTGGGTGAGGAGGGTTTCCTCGCCCAAATTTGGGTGAGAATACTATGTAGCAATATAGGTAGCTGATACCCCTTCATCACTCAAATTAGGGTGAGGAAGCCTTCCTCACCCAAATTTGGGCGAGGAAACTTCCTCGCCCAAATTCGGGTGATAAAGTGTTCCTCACCCAAAAATGGGTATTGATCATGACTCTTTCAATCTCAGTGTGTGTATCGTACCAGCTTTGTTTTTTACTTTTACAACAGAAATCATCCAAAATTTTGTCATAAATTTACAAAACGTGTCGTACTTGATTTCTACAACATAAATCATGCAATTTTATTCGTAAAGTTGCAACATCTGTTGTACTTCACGTTTACAACAAAAAAACATCGAAACTTTTGTTATATATTAACAAAACGTGTTGTACTTGATTGTTACAGCAAAAATCATCCAATTTTTGTCATAAATTCACAACATTTGTTGTTCTTAACTTTTACAACAGAAATCATCCAAGTTTTTGTCATTATTTTACAACTTTTTTTAGAGTGTGTTGATAATGTGTTGAGTTGAATGTTTCCTTCGTTATCGCTCAGCCGGGGACAGGTTTTTACGAGGAATCTCCCGGCGGCGGCGGCGAACATCCTTGCTCGTCCCTATATTTCTGCGGAAAACCCGGAAGGACCTGATGTCATCGTTCCAGGACCTGGTGCACTCGCACCGGTCCCACGCCGTGTCCTTTCCCCACGACTCGCCGCGGCCGCCACCGACGCTGGCCGAGAACCACCCAACGTTAACGCCAACGCTGCCGTCAACGTTGTAGGATACGCTGCTTGAAGTGCTGGTGTATCCGCAACGGTCCCGCTTGCACACAGTCTCCAGGTTGGCCTCGACGCCGGCCAGGAAGGCGCTGTCCTGAGTCATCCCGTTACTTTTCACCGTCTTGTGCGGGCCCGAAGAGTATACCACCAAGCTGTTGCCACCGCAGTTGCGCGCGTCGTACACCACCAGGACGACGTTGTCAGACCATTTGAGTCCCGACACCTCGCCGTTGAGATACTCAAAGGATCCGGAGAAGCCCTGGCACTGGCCAAGAGCATTGGCATTGGACGTGACGACAAGCCCGTTGCCACCGGGGCCACCGTGCGGCCAAAACTCCACGACATACTTCTCACTGTCAGAACCACTTGCACGAGAACGGCACTTTCCGTACACAGAGCCGGCATCCTTCTTGCACATCATCCCCAGGCAGCAGTGCATGTCAAGGCTGCAGTCCCGCTCGGCCTCCAGGCAGGAAAACGATCCGGGCAGGGCGGCGGCAAGCGCAAGCAGTACGCCCAACCACGCCGTTTTCGTCATGTTGCGCGCGGGCTGAGGCGGTAGAGGTGGTGACGGTGGAGACCGCGAAACTGCAATAACAAATAAAATTGAAGCTATTGTGTCCTTACACCGAAGCCTCTTAAGAGAATAATCCTAAGCGCCGCTTCAAACCCCCAAAGAGAATAATCCTGAGTGCTGTACAAAGTAAGAGGTTCGGAAAAAAGTTTAATACTTCGGGAGAACTCAACAAACTGAATTGTGTACGCAGTATGCATCTACAGATGCATACCTACAAGTACACATCTACAAATGCATACTTGGCTGAGTACACATCTACAGATGCATACTTAGCTGAGTACACACCTACAGATGGATACGTTCTAGGCGTGGACTCAGCCAGAAGTATGCATCTGTAGATGTGTACTCAGCCAAGTATGCATCTGTAGATGTGTACTTGTAGGTATGCATCTGTAGATGCATACTGAGTACACACTTCAATTTGTAGAGAAATCGTGAGCGCATTGACAAAGCGCTGATTTTGTATACCGGCTTTGCAACTCCCGAAACTCCACTGAAAATGTTATGGGCGTACACATGGCCAAATTATGGCGTGACAAAAAGTAACACCAAAAACTGGCGTGAGAGGAAATTCACACCGTCATGTGGCGTGAATGACTATGCGTGTTATGAGAAAAGTCATGCCAAAAACCGGCATGACAGGAAATTTACGCCGAAAATTGGCGTGAATTTCTAAATCACGCCGATTTCTGGCATGAATTTTTGTCATGCCGGCTTTTAGCGTGACACTTTATTCACGCCACTGCAGCTGCACGAAGTCACGCCGATTAATTTTCAGTGTCGTTCCAAAATGACGATAAATTAAGAATCACTGTTTTCAAACTACACTGGGCGTCAAAATTAGCGTTACAACTCTTCTTCGCCATTTCAACGGAAATAAAGGTAGGGGCTTCCAATTTGGTAGAGAGGTACCTCAAGGGGCTGTACACACAACCCTTAAGCGGCGAGACCCGGACCCACCCCTTTCCTGCATTTTCCACCCTCCGCGTAAAACCCTGTCAAATTTCGGCTCTTTTCCCTTGATCAAAAGGTCCTTCCGGGGGTCGCAGGGGTTCAAATTTGTCACCCGGTTCATTTTTAACTCCTCTTTCGAACGCGTTAAGAATCAACCCCCTACCTCCAACCGTTCGGGAGCTACAGTAAAATCAACCCCTAAGGGGGGGAGGGTAATTTTTTCAAAAAATTCCGAAGGTTGAGGGTTGTTGCGCTTGCCTCCCCGGTCACTTAATTGTTTCCAAGTCACTACCACCAATGTGAGACCGCCTAGCCCCGTCAAAATGCCATCCCTAATCTTGAATTACCTCCAAATTCCTCAAGAAGGGCCCGATTATCGTCTGGAGCGCCGGGCCGCCAGCCGCCTCATGGGTAGGCAACCCGACGCGCGCCGCAGCCTCCACAGCGCCCGAAATGGACGCGTCTGTGTCCAGGGTTTTTTAAATAGTTCGCGCAGAAAATTGCACAACTGATGGCAAAATGGTTTCCAAAATTCGGATGATGACTGAAACCGACGCGCCGCGTCAGTGACACGTCGGCGACGTGCCGGGGTGCGTAGGGTTGCCTACCTATAAGGCGTCTGTCGGCCCGGCGCGGCGCTCCAGTAGGGGCTCAACTTTAGAAGCCCCTGCAGCCGCACGGGTTTGTCGGAGGGGGTTGCGCTTTGGGGGCGCGTTAGGGAAAGAATGCGCCCTCCTCACCGTCGTGGTCTCGTATTTTCAAGGCTACGGGTTACGTAGGGACAGGGGCGCCAACTAAGGGGTTGAAATTGAATGAAAATTTGGTTTTTTCGATGTCAGATGACAAGGAATTGTGCGATTGAAACCAAAATTGGTCAGGAGTTGTCTGAAAGCCAATTTCGTCGAGGCCTGACCACGCCGACCCGCCGCCATAACGCCAACCCCCTCCCAATTTCACCTTTTTCCCCCCAAAAAAAACGATTATTTTTTTTCAAGAAAAAAATATTTTTTGATGTTTAGGTCCTGGAGAATTTAGTAAGTCATAACCACCCGCCGGTGATTTTTTTTCTAATGAGCCGTTTGGTTTCAGGAACGCCAGCCATTTTTTGCGGCCGTCTCCGAAAAAATCGCTTTATTCAGAGACGGCCCATACAATCAGCATTTCGGCGGGGGCTAAAGAATCTAAAACCATTTGTGATGGGGAAAATATTTCGATTCAATAGAATTTATAGTTTTGTATACATGGGCCACGGCGCAAACCTCTGTTTTAAATGTCGACACACGTGGATACCCCCTTAAGAATGGCATAAACTGATTTATGATAGGAGGTGAGCAATGGTCTCTGCGTACTTTTGAAAAGGATCATTGTTTTGCGAAAATTTGTTTAGGAGAAAGAGTTGTGTTTTCACTAAATCGGATCTACTGCCTCTCTGGTGCATCGGATCTCATTCCCGGGGAGAGTTTTGGATTCACAAAGAAAAAAGGCTTAAAATGAGCTATAGTTGGTCAAGGAGAGACCATGGATACCAGAGCGGCGAGGTACCGACTACAGAAGATCCGATTTCTCTCAACCTCTTTCGACGGTGAATCTCCTTTTCAAGAGGCTGCACTGCCTAAACGAGACCTACAACCACCTTTTCGGCACATACTTATCGAGAGTTAGCTACATTTTCACCAATTCTGATTTGGTTTTCTCGATACAGGCGTACTTAAACAAAAGCCTCAAACATTGGCAAAATAAAAATGTTTTCCTTTCTTTTTCACTATTTTTTACCAGTGTAGGGGACTCAAATCTCATATCCGATGGCAAATTTGGTTTCCCCACACTTTAACCTTTCTAACGCACCCCTTGGATTTGTTGTAGCTCAAATATTAACGTGCGCACGCCCAAAACGTAATATCACGTCTTTTTTCTTTTAACGATTTTAAGCGATTTTGAAAAATAGACGAAAAAGCCCATAACTACGGAAGTTTTCATCCGATCCGACTGAAATGTTGCGCAAAATTCTTTCTTAGAGAGTACTACAAGTGACCAAAATTTCATTGAAATCGGGAAGGGTGACCCACTATCACAATTGTGGCCCCGTAGTCATGGAATGTCCCATGGGCTGTTTCCGGCACTTTTGATTCATCTTCTACACTCGAGCTCCTGCTGTGAACGATCACGATCTATTTCTGTTTTCATTTGGTAAAAAGATGAGCGAAACTTTACCTTGAGGCGAGGAAGGGAGCACAAGTCAGTTCTTTTGCAGAGCGCCGCCGATGCGTTCGACTCGAATGGAGCAGCCAGAATGGTGGGCAACGCATTCGACTGATAAGACCAATGGCTTAGGTCAAGGTCTCTCGGGATAGTGACGCAGCTCGCCAGTGAAGCTAGGGAAAGCCCAGACCTCGGAGCACCGTCGGCATGTTGACACGGAGTTCCCGCTTGCGTCCGTTCGTCAAGTGGAATGCGTCGTTTCAGTCCTCGGGCCGTCACAGGCGTTCTTCATGTCGCAGGACGACAAGGCTCGGGTACCTTTGGGCATCACGGCGGCTAATAAACATGCACCTCTTGATGCATATGGACTACAAGATAAAGCTCTCAGACCATGACTTTGTCGTCGCTGCTGGGCACGGCACAAGCTCATTCCCTCGGTGAACGCGGCCTGCAAAATCAAAGCTAGTACTCTACTGGGTGATAGACAGCACACTGTTAAAAAATTTCCTGTTAAGTCACAACATTTTCTTCGTTAATTTTTGTAGCGACACATTTTGTTCAGGAACGACACTTTTATGCAGATGATACATTTATGTACACAGCTATTCGCAAAAACAATAACAGAAATTAAAATTACAAGGTAGGTTTACGCCAGACCGTGTCTTGTCGTAACAGGCTTCGCGATGCTGCGCCAGTTACGACAATCCACGCCTGGCGTTACACCTACCTTGGCCTGCGGCGCTTCCCTGCTTGCCTTCGGCAAGCTTTCTCAAGGATTTTTGAGGCATTGAGGAATGCACCACGTGAAATCTGCAATAAAATTTTTTAGTCGGTCGATCCCCTTTTTTCAAGATCCCGATTCGGCCAACTAATGAAGTCGGGCTCCTAGACCCCCCTTCCGACCCCTCTTTGAAAAGATCTTGCCGAGATCTATCGAAATCTGCAATAAAATTTTTTAGTCGGTCGATCCCCTTTTTTCAAGATTCTGATTCGGCTAACTAATGAAGTCGGGCTCCGAGACCCCCCTTCCGACCCCTCTTTGAAAAGGTCTTGCCGAGACCTATCGAAATCTGCAATAAAATTTTTTAGTCGGTTGATCCCCTTTTTTCAAGATCCCGATTCGGCCAACTAATGAAGTCGGGCTCCTAGACCCCCCTTCCGACCCCTCTTTGAAAAGGTCTTGCCGAGACCTATCGAAATCTGCAATAAAAATTTTTAGTCGGCCGACCCCCTTTTTTCAAGATGAAGGGTCGAAGTTGAGTATGTTAGTAAATTCGGGCTGAGGTAGCCAATTCGCAGTTAAAAGTTTGGTCAGGGGTCGAAATTGATTTCATTTTCGTCATCAGGAACTTCAAAAACATAGGAAACCATGTAAAAATGTCTTTAAAATATAAAGTCACTGAAAATTTGCGCTTTTTCTGCCGTTTTTTTAGTGCTTTTTCGTTAGTACGACTGAATGGAATGAGATAGATAGCTGAATTTTTGCGTGTGGCGAGCCAAGGACATACCTAATAACCCTGCAAAATCTCAGCCAGATCGGCCGAGCCGTTCAGGAGGAGTAGTGCGGACACACAGACAGACAGACAGACGGACAGACAGACAGGAAAAGTTTTTCAACCCCAGTGAAGTAACTGGCTTCGCTAATCGCTCAGCCAATAATCGCTCAGCCAATAAATGTATCATAATGCTTGTACTCTCGTGTCGTGTACGGGGACAGCGAGCGCGTGGATGGCTCGCCAAGAATTACACTGGGCGTCAAAACTAGCGTTACACTTCAACTTTTCTTCGCCATTTCAACGGAAATTAAGGTAGGGGCTTCTTATTTGGTAGGGAGGTACCTCAAGGGGTTGTACACACACCCCTTAAGCAGCGAGACCCGGACCCACCCCCTTCCTGTATTTTCCACCCTCCGCGTAAAACCCTGTCAAATTTCGGCCCTTTTCCCTTGATTAAAGGGTCGTTCCGGGGGTCGTGGGGGGTTCAAATTTTGTCAGCTGGTTCATTTTGAGCTCCTCTTTCGAACGCGTTAAGAATCAACCACCTACCCCCATTCGTTCGGGCGCTACAGTAAAAACCACCCCCAGGGGGGGGTGGGGGTTGAAAAAAATTCCGAAGGTTGAGGGTTGTAGCGCTTGCCTCCCCGGTCACAATGAATGTGTTTCCAAGTCGCTAGCACCCCTGTAAGACCGCCTACCCCCGTCAAAATGCCATCCCTAATTTTGAATTACCGCCAAATTCCTCAAAAAGGGCCCGATTATCGTCGAAAATGGAACGAAACGTTAGGGAATTGTTGATTCGATCGAGCCCGGTCGAAAAATCCGCATGTGAACTGTCAAAAAAGCTTTTACTGGGGGTTGCTACCCCTAACCATTACCACCCCGTTGGGAGGGGGTTGGCGTTATGGCGGCGGGTCGGCGTGGTCACGCCTCGACGAAAGGGCCTTTGAGACAACTCCTGACCAATTTTGGTGTCAATCGCACAATTCCTTGTCACCTGACATCGAAAAAACCAAATTTTCGTTTAATTTCAACCCCCAAGTTTGCGCCCCTGTCCCTACGTAACCCGTAGCCTTAAAAATACGGGACCACGTCGGGGAGGAAGGCGCATCCATCCCCTAACGCGCCCCCAAAGCGCAACCCCCTCCGACAAACCCGTGCGGCTGCAGGGGCTTCCAAAGTTAAGCCCCTACTGGATCCACGCGCCGAGCCGCTGCCAGCCGCCTCATGGGTAGGCAACCCAACGCGCGCCGCAGCGCCCGAAATGGACGCGTCCTGGCCAGGGTTTCAAAATTTCGCGCAGAAAATTGCACAACTGATGGCAAAATTGTTTTCAAAATTTGGGTGATGACTGAAACCAACGCACCGCGTCAGTGACACGTCGGCGACGTGCCGGAGCGCGTAGGGTTGCCTACCCATGAGGCGGCGGCCCGGCGCGGCGCTCCAGTGGGGTTCAACTTTGGAAGGGCCTGCAGCCGCACGGGTTTTTCGGAGGGGGTTGCGCTTTGGGGGCGCGTTAGAGGATGGATGCGCCTTCCTCCCCGACGTGGTCCCGTATTTTTAAGGCTACGGGTTACGTAGGGACAGGGGCGCAAACTTGGGGGTTGAAATTAAACGAAAATTTGGTTTTTTCGATGTCAGGTGACAAGGAATTGTGCGATTGACACCAAAATTGGTCAGGAGTTGTCTCAAAGGCCCTTTCGTCGAGGCGTGACCACGCCGACCCGCCGCCATAACGCCAACCCCCTCCCAACGGGGTGGTAATGGTTAGGGGTAGCAACCCCCAGTAAAAGCTTTTTTGACAGTTCACATGCGGATTTTTCGACCGGGCTCGATCGAATCAACAATTCCCTAACGTTTCGTTCCATTTTCGACGATAATCGGGCCCTTTTTGAGGAATTTGGCGGTAATTCAAAATTAGGGACGGCATTTTGACGGGGGTAGGCGGTCTCACAGGGGTGCTAGCGACTTGGAAACAGTTTCATTGTGACCGGGGAGGCAAGCGCTACAACCCTCAACCTTCGGAATTTTTTTCAAAAATTTACCCCCCCCCCCCCCCCCCCTGGGGGTGGTTTTTACTGTAGCGCCCGAACGAATGGGGGTAGGGGGTTGATTTTTAACGCGTTCGAAAGAGGAGCTCAAAATGAACCAGCTGACAAAATTTGAACCCCCCACGACCCCCGGAACGACCCTTTAATCAAGGGAAAAGGGCCGAAATTTGACAGGTTTTTACGCGGAGGGTGGAAAATGCAGGAAGGGGGTGGGTCCGGGTCTCGCTGCTTAAGGGGTGTGTGTACAACCCCTTGAGGTACCTCCCTACCAAATTAGAAGCCCCTACCTTAATTTCCGTTGAAATGGCGAAGAAAAGTTGAAGTGTAACGCTAATTTTGACGCCCAGTGTAGCTAAAAACCCGTCGCTACAGCCATACGTCAGCCCTCTTTTTTCACTCGGGTAAGGTGCACGGAGACGACTGAAAGTCCTACAGAGAAAACTGTGAGTCGCACAGTGAATATTGTAAAGAGGCAACGGAAAATACTGGGGTTCAGAGGTCTGTTAAGGGTAGGGCTGGGCAATTACTGGATTTTGAAACCGGTTACCGGTTATTGGCTGAGCGATTAGCGTAGGGTTGGAAAGAATTGTCTGTCTGTGTATCAGCACTACTCCTCCTGAACGGCTCGGCCGATCTGACTGAGATTTTGCAGGGTTATTAGCGAGGGGTCCACCACTAACCTCACGAGTGTACACAGGATTACTGATTACCAGTGATTACCAACAAAAATTCTCAAAATATCCTAAAATTTTGGCCAGCTAGGAGCATATTTTGCCTATTTTCATAAGAAACCCCCCCAAAAGCTGATGGAAACAGCGGAAACATCCACTCTTGGCATGCGATTACCAATGATTACTGGACGAAGTGTACACACGATTACCAGAGTGGCGGACCCCTCGGTTATTAGGTATGTCCTTGGTTCGCCGCACGCCTAAATTCAGCTGTCGATCTCAAACCATTCTGTCGTACCAACGAAAAAAAAACACTAAAAAACGGCCGAAAAAATGAAAGTTTTTAGTGACTACAATTTAGGGACATTTTGCTACGGTTTCGTATGTTTTGGAAGGTGCTGATGACAAAAATTAAATCAATTTCGACCTCTGACCAAAGTGTCAACCGCGTAGAGGCTACCTCGACTAGAATTTTCTAATAAAATCTACTTTGACCCTTCATCACGTGGTGCACTACTCATTGCCTTAATGAACCTTGAAACAGCTTGCCGAAGGCAAGCAGGGAGCGCCGCAGGCGTGTAACGCGTGTGCAATTGCACGAGTTAACTCGTGACTGGATTGTCGAAACTGGTGCAGCATTACGAAGCCTGTTACAAGACACGGTGTGGCGTACACCTACCATGGGAAGGTACAAGGTACCTTGTACCTTGTACAAAATCATAACTTCGTCCTTTCACAGGAAGGCCAGTTTTCCAGTACGGTTACATCTATATCCGGTTAATGTTAAAATCTATCATGAAAAAAACAACAGTTAGGTTTAGTTAAATAACCGGCATATTAACCGGTTTACCACAACCGGTCAACCGCCCAGCCCTAGTTTAGGGTAAGGAGAATTGGCACAAGTTGTCGACAGAATTTTCTGTAACTTTTTGCCACTGTGGCCCACAGGGGCGGCTCTAGGATTTTGCGACGGGGGGGGGGGGGGGCGTCGGGCCAAAAAAGTGAAAAAATATGTATTTTTTTCCTTTTTTTAATTATTATACGACAATTTAACAAAATTGTATTAAATTTGGTAAAACAGCATTTATTATTCTGCCGAAAAACTGAATCCACTACCGCGGGCCAGTGGCGGCGCCCTTCGGGCGCCGGATCTGACGGGGGGGGGGGGGGGGCATGCCCCCCCCCCCCCCTGGAGCCGCCATTGGTGGCCCAACGCGTTTTTGTTTCGCCTCGCGTGACAATAATAGTGCAGAGGTGTGGCTGACGCGTGACCCACCACGCGCGGATTTTGGCCATTGTGGAGGGGGAGGGGAACCTTTGATGAGTCCACGTTGACGCAAGCACCGCAAAAACAAGCTTCACGAGCGCATGACAACGGAAGTTAACTCAAATCGTCCGGTCTTCCCTGCTCGGCAGCACGATGTGCAACAGGTCGCCGCAGGGCGGCCAGTTCAACCTAGCGCTGCCCGTGTTCCTCCTCTCCCTCGTCATTTCCAATGCATGTGTTCTTGCGGCAGTGGCGGTGGGTACACTTCTGCCAACATGAATCACGTGTCCTCCTCTCAAGTGTCAGGATTTTTACGGCAAAAGAAACGACCACAGCAAAATTGTTACCTTCACAATTAATGCGTATGGTCATTTTGTGTACATCTATAGCCGTATTTCTGTAGTCATCTGGCATAACAGCGTATCTACCAGGCTCGGACTGGCCTGGGCAGATAGGCAGAAGAATCTGCCGGGGCCCTCGGCCGGTCGGTGGCCCGCAGCCAGTCTGTGGGGCTTGCAAGGCCCTACGACAGGTTTCGGGCCAAGGATCACGAGGCTCGTATGGCCCGCTAGGCCTACGAATGGCACCAAACCATCCATATAAAATGCTTTACATAAACCGCACTACAATACCAGAATTTAAGAACAAAGTTATCGAATCCTAACATTGAACAGGCTGCAATTACTGCTTAATTGACCAGGTTACTTCTCTAAAATGTATGAATAAAAACATCTTTAATATTTTAAATCAAGTGTGTCTCTCTGCAGTTCAATGCCCATTTTAAGGGGGTAAGCTTAAGGGGGTATCCACGTGTATTTTTGGCGAAAAATCGAATTTCTTTATTTGGCCTAAAATGTTCTCAAGGGTCCCCCTAATACAGTAGAAGATGACTGAGCACATAATTCGAATTTTCCTTAACATGGCATGCGCTTAAAGTATAAGGTGATAAGGGAAATCCCTCCCGATAAGAAACTTTAAATGCGAAATTGAGATAGAAGTCTGAAATTTTTTGGAGACGTTGCTCTACCTATGCCCTACGCCCTGAACCTCAAAAATCAAATATACCTCTTTTTTAACTTTTCGAAAAAAAAAAAAAATGAAACATAGTGCCAATTTCACACTTTTCCCAAAAAAAAACCAATTTCTTTTTCAAAAGATTTTTTTTTTGGAGGTTAAGGTCCTGGAGAATTTAGTTGGTCATAACCACCCGCCGGCGATTTTTCTTATAATAAGCCGTTTGGTGTCAGGAACACCAGCCATTTTTTACGGTCGTCTCCGAAGAGACTGCTTTATTCGGAGACGGCCCATCCAATCAGCGTTTCGGCGGGAAGGAAAGAAGCTAAAACCATTTGTGATTAAGGGGAAAACATTTCGATTCAATAAAATTTATGGTTTTGAATACATGAGCCACGGCGCAAACCTCTGTTTTAAATGTCGACACACGTGGATACCCCCTTAACGTAACAAAATTAGGGGGGACGGGTAGAAAGAATCATATGATCGGGGGGGGGGGGCCTTTGCGGCCTTTATGCGCCGGGGCCTTTGGGGGCCAGTCCGAGCCTGGTATCTACTGTGGGTTTCCCATATGACATGCGTTGTTATGTCAGATGAACACAGATTTGTGCTGGTGTGAACCCGAGTTAAAATAAAAGGCTGACGTATGGCTGTATCGACAGTTTTTTGGTTGCATGCATGGCTGCAGTGCCTGTCTTGCAGCCACAGGGCCGTCGTGGACTTGCAGCCATGCACGCTGCAGTGGCTGGCGTGGCTGTCTCAAAGAGTATTTCAGCTGTGAAACGCTGCAGAAGCTGCTCACAGCAGTATATCGGTTGCGAGAAGTAGCCTTTTATAGCCAGGTAAGCTGCGGTAGACTGAACGACACCTGACCGTTCTGAGCCCATCTAGACCCTCAAATAGGCACCCAAAACGAAAAAATTATGTCGAAAAATGCATAAAAAGCTGCAAAAGTGGTGCAAATATTGTGTTTTTTACAAATCGAACATGATAGAACGAAAGAGCATTAAAAATTACGTAAGGGAGAGTTGAATGAAGCACTCCTTACGATCAGTTTTGGTTACTACAGAGCGTGCAAAGTGGTATATCCCCGCGAATTAAAGGGGGAACGTCACTCTGAGACGGTCAAAAAATCGATTTTTTATTTGTTGATAATATCGATTGTTCTTACTGCGTCGACTGCCGAAAACTGCATTCCCAAATTCGAAAAACCGCAGCGTAGGGAGGCTGCGAGTCGCAAACACGTATAACGGAAAAAGCCAGTTTTGCAAACTTTGATCGCGTTTTTCTCGGAACATAAAATTGCACACTGTCTCCGGCCTCCAGGGCGCAATATTTGAGATACAGCGGTGAGATTTTGCGTGGTGCCTTCTACAGTACGCCGCTATGGCCGGTAGCAAAATATTATGGGTAGGTCAATTTTTAATATTTTTTTCATCCTTACAAAAGTTAAAAAAAAATAAATTGAAAACCAAAAATTTGCGAAAAATTATATTAAAAATCTGGTTGTGCTACCACCCATAGCAACTCATTTTAGGAATGCTGACACAAAATTTCATTGATGTGGCTCAAACCGTTTGGCGTCGAGCCTTAGGATAGTGCGGGGAGGTCCTGCAGGACACTTCAGGATGTTTGGACTCAATGTTGTACGTTATACGTCGAAGCACCATACTTCAATTTGTATTCGTTTTGTTTTTATGACGGTTTTTCGAAAACCCTGTTTTTGGAGTGAGTCCCCCTTAACCGTTTTCTGTTTAAACCTTGATGTGTGGGGCTTCTATTCCTCTTTTGGGAAGTCGCGAATTACCTCTCAATGCTTATTTCAGTACATAACAGCTCTTCATGTGATAGAAATACAAAAGTATGGAAGCGGATCGCTTGTGGCGCCACCTGTTGTCTGTCACGGAAACTACGTTGCTGTCTTTCCGCGCGCTTTGCCGAGCACACAAAGCGACCCGCCCAACGACCAAGCTGCATTGAAATGATGTTGTTTGTAGATGGGTCCTAAGCACAAAGTCCGATGTCTTAAGCTCCGAGTAAGCGAAGTCCGATGTCTTTCGCTCCGACTTAACAAAGTCTGATCGCAGCCGCTAGTCCGCCATCTTGAGTCTGTAATTAATCGCAATTTAAAGGAAACGTGTGCGATAACCTCAATGCATCACGGTCTGAAAAAGAACCGGGCATAAAGCATATACTTTATGACATAATTTTTTCGTTTTGGGTGCCTATTTTAGGGTATAGATGGGCTCAGGAGGGACGGGTGTTTTACAGAACGGTGTCACGGGGTCACAAGGAGTTAGAAGGAGCAGGGCTGGGATGCGGTAGTCTGCCGTCTGCCACCAATAAAATATTGCGAAAAATGGTCAAAACCGTGTTTTTGCCGATGCGTAACCTCTAAACATTGTTAATTGATTCTGAAAAAATTGGTAAGTCCTCTTTTTACACAAGGAACTTAAGGGGGTAGACCAGTCTAAATGCAAGGGTTCGGTAAATCGGCTTTTACTCAAAAACCATCTGAGGTAAAAATCTGAAATTTTATGGGCAGTTCAGACACATATCAAGGTATGCATTCAGGTAATCAGATGTTGATCGCGGTAATGCAGACCGAGTTTATGGCCTCGGAGCGGCGGAGCGACATGCCTCGATGGTGTGCACGATCCTGACCAAACCGATAGTCCTACAACATTCAAATTTGATATGCATCTTTGGATTGTATGCGGCTATCGTGTAAACCACGGGTATAAACGTCAAAAAATTTTTAAGGTCGTTTTTGAACTTCTAAAATTAAAGGTCCGTTTTTTAGGAAATTTTTTCGAGTTTAAAAAATTCTGGACGAGTCAAATCGCAACGGAACTAAAAGTTGGAGGTTCACACGATAGCGGCACGTCTTATCTACATGTGAAAAAAAATTTCAAGTCGATAGCTCAATTTTTGTGGCTTCGACCTTGCACACCAGTTTGAAAACGGGCATTTTGAGAAAAACGCGAAAAACTAAAAAAAGACAGTTTTACTTTGCGTTTCCGCAGGGGGCAGTGGAAGGGAGGGAGGGAGTCTTCAGGGGAGGGGGGGAAGGAGCGACCGTGTCGCGGTGGCGTTGGTGGTTGCAGCGGCGCGACACGGCGCGGCAAGAGTGGAGGGGGACCGAGCGAGGCTGCCTCCCTGCCCGTCCGGCCGCCGCCGCGCCAGGACCTTTGCCGCGCCGCCACGCAGCAACCGCTCATCGGATCGAGACCGGGTTTGCGGCGTCCGACGCAGAAAACGACGGAGAAAATTTTAAAGCATTAAAAAAAAAAAAATCGATTTTTTGAAAATTTTAGACTGGTCTACCCCCTTAAGTCTAGACCTCAGCTGAGGTGAGAGGTTGAATTTTCAAACATCGATTTTTTCGTGGGACAGACTAACGGCTGTACTGCACAGCCACGTAAGCTGCAATGGCTTAAGCTGTGCATCGCAGCGTGTTGGCTGCTGGCAGCAGGTAGGTCACGGCTGTACTCCGCAGCCGGGTAAGCTGTAACGGCTGCAGGCTGTGCTTCGCAGCCTTTCGGCTGCTGAGCGCTGCAGAAGCTGCAAGAGGCAGTCTTTTGGCTCCGGGTTGCAGCCGCAGCACATTCAGCCCTTCAGCGCCCCGATCAGTATTAGGGCCGCGAGGTGCCTCTTGTGTTTGTTGATAAGGCTATAAAATGCTAATGGAGCTGTGCCTTCTGATATCTGAGTTGTGCACGTCACAGGAAGACCCTTCCTGGCCCGGGCCGCCACCAGCCCCAGCAGCAGGTGGTGGCTCTACCACCGCGCTACCGCGACCGTCTCCAGGCTCGTTCCGGCCTGAGACAAGAGTGTAGGGCGTCATGCGTGTGGGGATCTGGAGGCTGCTGATGGCTTCCCCGAAACTGCAGGTTGCAGTCGAGATGTGGCTGTGTGCCGCAGCTTCATAGCTGCCAGTTGCAGTGAGTGCCGGGCGCAGGGAGGCTGCCGACAGTGCCGACGGCAGCCCAAACGATACGGGCTGCAGCTCGGAGCAGTCTTTCGTCGTGCGTCACGGCTTCCAGGGGCAGAGCTGATCGGGCGCCGAAGGAGCATTCTGGTGGCTGGCAGGTGCAGCCTGAGAAGCTGCACTCGCTGCGGGTGGCTGGATATTGGCTGACGTGTGTGCGAATAAAGCTTATGTTAGCAGCCATCAGAGTGCGATCCAAGCGTGAGCCACCCGAGGAAGCCAACCTGCAGCCAATATTTTTCTCTCGGGAAGTAAGTTATAAACAAACTTGTACGTAAAGAAGCTAGGACCCGCTTTTCCTTCGTACTCGTACCGAGAAGCAAGCTCCGCCAGCAAATCGGTTCGACAGGGGGCAGGGGGCGCTACAGTGCTCGACACGTCGGAACACTTTGGTTTCCTGGTTACATGTGCGAAAGTGCTTTCAGCGCAATTTTTTCTGAAGCATTTCTGCTGAAGACGAACTTTGGTTTCTGATTCTAGGGGCCTTACATGATCACCCTTCGTGACGTGCGCACTTGCCCTAAGTCAGAAGTTGACGCCGAGGGAGATCTTACGGTAGAGGGTATTTTACACTCCAACCGTTCCAGCAAGGGCCCCCTACTCTTCAATGGCTATGCCGAGGTGTTTAACGATTGCATTACGCGAGGTGTAACCACGGTGAGTGCCGAACCGGGGCGAGTGTTTTCCGCCGTACCGACTTGCGACTTTTGTTCATGAGTAAAAATAAAGAAGAGGTGACAGGGTTGGATTTCACCACTCCTATTTAGCTGATTTGTGGTGGGCGTTTTAGTGTCCTAGAGACATGAAAAAGCCGGAGTATCAGGTCCGGCAAAAATTTATTGTCCAATCGGTAGCCAAGTTTCTGTTTTTGGGGCTTTTTCAACTTGAATATGGGTATTTTGCCCTTTGCCTTAGGTCTCCCAGTCAGTTGGTTGAGACAGTTTTTCGGACGCAAAATGAGCCAAGGAATCCAAATCTGTGTCCAGAATTGAGCTATGGCTCACACTTTGGGAGATATTGGCTAAAAACTTCTAAATATTAACGAAAAAGTCTCAAATCATGGGGAAATGGTCAAAAAATCGTTTGAGAGGCTTTCAATGGGATATAAAAAATTGTTTATGAACTAAGGAATCCAAGGAATCTAAGTTACAAAGAAAAAAAATTGAATCTATCATGATGCAAATTTCTGTAACATACACTGTTAAGGGGGCAGACCAGTGTGACAGTAGGTTCAAGTACCCTTAGTTTGGAGGAGCACATAACAATACTAAAAAACTAAAACAAAAATTTGTTGCTGGAATTTTATTATAACATATTAAGTCTCTCATAAAAAAAATTGAAATAATTTTTTATGAATTTGGTAACGACTTTAAAAAATTCAATCAAATATACACTCCGTTCTTATTCGGAAAGCTCTTGTCGTCATGAAATTTTCCCAGGAAATCATCAGAAAAATTTAAAAAAAATATATTAGTGATTGGGTAGGGTGTGGCTATATCCTAGACTACAGACAGAAATATCCATGAATTTTTTGATTTTTTACAAAATTTCAACTTTTGCGTTAGGTTTATAAGAATGAAAAATTGCACTAATGAAGTCTACAACTGGGCACGGCCTGGACGTACCCCCGTCGGGACGTACCCCCCTGTTTTATGATAATTCTTACAATATATTTATTGAATAAATATAATGGACGGATATTTTTTTTAATTCACTCTGGAGTAAACAGAAATAATCTTCCGTCGTCCCAGAAATATTCAAGAATATTTTTTTAATAATCAATATATTTTCTTCTCTCCTTCTTGATGAGCTGCATGCGGGATTTCTTATGGCAAACTAGCTGTGTGAGGTTGCTTCGCTTTGGGTGCACAAAGTGGTACGGAGTAGATGTGCATGCGGACCGACTGGTGGCTTCCCTAAAACTCTGAAACTATAAGGGTCATGGGTCCAACCTGTCATAACCTAACCTAACGGGGTTGCGACAGATCTTACGCTACTCGCAACAGATCTTACGTTGTGACAGATCCTTTTCCACTCGCGACAGATCTTAGTCTACTCGTGACAGATCTCTTCTCGCGACGGATTTGAGTCTACTCGAGACAGATCTTACGCTACTCGCATCAGATCTTAAGTCGTGACAGATCCTTCTGTACTCGCGACAGGTCTAAGTCTACTCGTGACAGATCTTACATTACTCGCGCCAGCTCTGAGTCTACTCGTAGATCTTACGAGAAATTCCGTATGCAGCTCATTTTGGAGAAGAGAGGAAAATATTTTGATTATTTTAAAAATATTGTAAAATATTTCTGGGACGATGTGCGATTATTTCTGTTTAATCCAGAGAGAATTAAAAAATATCCACCCATTATATTTATTCAATAAATATATTTTAAGAATAAATATAAAACAGGGGGGTACGTCCCGACGGGGGTACGTCCCGACGTTTCCCCTACAACTCACTTAAAAAAAATAGGTTGCTAATGGTTGTAGTCTAGGATATAGCCACACCCTTCCCAATCACTAATATATTTTTATTTTTTTTTCTGATGATTTCCTGGGAAAATTTCATGACGACAAGAGCTTTCCGAATAAGAACGGAGTGTATATTTGATTGAATTTTTTAAAGTCGTTACCAAATTCATAAAAATTATTTCTATTTTTTTTATGAGAGACCTAATATGTTATAATAAAATTCCAGCAAACAAATTTTTGTTTTAATTTTTTAGTATTGTTACGTGCTCCTCCAAACTTAGGGTACTTTAACCTACTGTCACACTGGTCTGCCCCCTTAAAAAAATTTAATTACATTTTCATTACATTGTTGTGAAGCTATAATCATTACAATGTAATTAAAGTTTTCATTACATTTATGTTATTAAAACTTTCATTACAGTGTAATGAAAGAATGTAATGAAAAATTTAATGACAATAACGTAATGAAAATGAAGAAAGTTGACGCAAACTACATAACTTTGGGTTTCGATCTGAGATTGGTTTGGGTGAGGGTTACTTCTCTGACAACAGAGGACAGGTAAAAATTAACGACTCAGAATGTCTGAAGTCGGAAGCAGATGCTGCTTGAGTGTGGAAGATCAGGCGTTTGCCCTACCTGACCGCAGCCCGTAGACGCCATCGAGCAACATCAGAGAAACTTATTTTGTCAGGTCAGATATTATTCTTTTCCCCTAAAGTCTTAGCTATTATTTTAACAATCAAGCGTTCTGCATGAAACATGAAGAAATTTTAGAATATCTCCTCAATTTAGATAATTTAGATGCAAAATACGGATTTGAGAGCGATCCCCGTGTACCATGCGACACCTGGCGGCAGAGCTTCGAATGACAGGTTCGGCATGTGACGCAGGAATGGACGATATTACGGAAGAAATACGTGCTGCCGTTCAATACAATTTTAAAAGAGAATGAGGAAACTTACATTTAACCCAGAACAAATTGTATGATTTTATGTCATACTTGAAATTTCTGGGAAAATTTAATGACATGTAATGAAAATTTCATTACAGGCTACATGATGTTATGAAACTTTCACTACATGGCTGCTGTCATGAAATTTTATGACCAAGGTAGTGAAATTTTCATTACAATTTAATGAATGTGTAGGTGTTATTAAAAATAATGACGTTTAATGAAAAATAATGTTAAAAATGTCATTAAATTTCATTCATTTTTAACAGTGATTATTGAAAATGCTGCTTGACCGTGTTACAAAATTCTGAACTGATTTTTTTAAAAGTGAGGTGGACACTTGTAGGCGTCGACCAGTTTGTCTTACGCTTGCAAGTGTCGACCAGTTTGTCCGACGCTTTTAAGTGTCGACCACACAGTGTCCGACGCTTTGAAGTGTCGACCACACAGTGTCCGACGCTTTGAAGTGTCGACCACAGCATGTCCTACGGCAAACTACACGTAGTCATGAGAGAAGGGCGCCCTGGATGTGACGAAGTTTTGATGAGGGAGGGGTGGGCGGTCAAAAATGACCCAAAAATGACCCAAAAACGCGTGACGTATTATAAGGACAGCCCCCCACTCAAGTGCGGTTGAAAAACTTTTCCTGCCTGTCTGTCCGAACTACTCCTCCCAAACGGCTCGGCCGATCGAGGCGATATTTTGCAGGGTTGTTGGGTATGTCCTTGGCTCGCCACACGTCAAAATGCAGCTTTACATTTTGAGGTGTGCGAATCGTGACTTTTGTCTTCGAATCGAATCGAATCTGGTTTTAAATGACCCGAATCGAATTCACAATTGTTTTCCGAATCGAATCAAATTCGATCTTCATATAATTTTCGAATAGAATCCCAATATTGCCATATTTTCATGCTTGTATGAAATGCCATGTAATGCCTTATTGGCATGTATTTTTGACAATCTGGCAAAACAAATTTGTCCTAAGAAAATTTATTTGGGAGCAATTCTCACGTTTCGGGGTAGTTTCGTTTCTTTTGGCCCCTGTGCCCAAACGAGGGCAGATATCGACATGGGGTTTGTTGCTGGGATTAGATAGGGTCATTACCTACTAAACCCAAATGTTTCGAATAGTTCGCTTGCGTTAGATTGGTTTCCCTAGCCTTCAGAATACCCAAAATGTAACTTCCGTGATTGCCCCAAGATAACATACTCGAATTTTCCGTCCCCAATGTAGTGGAATGGTATGAAAATTCTGCCAACTGTCGATGGTCATTCAAAACCTGACATGTTTCGAGCTGATTTCAACGGAATACTAACACACACGACAGTTTTCAAAGGTTCTTTTGCTGCAGCGAAAAATGTCCGCCTTGTGTTCAATTTCATTGCACACATTACGAAAAAGCCGCTCTGGACTTCTCCCCATGCCAAATTTTAAACTTTTCTTGACGTCAGCCACCAAGATGGGGTGCCTGAGAAAGAATGGCGTGGGACGCCGAAGTCGAAGATGGTCTGCACGGTCGCGAGGCGGGTTGCAGCTACCAAAAATGGCATGTATCAACAATTACATGTAACTTCCGTGGCACCCTTTACCCAATGTTGCAGCGGCACTAGGTCAAAAAAATTTCGCTTAAATGTCGGCGTTGGAGTATCGTTTGACCATGGAACGACAAATAAGCCACAGCGAGCCCGAGTCAGCCGTTAAGGTCGAATTTTACACTTTGTAACTTCCGTGGTAACGTAACTTCCGTGATAAAAACACCAGTATAAACGCATGTAAATACCTGAGGGCTAACTTTTTTACGAAGGTAGTACAAGGTATTGACTATGAATACCATTGCCATAACTCTAGTATCATTCAGGACTCCAGTAATTACGAAATTTAATTTCGATGATTCTCACTGTCGGCTAATCAGGAACGTCAAAACTACCCCAAACGTGAGAATCGCTCTTGGGTGAATGCAGGAGCGAAGAATCGGTGGATTCAAGGACGAAACGCGGTGATTCGATTTTTCGAATATTTCGGTATTGAATTGACGATTCCGTGAGCGAATCGAATCGGCACTACACGAATTCGATTTGGATCGATTTCAAACACTTCGCTCACCCCTATTTACATCTTAAATATTTCAGTCGTACCACCGAAAAAACACTTAAAAAACGGCAGAAAAGTGCAACTTTTTAATGCCTTTACATTTTAGAGACGTTTTTATATGGTTTTGAGTATTTTGGAAGGTGCTGATGACGAAAATGAAATCAGTTTCGGCCCCAGACCAAAGTGTTAACCGCGTACAGTGTTAAAAATCCACTGTAAAATTACAACACAATCACCTACAGAAAAGTTGTTAAATTACAACAGTGTTGTTCGGCTCCTGAACGGGAAATTCATCTACAGACATCTCATTTGTTTCTTTACAACTTCCCTGTCTGGAAACAGTAATGTAATTCTGATTTAAAACAGTAATGTTCTCGTTCGACAGTTTTTCTGTTAAAAACAACCATTGTGCAATCCTTAAACAAAAATAGTTGTCAGATTACAAGGATGTTGTTAAATTACAACACTTTGAGGCGAACACAAATTTGGCAGAGACATAATCGAAGACGCGACAAAAGTATTGTTGTAATACAATCGAATCATCAGAAAACAACACCAAGGGCTACAACATGTTTGTTATATAACAAGATGTGTTGCTATCAAACTGAACAGCACAAGTGCTGTTAAATTACAACATTTTTTTTTAACAGTGTAGAGGCTACCTTGACTAGAATTTTCTAGAACAATCTACTTCGACCCTTCATCACGCGGTGCACTACTCATTGCCTCAATGAACCTTAGAGATGAAAATGCCCGGAAAGTTTCCGGAAACATTGGAAAAAAACGGTGTTCTTTTCCGTTTTTTTTCCCTGGCCTCGGAAAAATTGGAAAGATTCATCCTGAAAAGTAGGCAAAACGCCCAACTTTTCGCCTGTAAGTAGGCAAAAAGCATAACTTCATCACTGTGTGCGGACGATTCTCAGTGCACTCACATTATTTATACCCTGTTATGTTTCCTTCTCATGCGATTTTCGTTGTTGCACTTGTGTATCTAGGGTTGCGAGTGGAAGTAGAGGTCCAACGCAACACAAAAGTAGTGTTTCATGCTCATTTTCCACTGTAGAGCCTTAAAACTAATTTTTCCAATTTTTCCTTTTTTCCCAATTTTTCTGGGTTTTTTTCCAATTTTTCCGGTTTCTTTCCGACAAAGTTTCCGGAAAATTTGCATCTCTAATGAACCTTGAAAGAGCTTGGCGAAGGCAAGCAGGGAGCGCCGATGGCCAAGATAGGTGTAACGCCAGGCGTGGATTGTCGAAACTGGCGCAGGATCGCGAAGCCTGCTACGACAACCCACGGTCTGGCGTACACCTACCTTGTTAACAGTGCACTTTCCATCCAACTTGCGTGTCATGCAACTTTTATGGCATTTTAAGCACTTTTTCAATGGTTAAGCATTTACTCGAAATGCCAAAAGAACGCCAAAGTTCTAACGTGGATCGTGCACTGTAAGGCTGAGGTTGGGCTTTTTCAAAAGGAATACGAAATGGCATTCGTAAAGGTTTGAATTGTCAAATGTTTGAAAGGTATACATTCGGCTTGGCATACCTTTCCCCAAAGGAATGTGTCCTTATCCGATCCTCATCCATGTATATGGTCCATTCCCTTAGGTATGGCGGCGGGGAGTGGCGGGGTGCTGCGGGGAACTGTGCCGCTGTGGTGGGGGGCCGTGGCAGTGGAGTGGGGGATGCTCGCCTCCCTCGCACCCGCCCGGTTCGGGACCATGTGCTTGTCATCCGAGACGAGCCCTCTCATGCGGTGCGGTGGCTCAGCGGGTAGACTGGCGCACCAGGAGGCAGCAGGACTCGGGTTCAAATCCCGGTTAAGTGATGTCAGATGTTCGGCTGGCAAACTGAGACGTGAGCGGCGATGGGTACTGCGTAAGTGGTAGTACCCTCCCACTCCTCATTTTCAACGCCGCCGCATATGCCATACCTTTCGGTATGAAATGCATTCAGAAAGGTATAGAGAGCGCAGAGACGGAAAAGTGGTGGGGGAAGCCACCTACCATACCTAAAGGAACGCAGTCATATGCCTTACCTCTCCAAGGTTTAGGTTCATATTCATTTACAAGTTTTAAGAAGTTAAACGCTGGGGGGGTTTACGTTCCTAAGTGAAAAGCCGAACCTCAGCCTAACAGTGTGGTTCTGAGTTTTCTGGGTGAATGCTTCCTCAGACACTGGTAGCCAACGAATGTGACATCACATTCGTTTGAACGTAAAAACTGCGATGTTAGTTTGAACGTGACAAACAGTGAAAATTTACAGTCAAACGAATGTGACACACCGCACCGCTTTGTCACATTAAATTGGGTGTGACACAATCTCAGCAAGTGAACTGTCACATCAAAACGAATGTGACACATGGTACCCAACGATATATGTCGTGTCACATCCAAACGAATGTGGCACCCATATACTGTCACGTTCGTTTGAATGTGACATGCCAAATTGTCACATTGAAGTGAACGTGACACCCCACAACCTGACACTTACGGCACGTTCCGAGGGCGTGTCACATTCAAACAAACGTGACAGGACGTGGGTGTCACATTCGTTTGGATGTGACACGACATGTCAATGAGAACCATGTGTCACGTTCGTTTTTATGTGATAGTTGACCCTCTGATTTCGTGTCACACCCGAAGTAATGTGACCAAGCGGTCCAGTGTGTCACATTCATATGACTGTAAATTTTCACTGTTTGTCACGCTCAAATTGACATCGCAGTCTTCACGTGCAAACGAATGTGATGTCACATTCGTTGGCTACCAGTGGATCTGCAGCTCGTGTAAAATTAATGTTTCCTTTTTATTGACAGGTTATTCTTGACATCGCCAAGTGGGATACTGTGTCAGGATGGAGAGAACACTTCCTGGTAATGCCGATGGGGGACATTTGTTTCCTACTGGAGGATATCGGAGCAGATTTATTAGAAGTACTTACGAAATACGTCGGTTACCCGCGGAAATGCCCTGTACCAAACGTACGTCAAAGGCAACGGAACTTACCGTAAACCGGGGTAACTTGAGACAGCAAGGGTAACTTGAGGCACACCTTACTAGGATTCGAACCTGGGTCCGAACTTTGCTCGAAACCAGCACCGTTGCACTGCAAATCCAAGTGTGAGACAGTTTCACACTTACTAGTGCATACCAACATGTCTCCCGCTTACAAGTGTGAGCCCCATTCGTCTCACGCTTGCAAGTGTGAGACACGGTTTGTGTCCCACTTGCTGCATATGGTTCCGTGTACTTTAATGCCACAGAACCCACGCTTGCATGTGTGAGACAAACCGTGTCTCACACTTGCAAGCGTGAGACAAACGTGGCTCACACTTGCAAGCGTGAGACATGTTGGTATGCACTTGAGCAGGTTTATTTAAGAAAAGCAGGGTCTTACAATGACCCTCTTGGATTTCGCTGATTTTTTGGTGGTCAGTAGTCCTCCCAGGTGGGAGTTCAGGGCCAAAATTTCAGAGCCCAAAAAAAATTATTTTGGAATATATAGAGATCTTAAGTTTTCTTGGGATTTTTTGCATTGAATTTGGGATTTTCTTATAGCTTCGCGACTTTTGGTCCGATTAGCTTCAAATTCGAGTCCTAGCATCAAAATTGAATGAGGAACACGGTCTTGCCCTCAGATTCGACCTGCGACGTTTTTTTGATAGTTATTTTTCACTTTTTCTCGAAAAAATGACCAAAAAGGTCCCAAATCTTGGGATTTTGGACTTTTAATTTTAAAAATGTTTAAAAACCAGTCTTATCCGATGGAGAAAGATCCGCTGAATCCAAAAAACTCAACCCTAGATTTTTATCACTAACCGTTCCGGAGATATGCCACTCCACAGTCAGGCAATATATTTTAGGTCCTAATTTCTGTGAGATTTTGCCGAGCTGCTCACTCCCATTTATTGGGCGGTCAGTTCCAGCGACGCAGGCCTTGTGCACTGGTTGGTTGTCTCCAGCGTGCCTTTCTAGCGCCTGCGCCGGCACAGTGGGCCACATAACAGGTGGAGGCGGTCAAAATCCCGGACGCGATTTGAGCTCCTGAGTCGCTAAATTTGACTCGAACCGAGCTTGTGACCCTACTAATGGATGCCTCGTTCCGAAAGCAATCCAAGGGTTGGGTCAGACGTTTGGTTCCAGTACCATTTAGCGACTCAGGAAACCGACACGCGTCGAGAGTTTCGGCCCCCTGCGCGGTCTTCTGGCCCACTGTGCACTGGTAAAACTAAAGCGTAGTATTACCCTCTGTTGAAACAAAACCGAGTGCGATCCATTTCTGCTATCCCTTTTTCGCCATCTGCTCTCAAAATGCCAGAAGATTTTGTCCAAATTTCATGACCTTGAAAATTGCCTAGCCCAATCTTGTAAACTTACCACTCACCTAATTTAAAACAACAATTCAGGAATGATATGGAGAAAAGGGATAAAAAATGAATCCGTCTCAATAAACAGTTTTGCATTAGCGGAGGATTGGCGTTATTGACTGCAAAGGTCTTTCCGTATCAACAGATCTGTCTTCTCCATGACTCAAATCACGGAAATATATTTTAAAAACAACGGTTCAGCCGTTGGTTTTGGGAACGGTTTAAAAAAGGTATGGTGAGGTCAGAAGGCACGGTGGTGTGTACAGTCTGCCGGTCTAAGATTTCCGTTATGATATGATGATTCCTTTTCACCGTTCTGGTTTGAAATTTCACCGTGCCTTCTCTTTGACCTCACCGTTCCTCTTTTTAGACCGTTCCTAAATCGTTATTATAACGTTAGTGGCCGAAAAATAATAAGCGGTACTTTTTTCCGTATTAAATCCGAGATTTTTTCTGGCAGTGAAGGAGCTCAAATCGCGTCCGGGATTTTCACCACCTCTACCTGTTTTCTGGCCCAACTGTGCCGGCGCAGGCGCTAGAAAGGCACGCTGGAGACAACCAACCAGTGCACAAGGCCTGCATCGCTGGAACTGACCGTCACAGTTGCGCCGGCACAGTTGGGCCAGAAAACAGGTAGAGGTGGTCAAAATCCCGGACGCGATATGAGCTCCTTCACTGCCAGAAAAAAACTCGGATTTAATACGGAAAAAAGTAGTAGGGTTACACGCTCGGTTCGAGTAAAATTTAGCGACTCAGGAGCTCAAAGTGCACAAGGCCTGCGTCGCTGGAACTGACCGCCCAATAAATGGGAGTGAGCAGCTCGGCAAAATCTCACAGAAATTAGGACCTAAAATATATTGCCTGACTGTGGAGTGGCATATCTCCGGAACGGTTAGTGATAAAAATCTAGGGTTGAGTTTTTTGGATTCAGCGGATCTTTCTCCATCGGATAAGACTGGTTTTTAAACATTTTTAAAATTAAAAGTCCAAAATCCCAAGATTTGGGACCTTTTTGGTCATTTTTTCGAGAAAAAGTGAAAAATAACTATCAAAAAAACGTCGCAGGTCGAATCTGAGGGCACGACCGTGTTCCTCATTCAATTTTGATGCTAGGACTCGAATTTGAAGCTAATCGGACCAAAAGTCGCGAAGCTATAAGAAAATCCCAAATTCAATGCAAAAAATCCCAAGAAAACTTAAGATCTCTATATATTCCAAAATAATTTTTTTTGGGCTCTGAAATTTTGGCCCTGAACTCCCACCTGGGAGGACTACTGACCACCAAAAAATCAGCGAAATCCAAGAGGGTCATTGTAAGACCCTGCTTTTCTTAAATAAACCTGCTCCTTGTAAGTGTGAGACAGTCTCACACTTGGATTTGCAGTGTGGCTTTGTCTTGTCGCCCCGGTTCTAAAAATACCGCTACACGCCCTTCTAGGTGTACCCGATGCCGAAAACCTCCTCCACTCCATGTAGACCATGATGCACCTGCAGCAGCGCCCACGGGGCTTGGATCGGATTTGCTGCCACCGGGCGGTTCCTAGCGAGGGGTGGACAACTCCGATGTTCCTCGTACACCGACCAAATGTTCCGAGAAATGTTTTCTACTGTTCCAAGTGTTTGAATGTTCGCGATGTTCCAAATTTTCCCAATGTTCCTTGATGTTCCCGATGTTACTTAATGTTCCCGATGTTACTTAATGTTCCCGATGTTACTTAATGTTCCCAGTGTTCAGTAATGTTCCCAATGTTCCTGATGCTCTCCGCTTCGCTGCGCCGGCAACTCGGTTCGACAGGGGCCGCGGCCGGGCCCAGCTTGGCCTGCCGGCGGCTTCTTCTCGGGCCTTTGGACCTCGCATCATACCTCGCTAGGCCCGATCAAAGGCCATATCTCAGGCCTTCGGACCACACGCCCCATAGAGGGGAACCGCAAAGTTATCGATGTAACATCGTGACTGAGGCCCGCCATTCTATTCCCACTGTGCTACAGTTAAAGCGCTAAACATGCCCGTTGCACTGATTCCCACAATACATGAAGGCAGGCACACAGACCCCTCCTTCCGACCCCTCGCCAGAATGTCTTGCGGAGACCTATCAAAATCTGAAATAGAATATTTTAGTCGGTCGACTTCAGACCTTCCGCAATCTGCAAAAAAAATAATAATAATAATAATAATAATAATAATAATAAAATATTAGTCGGTCAGCCCCCTTTCTTCGAAGATTCTGATTCGTCCAACTGCCGAAGCCAGGCTCGTAGACCCCCCCCCCCCTTCCGACCATTCGCTGAAAAGGTCTTGCCGAGATCTATTGAAAACTGCAAAAAAAAAAATTCAGTCGGTCTACCCCCTTTTTCGAAGATCCTAAATTGTCCAACTGCCGAAGCCGGGCTCGTAGACCCCCCTTCCGACCCCTCGTTGAAAAGGTCTTGCCGAGATCTATTGAAAACTGCAAAAAAAAATTTCAGTCGGTCGACCCCCTTTTTCGAAGATCCTGATCCGTCCAACTGCCGAGGCCGAGCTCGCAGACCCCCCTGCCGACCCCTCGCTGGAAATGTCTTGCCTAGATGTACTGAAAACCGCTACAAAATTTTTCAGTCAGTCAACCTCTTCTTTTTTTTTTTTCTTCTTCTTAGATCCCGATTTGTGAAATTGCCGAAGTACGGCTTGTAGAGGGCTCCCCCACCTCCGATCCCTCACTGGAAAGGTTTGCAACTAATGGCGGAAATTCCTCTCCCGGGCATTTATACACTGGGCGTCAAAATTAGCGTTACACTTAAACTTTTCTTCGCCATTTCAACGGAAATTAAGGTAGGGGCTTCCAATTTGGTAGGAAGATACCTCAAGGGGTTGTACAAACACCCCTTAAGCGGCGAGACCCGGACCCACCCCCTTCCTGCATTTTCCACCCTCCGCGTAAAACCCTGTCAAATTTCGGCTCTTTTCCCTTCATCAAAAGGTCGTTCCGGGGGTCGCAGGGGGTTCAAATTTTGTCAGCCGGTTCATTTTGAGCTCCTCTTTCGAACGCGTTTAAGAATCAACCCCCTACCTCCCTCCTTTTGGGCGCTACAGTAAAATCCACCCCTAGGGACGGGTAATTTTTTTCAAAAAATTCCGAAGGTTAGGTTGCCTCCCCGGTCACAATGAAACTGTTTCCAAGTCGCTAGCACCCCTGTAAGACCGCCTACCCCCGTCAAAATGCCATCCCTAATTTTGAATTACCGCCAAATTCCTCAAAAGGGCCCGATTATCGTCAAAAATGGAACGAAACGTTAGGGAATGGTTGATTCGATCGAGCCCGGTCGAAAAATTCGCATGTGCATTGTCAAAAAGGCTTTTACTGGGGGTTGCTACCCCTACCAGTACCACCCCGTTGGGAGGGGGTTGGCGTTATGGCGGCGGGTCGGCGTGGTCACGCCTCGACAACTCCTGACCAATTTTGGTGTCAATCGCACAATTCCTTGTCATCTGACATCGAAAAAACCATATTTTCGTTCAATTTCAACCCCTTAGTTGGCGCCTCTGTCCCTACGTAACCCGTAGCCTTAAAAATACGGGACCACGACAGCCAGGAGGGCGCATCCATTCCCGGAATGAAATTTGACAGGGTTTTACGCTGAGGGTGGAAAATTTAGGAAGGGGGTGGGTCCGGGTCTCGCCGCTTAAGGGGTGTTTGAACAACCCCTTGAGGTACCTCCCTACCAAATTGGAAGCCCCTACCTTAATTTCCGTTGAAATGGAGAAGAAAAGTTTTACCGTAACGCTAAACTGACGCCCAGTGTATTTGTGATGCGTGCAACAGCTCTTGCGCGGTTCGGACGGAATTTGCACCAACGGATTGTTTGTTCGGACGGAACTCCTGAAGTACTCTCCAAATCTGGGTGCTCTAGCTGCACTCCTTCTTTATACACAAACGACAACGACACACAGACACAAAGGCAAATGCATATGCCTCCCCCTCTTTTTTAAATAGAAGGGCGTGCCAAAAAGGCAAATGCATATGCCCTTCTTTTTTTTTTAAATAGAAGGGCGGGCCAAAAAACGTTTTTGAGAAACTTTGTTTTCGTTGCAGAAGACGTACAATTGCTCCAACGTGCCGACCCGACTCGGGCAGCTCAGACATTTTCCTATCATGCCCTACGGTCGATTTCGCGTGGATGGGCTCGCCTACTACACCAAAAGACCAGAAGTCAAGAAACCTCGAGCATGCGTCAGACTTATAGCTGACTTTTCTCAAAGATTCATTAAGCCAACCATTTAGAAAATATACGATATCACGAAATCCTGGTAGTCTCAAAGTTATTTCCTTTTTTAGGCACGAAGTAGCCTTATGGTTTTGTCTCGAAAACGAAAGTATGGCCCTTTATGGCAGCTCTGAAATTTTCTATACGATTTTGATGTTTTTTTGCAAAACGCGAGAACAAAGCACAGTCATTTCACTGATAAAGTCTGGTAGAGAATCTTCCGATCAATTTTGAGAAATTTGGAATTGAAATTATTGTTGCCATGGCAAGGCTCGACTCGTCAGTTAAAAATTTGGGAGAGGGGGGAGCCGAGCCACTCGTGTGTACATGTCATGCCAAAAATACTAGATCCCGTGAAAAAGCGCGTTCGAAACAGAACTGTTCTTCACTGGTGTTAGAATGCATGCAATAATAGGAATAACGATGTTTTCGGATGTGGTCGTCTAGATGGTCGCACCAAAGTATAATTGTTGGGTGGACTGTCCATTGCGCATGTCCAGTAGTGTTCAGAAATACCAACGTGGAATGCATATTAGTTATACGCAAAGTTATAAAAGCATCTATAAGAAACGAAAGTAAATTTTCTATTTATAAATTTTGTTTAGTAAAAATATCACTTAAACTAAGGATATGTGTCCTACTTTCAATGAATTATTAGAAAATTCATGTATAATTTCTTAGATAGTGAGTGCAAAGTGCAATGCCGAGGAGGCAACAATGAAGGCGCTGTTGTTTTCAAAAGTGCCAACCTCAAATGTTCGTTACTCTTTGAATCGGAGTGAAATAGGGCATTAAACTGCGTGCCAGTGCACATTCATTTGAGAATAAACATTTCCTAATGAAGTTTGAGTGTGACTGTAGGTCCCTTTTCGAGAACATTTGGCGTGTAGCTGCTCCTTGTAGAGAGGTTGGATGGTACTTCTGAATTCAGATGAAACTATCTGGACACGGCGGTGATGCACTTTTCTAACCTCAAAGTATTTAAAAATTGGTGAAATTAATTATTTTACTGCACGTTTCTGCGAATAACTTGGCCTTCATGTATTATGAAACTGTCATAAATGTCTATTTTTGACACAAATTGACACGCATCTGGTCTTGTACGTAAGTTTTGGTTTTATTAATAATGGTCTACCAAACATAAACAGAACTCCACTCAACGCAGTCCTAGCTCCGCTTTATTTGTTAAACCAGAACATGAATATGAAATTAACTTCGTGACTACTAGGATTTCTTGAAATCGTATTTTTTTGTGTGTTTTTTAATGCACTGTTCGTACAAAAATATCTGCGGCTTGAACTGTGATGTGTTAAGCTCATATTATGTTTGGAGCAGTACCACACTGTTAAAAAAATTCTAAAAATTCAGACCAATTTTGTTAGACTACTATTGATTGAATAAAACTGACGTGAAGGACGAGGGGCATACCAATTTGTTTCAAAAACAGGAAGTCTTAAACTGATGATAACGTCATAACAACACTTTAATCCTGGCATGCCCAGAATTTAGGCGCCTTTGTCGCCTGCAAATACCTTTTGGGGTGCCCCGTGACACATTTTGGTTCCGAGCAAATTTGAGCGAAGGTGTATAGAAATCCAAGCAAAAGCGAGCAAGTGCCGAGCAACGCAGCCGAGCAACGGCACTAGTCCCCACTAAAAGGTCTTCCTCGGCCAAGAAATTAGTGTAAATATAGAAACCCATATATTTTTCGGGAAGAGGAGGTCATGAGGTACACGATTATTTATGTGGCTTTGCCTTTTTTCGTATCCATTTGTTGGAGCACGCTTTGAAACTGGAGGAACATGAACAGCGAAGCCTGCTGAGAGCATTCACCTTGCAGAGTGGGCAACCCGCCCGCTCTATTGGCCGCGACGGGGTGGCCCACAGTGGGACGAAACGCGAGAACAGTAATAAAGGGAGCGCCCAACTCATCGCCAAAACCTCTAAACGGGGCACTCTCATCCTTCGATAGACATTTTATTAATATTCATTCACTGTTAAAAATCCACTGTAAAATTACAACACAATCACCTACAGGAATGTTGTTAAATGACAACAGAGTTGTTCGGCTCCTGAACGGGAAATTCATCTACAGACAACTCATTTGTTTCTTTACAACTTCCCTGTCTGGAAACAGTAATGTAATTCTGATTTAAAACAGTAATGTTCTCGTTCGACAGTTTTCCTGTTTAAAAACAACCATTGTGCAATTCTTAAACAAAAATAGTTGTCAGATTACAAGGATGTTGTTAAGTTACAACACTTTGAGGCGAACACAAATTTGGCAGAGACATGATCGAAGACGCGACAAAAGTATTGTTGTAATACAATCGAATCATCAGAAAACAACACCAAGGGCTACAACATGTCTGTTATATAACAAGATGTGTTGCTAGCAAACTTAACAGCACAAGTGCTGTTAAATTACAACATTTTTTTTACAGTGAATCATCTGCATTAACTGCCTGTACTCTGTAAGTAATGGCCAAGACTGTAAATGTGTTCTGTATGTAGATGACACTAATATAATCATATAGGGTGGATCTATTGAATGTGTGCGGAGGAAGGCTGTTCTGATAACTCAGGCTATTCACGATCTATTTGCCTCTTTGACCCTAGCTCTAAATCTAGATGAAACCAACTATATGATTTTTAACTATGAGCAGGTTGACCTGGACCTACACACATTAACAATGTGAAAATTCTTCCAGCCTCAGTATATGTAAATTCTTGGGTATTAGAATTGCCCCTAATATGTCTTGAAAGCCTCACATTAACAATGTGATAAAAAAAGTAAAAAGAGGCATTTTCGTTTTAAGACGAACATCTTGTTCATTAGGAAAAAAAGCACAACCTTCTTGTTTTTAATGCTTTCATCCAGTCTTACCTCTCATATGGAATTCTGATATGGGGATGTGATGCCGGCAACATCACATGCCTCACAGCCCTATTCAGGAAGCAAAAACGGGCAATAAGACTCTTAGATCGGATAAATGACCAAAAGATATCCCGCAGGGGCCTCTTTAGAAGCAATGGAGTATGATCCTAGCCGGCTTATTCATCTATCATGCCTCATGAGGAATATTGCAATATTTGCAAAAAAATATCTATCTCTTCAAACACGCTCCTCCGTGCACAATCATCACACTCGGAATAAGGGTAGAATATATGTAAAGAGGTATGATAGAGGAGCAGTAGCGGCTTAAAGTACTCAAATTTTCAATAAACTGCCAAAGAGAATTAGACAAGCATGCTGCCTTTAAGAATGAACTCAAAAATTATGTTATCGAGAGGGAACCATATACTCAGTCTGTGTTCATTGAGTGAAGTTCTTGTATCCTTTACTGTATTGCGTACTATGTAAGCGAAATATATGAATCTGAATCTGAAAAAAAATAACTAGTTAAGTTCTGAGAGTGTTCTTCGGCGGCTTTCCTTCGCCGCACGTCAAAAGAGGGCAAACCCGCCTGTATCGACCAGGATGCGCCGCGAATCGCTAGTCCTTTACAACCGAACGCCAGCACTCGTATTCAATCAGACTGAAAGCTTCAGTCAATGGGACATTTTGGCAGGCAGGCCGCACGCTCGCCCGCCGTCTTCGGGTAAAAAAAAAGCCCCAGTTGCTTCGCTGGAGTGACGCAGCACGCACGATGGCCAGCCCTCGCCAAGTGACGTGCTTAGCCGTGTTCGTCGTGGTGCTGTGGGTCCCGTCCGAATCGCTGCCCACAACCTGGGATTCCATCGGGCAGAGGGACAAGACGGCCGCCGGCGAGGCGCGGCACATCCACGACTTGCTGGCGCCAGCCCTGCTGCGCTGCGGGCCGTTGCCCCCGCAGTTGGTCATCGTGGGGACGCCGAGGTGGCTGGACGCGTTCCTGGGCCTGCAGCAAGCAGCGGCCGCGCGGCTGCTGCGCCGGCCCACTGGGCCCTGGCCGTCCCCCAGGATGCACGCCGTCCTCGCCGAGCCGAGCGCAGTCCTGGTGATTGCCGAGGACGAGTCTACTGACCTGCTGGCCGCGCTGGAAGGCATACAGAGATACACTTCATACCGCATCCTTCTCTGGACTTCTGTCAAGGCGACCTGGGGACGGAAGGAATGGGCTGCAGTCACAGATGCCGCAACGCGGTCTCTCTTGGCAGAAACAACGCTCGTTGTAGACGTCGCTGGCGTCGGTCCCACCGTGTACTTGTGCTCCCCCGAGAACGTGCCCACGCACTTACTTTCAAAAGCCATTCCGCAGGGGGTTTGTGAGCCAGGGTCGGTTTCGTTCGAACCACCATGCTACTTTTTGGGCAACGCGTCGAGAAGCGGCTCGTTACATTATTCTGACGATCAGACAACTGCGTACCAAATTCTGTTGACAAGGTTTATTGAAGTTGTCAGTCGAGAGGTGGACACGCAGACGCACTTGGTACAGAATGTGTGGTTCCAGGTCGTCTTGCGGTGCCAGTTCGACGTGATCATCTCGGCCTACCCAGTGTTGCTCTCGAAGGGCATCAAATATGAGTCTTATGTGTGGGGCATGGAGAGGCTGGTGGTGCTGGTGGCCTCCGGGATGGGAGAGGGCAGCTGCCTGGTCGACGGCGTCACCAGAGAATTCTCTGCCACAGTGTGGGTCGCCACGGCGCTGGCCGTCCTCGTGGTCGCCACTGCACTGCTGCTGCTGAGCGGACGCACGGCGGCCTTGCTGGACGCCCTGGCCCCCCTCGTGGGGCAGGGCGGGTCGCTGGCGGGCAGGGGCGCGCGCCGCCCGTTGATGGCCGCCTGGCTGCTCGTCTGCGTCGTCCTGTCGTCCAGCTACACCGGCAAGCTCCTGTCCCAGCTTTTCGTCGGATGCGATTCTAACGAAATGCAAACGCTGGAGCAACTAGCAGAAAGCAATTTGACGATATACGCGGAAGTTGGAGTCGCAGGTGCATCCGATAATACCCGGTTGTCTGGCCGTATAAACGTTTTGCTCTCTGATTCAATGCAAGACTTTTTGAACGCCGTGGTGAACCGAAGCGCCGCCATCGTCGTGACAGAATCTGCTCTGCCGATTCTCGTTCCGCACCTGCCCAGGCTGAAAGGCGTCCACAAGTTCACCTTGCCTGGGCAGTTGATGACCAGCTGCTTCTTGGCAAAGAAGGGCTCTCCCAAGGGAGCCAAGCTCAAAGCGAAACTGGGCCGATTTCTAGCTGCCGGCATTACACCTACGATTGTCAACAGGTTCCAGGATGTGTGGGACACCAACTTGTACTCGGTGGAGAGGGCCAGGGCTGTCCTGACGCCCAGTGCCTCTCCGCTGCACCTGGCCCAGCTCCGAGTGTGCTCCGTGCTCCTGGGTGGCGGCCTTCTCGCCGCGACCGTCTCCTTCGCCGGCGAGCTCTTGTCTCAGAGACTGCATGCCTGAACTAGCAACTGGGTGGTTGGCATCGGTGCGAGCTAATTCGGGCCCCGAACTTTGCACTAGTAAAGTTGATCGAAATGAAATTTAGTTTACAGGCTCTCATTTGATTTTGTCGTCCCAGAAAAGAAATCCTCAAGGCCGCAACGCTAAGGTTTCAGAAATTTGGAAATTTCAATGATGCGCGGAGTTCGCGAGTGACAGCGAGCGGACCTGCCGTCACTTACTCAGCATCCTCAGACAAAAAGATTTTGCGCTAGGGACGCGGATCGGAAGGGAAAATGTTGATATTATGGTATTGATAGTATCAACAGCTTTCGAATGTTTCCTGCTGAAATTTCGGTTTAAAATATCGATATGCCTATGTATATCTTGTTCGATATTTCAATTTTTTTTTAAAGTGAGAAATATTTGGTTATGTTTTAAACTGACGTCTTCGCTGTAGTAGGGGGATCAAAAAGGAATTTTAAATAAATTCAGTAATGACTTAAATGCTAAAAACAAATGTTCCTGCTTATTGTTCACAAGGAAAGACAAATAAATGATGGCACAGATGACTAAAAATAAAATAGTGGTGAGGACTATCACATTATTTATTAGAAATTTTCTTATCATTAACATTTGGCTTGAAAACAATATTAAAGTGCAAAAAATCTACTAGGGGCTTTACTAGATTTTCTTTTCCCCAACACGGAAACGGGGATATTTGAAGGGGGGGCTGTTGACCTGGACTGATTAGCGTTTTCTTTTACAACCTGCAATACACACATGAGATGAAAACGAAACATTGATCATTTGAGGTTAAGCGCCGGAGAATGATAAAGAAGAGACACTGTACATACCTCCAAGTCATCATCAACATCTTCATTATCGTTGACATGGTTCTCGGCTGCGTTGGGTCCGGTCTGGCGAGACGAACCTGGCCTCCCATCCTTGTGAATGTCGTGTTTCTCCAGATGTTTCCATAAGTTGCTAGTGTTGCCACCTTGCACTGTTGACACCTTGCAGCCGTTTTGCCGTCTCTCACAAAATAAGTCCACACTGGGCTCTTTTGGAAGGACTCATGATAATTTAGTTCATCTCCTGTCACAATTCGAATCACCTCGGCAATCCCGCTGAGGCAGGCACCGCCGCTGTCGCACAGGTTATAACGTCCTGAGCCTACTGGACGGGAGAACCAACCTCAACCGTAATGAAATGCCATTACCGTGATAAAATTGCACGCTTTTTAACGTTGTCCTTACGCATAAAATAATTTTAATAGAATAAGAAATGTTTTCATGAGGGTAGAGTGTTCCAAAGACCGAAGAATCGCGAACCATTACCGGCCGTTCACAGTGGAACGGCAGATATAGGTAGGCGTATTAAACGCTTCAAGCGAAATTGGAATGCGCTTTGAAACGTGCATCATGATGGAAAAAAGGCCGGAAAGCTGAAGCGAGAATTTCAGAAGCATGCGCTGTTGAGCTGCACAGGGCAGCCGACTTACAAAGTCAACTCGAAGACAGGGTGCATGTTGATGATGACAGCGACGCACCCAACCACACCCACTCACACACGTGTCCAGAAAATTTTTTTAGAGAAAAGAATCGACTAGGATTCGAACCCGGCCCGGCGCGGCGACGCGTCACATGACGCGCCCCGGCCGGCCAGGCGGCGGGAACTCTCATTCCCGCGGCAAGCCAGAAACGAGGCGAAATCAGAATCAGGAGCAGCATGGCTGCACAGAGAATTCACGAAATACGTATTGAGCGTCACGGCCGGCCGAGGCGTCGCTTCTAAGAAGCGCGCGGCAAGGAAAACAACAACGCCGGCCGGCACACTGCTTGGCGGCAACAAAAGAGACAGAGAGCACTCGCGACAAGTTCGGACAGGACGCGGTTTGAAAGTAACGGACACAGACTCCACACAAACACACGTCTGATAGGGAAAAAACGAAACGGGGCATTAGCTGGTGAAAAAACAACATGGCGTTTAGGTAAGAAACCGGACATGTGCTATATTCAGTTAGTGAGAGCGGAGTCCAAGAGCGTAGTACGCTGTCAAAGCGATGTTTGAGGGTGGGGAGAGCGCGAGCGATCGGGTGGAGGGGAGGCGACGCCTTGTCGAAAACCTATCATGTTCATGTTGTCGAAATCCCACCTCGTCTGCTACACGATGTGACGTAGAAGTACATTACACAAACATAACCTGACTCCTGCCGATGTGTAAACCGGAAGGTATTTTAAAACACGCGAAACAAACAACATAAATAAAAGTGACATCAAAATTGTGCTTAAAATAGACGACGCAGGTCAAGAAAGGGGCTTACCTCGTAGGTAAGCTGAATAATTACCTATGGAGGCGCTAGCTGAAAACAAAATACAATTGAGTGCTAGCACTGCAACAAGTAAATGTTCAAGTACACAATATTGAAGCAGGAGCACTAAGACTAACCTTCAACAATTGGATCGTCAAATATGAACTTCATGGCAGCAAAATGTTTCCATTTCATACCGCCAAGCTGACCCGCTTTGGCCTTGGTAAATGATGACTTCAAACCCCTCATTCTCTCCTTCCAATACCTCATGTCATAGTTTGGGTATTTCAGCTGGAGGATGCCGGTTGTATCTTGCCAAATGGTGTCACTGACATAACGTTTCCTTAGGCCATCACGAAAATTGTGACAAGCGTTGAGAAGAGATCGAGAAACCTCGTTCATGATCTCTCAGGTATTCTTACCACCTAAGAAGAGAAGAAAATGCATTGAATGCAATACACTACGATGCAAAAGTTGCGAGAGAGAGCAATTGAAGACACGGCCAACAAACCAGCACATGGCTTCGAGGTTTGATCGGTTTGGACAAAGGCTGCCATTCTGACGCATCAGTATCTTTGACTTAAAGACATTAAGGGTCCACTTAAAAGTGGACTCTGATCAATGGATTTACGACAAGTTTTTGAGAGATCAGACAATAATTTAGAACTTACGAGTTGATAATGACACCGCCGAAAGGGGTGTCAAAGTAATTACAGAATATTGTACAACTGATGATCAAGTAAGACAGGAATTGATGTTAGTGGTTGCTGCTCACAGACAGGCCCACAAAAAGTGTGATGATAATGATAATATTCAAGTTTTAAAGATAATATTACCTTAAAACAAACCTCGAAACTATGAATTTGCCAAAATTTCCCTTACTTATCCTAGCAGGTAGGCAAGTCAATTTTCAAAATGTGACAATTTCGAAAAACAAATCGCCTAGACTTATGTCTTTTGACATTCTAAATCGAAAAGGTCTTATGCGTTATAGTCGATTCCGGTCTCTCTACCGGATATTTGGGACATTTCACGGATGTCGAGTATGAAAAACTTCGAGGCCGCTGCGCAACCCCTAATTTGTTCGAATTCGCTCAAATTTTTTAAGAGGGGTTCTTTTGTGGATAATTACCGTAAACCGAGCGCTCCCGGTCGGTACCATTTGCTTGCGGAATTTACAACCACTCTACACTCCAAAAAAAGTGTCCTGTCAATGCCGTTAATTTATTACCAGTTATCACTGTAGGTCAATTCACAGCGTTTACTGTGATCTGCTCACGCGATTCACTGTGATCTTGTTCGCGGTGTTTACTGTGATCTGGTTCACAGTAAACACTGTGAGTTTGACGCCGCTGAGCACCGAAGTACTGCAAATCAGGCTCCAATTCACGGCGTTTACTGTGGCCAGATCACAGTGAACACTGTGACCGAGATCACAGTGAACGCCGTGAACTAGTTCACAGCAAACGCCGTGAATTGCATAACAGCAAACATTGGTAATAAATTAACGGCATTTACAGGACCTTTTTTGTACAGTGTACCGGGCTGCGCTCTGCCGTGCCGATACGCAGGCACCATCGGTATAAGTAGCGCTGCGCAGAGGATGCTCGCCGCCAGTCCGCCTTGAGACTGCAACGAGGACGACTCCTTCCACGTAAGTTATGGCTGACAGTCTTTTTAATTCTGGTTTTGGGACCGACGTTCCCACCCATTTCCCCCCAAAAAAATTTCCCAAAAGATAGCTCTCCAATATACATTTTTCCAAAGTAATTCTTCCTAAAATTAAATTCCTAATCCTATATTTACAAATCCGTTGTTCCCAATTTTATATTTTCCCAAGGTTATTCCCAAAAACTTTCCCAAAACCCCAAGTCTAGAGGGAACTAGCGGACTCCGAGACCATTGTGACCAAAATGCGGATACGTAGGAGGGCAAAGATCCTCCGAAAGAACACTGAGAATGGACGAGTCTGGATCCATAGTTTGGGGTAAAGTGTAGTTAATAATCACCCCAATCTGGGTGAAGATAAAGATTACATTTTCAACCATATTTTGGTAAACACCTAAATTTAGGCGCCAAAATAATACTCACCAAAATTTGAGCGTAAAGGAGCGTTACACAAAACTTAAGTCCTGATTATGACTTTGACCTTTTCATTCTTGGTAATGAAGTAGCGCGGTATGCTGCGTCGGTGCACAACATTCTGCAGTACGAGGAATTTAAGGCTGACGTGCATGTAGCTGAGTGCCTGGGCACTTTGGGCCACCACTTTCCGCTTAAAATTAGATCGGATCACAAAGTTTTCTTAAAAAAAAAAAAATCATTTTTTGGGAAATAACATATTTGGGCCTATTAATGGTTAGGGAAAAAAAAACTCTTCGGGAAATTCACATCAGCAATGAGGCAATGAGTGATAAAGGATCGAGATAGACAATGTTAGAAAATTCGGGTCTCTACGCGGTTGAAACTTCACTAATAAAAATTTTGTCGTAATTTAGCGACACAAGTGCCGCTAAGTTTTTTAGCGACGTGACTCGTTCAGAAACAAAAAGCTTGTAGGAGGCAATGTCGTAGTAGGACAAAAGAGATGTCACGCAACGAATAACTTGTAATTGCCTACAAACAACCCATCGTGAACATCAGGTCGTACGTAAACAATCAAGTTGTATGTAAACAATCAATGTTGAATGAAAACGAAAGTTTTGTTGACATGATAATGGAGACACAGCAAGCAAAATTTGATGACATCACTGTGCCATGTTTTGGGCAATGGTTTAGAATCATATCATCCCACTGTTTTTCACTATCAAATTAGCTGTCAAAGTAATCTTTAAAGAATTTTGGCTTGCATGGTCTCAATCATCATGTCAACAAAACTTTCGTTTTCATACAACATTGATCGTTTATGTAAGACCTGCCCGTAATTATTTCATGCGACACATGTCTGTTCTAGAACGACACTTGTCATTCCATTCTTGTTACGACATTTGTATTGTTTTTGTGACATACAATCCATGTTGTTTGTCTACGAAGTGATTGTCAGAAGGTTGTTCGTTTCCCTACGACTGATTTTTAACAGTGTTTGGTCGGGGGTCGAAATGTATTTCATTGTCGTCATCAGCACCTTTCAAAACATACAACACTATGTTTGAATGTCTTAAAAATGAAAAATCACTGAAAAATTATACCTTTTCTGTCGTTTTTACGTACAAGTAACGACAAAAACTGTTTATTTTTATGACAGTAGATTCCGTCATTATTTCCCCAATTTTATTGTGACGTACAGAGTGCCAAAACAAAGGTAAACGCGGGTACCGTTGCCATATCACTGCTCCGATGGGGCAGCCTCGTTTCGTGTTTAGGTGCACAAGGTTTGAAAATTGCCACAGCCAAACTAACCTTTATCCGCAAGTAAAGTAATCACCTGTACTCCTTTTTAGTTCGCACAAGACTTGAGTGTCACTATCATGAACAATTATTATTATTTTTTTTTAGCATGAAGCTGCAAACACATGACTCGCTTCCTGGAATCTCAAAGTCGCGCAGTTCCACATAGTGTTTTGAGCATACAACCTTGATAAGATTTGATATTCTATGAGACACTGATCTCCTTTCTTCGCCGAACCGCGCCAAAGGGTTGTCAAGGGGGCCACTTGGAAGCTGATTGGAGCACCCGAGTGGCCTTATCTCAGTCAGCTGGCCGCCCCTAAGTGTTGTCATGTGTTGATGCGGCACGGAGGCGCACGGCAAGCGTGGAATGACAGCTTGGGGCCTGTGCCTCGTCTGAACCTATGGAACGATTCCCAGAAGGGATCGGGGCACCATGTGCCTCGGCAATGTGATATTGGATTTTTCTCAAAATTTCGGTAGCCAACGGTAGAGTCCTAAAGTGGGAGAGATACGTGAACCAACTGAATTTGCCATACACTGATCGCCAGCCAACCTTGAAATGCTCTTTACTATTTCTCATACTTTGGTCAAAACGGGGGAAAAGTTGCGCGTACTTTCTCATACAATGGCCAGAACCTTGCCCCGCGTCTGGGCCACTACGGAAAATCGAGCCTGGATGAAAAACTACACGCAACTCTTTTCCCCTTTTGGCCAAAGTATGAGAAGTTCACCGCTCGGGTGAGTCCCATCCGGAGAGGGGAAAGGACCGGGCTCACGTTTCTCTCCCATTATAGGACTCTAGCCAGCGGAAGTAACATCGAGTTGGATGGTTTAAAGAAAGGTGCCATCAATGTCAATATCCAACTTATGGAGATAATAGGTCAAAAGTTTTTGTGTCTCCTGCCTCTCCCCCGCTTCCCCGAGGAAGTAAAAACAAATCAAGTGTAACCTAATGACAAGGTACGTGCACGGCAGAACGTGTCTTCTAACAGACTTCGCGATGCTGCGCCAGTTTTGACAATCCACGCCTGGCGTTACACCTACCTTGGCATGCGGCGCACCCTGCTTGCCTTCGGCAAGCTGTTTCTACGCTTATTGAGGCAATGAGTAGTGCACCACGTGATGAAAGGTCGAAGTGCATTATATTAGAAAATTCTAGTCGAGGTAGCCCTTACGCGGTTGACACTATCGTCAGAACTCAGACGTCAGAGGATAGGTCTAGGGGTGGGCAAATAGTTCGGTACCGAATCGAACCGAATCAAATCAGGCAAGACTCGATTCGATTCGGAGATGAATTCGCTGAGTTCGATCTTGAATAATACGAAACTTCGAATCGTTGGTGGTTTGTCTTCAAACAAAGGTGCCCAGATAGGAGATATTAATACAATATTTCGAGTCGGCATCGAATCGTATGGTTCGATTCGAGTACGATTCGGCAACTTTTTCCTGATTCGGTTCGAATTCGATTCGAAAGAAAATTTAAGATTCGATTCGGATTCGATTCGACACCAAAATCCTTGATTCGCACACCCCTAGATAGGTCAAAAATTGCGACTCACAATTTCTGTAGCCGACGGAAGATGTCGCTTGAGGAAGGGAGAATGTCAGGTGTTGGCCTAACCTGACGGCAGCCCGTCGACGCCATCGAGCAACATCAAAAACACTTATTTTGTCTGGTCAAATATTACTCTTTTCCCTTAAGCTCTTCGTCATTCGTTTAGCAGCCTAGCATTTCGCATATAATCCGGAGAAATCTCAAAAAATCTCCTCAATTTTGATAATGAAAACGCGAAATACTGAGTTGAGAGTGATCCCACTACACATGCGAAACCCAGCGGCAGCCTTGCGACTGACAGGTTCGGTATAGGACGGAGCAATCAACAATATTGCGGGAGATATTGACGTTGGCGTTCAATACTATTCTTAAATAGTGTGAGGAACGTAACATTTAACCCAGAACAGATCTATAATTTTAAGTATACTTAAAATATCTCAAAAAATTAATGGCACGTAATAAAAATTTCATGACATGTAATTCATTTTTAACAATGAATTTGGTCAGGGGCCAAAATTGATTTTATTTTCGTCAACAGCACCTTCTAAAACATGCGAAACCATGTAAAAATTACTCTTAAATGTGAAGTCACTTAAGAGTTGCACTTTTCGTGCCGTATTTTTTTTTTTAGTGTTTCTCGTTGGTACGACTGAATGATTTGAGATAGAAAACAAAATATTCGCGTGTGGTGAGCCAAGTACATACGTACCAACCCTGCAAAATCTCGCTCCGATCGCCCGAGGCGTTTGAGAGAAGTAGTGCGGACTCAGACGGACCGACAGACAGGAAAAGTTTTTCATGACCTCTAAAGTAACTGGCTTCGCTAATAGCTAAGCCAAAAAGTAAAAGTGAGACAGATAACGAGTACCAAATTTCGGGCAAATTGTTCAACAGACTTGTTCCATGCCTGTAACATAGTTTTCTCCCAATGCAAGTTGTGGCCGTACAGAGCCACTAAACTTCGTAAAATCATTTCATCTCCCTTTCTTTGTTCCAGGATGAAGTTGCTGGCATTGATGTTGGTGGGCCTGATTGGCGTGGCTGTTGCCAAGATCAACAACCACCACCCCCTCTCCGCGGCCGCCATCGAACACATCAACTCCCAGCAGTCAACATGGACGGTCAGTTCTATCGATCCCGTTAGGGTGTAGCAGCACTATGTTTTTGTGGTTAGGTGTTTTTGGCCCGTCCCATATTTAAAAGATAAATACTGTGGGGATGAACATGTGGTATGATTCGTTACATCGTTCGACCCGTCCCGTAGTCAGATCTTTACAATATTTAGTATAAGCAGCCTCCTTGGGTGAGGCCTGGAATCACACGGTGACGGCCGAGCCCCGAGAATGCTGCTGCAAGGGCATCATGGTCTACATTTCAGCAGATTTCAGCATCAGGTACAGCAACAAGGTACAGCAACAGCATGTAAGCCGTCCAAATACTTCGTGTGGCCGAGTTGCCATCTAGACACCTGTTTCCCTTAACACAGCTCACTGTGGCTGAATGTGTGTACTTGCTGTGAAATAGTTTACCACTTAGTTTCATTAACATACTTAAGTTTAGACCGCCTCAGACAGTTGGTGTAGAATTTTCGATGTTCACCCACTCTTTCCCTTCATATAATACAACACTTCTTTTCAAAGATACATATCAACATTTTTTTGGTGTTCGAAACGTAATGTTCAAAAACCGCCAGAGCACGAAAAAATAGTGCTGCTCCCTTAAGGTTCGAACTTATCGACTTTTACCAACTTCCGAAGGCTGCGTCTTGTTGTGTCCTTCAATGTTTTAAACATCTTTGACAAACACTAGTAGAGAGAGGAGTGAGTTTATTGTTGTGAGTGCGTGTTCCAGGCCGGTCACAACTTCCCCACCGATATGAAGATGGAGAGCGTGCGTCGCCTGATGGGCGTGAGGCGCGACCCGCTGAGCGTGCGCCTGCCCTTGAAGGAGGAGGACGAGGTGGAGGGCTGGTGGCCCTGGTCCTGGCCTTGGTCTTGGCCCTGGCCCCGGCCTCAGCCCTCGCCTCCGCCCCTCCCCAAGTTCTTCGACGCCCGCCAGGTGTGGCCGTACTGCCCCACCATCCGTGAGATCCGCGACCAGGGCTCCTGCGGGTCCTGCTGGGTGAGGAAAACACTTTTCAAACAGCAAATCACAGATAAATTCCTACAAGGAACCGCTCTTCAAAGAAAATGGTGGCTTCGCAGCCACGAAGAAAATCATTTGTCATCTTAAGAAAATCGTTTGTAATCCAAACGATTTCCTTCGTCGGCTGTGAAGCCGCTGTTTTCTTTTTATTTCAAAGAGCAGTTTTTCTTTGTTGAGTTTTAAGTGTGATTAAGCCAAAAGGGGTAGTGCGGGGAAGAACTGCACACTTTAGTGGAGGGTTAAAGTCTAACGCTCTATTTTTAGACTGGATTCCCTTATTTTGGGATCTACCGATACCATTCTGCTGTCAAGTAGGGTGTCAAGAACACAATAGAAAGTATTTTCTGGAGTCAAACTAAGACATATCAGTCAATAATGAGAGTGTGCACTTTTCCCTCGCTTCCCCGCACGTACCCTATCTATACACAATCTTAGCAGGATCTGATGTGAAGAACAAAGAGAAAAACATAGGCCGGAAACAGATGCAAAATATTACTTACTTATTAATGAAGATTGTTCATTCTCAATCTTAAAGTCCAAAAAAGCTTAATAGTATAAACATGAGTTAGACCTGCCAAAACCCTTGAAAATGGCTGATTTCTTGTACTGTTTCCGGGCTATGCTCTTCTCAGTTTCCACCTCAGGCCCTGCCAGAGGTGTCTATTGCAGGGATAACTTGGGTAGGAAAAACATTCCCGTATGGAGCTGATATTCTGTTTTCGACCCATCAGCCGTCCCATCAATTTCACTTAGAATGAAAGTTGGCATGCCCCTAACAAGCTGTTGACTGTAAACGATTCTACATCAACAAGCTTGCCGTTTGGATTGTCATGCTCAGGCCTTCAGCGCCGTGACGGCCATGTCGGACCGCGTGTGCATCGCGTCCAAGGGCAAGAAGCAGGTGCACCTCTCCGCCGAGGACATGGTGTCGTGCTGCCGCGCGTGCGGCTACGGCTGCAGCGGTGGCAGGGTGGACCCCGCCTGGCAATACTGGCTCACTGACGGCCTCGTGTCCGGCGGCAACTGGAACTCCAACGAGGTGAGGAACCATTGTGCTGTGCAGGCCAGTGCAGTTCTCCTCTGCGACATCGCGACTCAAGGTCAACTACTAATAATTGCTGTGGAGCTGTAGCAATGATTGAGACTCGGCAGGGTATGCACCACTCAGCATCTTGACAACTCGTCGCATGACATGTTTGAGGGCTTCTAAAGTCTGAACACGTTCACGCCGATGTGACACGTCCTGACCGACGCGGGTACTGCAAGCCGGGTTAATATGAGACAATTCGGGGCAATGTGCGACATTGTTGGGTGAACGCAAGATACACTCAAAACCCCAGATTTGGTCACTAAGAAGGCTACTACTGCAACACATTCACCAGTCTTGATGATATCATTTCGCAGGGAAGAGCGAACTAATGAGTTTAGAATTACAATTCAAATGACTTAAATCGTGTGCCTCAAATTAATTCGAAATTGTCTCATATTACCCCGGCTAACGATACGCATATGTTATCATTCCGTTTTCTCACTTAAAGCTTTCCTTCTACCGACGTTGTGTGGGCAGATGCACATAGTTGAGACCTTTCGCATAAGCCTTTTCACATTTGGCTCACGCACGGTACGCTAAAAGCGATTCGTAAACTGTGCCTTTTCAATGACAGAAAATAAAAATGAGTGTTTTGGTTTTTTTACACGATAAAAGTGTCGCCTTGAAATCCAAGGGGATGCCTTGTTTTATTTTCCAAGGGGTTTGAGTGAATTTTCAAAGTTGTCCAAATTGACATTACTTAACAGAAATGGATTTGTTTCGACAAGACAAACAAAGAATGTAAACATAAGTCATAAGTTTGGATGGCAAATTAAAAAGTTATTGAACTTCAAAAGTACAAAGTTGGCCTCTTTTGCTATTTTTTAAACTTTGAAGTTCAATAACTTTTTTATTTCATATCCAAACCTATGACGTGTTGACACTTTTTGGCCCGTCCCGTATTATTTATGAAAATAAATATCGGAGGACGGGCATATAGTATGATGCGTGCTGTGCGTTCGTTCGTCCGTTCGTCCGTCCGAGGTCTTCCCGTGGTCCGATCTTCACCGAATTTGGTATGCAGCCTCCTAGGGTGAACCTAAGAACCGCCCGGTGAGGGCTTTTTCGATCCGAGCCCCAGGGGCGCTGCTGCAGGTGCATCATGGTTTACATGGTGTACAGGAGGATCTCTGCAACGGAGGCCGCTAGAAGGGCATGTAGGGGTATTTTTGGAATCGGGGCGACGAAATAAGGACAACGGTGTTAATTTCGAGCCGATCGGAAAAGTTTGGGCCCAGGTTCGAATCCCGGTGGGGTAAAAAAACGATCAAAATTTTCGACTCGAGTTGGACATCGTTTCATATGTTTTCGAGGGTGCTGACAACGAAAATGAGCGATTTTGACCCCAGATTCAGGTTCGTATCCCGGTGGGGTAAAATACGACCAAAATTTTCAACTCGAGCTTGACATTGTTTCGTATGTTTTTGAGGGTGCTGATGACGAAAATGGCATCCATTTTGACCCCAGACCCACTAACGAATCCCGGTAGGGTCAAATGCGACCAAAATTTTTCCTTTTTGACCCCGAACTGGACCAAGGCGGTCGATTGCCGTTTCCGTCAGATACGACCCTAATCTTCATTTCGAGGTAGACATGGTTTCATACGTTAAGGGTGCTGATGACGAAAGTAACATCTATTTAGTTTCCGACAGTGATTCGCATCAATATGGGCTAAAATACGACAGCAATTGCGAATGTTTAAAATGTACGGGACGGGCCAAAATTGCCGATTTGTATCTTCTGTCTTGTCGAGACGAATCTATTTCTGTCCAAAGATGATTTTGAACAACTATAAAAATTCACTCAAACCCCTTGGAAATTAAAACAAGGCATACCCTTGGATTTCAAGGCGGCACTTTTACCGTGTAATAAATGATTACTTTTTATTTCGACGACAGAAAATCTGCCGCGTTGAAAAGCATGTTCTCTAGTTAAGTAGTGGGCTGAAATAAGCGTGTGGTGTGGCAGGGCTGCCGTCCGTACTCCATCCCCTCCTGCGAGCACCACGGCACCAACGGCACCCGGCCGCCCTGCGGCAGCGACGACGGAATCACCCCTCGCTGCACCAAGAAGTGCGAGGCGTCCTACAACAAGGACTACGACAGCGACCGCATCTTCGGTGAGCAAACCACCAGGCAGACACGCCTAATGTGTAGGAACTATCTTCTCAGTGGTAATGCATGATTTTAAACCTGCATAACGCTTCGCATAAAATTGTGCACAAATTTGCATAAAGTTACGCATTTTTCCTCATAATGTCAAGCAAATTCCTCATAATGTCAAGCAAATGCCCCGCATGCTCAAAATCGTGCAAGTGACACGTACAAAATTCTCCAAAAACAATTCGTCTTGACAGAAAAAACTGGCATCAGCTGACGAATCTAACTGTCGATCGTTCCACCAAAAAATGTGCTTCTATCTTGGCTCACATAAATTTATCATATCCACAGCCAAGACCGCGTACGCTGTGGGGGCGGACGAGACGCTGATCATGAAGGAGATCATGAAGAACGGCCCCGTGTCGACTTCCTTCGAAGTGTACGAGGACTTCCTCAACTACAAGTCTGGTGCGTAACTTCGACGTCTCTCGTGGTGCTGCCATGTCGGCACTGACGACACGCACACTGCACGAGTCGATCAATTTAGCGGACGTTGAGCGGAACAAGAAGGGAATAGGTTGACTTGTCTCCAAATTGAGTTTTCATTTGTTTTGTTATTACTACGATAATGTATGAACTGAGAAAGTTTTAAGGCCAGGTTTTATCTTATCATCTTAAGAAGCTTTCTAGATAAACGTCTTGAATATATGAGGTGACACCTTTGTAGTACCGTCTTTAGGCAGAACCCGATTTCCTCATGTTTTGTCGGTGCGTTTGAGAGGGGCAAATTGATCGATAGACACTAAAACCTTGTGACCTTTTCAGTCCATAAGTCACGCATTATTTTGCACATGCGCCGTTATGCATTTTATTATGCAGAAGCCAACGCATGTGCAAATTAATGCCTAACTCTGCACAAGGATTTAGTGTGTAAAGAGCTCGCGTCCAATTATTACCTTTTAATAACCTTTCAACATGATTCCGCTATAAGATTTCTATCTACGCCCTTAGGGCCAACAAGTCTTTCACGCCCTTCAAGGGCAAAATGTCTTTCGAAGGGCAGTAAAATTTGGTCCAGGAGTCCTATACTGATTCGCGCCCCTTCTAAGGGCATAATACGATTCACGCCATTAAGGGCGTCAAATCGTTTACGCCCTGCAAGGGCACAGTTTGAATGCCTTTGTTTCACCAGTGTGTAGCTAATCCTCATTGGCGTGGCTTGCAGGCGTGTACCAGTACGTCGCCGGCGACATGGTGGGCGGCCACGCCGTGCGCATCCTCGGCTGGGGCGAGGAGAACGGCGTCAAGTACTGGCTCATCGCCAACTCGTGGAACACCGACTGGGGCATGGACGGCTTCTTCAAGTACATCCGCGGCGTCGAAGTGGGCGGCATGGAGTTCGACGTCACGGCCGGCGAGCCCAAGTTGTAGACGCACCGCTCTGCCAATAAAGGGAGCCGTGTGACAGAGAGAGCCAAGAGTCATTTCCTGTTGCCCTGGCATCATTTAATGTTAATAGGACTGTGATCCCTGTGATCGCGCCTTCCTTGTCGATCTCGTACAGGGTTGTTAATGTTCCTTTTTTTCGTTGTCGAGTTATCGTTAAGTTAATTTCCGACCCTGTTAACGATAAATAGTTATCGTTACGTTAACGCCTCTCGGGAACCTTATCGAAATATTGTTAATTAACTTATAACAAAAATAGTTAAAGTAACTAATTTTTATTTTTATTTTTATAAATAAGAGAATAAGGGACAGTAAATTAAAATTAAATGCTCAATATTAACGTCTAATGCTGGAAGCCAAGACAAATGACTATCGCGCAGGCCAGCGGGTGGGGGGAGGTAGAGTCCTATAGTGGGAGAGAGACGCCACTGCCAGTGCGTGAGCGCGCACGCGCGGCCTGTGCTGCGCGTAGTTTGCCGTACTTTGCAGCGAGCCAGTGTCTCCCTGGCTCGGCTCGGCCCGCGCGGCTAAGGGCTCGGCTTGGCTCCACTCGTACCATCGGTGCCAGATTGCCGGTCGGCAGGAATGCGCAGGACTCTGCAGGCAGCGGGTGGGTCCGAGGGCTGATTCCTTTTATTGCTTCTAAACCGTTCAAGTTAGGTGGGTATAGTAAGCGAGCCGATTGTAGTTCTCAGTCCAAGCTACAATCGGCTCGCTCACTATGCACCTCTAACTTTAACGGTTTAGAAGTTTTGCCAGTAATAAGGCCTTTTGTGGCAGTAGCGCAGCCGTCCCATGTTGCCACATTACACCACTTTTTACCCAACTACGGAAAATTGTGCATCCGGATGTCTGGATATGGGTGGCGTCTCTCTCCCACTATAGGACTCTAGGGGGAGGTAGGTGCGGTCAAGTGCCAGCGGCGCGAAAATACGAACGCTTGTAATGTTTTTCTGCCAACCTTTGCGTGCATTCTGATGTTTTGGGAAATAAGTTAATTTTAACGATCGTTAAGTTGATTCCTACCCCTGTTTACGATAACAAGTTAGCCACGGATACTAAAAATGAGGTACTTTTAAACCGTTTATCTGAGGTGAAGCTCAATCTGTGGTGTCTCAAAAGTAACGCATCTGCAGCCGTGGTGTAGATTTGACCTCACATTTTTGCGTTGTGCTCAACGCAGATTTGACGAATTTTGCCATTTTGGCGACACGATCCGTGTTTGGTTCACCCTAGATAAAGTGCGTTGAGGTTACTTAACACACATTTTGTAGGGGTCGGGACCCCCATACTGCAGTTTTCTGCGGTGTGCAATACAGTTTTCATAGGGGTCAGAATTAACGACAGTAATTTGAGGTGGACAACGCAGTTATCATTGAGGTAAGGGATACACCATGGTTATTTTGAGGTGTACAACACATTTTGAATCGGAGTGTCGTTAACGCCTCTCGGGAATGTTATCGAGCTATCGTTAACTATTACATTAAGTTATCGCAAATCGAAAATCTTCGTTGATCGTTATAGTAACTTTAACAACCCTGGTTGCGTAGTTACACAGACACACCACAGGACAGGCATCAAGCTCGTTCGGCCTTTGTCTCTATACTGTCAGGGTTTCTTGGCAGATGACTCATTCCTTATAAAGGGGAGGGTGGGGACTGAAAGGGTTTTTCAGGCACGAAGTAGCCTGATAAGTTTGTCCCAGAATTTTTTTTCTTTTAATAAGTCTGGCCTTTCATGGCATTTTTGAAATTCTCCATACGATTTTGATAAGACTTCGCAAAGTGGCAGAACGAAGTACCCTGATTTCACTGGTACATTATGGTGGAGAATTCAACGCCCAATTTTGAGTAATTTTGAATTGAAATCGGCGTTACAATGGCAAAGCTCGACTCGTCAGCGAAAAACAAGAAGAGAGGTGGGTGCCGAGCCACCAAAATTTGAATCGGACCAATAGCAGCGCTCCTTTTCGCCTCTGTACAGCTTACACCAAAAACGCTGGCACCCCTCAAAAAGCGCGTTCGAAAGAAAACCGTCTTTCACTGCAGCTAGAAGAGATCCAACAATTGCATCGACGTTGTTTTCGAACGTGGCCACATCGATCGGCCAGTGATTGTTGACCTGAGTGTCCCGCGCCCCTATGCGGAGGCGTTGTTGTTTTCAAAAGTGCCAACCTCACACATTCGTTACTCTTTGAATCGGAGTGAAAAAGGGCATTAAACTGCGTGCCTGTGCACATTCATCTGCGAATATACATTCCCTAAAGTAGTTTGAGTGTGACTGTAAGTCCCTTTTCGAAAACAATTGGCGTGTAGCTGCTCCTTGTAGAGAGGTTTGATGGTACTTCTGAATCTAAGACGAAAGTATCTGGACACGGCGGCGGTGCACTTTTCTAACCTAAAGTATTTAAAGATTTGTGGAATGAATTATTTTACTGCACGTTTCTGTGAATAACTTGGCCTTCATGTATTGTGAAACTGTTATAAATGCCTATTTTTGACACATTCATACGCTGCTGGTCTTGAACGTAAGTTTTAGTATTATTGATAATGGTCTACCAAACATAAACAGAACTCCACTCAACGCAGTCCTTTAGCCTCCGCTATATTTGTTAAACCAGAACATAGATATGAAATGAACTTCGTGACTACCAGGATTTCTTGAGATCGATTTTTTTTTATGGACACTGTAAAGTGAAACTCGGACCTACCGGAACCAATCACCATAACCCGTTCGTTTTTTGGTCAAAATTGACACATTTACAGTGAAGTCTTTTCGCAAAGACTGATTTCTGAGAGCCTCATAGTTCCAGAGATGTGGGCAGTTTTAAGTTTGTATTTTTTCGCCACAGCGCCACATCATGGCAAATCAAGAGCAAACCAAAAGCGTGAAGCTGACTTGTATGTAGTCCATTTGGAAATAGCCGCTCCCGATGAAAGTTCTTGGCCGTGGACCGGTCGTGTTGAGGCCTCTTGACTGGCTATACATAGCCAGTCGGAAGGCTCGCCTTCCGTCGGAGTGGATTAAAGCGACACTCGACCGCAGCGGGGCCAGTCCATTCCAGGATGGAAGCGACGTGCCTCGCCGTGCTCGCCGTGGCGCTGTTGGCCTCCACCGAAGCGCTGCCTGCGGCGTAGGACACTGCACTGCGAGAAATGTCTACGAGGTACACTAAATACTTGTAATATCTTGTCAGTTGTTCCTTTAAAGTAAAATCATTGAAATACTAAAGAAAAAAAAGGCCGGATGACGAGGCGGAAAAAGTATTGCATTAGTTTTGTTTCCAAGAAATTTGGGTGAATTTCCAATGTTGTACAAGGTACTACTGAACAGCAACGGATCTGTCTCGTCAGCCGAATGAAAAATTTCAACACATATTTACTGCATTTGAAGAGTGCTCAAATGGCCATAATGCCTTATAAGATGCTCAATTCGAGGGGTCTTATTCAAAAGATCTTGTCAGGGCGTTTCCGTGTAAAGAATCTTGGCTGAAACGTAAACGAATTTAACTGAGTTTGGTCACTTGGGACGGAGAAGAGGGAAACTGGATCATACTTCTACAAGTACTCCTGGTGTTTTTATTATCTTTCATCTTCAAGTTTGTCAGTCTCATATATTTCACAAAGTAAAAGTACCGTTGCCGAGAAGAAACACAGAGGAGTGACGCATACAAGACCTCTTACTACAATAATGAATCATAAAGATTACATAGAACACAAGAAGTACTTTTCCTTGACTAGAAGGAACACATAATTAAAATTACAGAGCAGGTACTAAAGTAGTACTTTAAAAATGAGAAAGGCTGTGGCCTACAATACCAATGAAATCACATTTAAAAAAAACTATAAAACGAAACTAAATGTTTGTTAAATATGTGATTGGAACACAAAACTAAATTTAGCTGACTAGCTAAAACTGAAATCGTATGAAAAATACTAGGAAACAAACAGATTCATAGATGAGACTAAGTCCTGAACTCTAAGCACCGACCAGAAAACGCATGCTTCATAGAATTAATGCCCACCTTAGGGCGCCAGGACTTTCGCTCGTTCTCTGGTTCAGTAGCACTTGCTAGGAGCAAGAAACCCTATAAGAATAACAGGGAAAAAGGCGATACAAATCAGCAACTTTGGCCCGTCCCGTACATTTTAAACATTCGCAATTGCTGTCGTATTTTAGCCCATATTGATGCGAATCACTGTCGGAAACTAAATAGATGTTACTTTCGTCATCAGCACCCTTAACGTATGAAACCATGTCTACCTCGAAATGAAGATTAGGGTCGTATCTGACGGAAACGGCAATCAACCGCCTTGGTCCAGTTCGGGGTCAAAAAGGAAAAATTTTGGTCGCATTTGACCCTACCGGGATTCGTAAGTGGGTCTGGGGTCAAAATGGATGCCATTTTCGTCATCAGCACCCTCAAAAACATACGAAACAATGTCAAGCTCGAGTTGAAAATTTTGGTCGTATTTTACCCCACCGGGGTTCGAACCTGAGTCTGGGGTCAAAATGGATCTCATTTTCGTTATCGACACCCCCGAAAACAAATGAAACAATGTCAAACTCGAGTCGAAAATTTTGGTCGTATTTTACCCCACCGGGATACGAACCGGAGTCTGGGGTCAAAATGGATCTCATTTTCGTTATCAGCACCCTCGGAAGCATACGAAACGATGTCCAACTCGAGTCGAAAAGTTTGATCGTATTTTTACCCCACCGGGATTCGAACCTATGGGCCCAAACTTTTCCGATCGGCTCAAAATTAACACCGTTGTCCTTATTTCGTCGCCCCGATTCCAAAAATACTCCATGCCCTTCTAGCGGCCTCCGTTGCAGAGATCCTCCTGTACACCATGTAAACCATGATGCACCTGCAGCATGCAGCTGCGCCCCTGGGGCTCGGATCGAAAAAGCCGTCACCGGGCGGTTCTTAGGTTCACCCTAGGAGGCTGCATACCAAATTTGGTGAAGATCGGACCACGGGAAGACCTCGGACGGACAAACGGACGGACGAACGCACAGCACGCATCATACTATATGCCCGTCCTCCGATATTTATTTTCATAAATAATACGGGACGGGCCGAAAAAGAAAGAAAGAGGAAAACTAAAACATGATCTGAATCCACACTGTTCTCATACCAAGAAGGGCCTCACGGCCATCAGGGTGCAATTTGCACGTTTGCACTTGGTCGAGGCCTTCTTCAGCTACTTCTTGCCTCTAGATCTGGCAGGAAACCCCTGAGGTGTAAAGTTCATGATCGCATCTTCAGTGTATATTTTGTCTACTATGTTGCGAATAAACATGGTGCAAGATTTCTCTGAGGCTAAGGTTGAACTTAGTTCATCGCTCTTGACATAAACTTTGTAGTTTGGATGCAATTGAACCACCTGGAACCATCGAATAAGAATGAGTATAAATTAATTTGAAATAAATCGTATCAAGTAATGATAAATTAAAATAATAATCACTCCTGGATCATCCTCTTTCCAGAGATAGTTAACTCCATCAAAGACTTCGACATTCCTTTTAACAATAGTTTTCTTGATACGTTTACGTTTGTGGCTGTCTGAAGAACTTTGGGAAGAAGAGTCAGATGATGATGTAGAGGCAGATGAGTCGTGGCGCTTTCTGTGCTTAGTCTTCACCACAGATGAGTCTAGGGATGAGTCGGAGTTCGACTCAGTTGAAACAGAACTAGATGAATCAGATGAAGTTTCAAGTTGCTTTCTGTGGGACTTTGAGTGCTTCTTTTTACCTTTCCTGCTCTTCTTGCTCTTCTTTCTTTTCTTTCTTTTCTTGCTTCTTTTCCGGTCATGTACCTCCTCGCTTCCAGACTTGTCTTCAGCCAACTTATGATGAGGGTCTAATGTCTCAGACTGATCGTCCCTTTTAGAATGCGCATCACTATCTGCATTGTCATTCTTGTCGTCACTGACAATCAAATTGCTTTGAGCCAAATCAATTGTACTAGATTCAGTGGCATTTGGAGCAGTTCTAGCATCATCCGCATCAGAAGAATCCAATTGTTTTACAGCATGAAGTGCTTTTTGGGTTCCTTGGACCTGAAATGAAAGAGAAATAAAACGGGATTAGTATCATTTGAAGTCCAAAAAGAATTTAAGTAAAACTGGCAGAGTAAGGTACCGAGTTGACCCACTTGTTGATGTCAAAGACCTTTCCCCACTAGAGAACCAGTTGGCGATGTGGTTCCATTGCTCGCCGATAGATGGCGCGGCTCGCTTGGCTCCGCCCACATGCTCGCTACGGCGCGGCACTCCCGGCACGGAGCAGAATGGTTAGGTTAGGTTAGGCATTCTGCTCCGTGCTCCCGGCGCGGCGCGAAAATTGAAACGCGGCGCGTTACGGCACACCCCGGCGGGGGGCGCAGCGCGTGAACGGACGGTCCCCGCTGCGGACAAGTACAGACCTGCGTCGACTTAGGTTACGCTCGGAAAAGGAGACGACAGAAAAATTGTTACAATGTCTCGCCACAACCCTCCCACCAGGGGTGGATCAGGACATGTCGGAATGTCCCACCAATGGGCGGATCCAGAAGGGGTAGGTTAGGCCCACCCAAGCCCCATCCTTGGATTAGGTGTTAGGTTAGGCCAATGAAGATGACGACCAAAAAATTACAAAAAACATTCTAAAAAAATTAGGTGTTGGGTTTGGCCCGCCGAAGATGACGTCATGTTACAATGTCCCATAAAAATGGCGGCTGTTACTATACCCTGTTTGTTTATACTACTTGTCTATCTCGATTCTTTCAGTCATACCAACGAAAAAACACTAAAAAACGGCAGAAAAAGTACAATTTTCGAGTGACTTTTCATTTGTTAGACATAATGGGTCCACTTAAAAGTGGACTCTGATCAATGGATTCACGACAAGTTTTTGCGGGATCAGACAATTATATAGAACATACGAGTTGATAAAGACACCGCCGAAAGGGGTGTCAAAGTAATTACAGAATATTGTAATATTCTCACAACTGATGATAAAGGAAGACAGGAATTGATGTTAGTGGTTGCTGCTCACAGACAGGCCCTTAAAAAGTGTGATGATTTTGATAATTTTCAAGTTTTTAAGATAATTTAATCTTAAAATAAACTTTAAAACTATGAATTTGCCAAAATTTTCCTGAATTATTCTACTAGGTAGGCAAGACAATTTTCAAAATGTGACTATTTCGAAAAACAAATCGCTTACACCTATGTCCTTTTTTTACATTCTGAATCGAAAAGGTCTTATGCGTTATAGCCGATTTCGGCCTCTCTACCGGATATTTGGGACATTTCACAGATGTCGAGTATGAAAAACTTCGAGGCCGCTGCGCAACCCCTTATTTGTTCGAATTCGCTCAAACTTTTTAAGAGGGGTTCTTTTGTGGATCATTACCGTAAACCGAGCGCTCCCGGTCAGTACCATTTGCTTGCGGAATTTACAACCACTCTACCGGGCTGCGCTCTGCCGTGCCGATACGCAGGCACCATCGGTATAAGTAGCGCTGCGCAGAGGATGCTCGCCGCCAGTCCGCCTTGAGACTGCAACGAGGACGACTCCTTCCACGTAAGTTATGACTGACAGGCTTTTTAATTCTGGTTTTGGGACCGACGTTCCCACCTATTTTCCCCAAAAAGTTATTCCCAATAGATAGCTCCCCTATATACATTTTTCCAAAGTAATTCTTCCTAAAATTTATTTTTCAATCCTGTATTTACCAATCCGTTGTTCCCAATTTTATATTTTCCCAAGGTTCTTCCCAAAACTCGTGCGCACCCCGAGTCCAGAGGGAACTAGCGGACTCCGAGACCATTATGACCAAAATGCGGATGCGTAGGAGGGCAAAGATCCTCCGAAAGAACACTGAGAATGGACGAGTCTGGATCAGTACCATAGTTTTGGGTGAAGTGTAGTCAATATTCACCCCAATCTGGGTGAAGATAAAGATAACATTTTTAACCATATTTTGGTGAATCCCTTAATTTGAGCGCCAAAATAATCCTCATCAAAATTTGGGTGAAAAGGAACGTCACACAAAACTTATGTCCTGATTATGACTTTGACCTTTTCATTCTTGGTAATGAAGTAGCGCGGTATGCTGCGTTGGTGCACAACATTCTGCAGTACGGGGAATTTAAGGCTGACGTGCATGTGGCTGAGTGCCTGGGCACTTTGGGCCACCATTTTCCGCTTAAAATTAGATCGGATCACAAAGTTTTCTTAAAAAACAAATCATTTTTGGGAAAATGCATATTTGGGCATATTAATGGTTTGGGAAAAAACTCTATGGGAAATTCACATAGGCAATGAGGCAACGAGTGATAAAGGATCGAAAAAGACAATGTTAGAAAATTCGGGTCCCTACGCGGTTGAAACTTTGGTCGGGGGTCGAAATGGATTTCATTTTCGTCATCAGCACCTTTCAAAACATAAAACACTATGTTTAAATGTCTTATAAATGAAAAGTCACTCAAAAATTGTAATTTTTCTGCCGTTTTTTACGAACAAGTAACGACAGAAACTGTTGATGTTTTATGACAGTAGATTCCGTTATGATTTCCCAAATTTCATTGTGACGTACAGTGTGCCAAAACAAAGGTCAACGCGGGTACCGTTACCGTATCTCTGCTCCGATAGGGCAGCCTCTTTTCGTGTTTAGGTGCACAAGATTTGAAAATGGCCACAGCCAAACTCACCTTTATCCGCAAGTAAAGTAATCACCTGTACTCCTTTTTAGTTCGCACAAGACTTAAGTGTCACTATCATGAATTTTTTTTATTTTTTTTTAACATGAAGCTGCAAACACATGACTCGCTTCCTGGAATCCCAAAGTCGCGCAGTTCCACATAGTGTTTTGAGCATACAACATTGATAAGATTTGATATTCTATGAGACACTGATCTCCTTTCTTCGCCGAACCGCGCCAAAGGGTTGTCAAGGGGGGCACTTGGGAGCTGATTGGAGCACCCGAGTGGCCTTATCTCAGTCAGCTGGCCGCCCCTAAGTGTTGTCATGTGTTGATGCGGCACGGAGGCGCACGGCAAGCGTGGAATGACAGCTTGGGGCCTGTGCCTCGTCTGAACCTATCGAACGATTCCCAGAAGGGATCGGGGCACCATGTGCGTCGGCAATGTGATATTGGATTTTTCACAAAGTTTCGGTAGCCAACGGAAGTAAGATCGAGTTGGATGGTTTAAAGAAAGTTGCCATCAATGTCAATATCTAACTTGTGGAGATAAAAGGTCAAAAGTTTTTGTGTCTCCTGCCTCTCCCCCGCTTCCCCGAAGAAGTAAAAACAAATCAAGTGTAACGTAATGAAAAGGTACGTGCACGGCAGACCGTGTCTTCTAACAGGCTTCGCGATGCTGCGCCAGTTTCGACAATCCACGCCTGGCGTTGCACCTACCTTGGCATGCGGCGCACCCTGCTTGCCTTCGGCAAGCTGTTTCTACGTTCATTGAGGCAATAAGTAGTGCACAACGTGATGAAGGGTCGAAGTGGATTATATTACAAAATTCTAGTCGAGGTAGCCCTTACGCGGTTGACACTAACGTCAGAACTCTGACGTCAGAGGATAGGTCTCTGGGTCTGCGAATAGGTCGGTACCGACCTATTCGTTCTATTGTCCTATCGTTTCGAATCGAACCGAGTCGAATCGGAGATAAATTCGCCGGGTTCGATCTCGAATAATTTGAAATTTTGAATCGTTGGTGGTGTGGTTCGTCTTCAAACAAAGGTGCCCAGATAGGAGATATTAACACAATAGTCCGAGTCGGCATCGAATCGTATGGTTCGATTCGGCAACATTTTCCTGATTCGGTTCGAATTCGAGTCGAAAAATAATTTAAGATTCGATTCGGATTCGATTCAAAACAAAAATCCTTCTTCGCACACCCCTAGACTTGCGACTCAGAATTTCTGAAGCCGACGGAAGATGTCGCTTGAGGAAGGGCGAATATCAGGTGTTGGCCTAACCTGACGGCAGCCCGTCGACGCCATCGAGCAACATCAAAAACACTTATTTTGTCTGGTCAAATATTACTCTTTTCCCTTAAGCTCTTCGTCATCCGTTTAGCAGCCTAGCATTTCGCATATAATCCGGAGAAATTTCAAAAAATCTCCTCAATTTTTATAATGAAAACGCGAAATACTGAGTTGAGAGTGATTCCACTACACATGCGAAACCCAGCGGCAGCCTTGCGACTGACAGGTTCGGTATAGGACGCAGCAATTGACAATATTGCGGGAGATATTGACGTTGGCGTTCAATACTATTGAAGCCATTCAAAGCTAGTAACCTTCGTTAAATCATTTTATCTCCCTTTCTTTGTTCCAGGATGAAGTTGCTGGTATTGATGTTGGTGGGCCTGGTTGGCATGGCTGTTGCCAAGATCAACAACCACCACCCCCTCTCCGCAGCCGCCATCGAACACATCAACTCCCAGCAGTCAACATGGACGGTCAGTTCTATCAGGGGGCGGCAACGGCCTCGGGAGCCGTGAGCCCATGCGCCCCACCTCTGCAGAGGTTATAGACTTCGTCGAGATAGTAAAAACAAGGCCGTTGTTAGCAAAACGCTTTACACAGATCAAAAGAGCACAAAATTTAGGGTGGCTTAGACCCATTGGCCTTCCCAAAATTTTCAATTTTACTTGAAACAAGGGAGGAAATGTTGACAACGAGATGGCGCCACCAAGGTTTTTTCTTAAATATTCCATTTTTTGTGTTTTTCGGTGCTTTTACTTGGATTTATTGTGGGCTAAAGTGTCAGTTTTAAGAGTGGCAATAAGTCTAAGCCACCCTAAATTTTATGCTCTTTCGATCTGTGCAAAGCGTTTTGCAAACATTGGCCTAGTTTGAATGATCTCGAAGAAACCAGGAACCCCTGCACCGAGGTGGGGCGCATGGGCTCACGCGCTCCGTAGGCCGTTTCCACCCGCTGGTTCTATCGATCCAGTTCTTCAGGGTGTAGCAGCACTTTGTTTTTGTGGTTAGGTGTTTTTGGCCCGTCCCATATTTAAAAGATAAATACCGTACTTAAGTTTAGACCGCCTCAGACAGTTGGTGTAGAATTTTCGATTTTCACCCACTCTTTCCCTTTATATGTTACAACACTTCTTTTCAAAGTTACACATCAACATTTTTTTTGTGTTCGAAACGAAATGTTTAGAAACCGCCAGAGCACGAAAAAATAGTGCTGCTCCCTTAAGGTTCGAACTTATCGACTTTTACCAACTTCCGAAGGCTGCGTCTTGTTGTGTCCTTCAATGTTTTAAACATCTTTGACAAACACTAGTAGAGAGAGGAGTGAGTTTATTGTTGTGAGTGCGTGTTCCAGGCCGGCCACAACTTCCCCACCGATATGAAGATGGAGAGCCTGCGCCGCCTGATGGGGGTGAGGCGCGACCCGCTGAGCGTGCGCCTGCCCTTGAAGGAGGAGGACGAGGTGGAGGGCTGGTGGCCCTGGTCCTGGCCTTGGTCTTGGCCCTGGCCCCAGCCTCAGCCCTCGCCTCCGCCCCTCCCCAAGTTCTTCGACGCCCGCCAGGTGTGGCCGTACTGCCCCACCATCCGTGAGATCCGCGACCAGGGCTCCTGCGGGTCCTGCTGGGTGAGGAAAACACTTTTTTAACAGCAAATCACCGATAAATTTCTACAAAGAACCGCTCTTCCAAAGAAAACGGTGGCTTCGCAGCCACGAAGAAAATCGTTTGTCATCCAAACGATTTCCTTCGTCGGCTGTGAAGCCGCTGTTTTCTTTTTATCACAAAGAGCAGTTGTTCTTTGTTGAGTTTTAAGTGTGATTAAGCCAAAAGGGGTAGTGCGGGGAAGAACTGCACACTTTAGTGGAGGGTTAAAGTCTAACGCTCTATTTTTAGACTAGATTCCCTTATTTTGGGATCTACCGATACCATTCTGCGGTCAAGTAAGGTGTCAAGAACCCAATAGCCTTTTTCACTTGTTTTCACAGTGCACTTTTTCCTCGCTTCCCCGCACGTACCCTATCTAGACACAATCTAAGCAGGATCTGATGTGAAGAACAAAGAGAAAAACATAGGCCGGAAACAGATGCAAAATATTACTTACTTATTAATGAAGATTGTTCATTCTCAATCTTAAAGTCCAAAAAAGCTTAATAGTATAAACATGAGTTAGACCTGCCAAAACCCTTGAAAATGGCTGATTTCTTGTACTGTTTCCGGGCTATGCTCCTCTTAGTTTCCACTTCAGGCCCTGCCAAGGGTGTCTATTGCAGGGATAACTTGGGTAGGAAAAACATTCCCGTATGGACCTGATATTTTGTTTTCGACCCATCACCCGTCCCATCAATTTTACTTAAAATGAAAGTTGGCATGCCCCTTACAAGCTGTTGACTGTAAACGATTCTGCATCAACAAGCTTGCCGTTTGGATTGTCATGCTCAGGCCTTCAGCGCCGTGACGGCCATGTCGGACCGCGTGTGCATCGCGTCCAAGGGCAAGAAGCAGGTGCACCTCTCCGCCGAGGACATGCTGTCGTGCTGCCACGCGTGCGGCTTCGGCTGCAGCGGTGGCAGGCTGGACCCCGCCTGGCATTACTGGCTCACTGACGGCCTCGTGTCCGGCGGCAACTGGAACTCCAACGAGGTGAGGAACCATTGTGCTGTGCAGGCCAGTGCAGTTCTCCTCTGCGACATCGCGACTCAAGGTCAACGACTAATATTTGCTGTGGAGCTGTAGCAATGATTGAGACTCGGCAGGGTATGCACCACTCAGAATCTTGACAACTCGTCGCATGACATGTTTGAGGGCTTCTTTAAGTCTGAACGCGTTCACGCCGATGTGACACGTCCTGACCGACGCGGGTACTGCAAGCCGGGGTAATATGAGACAATTCGGGGCAATGTGCGACATTGTTGGGTGAACGCAAGATACACTCTAAACCCCAGATTTCGTCACTAAGAAGGCTACCACTGCAACACATTCACCAGTCTTGATGATATCATTTCGCAGGGAAGAGCGAACTGAGTTTAGAATTACAATTCAAATGACTTAAATCGTGTGTCTCAAATTAATTCGACATTGTCTCATATTACCCCGGCTTACGATACGCATATGTTATCATTCCGTTTTCTCACTTAAGGCTTGCCTTGTACCGTAGTTGTGTGGGCAGATACACATAGTTGAGACCTTTCGCAAAAGCCCTTTCACATTTGGCCTACGCACGGTACGCCAATAGCGATTTGTAAACTGTACCTTTTCAATGACAAAAAATAAAAATGATTGTTTTTTGTTTTTTTATAAATGATTGCTTTTTATTTCGACGACAGAAAATTTGCCGGGTTGAAAAGCATGTTCTCTAGTAAAGTTGTGGGCTGAAATAAGCGTGTGGTGTGGCAGGGCTGCCGTCCGTACTCCATCCCCTCCTGCGAGCACCACGGCACCAACGGCACCCGGCCGCCCTGCGGCAAAAACGACGGCATCACCCCTCGCTGCACCAAGAAGTGCGAGGCGTCCTACAACAAGGACTACGACAGCGACCGCATCTTCGGTGAGCAAACCACCAGGCAGACACGCCTAATGTGTAGGAACTATCTTGTCAGTGGTGATGCATGATTTTAAACCTGCATATCGCTTCGCATAAAATTGTGCACAAATTTGCATTAATTTACGCATTTTTCCTCATAATGTCACGCTACTGCCCCGCATGCTCAAAATCGTGCAAGTGACACGTAAAAAATTACAAAAACATTTCGTGTTGGCCCGAAAAAAATGGCATCAGCTGAATAATCTAACTGTCGATCATCCCACCAAAAAATGTGCTTCTATCTTGACTCACATAAATTTATCACATCCACAGCCAAGTCCTCGTACGCCGTGGGGGGGACCGAGGCGTTCATCATGAAGGAGATCATGAAGAACGGCCCCGTGTCGGCTGCCTTCAATGTGTACGAGGACTTCTTCAACTACAAGTCTGGTGCGTAAGTTCGACGTCACTCGTGGTGCTGCCATGTCGGCACTGGTGACACGCACACTGCACGAGTCGATCAATTTAGCGGACGTTGAGCGGAACAAGAAGGGAATAGGTTGACTTGTCTCCAAATTGAGTTTTCATTTGTTTTGTTATTACTACGATAATGTATGAACTGAGAAAGTTTTAAGGCCAGGTTTTATCTTATCATCTTAAGAAGCTTTCTAGATAAACGTCTTGAATATATGAGGTGACACCTTTGTAGTACCGTCTTTAGGCAGAACCCGATTTCCTCATGTTTTGTCGGTGCGTTTGAGAGGGGCAAATTGATCGATAGACACTAAAACCTTGTGACCTTTTCAGTCCATAAGTCACGCATTATTTTGCACATGCGCCGATATGCATTTTATTATGCAGAAGCCAACGCATGTGCAAATTAATGCCTAACTCTGCACAAGGATTTAGTGTGTAAAGAGCTCACGTCCAATTATTACCTTTTAATAACCTTTCAACATGATTCCGCTATCAGATTTCTATCTACGCCCTTCGAGGGCAAAATGTCTTTCGAAGGGCAGTAAAATTTGGTCCAGGACTCCTATACTGATTCGCGCCCCTTCTAAGGGCATAATACGATTCACGCCATTAAGGGCGTCAAATCGTTTACGCCCTGCAAGGGCACAGTTTGAATGCCTTTGTTTCACCAGTGTGTAGCTAATCCTCATTGGCGTGGCTTGCAGGCGTGTACCAGTACGTCGCCGGCGACATGGTGGGCGGCCACGCCGTGCGCATCCTCGGCTGGGGCGAGGAGAACGGCGTCAAGTACTGGCTCATCGCCAACTCGTGGAACACCGACTGGGGCATGGACGGCTTCTTCAAGTACATCCGCGGCATCGAAAAGGGCGGCATGCAGGGCGACGTCACGGCCGGCGAGCCCAAGTTGTAGACGCACCGCTCTGCCAATAAAGGGAGCCGTGTGACAGAGAGAGCCAAGAGTCATTTCCTGTTACCCTGGCATCATTTAATGTTAATAGGACTGTGATCGCGCCTTCCTTGTCGGTCTCGTACAGGGTTGTTAAAGTTCCTGTTTTTCGTTATCGAGTTATCGTTAAGTTAATTTCCGACCCTGTTTACGATAGATAGGAATCGTTAAGGGGGCGGTCTCGTCCACGCACTGTTTTTTAGGTTTTTTTTTTTTTACCCTCTCTTTAGATTGTGATAGCCTTTTTTATTTTATCTCACAGAGACAAACGGTGAAGCCCAAATGAAAGAGCAGACTTTTTTAAACATTTTAAAAAAAATAAAAAACTACTTTGACTTGAGTTGTGAGGGAGTTAGAGGGGATGCTCCAAAAGTTAATGAAACGTACCAAATTTCACTGCGCGCAGTTTTCCTCCGAAAGTTCATTAGTTTTTTTGCTATCGGTTTGCGGCATCTTAAAGATGAAAAAATTCTCTTTCAATCGACCTACAATCATACAGGTGGCCTTAGAAAAACCTTTCCAAAAACAAACCCAAAGATACACACTAATTTCAGAATGGTTTAAATAAAGGTTTTTCTTGGGCTACATGGATGATTGTAGGTCGATTTAAAGATAATTTTTTCATCTTTAAAATGCCGCAAACCGATTGCCAAAAAGTTAAGAACTTCCGGAGAAAAACTGCGCGCAATGATATTTGGTATGTTTTGTTAACTTTTGGTGCATCCCCTCTAACTCCCTCACAACTCAAGACAAAGAAATTTCTTTTTTTTTGAAAATGTTCAGAAAAGTCTGCTCTTTTATTTGGGCTTGACCGTTTGTCTCTGTGAGGCATATTAAAAAAGGTACCGCAATCTAAAGAGGGGGTAATAACACCCCTAAAAACAGTCTGGATCGGCAAGCGAGGCAGCAGGACGCAGAGAGACGGTGAGCCAGACTGTCATAGCGTTCCGTACTACAGTGCCCACGTTGCCAGTTGCCCCCCCCCCCCCCACGGTTGGCAGTCGCATACTGCCGTCTCCTCCTGCCCACTTCCTTAACAGCTCGCTTCCTTGGAAGCGCATCACCTCGGCAACATCTTCTAAGAGATGCGTGAAGCTTGGGCGAGGTACCAGTACCCTGCGCAAGTGGATCTCATACTCCCTAGTAGGGCAGGGGACACGTCGACTAGGCCAAACCCTACCGCATCTGAGGTGGCGGACAGGTAACGCGAGGTCGGAGTGTCCTGCTGACTCGAACCGCTAAAGGTCTGTAGAGGCCTATCCGCGTTGATGATGATGGACGAGACTGCCCCCTTAACGCCTCTCGGGAACGTTATCGAGTTATAGTTAATTAACTTTTAACAAAAATCGTTAAAGTAACTAATTTTTATTTTTGTTTTATGAATAAGAGAAGAAGGGACAGTAAGTCAAAATTAAATGCTCAATTTTAACGTCTAATGCTGGCAGCCAAGACAAATGACTATCGCGCAGGCCAGCGGGTGGGGGGAGGTAGGTGCGGTCAAGTGCCAGCGGCGCGAAAATACGAGCGCTTGTAATGTTTTTCTGCCAACTTTTGCGTGCATTCCGATGTTTTAAGAAACAAGTTAATTTTAACGATCGTTAAGTTGATTCCGACCCCTGTTTACGATAACAAGTTATCGTTAACTCCTCTCGGGAATGTTTTCGAGTTATCGTTAACCGTTACATTAAGTTATCGCAAATCGAAAATCGTCGTTGATCGTTATAGTAACTTTAACAACCCTGGTTGCGTAGTTACACAGACACACCACAGGACAGGGATCAAGCTCGTTCGGTCTTTGTCTCTTTACTGTCAGGGTTCCTTGGCAGATGACTCATTCCTCATAAAGGGGAGGGTGGGGACTGAAAGGGTTCTTTAGGCACGAAGGAGCATAATATGTTTGTCCCAGGATTTTTTTTAATGTTTTTTTATTGTTTTTTAATTAGGCTGGCCCTTTATGGCATTTCTAAAAATTCTCGATATGATTTTGATAAGACTTTGCAAAGTGGCAGAACGAAGTACCCTGATTTCACTGGTATAGTATGGTGGAGAATTTAACGCCCAATTTTGAGTAATTTTGAATTGAAATCGGCGTTACAATGGCAAAGCTCGACTCGTCAGCGAAAAACAAGAAGAGAGGGGGGTGCCGAGCCACCAAAATTTGAATCGGACCAATAGCAGCGCTCCTTTTCGCCTCTGTACAGCTTACACCAAAAACGCTGGCACCCCTCAAAAAGCGCGTTCGAAAGAAAACCGTCTTTCACTGCAGCTAGAAGAGATCCAACAATTGCATCGACGTTGTTGTCGAACGTGGCCACATCGATCGGCCAGTCGGTCAGTGATTGTTGACCAGAGTGTCCCGCGCCCCTTCGCGGAGGCATTGTTGTTTTTAAAAGTGCCAACCTCACATGTTCGTCACTCTTTGAATCGTAGAGAAATAAGGCATTTAACTGCGTGCTTGTGCACATTCATCTGAGAATATACATTCCCTAATGTAGTTTGAGTGTGACTGTAAGTCCCTTTTCGAAAACAATTAGCGTGTAGCCGCTCCTTGTAGAGAGGTTTGATGGTACTTCTGAATCTAAGACGAAAGTATCTGAACACGGCGGCGGTGCACTTTTCTAACCTCAAAGTATTTAAAGATTTGTGAAATGAACTATTTTACTGCACGTTTCTGTGAATAACTTGACCTTCATGTATTATGAAACTGTTATAAATGCCTATTTTTGACACACATTGATACGCAGGTGGTCTTGTACGTAAGTTTTAGTATTATTGATAATGGTCTACCAAACATAAACAGAACTCCACTCAACGCAGTCCTTTAGCCTCCGCTATTTTTGTTAAACCAGAACATAGATATGAAATTAACTTCGTGACTACCAGGATTTCTTGAGATCGTATTTTTTTTTATGGACACTGTAAAGTGAAACTCGGACCCACCAGAACCAAATACATCATAGCCCGTTCGTTTTTTGGTCAAAATTGACACATTTATTGTGAAGTCTTTTCGCAAAGACTGATTTCTGAGAGCCTAATAGTTCCAGAGATGTGGGCAGTTTTTAAGTTTGTACATTTTCGCCACAGCGCCACATCACTGTTAGAAAAAATCTTCGGATTTTACGAAGAATCTCTTGTGAAAAATGTTGCCAATTGTCTTCGTGATTTTCTCAGGAAAAAACGAAGATTCTTTGGTCTTTGGGGGCAGTAAAAAAAAGCACTTTAAAGTGATACTAATGTGAAAAGGAATCACTTCCCACTACTTCAGATTAAAAATTGTTACCCGGAAAAATCACGAAGAACCTTTGGTTTTCTTCTTGGAAATTCACGAAGATCATTGGCATCATTTTTCACAACAAGTTCTTCGTAAAATCACAAAATACTTTTTACAGTGATGGCAAATCAAGAGCAAACGAAAAGCGCGAAGCTGAATTGTATGTAGTCCATTTGGAAATAGCCGCTCCCGATGAACTCGATGAACTCACCTACTCTACCATCCAGGCTTAGCCGGGGCACTTTACAATTTTACCAGTTATGCTTGGATTGAGTATCCAGTGGCTACACCGGGGTACCCCTACTCTCGCCGACGATCATACCAAGCCGGATACACCGGTTCCTTTCTGCACACCGAAGTTAAGCGGCCTTGGGTGCGGTCAGTACCTGGATGGGTGACCGCCTGGGAACACCGCATGCTGTCGGCATCTTTTTGGCTCCCATGTCACCACACTTTGAACACGGGACGTGGCGCGCGGTGCTTTGAGGGCCCCGGGGGACCCCGACTCTCGCCGACGACCATATCAGGCTGGACACACCGGTTCCCTTCCACACACCGAAGTTAAGCAGCCTTGGGTGCGGTCAGTACCTGGATGGGTGACCGCCTGGGAACACCGCGTGCTGTCGGCATCTTTTTGGGTCCCATTCGGCCACAGCTCGGGCACATGACGCGGCGCGCGTAGCCTCCACCACCCTTTCCATGCACTAAGTCAGAATACGCATTTTATCGCGTGGCAATACCTGCGCATGGATGGTTTGGAGCACTGGCCTCAGTACTCCGACAAGGGTCGCTGCAGGTATTGTTCCATGCTTACGCGAGTGAAGTGCACCAAGTGTGAGTGTCGCCTGTGTTTGTTGGTTGGACGTAATTGCTTTGTGCAGTTCCACATTCAAAAAGATGTAGCGTCTAAGAAAAAGGCAAATCCACCTGTTAGAGGGTAGTATGTAGTGTTTGTTTGTCAAAAGTCATTGTCAAGTCAGTCATAGTCATTTCCCAGTCTATGTTAACCTAAGTGTACCTGTTTCCTAATTTTTTAAAAAATAATATTTTGCATATGTATCTATAAATATTAACATATGTGTACTTGTATCGAGTCAATATTTAGCAAATACACTCTCAGTCTCATATGGACTTTTATGTCTCTGGCTTATGGAGCTTTTTGAGCAAACGTAAATTGTACTATTTTCTCTTTAGCTATATGCACAATTTTGATCGTTTTTAAGATGAAATTGTCAATTGTTCATGTAGAAATCAAAAAGTACATTGCAATAAGTTAGGTTTAATGGACTAAATACCCTATATAATGGACAAAAACATGCAAAGCTAAAGAGAAAAAAGTACATATTACGTTTGCACAAAAAACTTTTTGGCAAGAGATAAAAAGTCAATACGAGTCTGAGAGTGTAAGATTTGAAACTTTTTAGTTTATCTATTGAAGATAGTCTTCCCACATAAGGTTCTAATGCCATAAAATATAAAAAAAATTACTTTACTTAGTGTTTTATTTACAGTGCATCGGTCAAACCTTATTTAATTGTACATTTCATTTTAAGTGCTGATTACTGTCTCTCATGAAGGTGATGGGGAATCCACTTTCACCTGAAAACAAATACAAGTACCGAAACCAACTGATCGGTATTGAAAATAGTTTTGCAGTTACTGAAGGAATATTGTTAGTTACCTCATGTTGAGTGCTTGTGCTGGCAGCGCCTTCTTTCAAATGCATAGCCAGCAGTTGATTTAACATTTCCTGTTAACAAATTCAATTAATCAATTTTTTTTTTTAAAAAAAAAGAGTAAATAAACCGGTTTTACAGGGCAGGAAGGTAGAATCATACCTTCATTTCGGCCATATCTACTTCAGCCGAGGTTGGCTCAGTCTGGGTGGCCACTTCGGTGGTGTGGCAGTTAAGCTGCGTCCCAGACGCAACCATCTCGACTCCAGTGGGCACAGCATCTCCACCCTCCTGGAGACCTCCTCGTGCCGCCACCTCCAGTTGGAGCGAGGCCGCATCCGCATCGGGAACGGCGTTCGCGTACAGAGACACAGTGCTGTTGACTCGTAGGCACCTCGAACAACACAGGTCTATCGTCCTGCAGCATAGACGGCTGCAGCTCATTTTCAGTCGTCCTGGATAAGAAAAGAATAATTTGAAGCTAGTAGTAATGGGAGAGAAAGGGTTGCTAACTAGGCCGCGGCCGGGAACAACGGTGCGATGGTGGCTCACACCGTCACACGGCGAGGCCATGGCGCCGACCGCGAGCACTGCTCGACGCCAACGGCCTGGCCGGCGTCACGACACCCTCTGCCGCGTACGCGGCGCGGCGCTCGCGGTCGGCGCCGTGGCCGCGCCTCGCACCCGAAAGACGCTATCGGCGCCCGCAAGCACCGCTCGACGGCGACGTCCTTGCCAGCGTCACAAGACGTCCCTGTGGCCACATCGTTGTGGCCACATCGTTGTGGCCACACAAGAACAAAACAAATGCGCTCTTTTTTCGTGTGAGTTTGGCCATGGTTTGGCTTTGATACACTCTCAGACCCGTATTGACTTTTTATCTCTTGCCAAAAAGTTTTTTGTGCAAACGTATTATGTACTATTTTCTCTTTAGCTTTGCACGTTTTTGTCCATTATATAGGGTATTTAGTCCATTAAACCTAACTTTTTGTCAATTGCAATGTACTTTTTGATTTCTACATGAACTATTGACAATTTCATCTTAAAAACGATCAAAATTGTGCATAGCTAAAGAGAAAATAGTACAATTTACACTGTCAGAAACGATTGTTCGAAAACAACAAAACTGTTGACAACATGGTCGTTTTCCTACAACATCTTTGTTTAAAACTGAAACGACGGAAAAGTTGTCTCCCAACAAGTAAGTTGTTTTAGAATGACCCAACTGTCATTTATCAACAACACTCTCTGTTCGTGAACGACTGCTGTCGTTTAAAAACAACTGTTGTCAGAAAAAAAATTAGCAATAGATTTGTTGTTAATTAACAACAAAATTTCTGACAGTGTACGTTTGCTCAAAAAGCTCCATAAGCAAGAGACATAAAAGTCCATATGGGACTGAGAGTGTAGTCGCTGGCTCTCCTTGAGCACGCCTTTCTTTGGCTTGTAGTGCCTAGCGTCTCAACCCGCAACGCACCGGGGTGAAGACGATGGCCTACCATGCCCCTGCGAAGACGACATGGGCAAGGTAGGCCACCGTCTCTACGCCGGTGTATTGCGGGTCGAGACGCAGGCCTACCTCACAGGCGCTGCATGCCCATGAAGGCGTCTCTCAAGGAGAGTGGGACTGTCAAAGCCAAACCATGGCCCAACCCAGGCGACAAAACAGCGCATCTGTATCGTTTTCGTGTGGCCGCAACGTTGTGGCCACAAACGGGGACATCGTCACAAGACCGTCTGCCACGCGGCACAGCCACGGCCCCGACCGCGAGCACCGCTCGACGACGACGTCCTGGCCGTCGTCGCTGCTTTGACATTATGTTTACTCACGTAATCGGACCACCAGTTCCTTAGCTGCGTTCGCTGCCCTCACTGCACAGTCACGGACCGCCATGTCGACTGCTCATTGTTGCTGTCGGTTCGCGGTTTGAGTTCGGAGCGGCGGTGAAATTGGCGGCCAAGCGAGGCGCAACAAGAGAACTTCTCCGCGCCGGGGGCAATTTCTTGCACCAAGAGAAATTTCTCGCATCGAGGGAAATTTTCCATGCCTCAATAGGATTTGCTCTATTACTCCATTTCATGATACTTTGTCGTAAACCAGAATAATCTCGTAGAAATATCCTATCTAAGAGAAATTTCCCGCGCCGGGGGAAATTTCCCGCACTGAGGGAAGTTTCTCGATCACAAATAGCGACTGCCTGTCATGACTGCTTGACATAAGCAGGCATCTTCCGGTACTCGAAACCACGAACTGTCAATGTATCCCAGGGGATACTAACACAAAATTGGGAATCACCCGAATGAATGGCGGTTGTTCTGTACCGATCTTGATGTCACTGAATTCGGAGACTTCCTAGGCAATATCAAATACAATTCCGAATGTTTCCTGTTGCTTTTCGTGTCTCAATGCGCTAATTGCAAATATCAGACAAAATGTCGTCATTATATCTCTTGTTTTGGTTGCGTTTTATGCGTGTTTAAAATTAAATTTTGATTTTTTCTCTTCAAAATTTATACCTAAGTGTACTTAAGTGAAAATATATCAACCAGCGAAGGATAAATCCAATTTTCGGCAGCTGCATTTTAGTGCGGGAACGGTCAATGTATCCTACAGAATACAAACCAAAAATCGTGCAAGGGATTGGCGCAAAAGTTTGACCCGGGTATTTTAGTGATCCTTAGGGTGCAATTAACTAGATTCCACAGTATTTCGACTTCTATATCGATTTTGGAAGGGGGTGACGGTTTAGGGGTTAAGGCTGGAAGGACGTACATCACAAAGCCGGAACCCCACTATATCGGCAAGAGGTTCGCTGCCTCTAAAGATGCCCAGCTACGGATCGGCTCAAATCCTGCGGGAACAGCAGAGCTGTATGTAGTTCTGGCAGCAGCAAAGCAGCTCTTGTGCCATTAGTCTGCATTCCTCTTCCCTGGGATTCAAGACCTTGAGGAGTATCCTGCGGCAGTTGTTGAGGTCGAGAAGAATCCCCTCGAGTTCCATGCTGGCAGTCAGTACCTCGTGGGGAAGAAGACGAGGGAGGCTAACATTCCAGCTTGCTGCATTGGCCGCACAGGCGCCTGGCTCTCGGTGTACAGAGCATCTGGCACTCTGATCAAGAGTCCAAAAATGCAGGATTACCAGAGTGCTGAAGACTACTTAGACTCTTACATGGAAGAGCCGAGGGCCTTGCGTGCTGCGTCATGTATGCCCGCTGATGCTCATAAGAAGCTGAGGGTGCAAACAAAGCTCTCAAGGGCTAACTTCTCCGCCACACTAGCCAGGTACGGCAAGACTCCACCCAACAAGCAGAAGGCAATCTTGGAGTCGCTGGGCCAGGAGGTAATTGTATACTTTAGGGACTCCGCCGATCTGGAGCCTCTAAAGTACATCAAAAGACGCGAAAAATTAAGCAGGAACCAAAGATGATCACTATTTTGGGGGCTGTGCAACGGTTTTCTGTAATTTTGAGTAAATAGTGACTCGCTATAACCTTAAATGACTCACTTCAATGTCATCGAACACGCGTTCACAGGATTAATTTGTTTAACACGGGAATGGTGACGACTTCGGTTCCATTAAAGATTCCTTCCGTCAAGGTTTTGAAAGCTGTTAACGTTTCAGAAGCAAATGTGGCAAATGTATTCAAGCGGCATATTTAGGCGTCCCGGGGTGCTTCAGCACGGGCGAGTGGCAACGCTAGCCAGAGCTCTCAAAAATGCCGACTGAGACCGACCGCCGAGACCGCCGCGCGGCCTCTGCAGACCGCGGCCGCTTCGGATCGTTCGGGTGGAGCCTCGCCGGCACCTGCCGAATGCATCCCGAAGCGGAGCGGCAGCGCGGCCTGGGTGGCTGACCGTCGGTCTCCGCAGGCCGGTGGATGCCGCGCTCGGCCTAGCGCAGGCCGAAGCGCAGCTGTCTGCAGGTGCGCGGCGGCGCGGCGGCACGGCGTCTCGTTTCGACCGAACGGAACGGCGTTCGGATTGTTGTCAACACCGCCCTTCTTCCCCTCTCTCCCCTCTCCCTGCACTCACACTTACATTCGGAACTCGGCTGGCCGAGCCACGCCACCGCACCCGCACGCACCGGCCCGCCCAGCCCAGTTCCCACAGTCCAGTCAGGGAGGCTGCCCATTCGGCCTTGACCCTTGGCACGTCACGTCCACGTCGGCCGCACTACGACACCATCAACACCATGGCCGATGCAGGCGCCGGCGGCGCGGGCGCGGGTCCTGGTAACACAGGTGGTAGAGGTCCTGGTACTGCTCCTCCTGCTACCGGCCGAGGGAGTCGATTGGAGAAAAATGCAGCTGATGCGGCGACGAAGGATGAAGTGCGCCGCAAGTTACGGCAAGGAGTGTACTCTCTACAACTCATCAATGAGGATAAGCCCGATCAGCAGAGCCCAGCCTGGAAAAAATTCGGTAGGGTGTTGGACGAAAACAAGAAACCTATCAAATTTGTAGCATGTCGGAACAACAAGTGTGGCATTGTCAAAATGTTTACTTCGGGTCGGGGTGCCCTGGCGAATCACAATTGCCAGGAACGCGATGATGACGCGGAGTTTCAACCGGTTGACCCTGTCGTAACGAAACCTGTAGAAAAGCAGTTCCATATGGCTTTGGCGACACTGTGCTCTGGAAAATTGATTGCACCAGGGCTTGTTGACGCTTCAGAATTCAGAGACTTAGTTCAGTTGGCTGTTAATATTGGGGCAAAGTATGGCATGGTGAAGGCTGCAGACCTTGTGCCATCAGCCAACACACTCTCAAAGACAGTGAAGGATTGCGCCGACAAGGCCAGAATGTATCTAGTGTCAAAATTTCGTGAAGATCTGGAGGATGGACTTGGTTCTGGAACTGTGGACGGTTGGGACGGAGGGCCAAACAGAAAGCGGAAATTTTACACCCAGACGCTGTCAACTATTGATGAGGAATTCATAATGCACGATAATGTGCTCTTCACTGCCTACTGTGACGAGGAGAGTGTAACGGCGCCCGTCATCAGGGAGGCCTTGGATACGAACATGCAGAAGCTAACCCTCTCGCCAGACACATGTAAGGTAAGAGGCACTGTGTCTTTTTTTCCGTCAAAACGTCGTTTTGATTTTTTTGCTGTCCGCGTGCGCGGCGTGTGCGGCACGCTCGCTCCACGCTCGCTGTTCCGCGGGCCGCGTCCGTGGCGTGTGCGTGTGCGGCACGCTCCACGCTCGCTGTTATCGCGATCCGCGTCGGCGCCACGTGTGGCACGCTCGCTGTCCGCGACCCAGTGGGGAAGGGGGGGGGGGACAGCTCTCATGTCACCTATTTCAGTAAAATAAAATGTATTTTTTTTAATTGTCAGATCCATGAGGTGACAGACGACGGCGCTGACATAGTGGCTGCTCTTGCTATTGCCGAACAACGCAGTCGCTCGTATTGCATGGACCATGCAACCAATCTCACGGTGAAGAAGTCCCTGCAGCCACTCCTCACCAGCTTGGACCTGTACGGACCGCAAGGGGGCGCCATAGTGGACAGTGTTGCGACGGCCGTGCGAACGCTGAAGGCGTCGCGGGATAAGAAACTTACGCCGTTGAAGTCGAGCCTGCTACCACCTCCAACATCTCCTCGCAATCAACAGAGAGTGTTCAAATCGTCACTGCCTATGCTCCGGTCTGTCCGCTCCAACTTCACAAGGGTGAGTCGGCTTGCTAGCTACACGGTGTTTGTTCTCATTTCGTACTAACGGACCGGGGGGGGGGATCATTTTTTTACGGCTGGCTCAGTAACTATTGTTATGTATATTTCAGGTAAAGAATGCATTGGACACCTTGGGGAAAGGAAGTATACTGGAAAATGTTACCGTTGAGCATGTTCAAGACCTGATTTCTGTGCTGGCTCCAATAGAGGCAATTGGTATGCGGAAAGGTAACACGTTTCAATCATATCAGCTCAAGGAAGTGATTGACAAGACAACGTGCGTGGATGCTGACTCTGATCTGAAGAAAGATCTGAAACGTCACATTCACCGTGAAGTCGTACCTCTTCTGCAGATTTTGACAGTAATAAAGAAGTGCAAAGACATTGCCACTTTTGTCAAAGTCAGTGGTCTGAACGAGCGCCTCCAAGGTGGCACGTTAAAGCAAGAAGTGGAAACTAGATGGATGTCTGTACTGGCACTTCTGAGGTCGTTCTTCATCTGGCCAGAAGATGCTACAGAGCCTCCTTCTGAAGCTAAGATTTTCCAGGTAGCCGTTCTGGTTACATTTTTTAAATCTGCAAACTTTCACACGATTGTTTTATTATATATTTTTATTTTCAGATAAACGAGATCCTGGTTGGCAAGGCAAAGGAGCAGCTGGTGATAAGTCCACAGGATATCACATTGATGTTGGAGTTGATTGCAGTCCTAGAGCCATTCGAGACAGCAATCAAGAAGTTAGAGGCTTCTAAACAACCTACCATCCAGCATGTCATCCCTCGCTATCTCCAGCTCAAGCGCCATTTACAGCCGAAACAGGAAGACTCTGATGTGATGGTGACATTTAGGGCTGTTTTGCTCCGGCAGTTGGAGAAGAAAATAGCCCCTAACATCAAAGTTCGCCACAAGATGGGTCTCATGTTTTGGCCTAAGTTTGCCTCACTCCCCAACATGCCCGATGAAGAGCGAGCCGAGGTACGTTTATTCATTTGCGCACGCTACTAGAGAGTGTGAAAAAGCAAAGATGAAATAATAGCTTTCTTAAATTTGGCGCTAGGTATTGGCAGAGGTGAGAAGACTGTGCCAAGGGCAGGCCGAGTGCCTTGCTCGGAGGGGCAAGCTGCCGCAAGCGCAACCAGCTGCATCTACATCGGGGCCGTCTCCATCAAAGAGAAGGCGGCGTGCGCGTCGTTTGGAGTCAGATGAGGAGTACGACTGCCTCATCGATGAGAGCAACGGCAGCGGCACCCCTCTGGATGAGGTTGACACTTACCTTCTCCTTCAGGATCCCAATGTGAAATCTCAAGATATTCTTAAATGGTGGAAAGAGAGGGTAAGTGTGTTCTGTAATATTATTTTAAAGAACACTTTGCGTATGCACGGACCAGCGAGATGGAGAGGGGCAAACGTTCTTCGTCTCTCTCTCTCTCTCTCTTCATCCCCCCCCCCCCCGTTTTCAAGTTTGGTTGATTTTGTTCGACTCACAATCATAATTTTTTCGGCAGGTTGTTATGTTTCCAACTCTAAGTCGCGTTGCTCGTATGATCCTTGCGACCCCAGCTTCCAGTGCTGCCGCCGAGAGGGCTTTCAGCGTTGCAGGCCGGCTTTTGAATTCAAGAAGGACTTGCCTGAGCGCGGAGTCGGTTGACGACATTATGTTCCTCCATGACTTTGTCAAAAAGTTTAAGGTTGATTTGTTTGCACTGTCTGAGACTCAAAGAGAATTGCATTTGTAAAAACAAACAACAAGGTTTTGTGTGCATTGACTGATTATGGTATATTCTATGGTATATTATATGGACTATTTTTATTCTAGTCAATTATTTGTTTTGTTTTTTTTTTACTTTTTTGGTAAAAATAAATACATTTGGTTTTGTTAGTAATTTTTTGCTCTCTCGAAAAGACCTACCTAAACCTCAATCACGTCCCATGGCAACAACTTCCCCTTTCCTACACTCCATCCTCCTCCTCCTCCGCCCGCACAATGGGCCGGAATGGAAGACCGCGCAGGCGGCAAAATTCCCGGACACGTTTTGAGCTCCAGAGTCGCTTCGAGAGCAATCCATTGGTGAGGTCACACGTTCGATTCGAGTCCCAATTAGCGACTCTGCAACTCAAAACGCTCTAGGGTTTTGGCCGTCATAGCCGGTCTTCTGTCCCACTGCGGCCCGTTGAACGTAAAAGTCTGCTTTTGAGAGGGTCACAACGTCTCTACTCGGCTTATCCGCCTCGTAGGTAGGCAACCCGTCCGCCGCACGCCGCCCGCGGCACCTCCGAGCGGTCTCGGAGCCGGTCAGCGCGCGTCGCTGCGGCCTCTGCAGGCCGCGGCGAGACCGGGTCGGCCGGCCTCTGGGGCCGCGACCGGAGCTGTCCCCTGCGGTCTCCCCGGGCAGGCAGAGACCGCGGCGGCGGCCTCTGCGGTCGGCCTACAGGGCCATTTTTGAGAGCTCTGACGCTAGCTCGATGCCCAGCCAGTATTGTAGCGAGGCTAGCAGCAACAGCGCCATCTCTCGTAGGAATGTGCAAGTAATGCGAGATGAATGGACGTAGTTTGTGGTGGTTTTCAGTTTCTGTTGTCATTCCCACATATTTTCCCTTTTATTAATGCAAACAAAAGAGCGGAAAATAGAATTTGTGGGGAGGCCAACAATACGACGTTTACCCCAAAACACTTTCCCTGCAAAGTCCGATTCGTTCCGCACCTTTTCCTCGCAATGGTAGAAGGGAAAATATAGGGGAATGACAACAGAAACTGAAAACCACCACTAAACTACGTCCATTCGTCTCGCATTACTTGCACATTCCTACGGAAGATGGCCGTGGCGCTGCGCTGCTAGTCTCGCAACAATGCCGGCCGGGCATCAAGCTAGCGTTGCCACTCGCCCGTGCTGAAGCACCCCGGGACGCCTAAATGTGCCGCTTGAATGCATTTGCCACATTTGCTTCTGAAACGTTAACAGCGGTCAAAACCTTGACGGAAGGAATCTTTAATGGAACCGAAGTCGTCACCATTCCCGTGTAAAACAAGCCAAGCCTGTAAACGCGTGTTTGATGACATTAAAGTGAGTCATTTAAGGTTATGGCGAGTCACTATTTACTCAAAATTACAGAAAACCGTTGCACAGCCCCCAAAATAGTGATCATCTTTGGTTTCTGCATAATTTCCGCGTCTTTTGATGTACATTAGAGGCTCGAGATCAGCGGAGCCCCTAAAGTATACAATTACTGGCCAGGAAAACTAGATGTGCCCTAGAGAGGTGCAGGGGGCGGCAGTGGCGGGCGAGGCCCAGGACCACCTCCACCTCCGCCCCCTCACCCAGCCCAGAGCGCTGTCGGGAATGATAGGGATGATGGCGATGACAACACTCAGCCCCCTCGTGGCAGTGGTGCTATCTTGGCTCCTGACCATAGTGCTCCCACAGAGCAAGGGAAGGGACCTAACCCGCACTCCGAAGCTCTTGACAGCCTCATGCGTGGCGATCTGAGCACTGCGGAGGGTGCCGATCAGCTGGTCTCTAGCAGCCCTCCCAAGGTCACAAAGGAGGGTGTCGCAGAAACTGTATGGCGCGCATCAATGCAGCTCACAAGAGGTGAGGATGTGCTTAGGGCATCACGCGGGGCAGGATCAGCCGAGGGAAGGCTCCAGTCGGAGAGGCGCGGGTCATCTTCCAGGAATAGCTCCTCGTCTCGCGATCAGAGGGAAAAGGTTCACCCAAAGGTAAGGATAACACCCGATATCCTGAATGTCTGGGGACCAGGGGTTTACAGGGAGGCAGCAACCGAGCTGCCCGACATATTCTTCTTCCGCCTCTAGAAGGATTCAGTCCAGAACTTCTATCAGGGTACTGGGTCTATCTGCATCTAAATGGAGGGTGGCAATCCAGACGATATTAGACCAGCCCTCAAACGTGAAATGGGGAAACTACGAGCTAATGGCGTACGGGCACCTGTTCTGGTAGAGGACAATCTTCACGATCCCTCGGAGGGTCGTCGAGCAGGATGGTTACATCATCCTAGTTATAAATTGGAGGAAGAGTTAAAAACCACACGACTTCGGTAAAAGGCAATTCATGTACTAAAATGTGGTGCGAAGCATACCGCTTCCGCTATAGGCGCTGTTACGTCTGCTCTCTGCAGATTGCCTCAAGTTGACCCACCACCTCGCGTCCATGGCCGCAGCACTTTTTAAGTCAACCGTCGTCTGGAAAACATTACATGTGTTCAATGGTGTCCGTTGCAGTGAATGTATAATAATGTCACGTTTTCAAATAAACCATCATGTTCTCGTATTTTCGTCACAGATATTAGGGGGCTTTTGCAAGCAGATCGGGGCGTGATTCTACCCGCCGCCTCGGAATTGAGACGGCATTGTTCACGCGTTCCATGTCGACCTCGGGGCTGAATGACAAACATAAATGTACACACTTTTGCCGAATGCACACATGTAAACTTATAGAACGAACATCTATGCACTCTTAGCAACGAAGGAAACTTCTCGAGAAGCACATTCAAAAGACCATCAAATGATGACTGATCCATAATTTGTGTGGACCGGTCCTAGTGCCTTAGAGTTACATCACCGGACCTAACCAAACCCCTCACTTGATTTCACAGTGTAGAATTAATTCTCTTGTAGGCCCCATTTTGTGTCAAGTCCTTACGTTTGATTTTACAGTGAACGCTCGCGTCGACTTGGAAGTCATTCCGACTTCGAATATCGTGGGCCCCGACGGCCTAATCGCCCAACTTCCTGTCCAAGAAATGGCCTTGTCCTACACTACATTATGCGGGTAAGCTGAGTCTGAACTGCGAGTCCTCAAACATTTTTTGATCGTTGCAATTAGGCGCCATCCGAACCCATAAGGGGAGGTTCTGGTAAAATTCTCACCTTTTTCAAAATTTGTTAAGCATATCGACCCCTCCTAAGAAAACCATCGTTGCACGCCCGGGCGCGGGCGCCAGGAGACCATCCTAACTCACCGGCGCGCCGGAAGACTATACCAATTCGCCCTAAGCTAATAGCGTTTGGGCACCTGTTCTGGTAGAGGACAATCTTCACGATCCCTCGGAGGGTCGTCGAGCAGGATGAATACATCATCCTGGTTATAAATTGGAGGAAGAGTTAAAAACCACACAACTACGGTAAAAAGCAATTCATGTACTAAAATGTGGTGCGAAGCATACCGCTTCCACTACAGGCGCTGTTACGTCTGCTCTCTGCAGGTTGCCTCAAGTTGACCCACCACCTCGCGTCCATGGCCGCAGCATTTTTTAAGTCAACCGTCGTCTGGAAAACATTACATGTGTTCAATAGTGTCCGTTGCAGTGAATGTATAATAATGTCACGTTTTCAAATAAACCATCATGTTCTCGTATTTTCGTCACAGATATTAGGGGGCTTTTGCAAGCAGATCGGGGCGTGATTCTACCCGCCGCCTCAGAATTGAGACGGCAGTGTTCACGCGTTCCATGTCGACCTCGGGGCTGAATGACAAACATAAATGTACACACTTTTGCCGAATGCACACATGTAAACTTATAGAACGAACATCCGTACACTCTTAGCAACGAAGGCAACTTCTCGAGACGCACATTCAAAAGAAAATCAAATGATGACTGATCCATAATTTGTGCGGACCGGCCCTGGTTGCCTTGGCAACGCTTCCTCGTCGCGTGTTCATTGCGAGCGGAGTGTCTACAGGTGTCATGGATTGGCAACACTGATATTGTGAGTTGGCTACCCTGCTCTGTACTGTACCTAAGAGGCCACTGGCGCTTTTCTTCTGTTCCCACACTTGGAGTATCGGAAAGCAGGTGACAGGTCGGGCCTTGTCATTGGAAGCAGGCGCGGAAAAGCACTACCAACGCCATGGGCCAGATTCTTACCGGTGGTCGAAATGCGGCGTCACTGAGACACGGCGGTATCTCTTCGGAAACAGGCCATACGTGGAGCTGTGGACCGGGCTGCTGCGTGTGAACTTCCAGGTAGCGCTTCGCACACCCATGCCCGCACAGCCCTAACCATGCCAGAACCTCTGCTCTAATTAATCTAGTTAATGTAATTGCAGCTTTTACCTGGGTCGCATTGCCTTAGCCGGCCGTGCGGTCGCCCTGCCTTGAACTGGATTGGACTTACCTGGATGAAACTACCCTGAATTTTACACACCTGGGTTGTACTCACCTGTAAGGATTTGGGTCGCATTGCCTTAGTTACATCACCGGACCTAACCTAACCCCTCACTTGATTTCACAGTGTAGAATTATTTCTCTTGTAGGCCCCATTTCGTGTCAAGTCCGTACGTTTGATTTTACAGTGAACGCTCGCGTCGATTTGGATGGCATCTTGGCTTCGAATATCGTGGGCCCCGACGGCCTAATCGCCCATCTTCCTGTCCAAGAACTGGCCTTGTCCTACACTATGCTGCACATGCTATCCAATCAATGCAACATATGCACAGATACCTGCAAGGCAACAGGAAAGTGAAGCAGATACTGCTCATGACGCTACCACCAATAGTAGAACGGGGGCACACCCCAATGGACGAATTAAATTAAGAAGTCCGCAAATTTAATGAAGAAATCCGTAAACTAGAAGGTAATGCCAGCCGTATAAGTCACTTCCTTGTCATTAGGAGATGCATTTAAAATCAGTGAAATATGTACTGCATACCATCTACTGGGGTGACAGTACCCTGTCAACTCATATTCATCACATTTGATTCCCTCCCAATCTCTTCCTCTTTCCTTTTTAATTCGATCATCTAACAAATTGGTTTCCTCTATTTCAGGCCCACAAACTCAGATTATTGATGTCTACCAACTACTGACTCATGTTGGCCATGACTTGAGAACCCATTCTGACCAAACATATGAAAAGCAATCCGTGCTAAGCAAGTAAGCATAATCAATGGAAGTTAAAAAAAGGGACTGCATTTTTTGTTTCTTTTTAACCTTCCATATTTATTCCTTTCACAGGGACGGACTTCATGTAGCCAAAAGAGGCTTCTCAATTATTAATGCGCACCGTACCTCCTTATGAGTGCTTTCTGTGAAGGAGATGTTTGACAATTGCTAGTTGGCTGAGCGATTAGCGAAGCCAGTTACTCCAGTGGGGTTGAAAAGTTTTGTTTGTCTGTCTGTCTGTCTGTCTGTTTGTTTGTCTGTTTGTGTGTCCGCACTACTCCTCCCAAACGACTCGGCCGATCGAGACGAGATTTTGCAGGGTTGTTAGGTATATCCTTGGCTCACCACACGCCGAAATTCAGCTCTCTATCTCAAATAATTTAGTCGTACCAACGAAAAAACACTAAAAAAACGGCAGAAAAAGTGCAACTTTTCAGTGACTTTATATTTTAGAGACATTTTTACATGATTTCGTATGTTTTTGAAGGTGCCGATGACGAAAATGAAATCAATTTCGACCCCTGACCAAACTTTTACCAGCGAATTGGCTACCTCGGCCCGAATTTACTAACAAAATCAACTTTGACCCTTCATCTTGAAAAAAGGGGGTCGACCGACTAAAAAATTTTATTGCAGATTTCGATAGGTCTCGGCAAGACCTTTTCAAAGAGGGGTCGGAAGGGGGTCTAGGAGCCCGACTTCATTAGTTAGCCGAATCAGGATCTTGAAAAAAGGGGATCGACCGACTGAAAAAATTTATTGCAGAATTCGATAGGTCTCGGCAAGACCTTTTCAAAGAGGGGTCGGAAGGGGGGTCTGTGGGCCCGCCTTCATGTGTTGTGAAAATTGGTGCAACGGCCATGTTTTGCACATTAACTTTGGCACAGTGGGAACACAAGAGCGGGCCTCAGTCCTGATGTTACATCAATAAGTTTGCGCTTTACCTCCACGGGGTGTGAGGTGCGAGGACCGAAGGCCCGAGACACGGCCTCCGATTGGGCCAACCCAGGTCTGGTGCGAGGGCCGAAGAAGGCCCGAGAAGAATCCGCCGGCAGGCCAAGCTGGTATCGGCCCCTGTCGAACTGAATTGCCGGCGCAGCGAAGCGGAGCTGCCTACTCGGTTCGTCGGAAGGGCGCGCCCTAGCTTGTAAACTTCGACCATTCATCACGTAGTGCACTACTCATTGCCTCAATGACCCCTTAAAACAGCTCGCCGAAGGCAAGCAGGAAGCGCCGCAGGCCATGGTGGGTGTAACGCCAGGCGTGGATTGTCGAAACTGGCGCAGCATCGCGAAGCCTGTTACGACAAGACACGGTCTGGCGTAAACCTACCACGGCATTGGGTGGCCCTGAATACATTTTCGAGGACTTGCACTGGTGTAAATCAACTCAGAAATTTTCTGATAATTTTGCATGTATCAGAACATTTCTCATGTCTGAGTTCTGATGTTTTTACGGACACCTATTTCTGATGTTTGTGTTCCTGATACTTCAATTTTCTGATGAATTTAGTTCTGATAACATCAGCTGGACTCATAAAGAAATATAACCGAGTCCGATCCAAATCTGCAGTCCAAATTGAGCTAGCTCGCCATCAACTCTCAAAATGACAGTAAATGTGATCCGATCTCATTGAGATAAACACTGGCCTAGCCAAATCTTGCAAATAAGACACTCACCAAATTTGAAACTGAAATTACGTAAACTTTCTATTTTACAGGGATCTCGTTTTTTGAACATCAGACATCTGAAACAATTCTGACGATTATATTTCTGATAACTAGGAGATATCAGAAATCAGATCGACTTATCAGAAAGGCCTCTTTTTCTGATGTCTCTATTCTGATAACCCATGAAAGTATCAGAAAAAAACATTTCTGATGACCGCTTTCTGATAAAAAATTGATGTTATCAGAAAATACTCGAAATCTGTTTTTTTTTGTCAAGTTATCAGAAAATCCATCGTTTATCAGAAAATTTCTGAGTTGATTTACACTAGTGTGTTCTTCTATGCCAGGGGAAGCTACAAAAGTATTAAGAGCAAAATCACAGGTGGGTGTTTTGAGCTAAACTTAGAGTATACTCTCACTCTTGAATGTTCCGTTTTTAATCTTGGGAAATACAGTCACGTGTTATAACAGATCCGAAGCGTCTTATCAAAATGAATGAGGATCTGGTTATTCTTTCGATGTCTGGAAGGTCATTTAATCAAAAATATCGAAACCATGCATTCCGATTACGATGAAGTTGGTTGGTTCTAGTCTTAACCGTCTTAGCTCCTCTGAACCTGTAGTTAAGTCGATTCTCTGAGTAGCATCAATTTCTAAGGGGGTCGTGGGCAATCCTTGTACGTGGTCTCGAACAATTTTGCGCATGCGTGCATTCCCTACAAATTTGAACGCAATTTCGCACGAGTTTGTGCGATTATGCGTACAATTTTGTGCGGAAAATTTCGCATAGTAAGTGCGAGACCACGTCCGAAGAGAGTTAAGGGGGGGGAGGGGCGCTCGATGAATTTCCCGCTTGGGCCGTTGACGTTTCAGTCCGCCCCTAGGTACATTTGAAGGGGTAATGCAGGGGACGCGCTTAGTAGCCCTTTAGGGCTTTTCTAGACGCCTAGAAACAGCGCTTTTCTCTACTAAAACCACACTAAACTACTATGTAGGTTTTTGTGCATTCGTAACGCGCGAAATTAAACATGCACTCGTTGCGCACAAAATTGTGCGCAATAACGCACGATTTTCTGCATACCCGCGCACTAACTCGTGCATTGTCACGTACAAATTCGTGCGTTACAAAGTGCATGTTTAATTTCGTGCGCGGGCGCGCATGAAAACCTGCATAGTAATTTAGTGTGACTGCATAAATTTCCCCATTTTTTACCAAATTGCGTATAAATTGGTACGAAAAGTTCATCTGCACAAAAAGCTGTGATGTCTCGTACAAAATTTGTTCCAAAATATTTAGTGTTTGGCAGGCGAAGCTCCAGTGGTGACACTATAATTCAAAAGGTGAGACATCGGACCAATTTTTGGCAATACAAAAAGTATGACCGATAAAAAGGTCATACACACACTAAATTACTATATAGGTTTTTATGCGCGCCCGCGCACGAAATTAAACATGCACTTTGTAACGCACGAATTTGTACGTGACAATGCACGATTTAGTGCGCGGGTTCGCAGAAAATCGTGCGTTATTGCGCACAATTTTGTGCGCAACAAATGCATGTTTAATTTCGTGCGTTACGTATGCACAGAAACCTACATAGTAATTTAGTGTGCACAAATGTATGACCGAAGGAAGGTCATACACGAATGTATGACCGAAAAACGGTCATACACACATGTATGATCGAAAAAAGGTCAGATATTAGCGAGGCTAACCCTCGTTTACCTTAGGATACATCAACCTTCGTCGGTGATACAAAAAAAGTATCACCCTTTTTCGGTCATACATTTGTGTATGACCTTCAAAACGGTCATCATACATTTGTGTATGACCTTTACAACGGTCATACATTGGTGTATGACCTTTTCTTCGGTCATACACTTGTGTATGATCCTTTATTCGGTCTAACATTTTAGTATCACCCCTTTAAGGGTCATAAATCTGACCTTTCCATTTTCAAAGGAGTTCATCTTAACAGAGATTAATATTGTGAAATGTTTGTTGCTCCGTCCATTATTGTGCTTATCAATCATTTCGAGTCGTTTTTTTTACACTTTTCACTGTAAATGTCATGGGACTTTTTTTTCCCATGAATGATGCAATTTTAAGCACATCCGTCGGTGTTACAATTTTATGCCGTCCAGGTTATGCAAGTTGTCCGATGCCGGTTAAAATTTGCTATTTCATTGGACAATTTGTATCACCTGGGGGGCACAAAATTGTGTCACCGACGGATGTGCTTAAAATTGCACCATTCATGGGACAAAAAAGTCCCAAGACATTTAGTGTGTTGAATGCATTGCTCGTCCATCCTTTTGTCTGTTCTCTTGTCCATCTCGTCGTGCAATTTTCGTTTCTTGTTGCTTTCTGTACAATTTGGAATGTAACTTTTTGTAGTTTTTATTATGCCATGTTCTTGTTTTCTTTTAGTAGCATTTTGATTTGTCGTTGTGCCTATTTACTGTACTGCGCATTTTCTGTCCACCTCATAATCACTGTTTGTGTACTTTTCCGTTTGTATTTTCGCGGTCCTTATATTTGGTTTTTCGCCCAGTTTTTCGTTGGCAACGTTTTGTCATTTTTGCGTTCATGTTTCTGTCTTATGTTCCGACCATATATCCGTCCGCTTATCCGATTATTTGTCCGTCTGGTTTCCAACCAGTCTTATTGAAGTTAATGTACTCCACTGACGTTGTGTCCACGGAAGTGGTTAAGGCATCGTCCGAACAAAAGTATTCCAATAGATTTCCTGCGCATGCGGGAAGTTTAATGAATGAGCTGCCACCTTTACGGCCACAGTTACGCGGTCAAAACCGACTAGCAATGCGAAAATGCATCTAAGTCTTCCTTCTCCATGAACAACCTTTATTACACTGCTCAAAACTTTTAACAGCAGCCAGTTTTCTTCTCGAGCTACGCACTTGCCATACCAGCGATTTAATCGTCCTGGCGCTTGCATTTAGATTTGGCGACGAGAACCTCGGGGCATGGAACGCGCTCGAACTTCATGAGAGGGTTGTCGGCATTCTTGAAATGGTCGAAGCGCCATTCGCATCCCTTCCTCAGGGGTTCGGGCAGGCCGGCGCACTCTCCCCTGGAAAACACAGTCGGGTGAGAGCCACGTCAGACGGTCGTCCCCCACACACAGTTTTCACCAAACTGTACAAACTCCGGTCTCACACAATAAAATAAAAATTAAGACTTTATAAAAGCACCTCTGGCAAAGCCGTTGGAACCCTCGTAAATTAATCATGATTCTTTGGGTATTGGCGGAGAATCTCCAGGACTTTACGATAGGTATTCGTTGATTTACGAAGAATCTTTGTCAATTTACGAAGGTTCCCTTGGCTCCACCCCTAGCTGCACCTTCGTCACATCCAGAGGCTCATGTGCTGAGTGCAGCCTCACACTAAATTACTATGTAGTTTTTTCGTGCATAGCTTTGCACGATATTGAGCATACGCGTGGAATGCACAGATTTGTGCGCAACAACGCACGTGGTGCTGCATAACAATGCACATTTTCATGCTTAGCAACGCACGAATTCGTGCATTTCCAGACGTATGCTCAATTTCGTTCAAAGCTTTGCACAAAAAAACTACGTAGCAATTTAGTGTGCTGAGGGCCTCGCTGCTTGCTGCCTTACTTGGAACTGACTCCGCCGTACTGTTGCCCCCACTTATTTGCTGGAGTACCGGGCCACTGCTTGGCGCAGCCGGCAGTGAAGATGCCCATGCCGCCGCCGGGGATCTGGATGTCGAAGTGGTTGCTGCGGGACAACATTACGAGTGCACAATGTACCTAAATGCGTGGAGTGTTCTACGTGTTTGAATGAAGCGTGCAACCGCGCCTCTGTGTTGCAGTGCCACGCTCTGACTTACGAGCCCAAGTCGCTGCCGGTGTTGATAACCTGTACTATGAGGTTCTTCCCTGCCATGGCCGTGTTGGTGAAGGTGAACTTGTAGCAGGCGCAGCACATCTGGTTCATGGGGAGTCCTATGGCCCATAGAAATTCGGTTGGATAAAGGGATGCAAAGGGTCAGTTCTTATCCTACCGGGCAAATAAGCAAGTTCCGACGAATAGAATATTTCAACATCAGAAATTGGGAATGCCATTTACAACAGCAAGGGAATAAACGATATAATTTTTTTGGCGTGACTTGTGCTATGCTTTAGTGCGGCGTTAAGTGTGCTCACCGTTGACGTTGCCCGCGGCGAAGGCGTACAGCTGGCCTTCGTGGACGAAAGGCTGCTGGTCGTTGCAGACATAGGCGTCGCCGCCGTTGCAGCCGCTCTGTGCGTCCTTGCTGATGGAGCCCAAGCCGCTGTTGGGGCACGTATTCACGGGGGACGTCACGGCGCCGGTGTTGGCGCTCCAGGCGCAGGACGTCTTGCAGCAGTCCCAGTAGCGGGTCGTCTTGCCCTCGCCGGTGCCGCCTGGGTACTGCCAACGTATTGTTGGGATATAAAAACAGGCGCGGTGCGGACGCCAGCGAGTGCCGCTCTTTTCACTCTGGACGTAGGGAGCAGTGGTCTGGTTGATGTTTCTAGAAAACTCATTCCATGCTTGGAACCCTATGTTTATTTTTCAATGCTGCACACTGGATTCTGGTGCAACGAATTTTCGAATTGCGGTTTTCACCGTCTTACGATGTGACAACGGTTCTCGTTCTGAACTCGTCGAGCGTTTAGGAGCCGATGCACGAAAGACGCGCCCGGCGCCCGGCAGGTCCCGCACGTCGCGACCATCGCTGAACTGACAGCCATCTGTCTGGGATCGGCTCCGTTTCCCGACGCGAGAGCGAAACCAAACTTTAGATTGCGCAAGAAAGGTAACAAAACTACGTACGGGAAACCATTTAATACGAGAACCCAATTTGAACGTTCCTTTTTTTAAAGGATCCGACCAATAGCAAAGCCTCTATGCAGTAGGACGCGTGACCACGAACTTGTGGCAACGTCTAGAATACTTTATTAGTGGTTTGTTAATGCTCACCGACTTTGCTGACGCTGCGAGGCTCAGGGCGAGCACCCCCGCCACGGAGACTGTGAACCAAACAAGGCGTTGATCGTCAAGGTGAGGTATGGCACGGCATGGCGCGGTTCCAGACCGCAAGCCGGAGGAATACGAGACAATTTTGAGGTTATTTAAGACACGTGATTTTAATTTTAAGAATTTTGATTCCAATTGCATTTGATGACTCTTCCTTGTCAAACTGCATGGAGAAAAATGGAATCTTAAAGAAAAGTGAATGTGTTTTAGTCGTAGCATTTTTAAAGAGCGAATCGGGGGTTTAAAGTGTATCTTACGTCAACCTAACAGTGTCTCATATTACCCCGACTTTGTCTCCTTTTACCCCGGCTTACGGGACTGAAATACTATGTTGCATGAACCTTCTCATTCAAGGGTCAAAACCTATAAAACGGGGTGATAGAAGGAAACTATTCAGGAAACCGTTCCATGACGTTCAAGGATAAAATAAGTAAGGAAGGGACAATGGGGGAGGGAAGCTTCGACCCACGCAAAGCTCAAGCGGTTCCTCCGAATGTCGTCAAAAGTAAATTGTTACCTCTCATTCAAAATTGTGCAAAACGTGTGTCAGCACCGATCGTTCATCAGCGAGGGGGTATTCACTCCTCTAAATCGAGTACAGAGTTATCGCTATTTCGCAGTTATTACGCTCTTATTGCGCCCCAAAAGTCTAGCATTTGGACTGTTTGGGGGTAAAATATTGATCTTATTACGCATTATTACGCGTTACACTCTCATATTCTTACGCTAAAACAATCTGCGTAACATACGTTGAAATGAAAACATACATACTACAATAAAATTCATCGTACCTTACGCTTAATTATGCGTAATACGATGAAATCATACGTACCTTATGCATAAAACATGCGTAATACAGTTAAATCATGCATACCTTACGTAGACAACTATGCATATTACGTATGTGCAAATTTATGCGTACCTTACGGTGACAAATCATCGTATTATGTATAAAAATGACCGTAAGAAAATGAGCGTGTATAACCAATTTGAGCGAACTGACTATTACGCTTGTGAATACCGCCTCGTTCATCAGGTGCATGTGCACTTAAAAACGTAGCGCCTAGTGCAAGGTAGGTGTACGCCAGACCGTGTCTTGTAACAGGCTCCACGATGCTTCGCCAGTTACGACAATCCACGCCTTGCGTTTACCCCTGCCTTGACCTGCGGCGCTCCCTGCTTGCGGCAAGCTGTTTCAAGGTTCGTTGGGGAAATAAGTAGTGCACCACTTATTAATGGGTCGAAGAAGAGGCTCTTTGTAGGAGAAAATTTGGGTCGCGCTAGCCCCTACGCAGTTAAAGCTTTGGTTGGGGGCGAGGGGGAAACAACTTGAATTTTGGTGTACGTTTTCCTTGAAACACCGTGAAATAACGTTGAAATAGCGTTGAAATTACGTTGAGATACCGTGATTTAACGCGAAATAACTTGAAATAACGGGAAATAACCTTGAGATAACGTTTTAGGAACGTTGAACTAACGTGAAATAACGTTTTAAGAACGTTGAAATAACGTGAAATAATTTGAATTTGAAATAACGGTGTACAAAATTTTTCGAAGTTGTTTGCCCCTCGGTTGGGGGTCGAAATGGATTTAATTTTCGTAATCAGCACCTTCCAAAACATACGAAACTATGTACAAGGTAGGTTAACGCCAGACCGTGTCTTGACGTAACAGGCTTCGCGATGCTTCGCCAGTCACGACAGCCCACACCTGGCGGTACACCTGCCTTGGCCTGCGGCGCTCCCTGCTAGCCTTCGGCAAGCTGTTTCAACGTTTAATGAGGCAATGAGTGGTGCACCACGTGATGAAGTGTCGAAGTAGATTTTATTAGAAAATGCTAATCGAGATAGCCCCTACTCCCTACGCGGCTGACACTTTGGTCGGGGGTCGAAACAGATTTCATTTACGTCATCAGCACCATGCGAAACCATGCAAAAATGTCTCGAAAATGTAGAGTCGCTAAAAAATTGCACTTTTCCAGCCTTTTTTAAGTGGTTATTTTTTCCGTTAGTACGACTAAATCATTGGAGATACAAAGCTGAGTTTCGGCGTGTAGCGAGCCAAGGTCTTACCCAACAACCCTGCAAAATCTGGCCCTGATCGCCCGAGCCGTTTAGGAGGGGTAGAGCGGCCACACAGACAAAACCGACAAACAGGAAAAGTTTTTCAACCCCACTGGAGTAACTGTTTTCGCTAATCGCTCAGTCAATAAATATCCTGAAAAAGTAAAGTCACTTAAAATTTCCTCTTTTTCTGCCGTGCTTTAAATGTTTTTTCGTTGGTACGACTGAATAAATTGGGATAGGAAGTAGAATTTTGGCGAGTGGCGAGCCAAGGACACACCTAATAAGCCTGCAAAATCTGAACAAAATCGACCAAGCCGTTCGGGAGGAGTAGTGCGGACACACACAAAGTCAAACACCGAAAGACAAAACTTAACAACCCCTCTGAAGTAACTGAAGTGACAAAATTGTTGTGTCAGCACCGATCGATTCGAGTCTTGATTCCAAAGCAACCCTGAGCTTTTACCGTACCTAACACAGAAAACTTGGTGGGCAACATACTGACGATCTCGGCTGCCGGATCTTGAGTACTACGAACAGATCATAGAAAGGTCCCTTTTATATGGTATAGGCCGTGGGCAGGTGTGCCGCGAGCACGAAGCAGCACGATGCTTCGTAGGAATGTGACGCAGTCCGCCCCTTCGAAACCGTCATCACGTTTTCGAGGTGGGGCGTTATCACGCGTCACGCTGCTGCACGCAGCGCTTCCCTCGCTGTTGGCGGCGCTTCACCTGTCGATTAAATTCAAGGTACGTGTACGCCAGACCGTGTCTTGTTGTAACAGGCTTCGCGATGCTGCTCCAGTTACGACAATCCACGCCTGGCGTTACTCTTGCTTTGGCCTGCGGCGCTCCCTGCTTGCCGTCGGCAAGCTGTTTTAAGGTTTAATGAGGCAATGAATAGTGCACCACGTGATGAAGGGTCGAAGTAGAATTTATTAGAAAATGCTGGTCGGGGTGGCCCCTACGCGGCTGACACTTTGGTCGGGGGTCGAAATGGATTACATTTTCGTCATAAGCACCTTCCAAAACATGCGAAACCATGTAAAAATGTCTCGAAAATGTAGAGTCACTAAAAAATTGCACTTTTTCTGCCGTTTTTAAGTGTTTTTTCGTTCGTACGAATGAATCATTTGAGATAGAAAGCTGAGTTTCGGCGTGTGGTGAGCAAAGGACATACCTAAGAACCCTGCTAAATCTGGCCCTGATCGCCCGAGCCGTTTGGGAGGAGTAGTCCGGGACACACAGACAAACCAACAGACAGGAAAAGTTTTTCGACCCACTAGAGTAACAGGCTTCGCTAATCGCTCACCCAATTGATCCATGAAGCGGAAGAAGGGGATAAGTCGTTTTTAGTCATTTAACAGGAGAAACAAACAGTTTGCAGGACCAATTCAAACAAATTGACATGATATCATGAATGGTGATAATTCAATGTAGCATGGCTCAAAAATGGGACAAAAGTTGGAGGGGTCAGGCCGCTCCTTCTAGGGTTTCGGAGACTTGCCACTATACGCATAAGTAGACAAAAGAGTCATGTCGATTTAGTTCCATCAAATGAATGGAATATGGAGTCAAGTCAGCAAAAAAATTTGTATAAGAGGTTAACTCGACTTGTGTCCAAATGTCAAATTGAATTTGGAGACTAGCTGACGTAGCTCCAAATGTCATGTTGCAAAAAGAGTCAAGTCGATTTTTGTGCAGCGTTTCCAGGACACTTTGATTTTCATGTAATAAATGAGAAAAGAACTCTTTTTGGCGAGTTACGAGTGTCAGTGATCTTGCCCATGCGAACCTGGTCACGTTTTCGGATTATAAAAAAGTGGAAAAAATATAAATGATTTGCGCGAAACAAACCGAGAAAAATGTACACGTTGACAACAACATGTCAGTAAATGTTGTACTGTTGGTTGTCAACACTGGCTACAATTTGAAAATGTTTTCTGCTTGCTGCCCTGGGATTCAACAGCTAGTTCAAAAATTTAGAAGAACGTATTTTTTTTTTTATCTTACGTTTCGATCATGTCACCCTGTTTTATCGCCCTCAAGTCGGTGTGCCAGGCTCAACGACTGTATTCATCTGCTCAAATCAGTGGGCAGCCCTTTTTGCAGCTACAATGGACCAAAATATGATAACCTAACCTGTGAGTAAGCCACTGCTTATTGCAATGTTGTGATAAGTATTATCGCTCTGGATGTGTTACTGACACTCGTAACTCGCCAAGAAGAGTTCTTTTCTCATTTATTACATGAAATTCCAAGTGTCCTGGAAACGCTGCACAAAAATTCGACTTGACTCTTTTTGCAACACGACATTTGGAGTCAAGTCAAATTTTGTTGAAACGAGACTTGACATTTGGACTTATGTTGAGATAACTCCTTTTTCCAACCGATGAATAACAACCTAAGGTGACTTATCTCCTTTTCCAACTTTCAAATGGAGCCATGTGGATTTTCCGTGACTTGTCTCCTTTTTGGGACTACAAGGTGATAGTAAATGGAGCCAAGGGGAGTTATCCCCCTTTTCTGTGTCGATTTGCTCCCTTTCTATGGGGAGTTCAGGGATAAGTTTAAAACAGTTAGATTCGAAATTTTTTGAAGTATTATAATACATGAAAAAGTCATTTTTGGAATAAGTCGACTTATCCCCTTCTTCCGCTTCATGGATCAATTATGTCACTGGGTGAACGCCCGCTAGGCCGCCGCGGAGTTACCCACTGCAGGAATCGGTTGTACACTCAGTCCGGGAATCATTTGTAAATATTTCAAAATTTTATTGAAAATCCTTTCAATCAGATGGTAAAGATATCGTTTTCAAGTGATAATGACTCAAAACACAACATCCAAAAGAAGTTACAATAAAACCTCTGGGGATGAAAATGCCCGGAAAGTTTCCGGAAACATTGGAAAAAAACAGTGTTTTTTTCCGTTTTTTTCCCTGGCCTCGGAAAAATTGGAAAGATTCAGCCTGAAAAGTAGGCAAAAAGTCGGGCATTTCGCCTGAAAGTAGGCTAAAAGCATACCTTTAACCCTACGTGAACACGATTCTCAGTGCACTCAAACTACTTATACCCTGTTATGATTCCTTCTCGTGCGTTTTTTTAGCTTGCTGTTGTGAATCTCGGGTTGTTAGTATAAGTTAAGTTGTAACAAAGCACAAAAGTAGTACGTTTCATGTTCATAGTGCTTAAAAACTAATTTTTCCTATTTTTCCTATTTTTCCAAGTTTTCTGGTTTTTTTTCCAACTTTTCCGGTTTTTTTCCGACCCTTTGAAAGTTTCCGGAAAATTTGCATCTCTAAAAACCTCACTTTTCTCGTTGGATTTCTCGTTGGATTCGTGGAAATTCGGACTGGTGTTTATGCGAAAGTAGAGAGTTGGGAACCCCTCGTCGGTCGCTGCCCCCCCAGCCCGAGCCACACGCGTCGTTTTACGCCGGCCCGTGTGGAAACGTACTCGTGCATGGCTGCCAAACATTGTTGTGCCCAAAGTAACGCACAAGCGTGGCCAAGATTTCCAGAAAATGTTTGCCCAGAGTCAGAAAGATGTGGACAAAAATGCGGATATTTTGTAGACATTGTATCAGTCCCTGGCTCGCCGCTTTCGAACACTTGTTAAAATGATCAGTACAAGGTGTCGCAAGTGCCGCATAGTGCTGCAGGCCGCATCACAGGTTTCAGCAGAGAGACATTCCATGCCGGTTCGGCCAGGCCCTGAAGGTGACCATTGACGATTTCCACGCCGCTTTGGTACTTTTTTGTACTCGTGGAGACGGGGCGATTGCCAAATTTTTAGGTCCTTGGGTCCATTTTTGAGGCCAGGGTGTCAGTTTTTAGATTTCTCTGAACTTTCTTTGTTGTTTTTGTTGAAATTGCATCTGTTACTCCCTTTCTTGCCTCTCTACGGCACAGCTTTAACGCCAGCACAATGATTTTGTGCTTAAAAGACGCGTATTGAGTAGAGGAAGAGATTTCAGTGGTCAAATTTCACTTTTGAACCCGTCTTTACGGTGATCTGAGCGATTTAGTAAATTAAAACCATGTCAAAATAGGTTAATTTTCGCCAACTTTGTGGAGGGATCTTTTGGTGAAGGGAAACGAATTTTTAACTTTTTTTGACGGATTCTTGAAGGTCTCGGGGAGGTTTTTCAAGGGACGGTGCCAAAAAGTATGGGTGTACCCCTAGTTTAGCCGCTACAGCCCTCCAAAGTTTAAAAAAATTCGCAAATTTGCACTAAATGGTACAAAGAGTAGACGTAGGCTTCCCGGCCCACGCCAATCGCCATGCGCGGCCTAGGCCATACTGACCCGACAATAACTGGCGTCTGCAATCATGTTTACTTGACCCCTAAGCCCTTGGGTCACCCACTGGTCGGAGGAAGGGGAGAGAAATCACGAGAATTTTCACAAAATGTTGCACTTTTACCTGTGTCGTCCCAGTCCCTCCCCAGTGGTGATAATGGACCTCAGACCGGATAAGCTGGACAGAAATCGACCTTCCCCTTGCTTCTCTCTCTCTCTCTCTCTCTCTCTCTCTCTCTCTCTCTCTCTCTCTCTCTCTCTCTCTCTCTCTCTCTCTCGTTTTTTTTTCCACACACACACACACACCCTTTCCCTCTACGGGTAGAAGCGCAGCATTGGCGTTTTTCGGGGAACGCCTGTGATCAAAAAGGGTAGGCAGCCCGTGCAGCACGCGTGCCGACCGGTGGCCTACCCCGCAGGCGGTGGCCTCGGCAGCGCTTTATCTCAAAGTTACAACATAAATGGACGAAAATTCCTAGTGTATGAACAGTGTATGAACTGCCTACCTCGACCTGCCTAGACTTTCTGAAAGAACAGCCCGCAGAATAGAAAAGAGCAGTCACAACAAAGAGGGAATGCCATCCACATTTTACAACAACCAACCAGCGAGACCAGCACACACTTAAAACCTTACGAAGTATTTTGAGCGTACATAATACAAACTAATTTACTTTTAATACCAAGAAATAGTACGTTAAATACGAAGTAACTTACTTTCTTTGTAAGCTTATACAGGCTATAAATAGTTTGTTATAACAAGCTGCTCATCTTTGTAAGGCCTGAAACAGTTTATAAGGTTTTCTCAGTGCAGTGTTGCAACAAAAGAAAGCGAAACTTTCCGCGATTACAGCAATGCAAACAGGGTGGCCAGTCCTAGAGTACTTTAGACAGGCCTTTCACGCCAGGATAGCCGGGAACAAGTGAGCCATGAGGCGGAAGAAGGGGATAACTTAGTTTTCATCATTTTTCAGGAGAAACAAAAAACTGTTTGCAGAAAAAACTTTAACTGAACAAATGAATTATGCAAATGGAAATTATTTAAAGCATAAGTAACACCACTGAAAATTTTCAAAAGTGTTAGATCACTCCGTAGATGGTTTCTGTGATTGGAATCTTTACGTGACTACGGAGCCATGTTCACTTAGTTCTCCCAAACAAGGTGAAATTTGGAGGTAATTCAAGTGGAGCTGAGATCTGGTGAGAGCCTGTATTGCTCTGGTACATTTTAGGAGTTCCCTTTTTGTTCCAACTACTGTTCTAAAAGAGGGGGGGGGGGGTTATGTTGAATTGACTCTATTTACATCAGACTCATTAAAAGACAAGTGGAGTCATCTCCTTCTACTATTTTGTCGAACGGAGTCATGTAGACTTTGGTTTAGTTATCTCCATTTTCCGATGAAATTTAGACCGTAAAAGGGGTTAAGTTGAATTATACCCATTTACCAAGTGGATTTTCTCCTGAACTGCTAGAAATTGGGTCAAATGATTTGGTGTAATGATGCAAACCATCCTAAGGAACAAAAATAAAACAAAAACTCAATTTGAAAATAAGTAAAGTTATTTCTTTCTTCCGCTTCCTAGATCAAGTCTATAAGGCAGGTCGGGGTAGGCAGTTCATACACTGATGTAAGATTAGGAATTTTCGTCCACTCATGACGCAACTATGAGATAAAGCGTTGCCGAGGCCACCGCCTGCAAGATAGGACACCTGTCGGCACACGTGCTGCACGGGCTGCCTACCCTTCTTGATCACAGGCGTTCCCCGGCGCTTCTACCCGTGGGGGGAAAGGGTGTGTGTGTGGAAAAAAAAGAGAGTGAAATTGAAATTGAAAAAGTTTTTATTGGGTTGTATACAGAGGACAATAATATCCCATGGGGGTATCCAACCCGCTCTCACAAAATATAGCTTTTGAAAAACAGGTACAAAGTCAATACAACTTATCACTTACAAACTTAATAATTACATAAATTGACTGAGATAACAAAATACAGAGATGAGAACCTAATACTTGCTTAGCAACTTTTCTAGAATTGTGGATTTAAGGCGGCTAGTTGAGACGAGGTGTGTATAATTAAACAGAGAGAATTCATTCCAGACTTTGGTTGCAGTTACAAGATATGAATGGGAATATTTGGCAGTGCGATGGTGTGGTACTACTAGGCTGTTTTGGTTGGAACGCGTTGAGCGTGAGTTGATACTACTTACAATGGTAAATTCGTTAAGAATGTACAGGGGGGCAGAAGACTTAAATACCCTCAAGGTAAACAGAGCAATGTTAAGTTTGCGCCTGTCCTCAAGTTTCAGCCATTGAAGGTGAGAGAGAGAGAGGGAGAGAGAGAGAGAGAGAGAGAGAGAGAGAGAGAGAGAGAGAGAGAGAGAGAGAGAGAGAAGAAAGGGGAAGGTCAATTTCTGTCCAGCTTATCCGGTCTGAGGTCCATTATCACCACTGGGGAGGGACTGGGACGACACAGGTAAAAGTGCAACATTTTGTGAAAATTCTCGTGATTTCCCTCCCCTTCCTCCGACCAGTGGGTGACCCAAGGGCTTAGGGGTCAAGTAAACATGATTGCAGACGCCAGTTATTGTCGGGTCAGTATGGCCTAGGCCGCGCATGGCGATTGGCGTGGGCCGGGAAGCCTACGTCTACTCTTTGTACCATTTAGTGCAAATTTGCGAATTTTTTGAAACTTTGGAGGGCTGTAGCGGCTAAACTAGGGGTACACCCATACTTTTTGGCACCGTCCCTCGAAAGACCTCCCCGAGACCTTCAAGAATCCGTCAAAAAAAGTTAAAAATTCGTTTCCCTTCACCAAAAGATCCCTCCCCAAAGTTGGCGAAAATTAACCTATTTTGACATGGTTTTAATTTACTAAATCGCTCAGATCACCGTAAAGACGGGTTCAAAAGTGAAATTTGACCACTGAAATCTCTTCCTCTACTCAATACGCGTCTTTTAAGCACAAAATCATTGTGCTGGCGTTAAAGCTGTGCCGTAGAGAGGCAAGAAAGGGAGTAACAGATGCAATTTCAACAAAAACAACAAAGAAAGTTCAGAGAAATCTAAAAACTGACACCCTGGCCTCAAAAATGGACCCAAGGACCTAAAAATTTGGCAATCGCCCCGTCTCCACGAGTACAAAAAAGTACCAAAGCGGCGTGGAAATCGTCAATGGTCACCTTCAGGGCCTGGCCGAACCGGCATGGAATGTCTCAAAGCAAAAGCTGCCGGCGTAGAGGTGCCCATTTTTCCCGAAGGTTTGAAAAGTTGATGCGCGGAACCGGAATCCAGTTCTATGCGTCATTCTAAGACCTGGGAATTTTTTTCCGATTTGTCTGGTCACCGGAAGGACTCCCGCAGGGCCCCTGAAGTGATTCCCGTACGATTTTCCTAATCTATTTTTCCTAAACCGCTTTTTCTAGTGGCCTTTTTTCAGAATGGATAGTTTTCCTAGGCCGTTTTTCCGAAAACTTGAATTTCCTAACGTTTCCTAATTGTTTCCTAACGATGTAAATCAAAGGGATAGGTGGGAAATTTTCATCTGTCAGGATGGCCACTGGGCAGCCTGAATGCGCCAACAATGCTGGGTAAGTAGCAAGGGTAGTAAGAGCAAGCGGGCGGCCACACGACCCCCATTCCAAATTAAAGTTTCGGTCCAAACTCTTCAAAATTTGCAATGGCAGTAGTAATAGGCAAACAATTACATCTAAATGGGTTTCTTTATTACAAGAATAATTCGTCAAAGGGCAAAATTTATTGGATTTGTAAGCGCGGCAAGAGTGAAAAGACCTGCAAAGCAACGGCGATCACCATCGGGGAAGGAGCGGATCTGCGAGTGCTGAAAGGGGAAGACAGCCAACCTGAGCACAGTCATCCACCTGACAGGGAAGAAGTTGGGGCGGCCAAAGTGGTGCGGAATCTGAAGAGGATTGCGACGGAACATCCCGGTTTGCCTCCTGGTCAAATTTGACGTGCAGAGCTTCCAAACGTATCATCCGGTATTCTAAGCCAGCTCCCAGACCGTGAAAATCTTAAAAAATCTATCCGCCGAGAGAGAACTGACCTTCCCAAAAATCCTGTGCGGCTCGATGAACTGGGCGAGGTACCTGAGCGCTTCACTAAATATTGCTGGGGGAAATTTCTTGGTATTTGATTCTCTCGATGAGGACGACGAGGAAGAAGATCGAGAGAACCGCGTCATTGTGTTCGGAACTCGCCGAAACTTGGAGCTTCTCGGGAGAAGTAGGACTAGGTTTGTAGATGGCACTTTCCAAGAATGCCCCGGTATTTTTGTACAAATTTTTACCATCTCTGGAGTGGTCACTCGTGTCAAGCCAAACCGTGGAGAGGTTAGGGAAAGGGGGTGGGGGTCCTTATGAACGCCTTGGAATGTTTCTTATCTAGGCTGGTTGTGGGGAAGGCGCATCCCGACCTATTCTCTTTCCTCCGCGAGCTGCAGAAGGTGCAGGCGGACACGGAGGCCCAGCTGGCGGAATGGGGAAGAAGGTGCGCGCCGCACCGAAGCTGAAGTGGGTGCAGCAGAACGAGCGCATCCGGACCATCGTGCTGCAGTTACGCCCTTTTGTTACCTCTAACGTGTATTTCTCGAAATTTCTAAAATACGCATAAATAAATATGCATTTAGGTTGTTGCATTAGATAAAAGTTGTCAAAATGCCAAAATTAGTCTAAAAAAGTATCGGCCCCAAAAACCCTAATTTTTGAAATATGTTGCCTACCTTTCAGGCGCTAAGAGGGAAGAAAGGTGAGTAAAGTAGTTTTAGCCATTTTGTGCTTACATGTATTTCCTCAGATTCAGTACATGAAATTAGCTGATCTTTAATTTAATACAATTAACATGTTTATCCTCTTACATTGATATTTCTGTTGCAGGTGGCCAAGATCGTGCTTGGATAAAAAAAATATTCTTCTCAGCAGTTACAGGTTTGATATACGTATTACAAACTTTCTTCAATTTTTTTTTATTTTTTATTTTTTTTGTCCTCAGCCACAACCAAGCAGAGTAACTGCACTGTTAGAAAAGAGTACGGAAAAAGTACAGGTTAGGTTAGGTTACATGTCTGGTCAACAATTTGCCTGGACCGTCCATACTTGCCAAGTACGGACCTTTCTGTACTTTTTTCCGTACCCATTTACATGAGCTTATATGGGACAGGTACGGACGTTCCGTACTTTCGTCCTTACTGCCTTTGTTTCTCATCGTGAGTTAATTTATTACCTTTGAGCAATCTTGTTATCAACGCTACACCGCGTTCGGCACAATCATTCACTACTTAAAAGTTACTGACAATGTTCACAGCATGCAGATAGTCGTTATCTGATTTCCAGAGCTCGGGGTCCTTCTCAAGAAATGCAGGAGATATTCCAGTGGCATTGAAGAACCGCAATGATTGCTTTGAGCAAAAGTCTCCGAGTCGCAAGTCGGGGACAGTGTCGTCATCAAGGACCACTTCGGCGCGAGTTGGAGCACTTTCATCACCATCATCCTCCCCACTGTGAAGAGCAGCCACCTTGTACCTCTTCTCGTCCACTGACACCCCATCATCGAACAAAGCCATTGGAACCGACGTCGGTGACAGGGACCACAGGAGGTTGCTGAACTATTTTCCAGGCCAGCCTGAAATGCGCACCCTTCGTCCTTCACTCTAAATTTCTTACAGTGAATTTGGCTGTAGTCTACGAAGAAATTTGTGCAAACATAATACGAACTTATTTTGTTTATATTACGAATCTTTTTTGGCTTTTCTTTGTAAGGTACAGAGAAACAGATTCATATTACGAAGGAAAAATGTCTCCATAATATGTTTGCACAAAATTCTTCGTATTATAAAGAAATGGTGTTCGTTTTCTTCGTAAGACTTTTATAGTGTTGAGCCTGTAAAGAGTTTGCAGGTAGGCGAGGTCGTTTCGAGGCGCCTGAGGTGCAAGTGGTGCCCGGCACAGGAAGGCGGGTTTTAATTATTGTTCCATTTCGCCAGTATTACAAAAGTTTTGACTCGAGTCTATTAATGAAGTTAAAATTATATTTTAGAAGTAATGGTAATATTTTAACTTCAGGAACAAGTGTGGATTTGGAATTCATGTTCGTTATAAATTTGGTTCTCCGCGTTCCCCACGTGGGTTATCCTTTGATGTCTATTATCTTAACGTCTCTACAGTTCCTCAGTTACAGAGGAAGACGCCTGTCCAGGTCGGTGGTCAGGCACACGGGATGTTCAACCCGCCTGTCAACGCATCAAACGATGCTGTCGAAAGTCAAATTGTTGCTTGAAAAGACGACATGGACTAGTGTATTCTACTTCACCAGGTGGCGCCGTCAGCCCGAGGACACTTGATCGATCGCGGGACCAGGACAATCTCGTACTGTGAGCGGATCCTGCGTGGACCTAACCCTAGGGTCACACGTAGACACCATCGAGTCTTAACACGGAAATCCGCTTTTCTTCACTTCAGTGAATTGTTATAATTGAAATTTTTACGTAACGGCGAAAGCAGATACAGTAAAACCCGCTTATAACGTCACACGGGTATAACGTAATCCCCGCTACAACGTAATATTTTCGATTTCCCCTGTTATTTTTGACGTTTTCCATGCTTATTGACCCGCCTATAACGTAACCCGATTGGGCGTAATCCCCGTTACAACGTAGGTCCCGCGCCGTCCCAAACCCGCTTAAAACGTTCAAAACAGCTCGAAATGCCGAGCTGCGCGTGGAAATGGACAGGAAATGAGCTGAAATGAATAGAAATACTACATGTATCTGCAAATAAGAAAGTTTTAATGTAATTACATATGGTACTGAGATTCTGCTTTTCTAATTCTTTGGTCAGTAATCACAACTATGGAATAAACTTCATAATTTGTGGAAAAAGTCAGTGATGGACTTTTGTTTCCTAGTTGCAATAGAATTCGAAACTGCTAAAATTTCCAGCTTGTTTATGGTAGCGAAGACGTCGTCAGGCAAATTCTGGAGTTGAGACATGTAGCGCCGCACGATCTCAGCGCTTGAACCCCATCCACAAGACTCAAGGGTGTCATTTCTTCGTCTTCCTCCTCGTCCTCTGCAGCCGTGGCATCGGGTTCTTCCTCTATTGGTTTGGCCAAAGCGACCAGATCTTCGTCACTCAATTCTTCCGACGTCTTCACCCCGTCATCGGCCGTGACGTACTCCAAAAAATCCATCTCTGGATTCAACTCCAGCGCGTTAAGAACCTCAACCCATCTGAAATTTCAAAGAAAATTAACAATCATTTTTTTTGTACACAAGGTTCATGACTATTTCGCGGCAAACCCACACCCACCTTTCACTAAGGTCGTCGTCTAGAGGCGGCAGGTCGATGCATCGCTGAGGCCTCTCCGCACCGTCTTCCTCGTAGAGAATGGCATCGTCCGTGGCCCCGTCAGGGTCGTCCACTGCAGCTTCGTCTTGGTCATCGGGAGTTGGTGGTGGCACTTCCCCCTTTCTCACACCAGCTCGCCCGAAGCAGTTAGCGATGGTCTCCGGCGCCACCTGTTCCCAAGCCCACTGAAAACAAATGGACACACTGCAATTCCGTTGGTAAGTTTGCTTGCCACTCCAGTGGCGCTCTGTTTTGAATGCCAAAATTTGGCATTCTGGGCCGGATTGGCCTTATAAAATGCCAAAATTTTGCGTCCAAGTTCACCGGAATGCCAAATTTTGGCATTCAAAGAGGCCAATCCGGGCCCAGAAGGCCAAATTTTGGCATTCAAAACGGAGCGCCACTGGAGTGGCAAGCAAACTTACCAATCGAATTGCAGTGCAATAAGGGTACAGCAGGGAAAGGCTTCCTCTTACAAGGGTCGATAACCGGCAAAACTTACCATGAGGAAGTGCATGGCTTGAAAGAGGTTGACATTCACATCTTTCTTCTGCAGGGGCCTGCCAGTGTCGATCATTAAAAGAAGACGCCGCACTAGTTTCTGCCGGTAATAATGCTTCAAAGTCCTAAAAATGCCTTGATCCATCGGCTGTAATTTTGAGGTAGTGTTTTTGGGGAGAAATTCAACCCTGGTGTTAGTAAGAAAACCAAGACTTGTCGGATGGGCGGGGCAGTTGTCTATGAACAGGATAATTTTTCTTCTGGTGGCTCTCATTTTTCCGTCCAATTTTTTCAGCCAGCTAATGAATATCTGTAAATTCATCCACGCCTTGGCGTTGTGTGAGTACGGGCAGGGGAGGGTGCGGATGCCGGCAAAGCAGCGTGGCTTCTTTGCCTTCCCAATAACAAGGGGCGGAAGTTTGTCCGTCCCCGTGGCGTTCGCGCCCAGCAGCACTGTGACCCTGGCCTTGCTCTGCCCATGCTCATCGTCCTTGTCAAGCACCATAGACTTGTCCGGCATTAAGTTGAAGAAAAGGCCAAGCTCATCTGCGTTGTATATGTCGCCAAGGTCGTAGTCCTTAATCAAGTTGGGCAGAATTTGTTCAGACCACCTACGCACTGCGTCTTCGTCGACCTCAGCGGACTCCCCGCACAGCTTCTTGAACATCACGTTGTTTCTCTTACGAAAACGGAAGAGCCACCCGTTAGAAGCAGTAAAGCCCTCGATGCCCAAACGCAGCGCCAGTGTCTTTGCCTTCGCCTTAACGAGCGTGCCGTAGACGTTAACAGCTGACCCTGGACGCCGTACTTGGTGCAACCACAGGACGAGAGCCTTCTCAAGATCTACGAATTTTGACACTTTCAACCTCTTACGTGCGGCACTCCCCTGCATTGCAGCCTCCTTAATCTTCTCGCGATCTGCCCAAATCGTCATCATCGTCGTGTAGTGCAGGTTCAACCGTGCAGCGAGACGCGTTTTGGGCGTTTGCGGCTCATCTTCTATTGCTTTTATTACTTGAAGTTTTGCCTCCAAACTTATCTTGCTTCTCTTGGGCGGGGCCTCCACGCCCATCAAGGCCTTTGGTGGCATCACGTGTCAGTTACAGAAGCACCTCGTCAGACGCCGGTCACAACACTAGAAGCCGGCGACGTGCGGCGAGCGACAAGCAGGGGCGTGAGTGAGACAAGACTGGTCAACAATTCTCGGAAAAGGCGTGAGAGGGGCGTTCGCACCCTCGGCCCGCCCACCTGCCTTGCGACGGCTCGGCTTTCGGACGCCGGACTCCGCTCGGTTTTATTGCAAAAAGCTGTAGTGTAAGTATCGCAACCTGAAAGACATAGTGAGGTTGCAGCAGGCGCAACGCTCTTTACCAGCGGTTATCACTGTAAAAAAAAAAAAGTGTGGACAAACTCCACGCTTGAAACGCGCAGCAAAGGTGTGAAATTTTCTGTCTCTTCATTAGAAAGTGCAATGTTTGCGGTCTGTACACCCCGAGTGTGGAGTTCTCCACGTTTCCCCCATGCAAAGAGATAGGGGCTCCATGAGCTACTCCACACTTGAAAGGTGGTGACTGCAAACTCTGCATTCCCAACTGTGAAGACTTACTTCACACCACGAAGTGTGGAGTTGTCGACGCTGGGTTTGACAGTGTAATTCTGCAATTACCGTAAGCAGGGGTAAAATGGGACAATTTTGGGGTAATATGGGACACACGATTTAAATTATTTGAATTGAAATTCTAGTGTCATTTTATGACTCTTCCCTGTCAAATTTAACCTAGAAAAACGATATCATCAAGACTAGTAAATGTATTGTAGTGGTAGCCTTCTTAGTGACGAAATCGGGGGTTAGGAGTGTATCTTGCGTAAACTCTACGTTGTCCCATATTACCCCGAAATCGTCCCATATTACCCCGGCCTACAGTACGTGCATTCTGCAAAGCACGTGATTAACAGTTCACCTTGGACATTTTGACTCGGGGCTCTTAGATGCGAGGGAAGGGCGGCGTGCAGCAGCACGACGCGTGTGATGGCGCCCGGGCCCGCCGAAAACGTGACCACGGCCGAGACATGCGAACATCGTCAAATTTATCATGGTTTCGAGGGGAAGAGCGGCTTGCATTTCCACGAAGCGACGTGCTGCGTCGTGCTCACGGCACACCTGCCCACCCCTCAGGATTATTTTAGAATCGGGCCGACGAAAGAAATCATTTTCTTTGGACCGACTAGTGGGTGGAAACTGCTTTTCCGGAACGGGCGTGCAGACGTTTTGTTATCCGCTTGCATCGGCCAGACGAAAAGAGCTAGGCAAGAGCTCTCTGTCAGCTGAACTGTATACATTGTATGCAGTAAATACTGCATACATGCTGTGTGTACAGTAAATACTGTATACATGTCTTGTATGTAGCTAATGCTGTGTACATGCCCATGTATACAGCTCGATCTGCCTATAAGCCCTATGCATTTTTTTTAGATGTATACATCCCATGTACGCAGCATTTTGTGCATACATGGGCATGTACGCAGCATTAGCTGTATACATGGCATGTATACAGTATTTGCTGTATACATAGCATGTATGCAGCATTTACTGCATTCAATGTATACAGTTTAGCTGACAGAGCTGCTTGCATATTTGGAATCAGCACAAAATTGTACAGCGAAAAGGGTACTTTCTAGACGGTGAATCGAAAATCATCATGGTTATATTGCAGCCTAAATTCAGATCTGTCTTAAAAACGCCCGAAATCGCTGTCCGGCCGGGTAACATTTTTGTCTTGCAAACGATTATTTGAGCGAACGGAGTGTCGCATCACAAATCTGAGACCAGATTCGGAATCCCCAGAGAATTTGCCTATGTAAACTGTATGTAGATGGAAAAGGTCTCTACTCCTTCTGAGAGCAACGTTCCCCTAAAGTTTAGGGTAGCTGTGTCACGCTGGTCCGATCGGTAGTTCGTGACTCGTGGTGTACGGCCCTATTCTAGGAATAGCAAGTCATGATTTGTTATTTTAACTCATGTTTATTAATGCTTACATTACGCTAAATTCCCCTCCCGGAGGTGGCTCTATTACACATGGGTAAATCGGGGCTCACCAGAGCATGTTTCTTCTTTACTTCGGATCTGCAGCTCTCAACTCGGTCTCGCTGGGGGTGCTGGTGGGCCGATGAAGTAGGGGGTGGTTTTCTCGGGTCGGATGTTGTTAGATCGCCCTTCGCACTTAACACTTCTCCATGCTTGTTTTCTCTGCCCTTCGACTCTCGCTCTCCCCCACTTCCGCCTTCCGGTCATCGCCTTCGCTCCATGCCGCGCCACTCTAGGAATGCAACCCTAGCATTTCCTTTCCCTCAGCGCGGCATGGCGCGAAGTTTGGTTCCCCAACACTTATATCTGAAGCCTCAAAAACATCTAGTTGTAAGTAATGTTAATTTTTAGTTTTTGGTAACAGATTTTTTTTTGCCAAGGACTTTAAAAGAATGCATTTGTTCGCAGGTTAATTTTTTTACATCTTTCTTTAGAGAAGGCATGGATGAGGAACGGGGGGGGGGGGGGGGGGGGGGGAAGAGGGGGGGGAGGAACGGAGGGCATTAAACTCCGCTTCATTAGCAGCAAAATGAATAATGCTATAAGATGTGTGTAAACCATGGACGAATAAGTTTCATAGTTGCTACTTGTCTCATATCCTCTTGGTTCTCAATATTTCACGGAATTAATTAAGTCTTTTGATGCTGTTTCTACAGTGGTTGTTCTCAAATTGTTTGAATCATCCGACTTAACCAAGGCAAAATCCATGATCCAAAGATTGTTCAACACAAGCGCTGAACGTCATAAACAAGTGTGTTTTTTTTTTAAATGTTATTTTGGTTTTTGATTTTCACATGAAATGGCTATTAAGCACCAATAAATGTTTAGATGAATATATATTTTTTTTACTTCTGTAGCCAAATATAAATGGCTGTTTTTGATATTTTTTGACATGAAATGGCTATTTTGCACCAATGAATGTCTAGATGAATATATTTTTTTTTTTAACTTTTGTAGCCAAATATGAATGGCTATTTATCTTATCTATCTCCAGATTTAACGTTTTTTTATCTATAGTTTCTATTTTCCCTTCTGGCCCAAAGAATAAATATCATGCTCTGTTCTCGGTTGTATTCCTTTTCCTACAGAATTATAATTTATAGTATAACAAGAACGCTAGAATGTGTTTATTTGGCTGAGACTGTGTCATTTTGACATCAATTGACATCATGACATCATTTGACATCAATTTGATGTCAAACGTAACTCAATCGAGTGCTTCATAATGATGTCATTTTGACGAAATGCCGAAAATCGGCTTGACGCAGAAATTCACGCCCCTTTTTGGCGTGAATTTTCTGTCATGCCGGTTTTTAGCATGACCGGCATGCCAATATTACCCCGGCCAACGGTACTCCTATGGATGTGACTCCCACAGCTGTGTACTGAGTACACATTTCATCTCTTAGTGCGGACCAGAGAAACAAAAACTAACACATGTCGGAGTCGAAAATGACAGAGTAATTCGAGGTGTCCTCTTCGAAAGATCTTATCAGGACGTTTCCGGGAACAGAATCTTATCTGAAACGCAAGAGAATTTCGCTAAGTTCGATCATTTGAGACAGCCACAAATCAAAATAATATGCATTTTAATTTACACAAACCTGAAGAGGAAAGATAAAGAACACCAGGAGTGCTTGTAGAAGTTTGATCCGGTTTCTCTCTTCTCCGTCCCAAGTGACCAAACTCAGTTAAGTTCGCTTGCGTTTCAGACAAGATTCTTTATACGGAAACGCCCTGATAAGATCTTTTGAATAAGACCCCTCGAATTGAGCATCTTATTAGGCATTATGGCCATTTGAGCACTCTTCAAATGCAGTAAATATGTGTTGAAATTTTTCATTCGGCTGACGAGACAGATCCGTGGCTGTTCAGTGGTACCTTGTCCAACATTGAAAATTCACCCAAATTTCTTGGAATCAAAACCAATGCAACACTTTTTCCGCCTCGTCATCCGGCCTTTTTGTTCTTTAGTATTTCAATGATTTTACTTTAAAGGAACAACTGACAAGATATTTCAAGTATTTAGTGTGCCTCGTAGACATTTCTCGCAGTGCAGTGTCCTACGCCGCAGGCAGCGCTTCGGTGGAGGCCAACAGCGCCCCGGCGAGCACGGCGAGGCAAGTCGCTTCCATCCTGGAATGAACTGGCCCCGCTGCGGTCGAGTGTCGCTTTAATCCACTTCGACGGAAGGCGAGCCTTCCGACTGGCTATGTATAGCCAGTCAAGAGGCCTCAACACGACCGGCCCACGGCCAAGAACGTTCATCGGAAGCGGCTATTTCCTAATGGACCACATACAATTCAACTTCACGCTTTTGGTTTGCTCTTGATTTTCCATGTAGCGCTGTGGCGCAAAAATACAAACTTAAAACTGCCCACATCTCTGGAACTATAAGGCTCTCAGAAATCAGTCTTTGCGAAAAGACTCCACTATAAATGTGTCAATTTTAACCATTTTGACGTTAATATTGAGCATTTAATTTTGATTGACTTATTCCCTTATTCATAAAACAAAAATAAAAATTAGTTACTTTCACGATTTTTGTTAAAAGTTAATTAAAAATAACTCGATAACGTTCCCGAGAGGCGTAAACGATAACTATTTATCGTTAACAGGGTCGGAAATTAATTTAACAATAACTCGATAACGAAACAAAATACGATTTCACGAAATCCTGGTAGTCACGAAGTTAATTTCATTTACGTGCTGCTTTAACAAAAAGTCTTGAGGCTAGAACTGCATTGAGTGGAGTTAAGTTCATCTGTGGTGCAGTGTACCAGTGTCAATAAAACTAACACTTACGTAGAGGGCGAGCTGTGTATCAATGCGTGTCGAAAACAGACATTTATGGCAGTCTTAGGATACCTGAAGGTCTGGTTATTCACAGCCGTGCAGTAAAATAATTTATTTCAATCAGTTTTTATAATGATTTGAATTTAGAAAGTTAACCGCCGTGTTTACATCGTTTGGTTTTGTGTTCAGGAGTACCATGAAATTTTGTCACAAGGAGCAGTTAAACGCTTAATGTTTGGGAAAGGGGCTTAAAGTTACAGTCAAAGCATATTAGGGAAAGTTTATTTATAAATGCATGTGCAGTCGAATCTAGTTTGATTACTTATTGCATTGCTATTCGAAGAGTATGCAATGTCTGGGGTTGGCAATTTTTGAAAACAACAGGTTTTGTGCGCAGGCGCGTGGGACACTCTGGCCAACAATCACCGACCGACTGGCCGATTCAAATGGCCACGTTCGAAAACAACGTCTATGCCACTGTTGGAGCTCTTCTAGCAAGACAATTTTGATTCAAACGCGCTTTTTCAGGGGAGCGAGCGTTTTTGGTGTAAGCTGTACAGAGGCGAAAAGAAGCGCTGCTATTGGTCGGATTCCATTTCCGGTGGCTCGGCTCCCCCCTCTCCCTCTGTTTTTCGCTGACGAGTCGAGTTTTGCCATAAAAACGGCGATTTCAACTCAAAATTTCTCAAAATTGGCCCTACACTTTTCAACCACGTTTCGCCACTGAAATCGGGGCACAAAGTTCTACCACTCTGCCAAGTCTCATCAAAATCGTATTTCGGATTTGCATAAGGGGCCAGACTGACAATAAAAAAAATAAAAACCCAACCCTCGTGAGGCTATAAGGCTACTTCGTGATTAAAAAGGAACTTTAACAACCCTGTACGAGACCGACAAGGAAAGCGCGATCACAATCCTGTTAAAGGGGTATCCACGTGTGTCGACATTTAAAACAGAGGTTTGCGCCGTCGCTCATGTATACAAAACTATAAATTTTATTGAATCGAAATGTTTTCCCCTTTATCACAAATGGTTTTAGCTTCTTTCCCCCCCCGCCGAAATGCTGATTGGATGGGCCGTCTCCGAATAAAGCGACCTCTTCGGAGACGACCGCAAAAAATGGCTGGTGTTCCTGAAACCAAACGGCTCATTAGAAAAAAAATCGCCGGCGGGTGGTTATGGCCAACTAAATTCTCCAGGACCTAAACCTAAAAAAAAAAATTTTTTTGAAAAAAATTGGTTTTTTGGGGAAAAGTGTAAAATTGGCACTATGTTTCATTTTTTTGTCGAAAAGTTAAAAAAGAGGTATATTTGATTTTTGAGGTTCAGGGCGTAGGGCATAGGTAGAGGAACGTCTCCAAAAATTTTCAGACTTCTATCTCAATTTTTCTGGCCTGGAGAACTCCAGCCATTTCGAAAATGGCGTTTCGAGATAAACGCATTTAAAGTTTCTTATCGGGAGGGATTTACCCTTATCACCTTGTACTTTAAGCTAGGGGTGGGCGGTTACTGGATTTTGAAACCGGTTAACGGTTATTGATATTAACCGGTCTTTTGCCGGTTAACGGTTATTTTGAAATAACCGGTTATTTTAAAATAACCGCTTACTTTAAAATACCACAGGTTCATTTTTATTTTTGATAAAGTTGCGAAAGAAATGGAAAATTGTAGCTGTGTATAGCTGATGCCGGTTCACTAATAGTCTCTGACCGTCGGGCTTGACCAAAAAGCCTTTTAATTCAGCTGAGGACGCCAATTTTGCCAAAGAACTTGGCCTGGTAGACTTTCCACCGCATCAAAATCATAACTTCGTCCTTTCACAGGAATGGCAGCTTTACAGTACTGTTATTTCGGAGGAGGTTAATTAATATTAACCGGTTGCACCTATAACCGGTTAATGTAAAAATTTCTAACCGAAAAACCGGTTAGTGAAATTGACCGGAAAATTAACCGGTTAACCGCCCAGCCCTACTTTAAGCGCATGCCATGTTCAGGAAAATTCGAATTATGTGCTCAGTCATCTTCTACCGTATTAGTGGGACCCTTGAGAACATTTTTAGGCCAAAAAAAGAAATTCGATTTTTCGCCAAAAATACACGTGGATACCCCCTTAACATAAAATGATGCCAGGGTAACAGGGAATGACTCTTGGCTCTGTCACACGGCTCCCTTTATCAGGGGCGGACTGGCGGTGCTAGGGCCCCTCCGGGGATGAGTGTGAAGGGCCCCACTATCAGCGTATCATAAACGAAACTTTCAAAGTCAGGAAAGTGCCTGTTTTCTCTTTAAATGTAATTTTATTTCGAGTTTTAAGTGATTTGACAGAATCGTGTAGGTAACGTCAAGGGGCGATGTGAGATGCAAGAAAATTCTAAAAGGAAATGGAAAAACCTCAAAGTGCGAGCGAAGCGAGCTTCGCGCCCACGTCGTTTCGGGTTGTCCTACGGATTCTACTAAAAACGAATATAACTGTTCAAAAGCAATAATGGTGCTGACGAAGCTAGGGCATTTGAGCTGTCCTCGGCGGGTCCTAAGTATTAGCGCCCTTCCAAAGTGTACAAAATGATTAATCGTGCGAGCGAAGCGAGCTAGAAGCCAGGGCTTTTCGTCGCTTTAAGCCTGTTCAAATGACTGATTTGGCAGTTTTGTGGCGCACTGATTTTAGTCCTTGGCATCTAGGGCCGCAGACAGGGTCTTTGGGGGCCCCGGCCGGGCTAGGGCCCACCCGGGAATCCCCGCCCGCCCGGGCGGGCCAGTCCGCCCCTGCCCTTTATTGGCAGAGCGGTGCGTCTACAACTTGGGCTCGCCGGCTGTGATGTCGCCCTCCATGCCGCCCTGGTCGATGCCGCGGATGTACTTGAAGAAGCCGTCCATGCCCCAGTCGGTGTTCCACGAGTTGGCGATGAGCCAGTACTTGACGCCGTTCTCCTCGCCCCAGCCGAGGATGCGCACGGCGTGGCCGCCCACCATGTCGCCGGCGACGTACTGGTACACGCCTGCAAGCCACGCCAATGAGGATTAGCTACACACTGGTGAAACAAAGGCATTCAAACTGTGCCCTTGCAGGGCGTAAACGATTTAACACCCTTGAACGGCGTGCCCTTAGAAGGGGCGTGAATCAGTATAGGACTTCTAGACCAAATTTTACTGCCCTTCGAAAGACATTTTGCCGTTAAAGGGCGTGAAAGACTTGTTGGCGCTAAGGGCGTAGATAGAAACCTGATGGCGGAATCATGTTGAAAGGTTATTAAAAGATAATAATTGGACGTGAGCTCTTTACACACTAAATCCTTGTGCAGTTAGGCATTAATTTGCACTTGCGTTGCCTTCTGCATAATAAAATGCATAACGGCGCATGTGCAAAATAATGTGTGACGTGACTTATGAACTTAAAAGGTCACAAGTGCACACTAAACTCTTGTGGACTTTTTTAATGCATAATTATGTACTTTTTATGCATAGTTATGCATGCACAGATACATACGTAAGGTGTGTATAATATTATGCATCATTGTGTACATTTTGTGCATCTTTATGCATACATCTCCTTGCATAAAATTTACACAGTCATGCATAATATTATACACATCTTACGTACGTTTCTGTGCATGCATAATTTTGCATTAAAAAGTCCACAAGATTTTAGTGTGTGTCACAAGGTGTCTAACGATCAATTCGCCCCTCACAAACGCACCGACAAACCATGAGAAAATCGGGTTCTGCCTCAAGACGGTACAAGAAAGGTGTCAACTCATATATTCAAGATGTCAACCTATTCCCTTCACAATCGGCTCAATTGATCGACTCGTGCAGTGTGCGTGTCGTGGTGCTGACATGTCAGCACCACGAGTGACGTCAAACTTACGCACCAGACTTGTAGTTGAGGAAGTCCTCGTACACTTCGAAGACAGCCGACACGGGGCCTTTCTTCATGATCTCCTTCATGATCATCTTCTCGTCTCTGTACACGGCGTACGCGGTCTTGGCTGTGGGTATGATAAATTTTTGTGAGTCAAGATAGAAGCACATTTTTTGGGGTACGATCGACAATTAGATTCGTCAGCTGATGCCAGTTTTTTTTCTGTCAACACGAAATGTTAATCTAGAATTTTGTACGTGTCACTTGCACGATTTTTAGCATGCGAGGCATTTGCATGATATAATGAGCAATAATGCGTAAATTTATGCAAATTTGTGCACAATTTTATGCGAAGCGTTATGCAGGTTTAAAATCATGCATCACCACTGACAAGATCGTTCCTACACTTTAAGCGTGTCTGCCTGGAGGTTCGCTCACCGAAGATGCGGTCGCTGTCGTAGTCCTTGTTGTAGGACGCCTCGCACTTCTTGGTGCAGCGAGGGGTGATTCCGTCGTCGTCGCTGCAGGGCGGCCGGGTGCCGTTGACGTGGTGCTCGCACGTGGGGATGGAGTACGGACGGCAGCCCTGCCACACCACATGCTTATTCCAGCCCCCACATTTTTTGTGCAAACGTAATATGTACTATTTTCTCTTTAGCTTTGCATGTTTTTGTCCATTATATAGAGTATTTGGTCCATTAAACCTTAATTTTTGTCAATTCCAATGTACTTTTAAATTTCTACATGATCTATTTACAATTTCATCTTAAAAACGATCAAAATTGTGCATAGCTAAAGAGAAAATAGTACAATTTACGTTTGCTCAAAAAGCTCTATAAGCCAGAGACATAAAAGTCCATATGAGACTGAGAGTGCAACTTTACTAGAGAACCTGCTTTTCAACCCGGCCGCTACAATTCCTTCGTCCTTGTTTTGACCAGGTTCGACCACATATTAACAAATTTTCTGTCGTCGAAATAAAAAGTAATCATTTATCAAAACCAAAAAAAAATAATTTTTATTGCCTGTCATTGAAAAGGTACAGTTTACAAATCGATATTACCGTACCGTGCGTGAGCCAAATGTGAAAGGGCTTCTGCGAAAGGTCTCAACTATGTGTATCTGCCCACACAACTACAGCAGAAGACAAGCCCTTAGTGAGAAAACGGAATGATAACATATGCGTATCGTACGCCAGGGTAATATGAGACAATGTCGAATTAATTTGAGACACACGATTTAAGTCATTTGAATTGTAATTCTAAACTCATTAGTTCGCTCTTCCCTGCGAAATGATATCTTCAAGACTGGTGTATGTGTTGCAGTGGTAGCTTTCTTAGTGACCAAATCTGGGGTTTAGAGTGTATCTTGCGTTCACCAAACAATGTCGCACATTGCCCCGATTTGTCTCATATTACCCCGGCTTGCAGTACTCGCGTCGGTCAGGACGTGTCACATCGGCGTGACCGCGCTCAGACTTTAGAAGCCCTCAAACATGTCATGCGACGAGTTCACTGTGATTCAAAATGTGTTCACTGTTAAGAAGAATGTCGTAAATTAGCGACGTATAAGTCGCTTATTTTCATAGCGACGAGGGCCGTCCTAGAACGATTTGGTTGGAATTCAACGACTTCAAAATCGTTTTGGTACGACATGGTCGTAAATTTCCAAAACAAGATTGCAGGACGTTACGATTCTGTCGTAAAAATACGATTCGTGTCGTTAAAATACGATTCATGTCGGAAATTAGCGACCCAAGTCGTTAATTTACGACCGAAATCGTATCATAATGAGTCAGGTCGGACCTCTTTGACAATTTTAGTGGTAAGATTACGATCGATCGTATATTTACGATCGAAGTTGTAAATCTACGATGCAGTTCGTAGATTTACGACTGTATATGTTTCAAAACGAACAAAATCGCTATGAAAATTAGCGACAAATTTGTCGTATATTTACGACAGATTCGTATATTTAGGACGAAAGTCGTAGATTTACGACAAAAGTCGTAAAATAAATGTGTCATTGGAAAAGGACTTTGTTGTTCTTCGGAATGTCGTTATGTTACGATTATTTTTAACAGTGTTGTACACCTCAAAATAACCATGGTGCATCCCTTACCCCTATGATAACTGCGTTGTACGCCTCAAATTACTGTCGTTAATTCTGACCCCTATGAAAACTGTATTGTACACCGCAGAAAACTGCTGTACAGGGGTCCCGACCCCTACAAAATGTGTGTTAAGTAACCTCACCGCACTTTATCTGCGGTGAACTCAACACAGATAGTGTCGCCAAAATGGCAAAATTCGTCAAATCTGCGTTGAGCACAACGCAAAAATGTGAGGTCAAATCTACACCACGGCTGCAGATGCGTTACTTTTGAGACACCATAGATTTAGCTACACCTCAGATAAATGGGTTAAAAGTACCTCATTTTCAATATCAGTGTTGTCAAGATTCTGAGTGGTGCATACCCTGCTGAGTCTCAATCATTGCTACAGCTCCACAGCAATTATTAGTCGTTGACCTTGAGTCGCGATGTTGCAGAGGAGAACTGCACTGGCCTGCACAGCACAATGGTTCCTCACCTCGTTGGAGTTCCAGTTGCCGCCGGACACGAGGCCGTCAGTGAGCCAGTATTGCCAGGCGGGGTCCACCCTGCCACCGCTGCAGCCGTAGCCGCACGCGCGGCAGCACGACACCATGTCCTCGGCGGAGAGGTGCACCTGCTTCTTGCCCTTGGACGCGATGCACACGCGGTCCGACATAGCCGTCACGGCGCTGAAGGCCTGAGCATGGCAATCCAAACGGCAAGCTTGTTGATGTTGAATTGTTCACAGTCAACAGCTTGTAAGGGGCATTCATACTTTCATTTTAAGTAAAATTGATAGGACGGGTGATGGGTCGAAAACATAATATCAGCTCCATGCGGGAATGTTTTTCGTACCCAAGTTATCCCTGCAATAGACACCTCTGGCAGGGCCTGGAGTGGAGACTAAGAAGAGCATAGCCCGGAAACAGTGCAAGAGGGTTTTGGCAGGTCTAACTCATGTTCATACTATGAAGCTCTTTTGGACTTTAAGATTGAGAATGAACAATCTTCATTAATAAGTAAGTAATATTTGGCATCTGTTTCCGGCCTATGTTCTTCTTTTTGTTCTTCACATCAGGCCCTGCTTAGATTGTGTATGGATAGGGTACGTGCGAGGGGTCCACCACTCAGCTCAGGAGTGTACATAGAATTATTGATTACCAGTGATTACCTACCCTTTCTATTGGGTTCTTGACACCTTACTTGACCGCAGAATGGTATCGGTATATCCCAAAATAAGGGAATCCAGTCTAAAAATAAAGCGTTAGTCTTTAACCCACCACGAAAGTGTGCAGTTCTTCCCCGCACTACCCCTTTCGGCTTAATCACACTTAAAACTCAACAAAGAAAAACTGCTCTTTGTGATAAAAAGAAAACAGCGGCTTCACAGCCGACGAAGGAAATCGTTTGGATGACAAACGCGAAGCCACTGTTTTCTTTGGAAGAGCGGTTCTTTGTAGGAATTTATCTGTGATTTGCTGTTTAAAAAGTGTTTTCCTCACCCAGCAGGACCCGCAGGAGCCCTGGTCGCGGATCTCACGGATGGTGGGGCAGTACGGCCACACCTGGCGGGCGTCGAAGAACTTGGGGAGGGGCGGAGGCGGGGGCTGAGGCCGGGGCCAGGGCCAAGACCAAGGCCAGGACCAGGGCCACCAGCCCTCCACCTCGTCCTCCTCCTTCAAGGGCAGGCGCACGCTCAGCGGGTCGCGCCTCACGCCCATCAGGCGACGCACGCTCTCCATCTTCATATCGGTGGGGAAGTTGTGGCCGGCCTGGAACACGCACTCACAACAATAAACTCACTCCTCTCTCTACTAGTGTTTGTCAAAGATGTTTAAAACATTGAAGGACACAACAAGACGCAGCCTTCGGAAGTTGGTAAAAGTCGATCAGTTCGAACCTTAAGGGAGCAGCACTATTTTTTCGTGCTCTGGCGGTTTTTGAACATTACGTTTTGAACCTAAAACAAAACGTTGATATGTAACTTTGAAAAGAAGTGTTGTTACATATAAAGGGAAAGAGTGGGTGAAAATCGAAAATTCTACACCAACTGTCTGAGGCGGACTAAACTTCAGTATGATAATGAAACTAAATGGTAAACTCTTTCACAGCAAGTATCTCTACACCCATTCAGCCACAGTGAGCTATGTTTAGGGAAACAGGTGTCTAGTTGGTAACTCGGGCACACACAATATGGGACAGGCCAAAAACACCTAACCACAAAAACATAGTGCTGCTACGCCCAGAAGAACGGGATCGATAGAACTGACCGTCCAAGTTGACTGCTGGGAGTTGATGTGTTCGATGGCGGCCGCGGAGAGGGGGTGGTGGTTGTTGATCTTGGCAACAGCCACGCCAACCAGGCCCACCAACATCAATGCCAGCAACTTCATCCTGGAACAAAGAAAGGGAGATAAAATGATTTAACGAAGTTTAATGGCTTTGTATGGCCACAAATTGCATTGGGAGAATGTTACAGGCATGGAACAAGTCTGTTGAACAATTTGTCTGAAATTTGGTACTCGTTATCTGTCTCACTTTTACAGTGGTCATGAAAAACTTTTCCTGTCTGTCGGTCTGTCTGTGAGTCCGCACTACTTATCTCAAACGGCTCGGCCGATCGGGGCGAGGTTTGCAGGGTTGCCAGGTATGTCCTTGGCTGACCACACGCCAAGATTCAGCTTTTTATCTCAAATCATTTAGTCGTAATAACGAGAAAACACTTAAAAAAAGCACGAAAAGTGCGACTCTTTAGTGACTTCACATTTTAGAGACATTTTAACATGGTTCCGCATGTTTTGGAAGGTGCTGATGACGAAAATGAAATCAATTTCGGCTCCTGACCAAATAAATTGTTAAAAATAAATGAGATTTAATGAAGTTGTTGTCATTATTTTTCATTACACGTCACTAAATTTAATGACTTTGTCTTTTTATCACAGGGTAGTGGAAATTTCATTACTTTGGTCATAAAATTTTATGACATCGGTCATGTACATGACTGTACATGTATGACTTAATTAAGGTTTCATTACATGTCATGAAATATTCATTACATGTCATGAAATTTTCATTACGTGCCATTAATTTTTCGAGAAATTAAAAGTATACTTAATACAAGGTAGGTTTACGCCAGACCGTGTCTTGTCGTAACAGGCTTCGCGATGCTGCGCCAGTTTCGACAATCCACGCCTGGCGTTACATCTACCTTGGCCTGCGGCGCTTCCTGCTTGCCTTCGGCAAGCTGTGTTAAGGTTCATTGAGGCAATGAGTAGTGCACTACGTGCTGAATGGTCGAATTATATTATACTAGAATATTCTAGTCGAGGTAGCCACTAACGTACGTGGTTGACACTTTGGTCAGGAGTCATAATGGATTTCATTTTCGTCATCAGCACCTTCCAAACCATGCGAAACCATGTAAAAATGTCTCTAAAATGAAAAGTCGCAAAAAAGTTGCACTATTCTGCCGTTTCTTCAGTGTTTTTTCGTTGGTACGACTAAATGGATTGCGATAGAAAGCTGCATTTTGTCGTGTGGCGAGCCAAGGACATACCTAATAACCCTGCAAAATCTCAGCCAGATCGGCCGGGCCGTTTAGGAGGAGCAGCGCGGACACACTCGCACACACACACAGACAGGAAAAGTTTTTCAACCCCAGTGCAGTAACTGGCTTCGCTAATCGCTCAGCCAATTAAATATCTGTTCTGAGTTATATGTTACGTTCCTCACACTATTTCAGAATTGTATTGAACGCCAACGTCAATATCTCCCGCAATACTGTCCATTGCTCCGTCCTATACCGAACCTGTCATTCGCAAGGCTGCCGCTGGGTTTCGCGTGTGTAGTGGGATCACTCTCAACTCAGTATTTCGCGTTTAAATTATCAAAATTGAAGAGATTTTTTGAAATTTCTCCGGATTATATGCAAAATGCTACACTCTCAGACCCGTATTGACTTTTTATCTCTTGCCAAAAAGTTTTTTGTGCAAACGTAATATGTACTATTTTCTCTTTAGCTTTGCACGTTTTTGTCCATTATATAGGGTATTTAGTCCATTAAACCTAACTTTTTGTCAATTGCAATGTACTTTTTGATTTTTACATGAACTATTGACTATTTCATCTTAAAAACGATCAAAATTGTGCATAGCTAAAGAGAAAATAGTACAATTTACGTTTGCTCAAAAAGCTCCATAAGCAAGAGACATAAAAGTCCATATGGGACTGAGAGTGCATCGCGAAGTCTGTTAGAAGACACGGTCTGCCGTGCACGTACCTTGTCATTAGGTAACACTTGATTTGTTTTAACTTCGTCGGGGAAGCGGGGCAGAGGCAGGAGATCCAAAAACTTTTGACCTATTATCTCTATATGTTAGATATTGACATTGATGGCACCTTTCTTTTAACCATCCAACTGGATCTTACTTCCGTTGGCAACCGAAACTTTGAGAAAAATCCAATATCACATTGCCGACGCACATGGTGCCCCGATCCCTTCTTGGAATCGTTCGATAGGTTCAGACGAGGCACAGTCCCCAAGCTGTCATTCCACGCTTGCCGTGCGCCTCCGTGCCGCATCAACACATGTCAACACTTAGGGGCGGCCAGCTGACTGAGATAAGGCCACTCGCGAAGGGTCCACCACTCTGGTAATCCTGTGTACACTTCGTACAGTAATCATTGGTAATCACATGTCAAAACTGGATATTTTTACTGTTTTTATCGGCTTTTGGGAGTTCTTCTTAAGTAAATAGGGAAAAAATGCACCTTGCTGGCCAAAAGTATAGAATTTTGTCAGATTTTTTGTAGGGAATCACTGGTTATCGGTAATCCTGTGTACACTCCTGAGCTCAGTGGTGGACCCCTCGGCCACTCGGGTGCTCAAATCAGCTTCCAAGTGCTCCCAAGTGCCCCCCTTGACAACCCTTTGGCGCGGTTCGCGGAAGAAAGGAAATCAGTGTCTCATAGAAAATCAAATCTTATCAATGTTGTATGCTCAAAACACTATGTCGAACTGCGCGACTTTGGGGTTCAAGGAAGCGAGTCACGTGTTACACTTAAGTCTTGTGCTAACTAAAAAGGAGTACAGGTGATTACATTACTTGAGGATAAAGGTCAGTTTGGCTGTGGCCATTTTCAAATCTTGTTCACCTAAACACGAAAAGAGGCTGCCCCATCGGAGCAGAGATATGGCAACGGTACCCGCGTTGACCTTTGTTTTGGCACACTGTACGTCACAATAAAATTGGGGAAATCATGACGGAATCAACTGTCATAAAAATAAACAGTTTCTGTCGTTACTTGTACGTAAAAAAGGCAGAAAAAGTACAATATTTGAGTGACTTTTCATTTTTGAGACATTTAAACATAGTGTTGTATGTTTTGTAAGGTGCTGATGACGAAAATGAAATCCATTTCGACCCCAACCAAAGTTTCAACCGCGTAGGGACCCGAACTTTCTAACATTGTCTATTTCGACCCTTTATCGTTCATTGCCTCATTGCCAAAGTGAATTTCCCAAAGAGTTTTTCCCCAAACCATTAATATGCCCAAATATGTATTTTCCCATATAAATTTTTTTTTTTTTTTTTTTTTTAGAAAACTTTGTGATCCGATCTAATTTTAAGCGGAAAGTGGTGGCCCAAAGTGCCCAGGCGCTCAGCCAAGTCAGCCTTAAATTCCTCGTACTGCAGAATGATGTTGTGCACCGACGCAGCACCGCGCTACTTCATTACTGAGAATGAGAAGGTCAAAGTCATAATCACACAGTAAAAGTCTTACAGTGACATTTCAGCTATGTTACGAAGGAAATGGAGCAAACATAATACGAAGGTGTTTCTCTCCATAGTACGAATCTTTTTAGGATTTTCACTGTAACATACAAAGAAAAACCTTCATAATACGAAGAAAAAGTACGTTTGTATTATGAAGGTGCCATTTTCTTCCTTTATAATACGAACGTACTTTTCCTTTCGTATTATGAAGGTTTTTCTCTGTATGTTACAGTGAGAATCCCAAAAAGATTCGTATTATGGAGAGAAACACCTTCGTATTATGTTTGCTCCATTTCCTTCGTAACATAGCTGAAATGTCACTGTAAGACTTTTACCGTGCAGGACTTCAGTTTTGTGTGACGTTCCTTTTCGCCCAAATTTTGATGAGGATTATTTTAGCGCCTAAATTTAGGTGTTTACCAAAATATGGTTGAAAATGTTATCTTTATCTTCACCCAGATTGGGGTGATTATTAACTACACTTCACCCAAAACTGTTGTACTGATCCAGACTCATCCATTCTCAGTGTTCTTTCGGAGGATCTTTGCCCTCCTACGTATCCGCATTTTGGTCATAATGGTCTCGGAGTCCGCTAGTTCCTTCTGGACTCGGGGTGCGCATGAGTTTTGAGAAAATTTTTGGGAATAACCTTGGGAAAATATAAAATTGGGAACAACGGATTGGTAAATATAGGATTGGGAATTAAATTTTAGGAAGAATTACTTTGGAAAAATGTATATTGGGAACCTATCTATTAGGAATAACTTTTTGGGGAAAATGGGTGGTAACGTCGGTCCCAAAACCAGAATTAAAAAGCCTGTCAGTCATAACTTACGTGGAAGGAGTCGTCCTCGTTGCAGTCTCAAGGCGGACTGGCGGCGAGCATCCTCTGCGCAGCGCTACTTATACCGATGGTGCCTGCGTATCGGCACGGCAGAGCGCAGCCCGGTAGAGTGGTTGTAAATTCTGCAAGCAAATGGTACCGACCGGGAGCTCTCGGTTTACGGTAATGATCCACAAAAGAACCCCTCTTAAAAAAATTGAGCGAATTCGAACAAATTAGGGGTTGCGCAGCGGCCTCAAAGTTTTTCATACTCGACATCCGTGAAATGTCCCAAATCCGGTAGAGGGGCCGAAATCGACTATAACGCATAAGACCTTTTCGATTTAGAATGTGAAAAAACATAAGTCTAGGAGATTTGTTTTTCGAAATTGTCACATTTTGAAAATTGACTTGCCTACGTGCTAGGATAAGTAATGGAAATTTTGGCAAAGTCATAGTTTCGAGGTTTATTTTAACATAAAATTATCTTTAAAACTTGAAAATTATCATAATCATTACACTTTTTGTGGGCCTCTCTGTGAGCAGCAACCACTAGCATCAATTCCTGTCTTCGGAGAATAGCTAGGACGGAAGTTGAGAAGAAATCAAGAAGAACAAAAGCTGAACTTGAATGAGAATATAGCTCTGCGGAAGCGGCAGAACGGCGACGCAGACGCTCATTCTCACAAATTTCGCATAATTAGTTCTTCTTTATTTCTTCTCAACTTCCGGTCCAGCTCTTCTCCGAAGTACCCTATTCTCCTTAGGAATACCAAAAAAGTTTCCAGCCTTCAGCCCCTGGCAAATCAATCTTAAAGAACATTTAGAAAAGTAAGCATAACCTTTTTTTCAATACAAAAACTAGTTTTATGACGAGAAGAGTTTAAATGTGCAATAATCTTAATTTTGACCAAAATCAAGATTTTTAGCAATGTATTAGCAACTTATTTCGCAGTTGAAAAACTAACAGAGATGTTGTGAAAAGCCTTTGCTATCTTTTTCATATGTTATTAAGGACCAATTTGCCAGAAGCTGAAGCCTGAAAACTTTTTTGGTATTCCTGAAGAGAAAAATGACTAAATTTGTTACGTAAACCTCAATAAATCAGAAACCAATATGAGTTGAGGAGGCCTAAAACATTTAGTGTGCGCTGTAGCTCCAATATTTCGCCTTGGAGGGCTGGAACAGTGCGGAATTAAATGTCCCGAGAAAAACGCGTACAAAGTCTCTGAAACTGGGTTTTTCTCTAATGCATACTTGTAGGTCGCAGCCTCCTGACGCGTCAGTTTAGCGAATTGCCGAATGCGGCTTGCGAAATTCGACGCATAAAAGAACAATCAATATTATGAACAAATAAAAGTAAGATTTTTTGACCGCTTTTGGGTGATGTCCCCCCTTAAGTGTAGCCTACAGCCTACACCCATCAAAGGTCACTTAGCGGAGCAGGAGTTAAGTGAATACGTGGAGCTAAAAGTTAATGTGTAAAGGCTATTCAGAATTTATTGCAAAACTGAAGAGGACAAGATCATATTACACAGCTGTAAAAACTGCACCGGTCAGCACCGACTAGGCAGTGATTTGACAGACATGCTCTTACACTGTTAATTACATCGTTAATTTACGACATTTTGGAGAACACTTATGTCGTTTGTTAACGATTCATTTTGTTACGACCGTCGTAAATAAACGACATGTTTGTCGCTAATTTTTATAGCGATGCGTGTCGTTTTAAAACAAACTCAGTCGTAAATGTACGACTTAATCGTAGGTTCACGAACGATCGTAATTTTTTATTACATGTCGGACAGTAATGACTTAAATCACACATTTACGACTTAGGTCAAGCAGTTACGACTTTTACGAAACAAATCGTAAATGAACGACACAAATCGTTTATAAGCGAGCAAAATTGTAACGTTTTACCAACTTTTCGGGGATTGCAGGTTTAAAAGTGTTACGACATTGTCGTAGAGCAGTGATTTTTTATTCGTTCAGTTATGACGAAATAGTTGAAGCATGACTTCCGTCGCTTTTTAAATTAGCGACTTTTTTTGTCGCAAATTTACGACAAAATTTCTGACAGTCTAGTCGTCGTGGCGTTTGCAGCCGGACCTGTCGGTGATGGCCTTGGGACAGGGGATGCGCTCGAAGTCAACGTTGGGGTTGTCCGCGTTTTCGAACCAGTCCCAGCGGAATTGGCAGCCCACTCGGAGAGCTTCGGGCAGCTTGTCACACTCCCACCTGCGGGTAAGAACATCGGCGTGAGTAGGGACAAGCCGAGCTAAACATTCTGGCTAAACTCACCGCTTTTGGCATGGACTTTACCTCTCCCTGATGCCGCCGTACAAACCGCCCCAGGTATCGGCGCTGGTCCAGGGGAACTGGTTCAAGCAGCCTTTGGGCCACAGACCGGCGCCGCCGGCGGGGAACTCAAGGTCGAAGTGGTTTCTGTAAACACGCGTCCTAATGTTAAAGCAATAGCAGGGGAGGCATGTCCGATCAAATGCCGGCAGTTGTCCCATGCACGAGAACATTCCTGGCATTGCTTGCAGTGAGCTGCAGAAGCATGCATTCCAACAAAATGGGGACAGGAATGCCGCGGTAGCGATGAGGTAACGTAGAAAAATTGAAATGTAGGACATGAAAAAAGCCAATGAGGAGTGATGTTTAAGGTAATTCTGCTAGACGCAGAGGTTGAAAGCAATTTCAGGCTTTCCTTATTGAGTTCCTTACTGGGTGTACTCGGTGCCGGTGTTGGTGACCTGGACGATGAGGTGCTTGCCTGAGCCGGCCAGAGCGGTGCTGGTGAAGGTCAGCTTGTAGCAAGTACAGCACATGTCTTTCGGGAGAAGGTCTGAAAAATAGAGGCCGCCGGATGCACATGTATGGCGATAAGTGAGCACAAAAAGTCCATGAGCATTTGGTGTGAAGTGGCATTAATCAAATTTGAATCGAATTTTTATTTTTCTCTCCGTATGAGATAAATCTTTTTTTGAATGACAGAATCGAATCGAACGTGCCTTTCACGAATCTCACTCTGAAGCGTCATCAGTTTAGGCTTGATATGAGGCGTAACAGGCGTAAAACGTACCGTTGACCCTGGCAGCGGCGAAGGCGTAGGCCTGGCCGTCCTGGATGAAGGGCGCCTGGTTGTTGCACATGAAGGCAACGCCGCCATCCACGCCTCCGGTCTGCGCGTTCTTGTCAAGGGGCGTCACGCCGTCGGCAGCGCAGGCCAGCACGGGCTGCGAGACGGAGCTGGCGGGGGCGTGCTCGTCCCAGGCACACGTCGGCTTGCAGCAATCCCACATGTGCGTCGACACGGCCGCGCCCTTGCCCTTGGGGTACTCCTGCAGGGAAGCCAAGCATCAGGCCGGTACCCTTAACGCGCTTAACCCTCGGACCCCGAATGCATTCTCAGTGGTGGTGTTAAAATGCACATTTTCAGAAAAATTGAGTCCACCTTAGAAACCTCGCAAACTCTTATGGGCTTTAGAAACAAAAGTCGCTGGTTATAATAAGAAGTCTGAGCATTCGTTGGATACCAATCTAAATATTTTGTACCTTAGAAAATATTCTCAAAATACTTTGGAAGTTTTTCAGGATGTGCTGAACGTTACGCAGGTTAATAATCATGCATCACTGCCTACAAAATTGTAGATAAACATTTACAGGGAACAGAAATGGTGCCTCTTCTTCTACTTCAAACTATCTATCTGTCCTGATAAGTGGGAAGCGTAGAAATAGATTCCGCAGCATATTCAGTGAAGCAGAAGGTATTGCAATGTACATACCTTGGCTGTGACAGCAGCCAAGCAGCAGACGGCCAGGGCCACGACGACTGTAACAGACGCAAAATGAAATCTCGCTACTGATGCTCATGGTCAGCGAAACGACTTAACACGACTTCTCCCCGTTACATCTCGAACCAAGAAATGCAACGAAATGGACTTTGAGAATTTGATATTTCTACTGATCTAAGAAATCCGCTTTTGCATAACGAGGTGTGATTAAAAGGATCACTTTAACGACCGAACATTCGACGTCTCAAATAAGATAACCGCATTAACCTCCTTTGACCGCCCTTCTATTTGAAAATTAGAGGGTGAGCATATGCATTTGCCTCTGTGTCTGTGTGATGTTGTTGTCGTCTGTGTACAAGGAAGGAGTGAACCTAGAGTAACTAAATTTGGAGGGTACTACAGGAGTGCCGTCCGAACGAACAATCAGGTGGTGCAAACCCTGTGCGAGCCGCAGAAGGGCTGCTTTAGGCGGATCATGGTATAGATAAGCGGGAGGAAGATTTCCGCCATTTTTGGTGCTAGCAAGGTATATAGGGGTATTTTTGGAATCAGGGCGATGAGATAAGTTGATGAGGCCTGGTCTGAAAACAATCGGTCGCTTTCATAATTTGACCAGACAAAAAAAAATATTGCACATTTCGATAGGTCTCGGCTAGACCTTTTCAGCGTGGAGTCGAAAGAGGGGTCTGTGAGCCTGCCCTAATGTGTTGTGGGAATCAGTGCAGCGGACATATTTTGTACTTAAACTCTAGCTCAGTGGGAATAGAAGAGCGCGCCTCAGTTACGATGCCACATCGTTAAGTATGCGTTTTCCCTCCACAGGGTGTGTGGTCCGAGGGCCGAAGGCCCGAGAGATAGCCTCCGATTGTGCCCAGGTAAGTCTGATGCGAGGGCCGAAGGCCTGAGAAAAAGCCGTCGGCAGGCCAAGCTGGGCCCGGCCCCTGCGACGCTTCGCCGCGCCGGCAACTCAGTTCGGCGGAGGGTTGGGCCCTAGCATGTCTCAGAACCATTCTACCCTGAGCTGATTCAAACATTTCTCTTATTTTCTGACGGCATTTACCATTGTGTCGTTGAAACAATCGAAACCACGGAAGTTAAAGAATGCAATTTTGGAACTGTTGTTAATGAGTTTGCCGTGCGCCTTGTTTTAACAACTGGAACGTGTCACTTACCAATACTTCTTGAAGCCATTGCTCTCTCGTTGACAGCGATAGGTACACAGAGTGCTTTCACACTCTGTGGTATATATACGAGGAGCGCAAGGGCACTGCTGACGTCACATAATGTGATCAGACGCTAACGCCTGAGAAGGTAGCAGTTGTGCACAATCACACAGATGTATTTTCTCGTCCGCATGTCAGCGATAACAACACCTAAACTTCGGGGCCTATTTTTCAAAATTCAACTTCCAGGGACCATTTTTCCACTGCAGTATTTTGCAACTCACATTTTCTGCGGCCCATTTTTGTGTATATATGTACCCAAAATAGGCCGAGGGGTCTGTATATATATATGTATGGATCTTGGCAACTGATGTCACGAATCACTTGAAGCTAAGGGAGAGTGGGGCACCTAGTGACAGGGGCACCTAGTGACAGGGGTCCCCTGGCTTACCTATTGCACTTTCAGACAATTTGTGACAGTGGATCGAAAGGTCCTGTGATGTAGAAACATGTCAAAGCGAGAGTGAGACGTTCAACAAAGTAATTTAGAAACTAGAACAAAATCAAGAAAAAAGTTACCGAAAGTCGCAGTTTTTAGGGCTTTTTGACTTTTTGACATAACGTTATCACGCCATTCATATATACAACGGCACTGCCGGTGATACTGGCCCTTTAAATCCATGATTAGGACCGTTAGTATGTGGTTTTCGCTTAAAATAAGCCAAAAAATGTCTTTTCATTTCTTTTTATTTTAACTCTTTAACCAACAGGGGACCTCAGGGCAGGTAGTGACAGACACTCCAAATTAACGATGTTTCCACATCTGAAATGTTTCAAAACATCAATTTGATAATCGAAATGTAAAATATTCCACCACGAAACATATTTGAGTCTTCATTTTACGACAATATCGTATAAACTCAGAATTTTATAAGAGTGACGGAGCAACGTTATAAAATGCATTTTATTGACAGAAATGGCTCAATCTACAGTGGTTGACAAAAAGAAAGCTTGTAGGGTATAAAACAAAGAATTTTTAACAAGCTGGAGCGTTGCTGTAAGCTGGTGATTTTAATGAACTGTCACTAGGTGTCCCGGGCTGGGGCACCAAGTGACAGTGCAGAGGCCTACGGTAAGCAATTTATCGTATAGAAATAAGTGTTGTGAAAAGACGAATCCAAGTTCTTAGGATCAAGGAAGGATCAAAGCAACCTTCTAGCGTGTTAGCGGATTCATTTTTCGCAAAGTATTTGTCAAAATCGTCAGAGTATCGCAAAGTATCCGTCAAGTCAAAAGTGACCGTCAAAATCCTAAAAGTGTCACGAGGTGCCCTACCCTCATGGATCTTGGAGAATGGTGCTGCGAGGTCCTAGAAGTTCTAGTAGCGGTCGTCGTAGGTCTCACACGAAGTTCTGGAAGATGTTGCATCTCTTGTAATTTTCTTCTGGAAACATGCAAAGCACTCTGCTCAGTATTTTCATCACCTATTCCCCCCTAACTAAAGGAGTGGGATGTTTTGCCTTGGTGTTTCCTAATCCATGACTAGCTAGCTAAATTCCTGACTAAAAACACCATTGATATCTGAGAAACCTATGAACTGTGTTTTCACTACAGCACTGAGCTTTGAACAGGACAGGGTACGGCTCTGCATTGCACAGCAGACGGCTGCATGCTGCAATTGGTAGTTTTAGCAGTCAGCTAATGTGTGGTTCCAGTAATCCTCTCTCTGATTTGAAAGTCTTGTTGCAAAACCTTTTGACCCTTGACCTGTGATTGTCTTCTGACCAAACAACTAAAGTTTTAATGGTTTTGAAATTTTACATAAGTTTTCTCTCACATTGAACTGCCTTATCAAACAATAAGTTATGTGTCAAGTTTAAAGTGATAAAATTATCAAGAATAATTCAGTGGGGGAGCGGAAAAAGGGGATAAGTCGAAACACGGGGGAGTCGGCAAACATGTTCCCGTATGAAATTCGATTATTCGAAATTCGATATTTTGACTGTGCGATGTAGTTCGCTCGGTCGTGCTAATTAACCTCCAGCACTTCGTTTAGTCAAATTGTTAACGGTTATGAAGCTATGGCAAGATTCCGACTCATCCCCTTTGGCCGTGCCGGTCCAAACGAGATATGTCGACTTGTCCCATTGCACATTCACGCGCCTTACGAGTTATTTCGACTTATCCCTCGGGAGCTGAGTGCACTTGGAGTTATGTCGACTTATCCTCTATGCATCCACGTGCTAAATGCGTTTAAGTCGATTTAACTCATAGGAGCTTAGTGCCTTAGAGCTATGTCGGCTTGTCCATTGTGCTCTCACACACTCGATGAGCTGAGTCGACTTGTCTCTTGGAAGATTTCCAAGAGACTTGAAGTTTTGTTGATTTTTTCCCAAATGCAAACGAAATTAATAAAAAGAACCAGGGGGGTCTCTCGTCTCTGTCTTGGGCACGAGGAACACGGACATAGGTAAACTCTTGTGGATTAGAAACGCAGGGCATAATTATTGCGCCTCTGTTTGACAGTGCTGTCGAATTTCAGCCAACGATTTACGGCGTATTAATAAATGTTGATGATCGCTATATGAAACGGTAGCAGTTGACCTGCTGAAAGTGAAAGACAACCGCAATTGTGGAAACGGATGATACAAATTAAAATAATCTGTAATATGTTGCATCATTGACATTCAAATTTCACGGACAGACAGTTGCATCAAGTTATTTTAAGAGGTTGTTCATTTTCTATGGCACGCATACATTCGGTTCAGGTTTCCGACAGAATACTGGTCTCCCCACCACCACTTGTAATTGGTACTATTTTCTTAATAAGACCATAAACTTAAAAGTTGCTGCTGGCACTAGGGACCCGGGGGGGGGGGGGGACAACTCAGCTCAGCGTCCGGTAACGAGGTAACGATAGCAAACGAACGCCGTGACCCGACACCTTGAGATAAACTGACGCAGCGCGAGCCCACACCAGGGCGGCGGGCTTACGGTATGGGCGGGCAGATAAAGAACAATAAATGCGCAAAACATGTTCGAAATTTAGTTGGCTTCAGGTCTCGCTGTCGCATTTTAGAGTTCAGGCCTGCCAGGCTAACAAAGCTTAGGAGGTCGACAGTACCTTTTGGTGCGGCTTGCTACACTGCAAAAAAAATCCATCTTAATTTTAAGAAACTAGTTTGTGAAGCAGTTTACAAAGATTTTTTGCTATTAAAAGTAAGAAACTTTCCCCTCTTAAAACTAATAACCAAATTTTTAAAACTCATAGAATTTTGTTTATTAAATTTCATAATTATATTAGACTAAAGTGGGAGGTAAGAACGACTGTACTGACGTCCGAGATACCATGTATGTGTGACGGAAGTCTTCATTACAACGTGCATCATGCACCAGAACTGGAACAGCACTCAAAAATAGGATGTTGGTGAAAGAGGATCACTCTCCCTGCTTTCCCCACTGGTGAGATGAACCACACAGTGTTGCCAGACTCTGGCCGCCAGGAGGCGGTACGGTCGCGGCGGAAAGGCGGTATTTGAGGCTGGAAGGCGGTACGCGGGGTGGGGGGAGCGCGCGCGCGCAATTTTCAAACTGGATGACCTTTTTTTAGGGAATTGCCTACCTCCCAGGGGCACAAGTATAGAAAAGAGCTGAGAAAAAGGGCTAAAATAGGGCTGGCGTTTTATTCGAACGTGAATACAATGTCGTCAGAGGGGTCCACGTTGTCCAGGCTGGTGGAGGAGCCGGGCCCGGCCGGGCCGTAGATTGTGGCCGCTGTCATCCGTTGGCGCAGGTCGCCGTCGGGCTGCCAGGTGTGGCAGCAACCGCCGTCTCGTCCTCGTTTCATCGTCTGGGACGACAACACAGTGCCCCTCACTGTGGTCGTCAGCAGACGGTTTCTGGACTTTGTTTTAACATTGTTGATCTTGGAAAAGTCGCGCTCACAGGACGCGTTAGAATGTGGCAGTGCAAGCGCACTCAAGACAAAGTCTGGGAGAATTCTCAGATACTCGTCGCCGCAAGGGTCCGTGGCCATCTTCATCTGAAATAAAACAAAAATAAACAAAGTAGTTAGGTTACTGAGTTCCATAAGGTATGAATTAAATATTAAAAGAAATTCGTTCTCACCTCGTGCCAAAACTCGTCCGGATTTCTTTGCAAATCCTTGTCCCTCATCGCTGGGATGTTGAGAGAAGGGAATCGCCTCCACTCCTCCTCAAGCAACTGCAGGGTGACATCGTCTTGCGCGACGCACCGCGGGAGGGCAGCGGCGAGGGGGAGTATTGACGGCGGACGGTCTACGCGTGACATGGCCGTCACGGGACTGAGGGAACCGAGGCCCTTCATAACTGAGTCCCCGAAGTCATACCTTTGAAGACAGCAATAACTTTACAATGAGTGAGTATTATTACACCACACATGTAAGAAAAGCTTCTTTAAAACGATGCGTACCTTTTCCGAAGTTCCTGGCATCCCACTATCATAAACGTCCTGCACCTCGACTTGAAGTCCAGGATCATGTCGGGGCGCATCTGGCATGCTGGTGTTTCAAGCCAGTCTTTCACAGGCGCGCTGAGAAACAGTGCGTCCAGCTCAATGAACCCCTCTTGTGCGCTTGGGTCCACGTCCTGGAGAGGCCTCCGGTACACGTATGTGTCCTTCAGGTACATTCGCAACATTTCCTCGTAGGCTCTGCACATCCGTTCGTGTAGCACGGTGATAAGTGTCCTCTCCGATTGAAAATATTCATTCATGTCAGTGAATTTGGGCAAAATCCACTGCACAAACAAAAGGTATCCTTTCATGAAGGGGTCTCGAAGTGTGCTCAGAATCCACTCCGCCGAGACAAGTCTGGCTACGAGAACTTGATCCTGGAAGAAGAGAAGGAGAGCCTCCCATTGTTCCAGCGTTCGGTCCACAACTGCCTTGAGGGAGAGCCACCTAGTCTGGCTCGGCTTAAGCATTTTGTGCACGTCGAGATCGAAGAACTTCTGGAATTGCACCAATAAAGCCTGTCTCTTGGCGCTAGATTTCAGGTAGTTGTAGATGGCTCGGACGAGGTCTTCTACTGCTCTGGGGAGCATCTTGCACGCCTCGCTTGCACAGAGATGGAGAGAGTGGCAAACGCATTTCAGTACAGTTATGCCCGGAAGGTTAGCCCTCATGCGGGAGGCGACAGAGTTGTGCGCACCCATCATTACGCTGCACCCATCCGAGCCAAACCCCACAATGTTGGACAAGGGTATGCCAGCGAACGTCTCCATAATCAGCCTGTAGAGACGCTCAGCAGTCGCACCAGCCTCTGCACCCTCCGGGTCATCGTCACTGAACACCTGCACCAAGTCCCAAAACAGGGTAATGATTTTCTTGTGACTGGGGCTGTAAATCCGCACGTCGATGCAGGCTGTTTTAATGGAGGACAGGTCTGTTGATTCGTCTGTCAGTATTGAAAATTTTCCTTGCTCTAACAGCCCCTTCATGTAATCCTTCTCCGCGGGTCCAACTACATTTCGCAGTATGCCTGTGGCCTTGGTCCTGCCCAAGGTAATTTTCATGCATACAGGCGAATCTGGGAAAATGCTTTTCAGCAGCGGTACTAGGTGTTCTACCGCTCTGAACGCGATATTGTGTCCAGCCAGAAACCCCGCCAACTTTAGCTCAGCATTCTGAACCTTTTGCGTTAAAGGTGTATTGGGACGTTCTACAAAGGCGTTGAGAGCTGATCTACTTGCCGCAGCCGACGCCATCTTCCAATCAAGGTGAATCCCAGCGGTCTCGTGTCGCTTTATCATAGAGATGTCTGCTCTCATCTCGCCGTCGCAGAGCTTGCACCTTGCCCTATACGGGTTGTTTTCAACAGGGGCCAGCCATTTGTAGTCATTCTCCCAAGCGGCGCGGTACTTTTGGGCTCTGTGTTGGGTCGTGGGGGTGGTCGCCTCGAGGGTGGCTGACTGGGAGGACACGCTGGGTTAGGGAAAGCCGATACTCCATGCAAGAAGAATGGCGGTCGATACTCCACGCGGGACGCAGGTGTGCAACAAAGACAACCGGCCGCCAGCAGGGAGTATTGACTGTCACACAGGGAGCCATGAGTAGTACCTGCGTTTTGAGGCGCCTGACTGGTGTTTTGGGTGGTAGCCTAGGTGTTCTGGAGGTACTGGGCGGCGGCGGCGATGGTGACGTCGGTGACAGTGGTGCAGGGATGGTGACAATCGGGATGGGGCGTTGGGTGGGGCTGGTGGAAGGGCCAGGGGTAGGGTCGTCCTCATGGTTCTCCTCCACAAAATGCTGTGTGTGGTGCGAATTTGATTATTGTGTCACAGCCCCGGAAGCAAACGCCCATAGTGTCCATACCTCAATGGCTTCGCTAAGACGCTCAAACTCAGAACGCCTGCCACGGCCTCTGCCAGGACGACCAGCCTGGGGTGCTGGAGGCTGAAATGCACGGATGCATTTACCTGACCAAACCTTTCGTACGACACCCAAACTCTCTCAATCTGATGTAAATTACGTACCGCGCCGCGGCCTCGGCCGCCAGGAAGAACGGCTGGCCTTTTCGGCGCCGGCGCCTTCTTCAGCCATGCCTCCAGGGACCCCGGCCCCGGCCGTTTCCCTGCCATCCCTGCTGCTGATGCTGATGGTGCCGCCGCGCCGCCGCCGCCCGTGCCTAGCCTCGCCCTGCCTGTGTTGCTAGGCACCGTCCGCCCCCAGCCCCCCGGCCAGGCCAGGCCGAGGGGCGAGGGGCGAGGGGGGCTCTGTTGGGGATACCCCGTGCCGACCGCGGCTCCCTGTCCGACAGCGAGCCGGCACGCCGGCGGCCGGCCGGGAAGGATTAGTGACAGATCGGGGGAAACGGGTTGGCCCAAAGGACAAAAAACAAGGAAAATCCCCCGGGACGCGAAAAGGCGGTACGCTGGACCTCCAAGGCGGTATGGCGGTACGGAGCCCCAAAAGGCGGTACAAATACCGCCTAGGCGGTACGTCTGGCAACATTGGAACCACACAACGGAGGAGGATTGTGCGTGCACCTAACCTCAGGTCCGACCGTAGACGCCAGCGAGTGGCAACATGAAAATGCGTTTTTCTCTACATCAGTGTAATATTTTGTTAAATACTTTTAGCTAACCGATAGAGAAGATATTTACGAACGCAACATATAGTATCATTTGCAAAAAGAAGGTATTTTAGAAACATTAATTGGAAATACTAATCGGGAAATGGTCACGGCGCTCCAAGCGCCACCTAGCGGCAGGTCTGTGAAACGTGGCCTTGGACCCAGCGGCTGACTGTGGACCATACCATGTGAGAAGTAGCTTGTCAACAGTTTGCGGGAATTTATCAAACTAAACCTTCGATTTACGTTGAATGTGACCGCACTCGCTGAAGCGTTCAACCTTTACTTGAAACAGTTTCAGAAATCTAGTTGTGAAAAGTCATAAGTCATCTGGATTTTAAGAGACGAATTATTACTTTTGAAAGGCAACCTTAGTTTTGACAAACCCAGTTTATGAGTTTTCAAAATGGTTTTGAAATTTACCAACTATTTCTTACTTTTCATTTTAGTTTTGGTAAATGTAATAAATTATAGCACTTTTCACAAACTTTTCTGAGTTTTCATATCATTTCAAAATATTATTAAGTTTAAGACATTTTTATGTCTTAAATTTCAGAAAATTTTTTGCAGTGTACCATAATGCCCTGCCATGGACCGCAGCCCGCGTGCCCCTCCGCCCTCTCTTGCGCAGTGGCGCGCGGCACGCCAAGCCCCCCCCCCCCCTCCCCCACCGGCACACCCGCGGTTCCCGTCGAGCAGGAATGAACATCGCTCAGCGGGTTTCCAATTTTTACGGCCGCCGACGATATTGGAGCCAGTAGCCTGCGTGATGCATTTAGCGCGCAAGTACACCAATTGTTTAAAGAATGTGACAGGCCAATAGCTCAAGATAAGACTATGATTTTGATACCAAACAACATAAAAATGTAACGATAGGAACTGTCCTGCTCCTTTGCCTTGGCCAAACTTTTGTTTTGAGTACCGACCGTGCTTTTCGAATTTCTTTAAGCAACAGCTAATGCCACGCTTAGCTACTTTACCGAACTCTGAAACCTCTACTTAGAGTCGCGCGCGGGGCCTGGCCAGGCCGGGGAAAATAACACGGTAAAAAGTGTGTCGTGTTTTATAAGGACTGGTCACCTCAGCTACGTTAAGGGTCTTTGCCCCTGGTCCTTAGGGGAGCCGCCTCTGACTTAGGTAGCTCCCTAGCCAAGCGTTGTTTACATGTCCGTCATGTTGAGCCTATAACCTCATTAGTGCTGATTTACACTGAACAGACGGTTTCAACCGATTAAAGTATTGAAGTTTCATAAAATACACACTAAACTCTTGTGGACTTTTTTAATGCATAATTATGCACTTTTTATGCATAGTTATGCATGCACAGATACATACGTAAGGTGTGTTTAATATTATGCACCATTGTGTACATTTTGTGCATCTTCTTGCATAAAATGTACACAGTGATGCATAATATTATACACACCTTACGTACGTTTCTGTACATGCATAATTATGCATTAAAAAGTCCACAAGATATTAGTGTGTATCACTTAAAATGTGCGATCTTTTCATTTCAAGTGCCCGATTGACTCAGGATGATCTGGTTCATTCACGTGGACGTCATACTCAGAGCCTTTGGATTATTAGAGTCCGATCCCATCACGAAACGTTTCCGGTTTGGAAAGAAAATGGGCCACACCTGCTGTGCTACGAAGCACACTTGTTTTCACAGTGCTGCGGGCGGGTGTAAGCTCGAGCCACTATGCTCGATCTTTAGCCCACTCATAGTCGCGCGCCAGTGCAGCCGATCTTCTGAGCTACGGACTGACTGATTGACAGACTGAGACCTACCGATCGTTCTGAAAGCCAACTTTTACCTGGACTATCTTGTGAATTGACAGAATAAATGCTAAACCACACAATGGAATTCGATTTGTCTCTAGGAGCAACCTGTTCACTCCTCGCTAAACTACGGCCCACAGGGTGACGGCACACAGGAGAATGACGAAGATCTTTGCCATCTTGCAGCGGTGTGCCACTACAGTCCAGTGTGCTCCCTCTTTTACGCAGCTGAGTTCTGAGAGGCGTTGATCGTGTCGCTTGAACGACACGACGCTCGCGTTTCTTGAAGGCTCCTCTCAAGGAATGTAGTGACAGTGCCACTAACACTGGCGGGGCAAGAGGGAAGGGGCACAGTGGGCGCGAAGACCGGCGCAGCTCAAAACTCTTCACGGGTTTTGAGCTCTGAGTCGCTCTGGAGGACTAAAACCGAACGTGTGACCCCACCAATTGATTCCTAGTTCCAAAAGCAAACCATGGTCACGCGTGTGGTTTGAGTTCAATTGAGCGACTCTGGAGCTCAAAACGCGTCGAGAGTTTTGGCCGCCTGTGCCGGCCTTCTGGCCCACTGTGAGAGGGGAGAGAGAGGGGAGGGGGACGAAATACGTAATCATTTTCGCTTTCATTTTTTGTACATCACTATGTTGGCTCTCCACATTTGTTCCCCACACTGCAAACTGTTGGAAAACTGTCACAGAATCCACTTTGCAACTCTTCTGCCCTTAAATTTTTTAATGTGCCTAGGTCCCGCATTAAAGAGCCGCAGCCGCAGGTATGAAAAATTGGTAACTGCTGCCAACTTAACGATGCTAATAAATGAAGTGATTCTCATACTTGTTCTAAATATTTCGGGTGTTTATCACAGGATCTACTTATTTTTGACCCTTAGACATTTTTTCAAGGTGGAGCCAGTCGATAGGTCAAAACATGCTCTAGTAGTTTCCTTAGCAATGTTTTACGAGACACATTAAAGTTTCGACCTCCCGGCCTTTATTCAAGGTGGAGCCAGTCGACGGATCAAAACATGTCCTACTTATTTTTCTCCCAGTGGGTAGGGCAAAACTTGCCTAGAAAGTTGTCCTACTACATCGAGTGGTCTTGGGCCGGCTCTGACCTATCACCTAGACCTACTCATCCCCCCTGGGACTGGCCTCAACTGACCGGAGTGCCGCACGTCGTATTTCTCATACCTATTCGACATCGCGGTTCGTGTAGCCTCGCGGCAGTGGCCGAGTGCAAGGGCAGAACGTGAATGTGTAGTGAATTCGAAAAAAGGGGGCGAAGGTGTGTCGATACCTCCTTGCAATAGGCACGTACTTCGGGCGCCCTCGGGAAAATCCACGCACTTCCCTTTCGCGCTTCAAAACTCACGCAGTTCTGGCAGCTGTGTGAAAAGACACGCAGTTCTGCAAATGTACCCAAAAAAGAACGTAGTTTGGTAGAGAGCGTCAATATCCACGCAGTTCAAACGATGTCGGCGCCACGCTACAATTGGCTAAAAAAACTGCAGATTCTGCATCATTTTTTTTATCTAGGCAAATTAAGTGTGCTGTGTAACCTACACGCAAATTTTTGGTATGTTTAAGCTACTAAAATTGGGACAAAAGATACAAAACAATATTTATTTTGCATTCTTTTCGTAAAATAAAATACTTGGCAGGGTTCTTTGTGTGTATGATTTGGTTTGTTCCAGTGTATCATATAAGAAATAAATATAACAGGAAAAGAAGCAATACCAAGTAACTTCATAGGTCAGTTAAAATTTAAGATTGATATGGGTTTTATTGAGGTAGCCAACTAACAGACGGGTAATACAATAATACAGGGTTGCCGTTAATTAACGGTACATTTCGGTCAAAGGCAAATACGTACAAAAGTATGCATTGCTAAAATACTAAACTACGTACTCAGCATCACTTTGAAAAAAGTGTAACAGATTTAGGAATTTGCTTCTCAGGGCCGTATTTTTTATCATATTTGACTCAATTTAACGCAAATGAATACTTTGTACATTCACTTTCAAAAATATATGGTCTTTAGCACGCCACATTTCTTTTGGTAGGCTGTGGAGACGATTATCCCTAACCCTGCATTTGTTACACACTGCCCCGACCCGGGGTAGTGTGTAACAAGTAAAGAACGTGGTTAATAAAAAGAGTGGAAATGATGATTTGGTCATTTTAATGAGTTCGTTTCATCAAGACGAATAAAAAACACTATGTATTCGTTGGCCGGGTGAATACCATTGGTGGAGGGGCAAATGAGGAGACACTTTGAGAAGAATAGTCTTTACTCACAAACCATGGCTGCTACAGGGAGGTTGCTTACATGGATGCAGCTGGAGTCGAACTGGCCTCGCAGGGCGCAGGAACCGTATTTATACACCAAGACATTGAGGGGGGCGACAACCGCGAGTAAGAGAAGGACTCATGGAAGACAAGAAAAGAGGACAACCTGTTTCTCTTACTTGCAGTCAGGCTACAAATTGCATACAAGGTTGCAGACCTTGATTCGGATGTCTTGGCACCCGATGCGACCGGCGGCCGCGGCGGGCCCATAACATATGCGTGCTTATTTGCCGAGTACACTGGTAAAACAAAGGCACAAAAATTACGCCCTTGCAAGGGCATAATTCATTTATGCCCTTGGAAAGGGCGTAAATGGTATAGGAATTTCAAGCAAAATTTTAATGCCCTTCCCAAAGGCATTAACGATTTATGCCCTTTAAGGGCGTAAATCGTTAACGCCCTTTAAGGGCATAATTTTAATGCCTTTGTTTCACCAGTGTGCAACTAAGCATGTAATATGTTAGCATACGAAATACGACTATAGGGCGTCAAGATAGTTTTAAGGGCCAGCATAACCTAACCTGGACACGAAATACTACAACACCCTACAACACCCCGTTTATATTGACTTAAACCCCAGACGAACTTAACATTTTTTGTTCGTCTTGTTAAGTATAAGCCACTTATGTCAGTTCAAAATTTTGATCATCGGTGTTTATTATATTGTTACGAACTGCCCCGCATATTTTAGTACACACTGCCCCCGAGGGTAGGTTCTTGTGTTCATGCCCCTCAGAAGGAAACCGTGATAATGCAAATGAAGTTGACCTGAATTTTACATTCGTAAATGAGCATACTTTCATAGGAAATCATCGCGTTAGTGTACATTCGTCACTGGACGGCACTATCCGAAGAGAATTAACGCTGAAATGATGCAACCAGGCTCGAATCACCCTGTGGAGTTTTAAAACTTTCTCCGCTCGCCAAATACCTTATCTGACCTCCGATTTCTTGATTGCAAATCCAATGGGTGTTTTCGAGGAAAGAAAACGCACATTCACATAGGTGTTTGCCCGCACCATTTTTGACTTATAGGGGTTTGCTACACACTGCCGCTGTTACACACTGCCCCACTCTCCCTTTTTGAAAAAAAGTACATAAACATTGCATACTATCACAACAAAAATAAATATTACTTAAACTTTGTGCATCATAACACTTTTAATCTAGCTGTCAGTTTAAAAGAAACGTAAAAAAATTATAATGAATGAAGTTAGTCTTTTAAATCCAACGTCTCTTGCGCAGTCTTTAATTGAAAGATAACGTTGATAGACAGGATAATAAACTGAAGGAATTGTCAGGCTCTTCATAAGTTCACCCAAATGTTTCTTGGTTATGGCAGGGAGGGGAAATAATCCATCGTAAGCAGGAGCGAAGTCGTGAATTTTCCTGTCTGTTTCACCGCCTCCACAGAGTTTGATGTGAACCTTTGACATTTCATCTTTAAAATTGTATCTGCAGAGAATAATGTTCCGGGTCTCACCATCAAGTACAAGTTCTCTCACTCTAGACCACATTACATTTTTCTTTTGTGAGTCCTTTTCCCAATTTTCTCTTTTCTCAGGCAGTACGTGGAAGTCCAACACCTCATCATTATTCAAATATTTCACGATGTAAGGAGGACCATCTTGCTTAGCATTCCTCATTAGAGTAGCCCATTCTTCTGGAGAAAAAATCTCTTCTTTAATCTTTGCTTCTTTTTCAATTAGTGCATGCATGGAATCGGCCTCAGAATAAGAGTGGCCAGCCAGAAATCTATGGGTAATCTTGATTCCAAATGCGGCTGCAGCAGTCAAATACATATTAAAAACCATCCTGTTTCTATTTTAACTTGTGGGTGCATCAGATTCAAAGATGAACTGTTTGGTGCCTTCTGGTACTTTAGTTTTGATGAACTTCAGAACACATGTTCCAACTTCATTGGAACCTTTACGATCCTCAACGGTATCATGACGGTTCATCCAATTCCTTCCACCCAAAACAGCTTTTCCCACTCATGTTTTGCCCACTTGGTTTACATTCACCTCATTTGGCCCACCGCCACTTTAATCCGCCAGCGTATGGCTCACTGTACTTCCACTTTCCCCACTGTTGGAACAAATTTTTTTCGTTGTGTAAGAGGTCCACGGCTGAATTGGAACTGTAAAAGGTACAGACGACAGAGGTGGTCCGGACGGTACAGGAGGAACAGTCCTCTGCACTTGTGTAAATTTTGTCAGAATGTCAGAAACATGTCTAAAATTCTGATCTTAATTCGCAAACCTCTCAAAGTTGAGATTTTGAAAACGTTTCTCTGATATTGATGGCCTGAGATCTACAAAGTGTCAGAATAGGTTATCATCTTTCAGAGGTGCGTGAACTGTGATCAGGATTTGAGACAGGTTGCTGACATTCTGACGAAATGTACACGAGTGTGTGGCTGAGAATAGGGCTTTGTGTGGACGTGTTTTAATCCCCTTCAACAGCTGTATCATATCATCCTTCGTTGCTGAAGGTGCAGTTGATGTAGTTGCCGGAATTCCTGCGGACCTGCGGATTTTGGGGTACAAAGGTGGGCCAAACAGGAGTTGGGTCTCCTATTTTTGGAATAAAGGAAGTGGGTCTAAAATTGGTGGATTAAATAGAAGTGGGTATCTCTGCGGTGGGTGAAATACTTTGGGTGAAACGTCGTGGATCCGCATCAACTTCGGTCCACAGTTACAATGGCCTTCATGGAGACGGGTATCATACACAGTTAAAATATACATACAAAGTTTGTTTTTATAAAAGAAGGCAGAAAATTCAGAGCGTGGACATATGAGAACCTTCTGCAAATCAAAGCACGCAAAGCACAAAGTATAAGAAACTAATTTGAGACCTCTGAAATTCATACTTCTCATCTCTTTTTTAATTTGAAGATGTACTGCATCAAATTTTAAACAGAGTCTAGGACCATGGTAAGGTACTTCCTCGTTTTTTTTTTTTAAATTTATATAAAAAACAATATTTTTAAGATCTAGAAAAAAAATAATTGAAGTTCCATTGTTTAAAAGAAGTAATTTTTTATTAAAATTCTTGGAAAAATTCTTTAATGTTGTACTCATAGCCCTAAAGACCTGTTTAACTTTTGAAGTCCCTAGGTCAAGCCCTTCCTATCGATTTGCACCTTCAAAGTTGACTTTTACCAAAAAAGTCGCAAAACATACTTGTGCCCACTGCTTGGGTCTGGTTCGACCCAGGACCTTCAAAATTTGTAGGCATCTTCCTTTACCTTAGGGCCACATATGGTAAAATTTTGGTCCGGATCGCTGACATAAAAAAAAATTAAAAAAAAATAAAATTGTGCTCCCTAGATATGGAATCACTCGACTTTAAAGTATAGCTCCGAACAGAATCAGCCGCGAGTCGAATGTGTGGTACCACCTTATAGCTTAGACCATCACCTTTAAAAATCAGTATCGTTTGCTGCTCTTTGGATTGAATAAAAAATGTAATAAGTGGATAAATGAAACGGCCAAAAAAAGGACAGTCCCCTGGGAAAGAAAAGTACGCCCTGTAAAATTATTGAAGTAGGGTGAATATGAAATTGGTCACGGAAAAATATCTGATTTGGCGAGACAAACTAAAAATGTTAACACACTTTATAGAATGAAACTCGAAATGAAGAAGTTATAGGACGTTGACGAGCCGAAGGGAAGAAAAGTACAAAAAAGGTGTACCCTCGTATCACTGATAAAAGGCTTCTTGGACTTCCTATTATAAATCCATGTAGAATCAGAACCAATAGACCGATTTTAACGAAACTTGAACTAATGGCAAGTCGGATAAAACTTGTGTTGAACCAAGATGGGACGTAGTATGGTTACAACTTGCAATTCTTTTCACTGTAATTTTCTTTCCCGGTGGTGTACTTTTCTTACCCTTTTCGAGAAGTATAGAAATAACAATCAATATTATCAACAAATAAAAATAAGATTTTTTTGACCGTTTTTGGGTGATGTCCCCCCTTTAAGTGTAGCCTCCACCCATCAAAGGTCACTTAGCGGAGCAGCAGCTACAATAAATATGTGGAGCTAAAAGTTAATGTGTAAAGGCTATTCAGGACTTATTGCAAAACAGAAGAGGAAAAGGTGAAATTACACAGCTGCAGGAACTGCACCAGTCAGCGCCGACTAGGCAGTGATTGGACAGACATGCTCTTACACTGTTAGAAAAGATCGTTAATTTACGACATTATGGAGCACACTTATGTCGTTTGTAAACAATTCATTTTGTTACGACCTTCGTCGTAAATAAACGACATATTTGTCGCTAATTTTTATAGCGATGCGTGTCGTTTTAAAACAAACTCAGTGGTAAATTTACGACCTAATCGTAATTTCACGAACGATCGTAATTTTTTATTACATGTCGGACAGTAATGACTTAAATCACACATTTACGACTTAGGTCAAGCAGTTATGACTTTTCCGAAACAAATTGTAAATGAACGACACAAATCGTTTATAAGCGAGCAAAATTGTAACGTCTTACCAGCTTTTCGGGGATTTCAGATTTAAAAGTGTTACGACATTGTCGTAGGGAAATGATTTTTTATTCGTTCAGTTATGACAAAATAGTTGAAGAACGACTTCCGTCGCTATTTAAATTAGCGACTTTTTTTTGTCGCAAAATTACGACAAAATTTCTGACAGTCTAGTCGTCGTGGCGTTTGCAGCCGGACCTGTCGGTGATGGCCTTGGGGCAGGGGATGCGCTCGAAGTCAACGTTGGGGTTGTCCGCGTTTTCGAACCAGTCCCAGCGGAATCGGCAGCTCTCTTGGAGAGCTTCGGGCAGCTTGTCACACTCCCACCTGCGGGAAAGAACGCCGGTGTGAGTGAGGACAAGCCGAGCTAAACATTCTGGCTAAACTCACCGCTTTTGGCATGGACTTTACCTCTCCCTGATGCCGCCGTACAAACCGCCCCAGGTATCGGCGCTGGTCCAGGGGAACTGGTTCAAGCAGCCTTTGGGCCACAGACCGGCGCCGCCGGCGGGGAACTCAAGGTCGAAGTGGTTTCTGTAAACACGCGTCCTAATGTTAAAGCAATAGCAGGGGAGGCATGTCCGATCAAATGCCGGCAGTTGTCCCATGCACGAGAACATTCCTGGCATTGCTTGCAGTGAGCTGCAGAAGCATGCATTCCAACAAAATGGGGACAGGAATGCCGCGGTAGCGATGAGGTAACGTAGAAAAATTGAAATGTAGGACATGAAAAAAGCCAATGAGGAGTGATGTTTAAGGTAATTCTGCTAGACGCAGAGGTTGAAAGCAATTTCAGGCTTTCCTTATTGAGTTCCTTACTGGGTGTACTCGGTGCCGGTGTTGGTGACCTGGACGATGAGGTGCTTGCCTGAGCCGGCCAGAGCGGTGCTGGTGAAGGTCAGCTTGTAGCAAGTACAGCACATGTCTTTCGGGAGAAGGTCTGAAAAATAGAGGCCGCCGGATGCACAAATATGGCGATAAGTGAGCACAAAAAGTCCATGAGCATTTGGTGTGAAGTGGCATTAATCAAATTTGAATCGAATTTTTATTTTTCTCTCCGTATGAGATAAATCTTTTTTTGAATGACAGAATCGAATCGAACGTGCCTTTCACGAATCTCACTCTGAAGCGTCATCAGTTTAGGCTTGATATGAGGCGTAACAGGCGTAAAACGTACCGTTGACCCTGGCAGCGGCGAAGGCGTAGGCCTGGCCGTCCTGGATGAAGGGCGCCTGGTTGTTGCACATGAAGGCAACGCCGCCATCCACGCCTCCGGTCTGCGCGTTCTTGTCAAGGGGCGTCACGCCGTCGGCAGCGCAGGCCAGCACGGGCTGCGAGACGGAGCTGGCGGGGGCGTGCACGTCCCAGGCACACGTCGGCTTGCAGCAATCCCACATGTGCGTCGACACGGCCGCGCCCTTGCCCTTGGGGTACTCCTGCAGGGAAGCCAAGCATCAGGCCGGTACCCTTAACGCGCTTAACCCTCGGACCCCGAATGCATTCTCAGTGGTGGTGTTAAAATGCAAATTTTCAGAAAAATTGTGTCTACTTTAGAAACCTTGCAAACTCTTTTGGGCTTTAGAAACAAAAGTCGCTGGTTATAGTTAAGAAGTCTGAACATTCGTTTGATACCAATCTAAATATTTTGTACCTAAGAAGATATTCTCAAAATACTTTGGAAGTTTTTCAGGATGTGCTGAACGTTACGCAGGTTTATAATCATGCATCACTGCCTACAAAATTGTAGATAAACATTTACAGGGAACAGAAATGGTGCCTCTGCTTCTACTTCAAACTATCTATCTGTCCTGATAAGTGGGAAGCGTAGAAATAGATTCCGCAGCATATTCAGTGAAGCAGAAGGTATTGCAAAGTACATACCTTGGCTGTGACAGCAGCCAAGCAGCAGACGGCCAGGGCCACGACGACTGCAACAGACGCAAAATGAAATGTCGCTACTGATGCTCATGGTCAGCGAAACGACTTAACACGACTTCTCCCCGTTACATCTCGAACCAAGAAATGCAACGAAATGGACTTTGAGAATTTGATATTTCTACTAATCTAAGAAATCCGCTTTATGCATAACGAGGTGTGATTAAAAGGATCACTTTAACGACCAAACATTCGACGTCTCAAATAACACTCTAAAAAAAATGCCTCTTCAATTTCATAACCTGGACTTGAAGAAAATTGTATAACTATGGATCTTAAATTTTATAACATTTTAGCTCTGAAATTTCATAAACATTCGTTATGAAATATCAGAAGCAGTTTATTAAATCTCATAAACTTTTTATAAGTTTTCATAACTAACTGGTTATGGAAACTCATATCCCATTCTGATTCTTCATGTCACAGATAATGAAATCATTAATGTTTTATTAATTTATGGATTGAATTGCCTTACCTAAGGTAACCTTGCCTATAGAACAGCAAACTAGAAAATTATGACGGGAGAGGGACCATTGGAGGTCTTCGTCCCTGTCACTTGAAAAGTGGACAACCTTACTGCCGCAGAGTGCACAGACCGGCACAATTGACGGGCGGGTCATGCGTGCACCCAACCTAATAGCCGACCGAAGACGCCAGGGAGTGGCAACATGGAAATGCGTTTTTCTCGACTTCAGTGTGATATTTCGTTCAAAACTTATAGCTAAAGGCTAGAGCTGATATCTACGACGGCAATAGATGGTATGATTTGCGAAAATTACTTGCTTTAACGACATAAATTGCAAAGACTAATTGAAGAACGGTCACGGCGCTCCAAGCGCCACCTAGCGGCAGATCTGTGAAACCTGACTCGGGCGGCTGTTTTTTCTGACCATATGTGGATTGTTCACAGATTGCGTTTTGTTTTTAGAATCACCCACGGAATTTTCGTTTCTCATACCGAAGTTGGCACTTTTACCATACAAAGGTACAGTGGAAATGTGATTATATTTTTTTTAGAGAGCAATGACCTGAATCACACACTATTTTGGTAATTTTTGGGTAAATACGTCCAAGGATGCCCTGTCAACCCACTAAGTTTGGAACCCTCACCCAACCCAAAAAATCGGCCTGTCTTCAGGTGCTGTCACCCCATTCTTAAAATTTAGAATTGGTTTATGAATTAAGCTACCGTTTTGAAATATAAGAGCGACAATCTCAATTTTCATAACTTCTGTTCTGAATGTAACTCGTTCTAAACTTTTATAACCGTATTTCTAAAATTTTATAGCCGAAATCTTAAATTTGATTACCAGATCTTAAGTTTTAGAAGAATGTTATGAAAGTTGACTTTTAGAACGTGTTTATGAAAAGTTATACTTTTTTCGATATTAAATTTCATAACTTTTTTTAGAGTGAAGATAACCGAATTAACCTCCTTTGACCGCCCTTCTATTTGAAAATTAGAGGGTGAGCATATGCATATTTGCCTCTGTGTCTGTGTGATGTTGTTGTCGTCTGTGTACAAGGAAGGAGTGAACCTAGAGTAACTAAATTTGGAGGGTACTACAGGAGTGCCGTCCGAACGAACAATCAGGTGGTGCAAACCCTGTCCGAGCCGCAGAAGGGCTGCTTTAGGCGGATCATGGTATAGATAAGCGGGAGGAAGATTCCGCCATTTTTGGTGCTAGCAAGGTATATACAGCGGGTGGAAACTCTGTTGCCAAAAACGGCATGCAAAGGTTTTTTGTGCAGCTTAGATCTCCGAACCCAGAGGTGGTAGGTGAAATCCGAGGTCATATTTGGAATCCTCATAAAATTTCACTCGGCGTAGGACATGTTTAGTGCCAGGGGCAAAGGAAATGGTCAGTCATTTTGCCATGAGAAAGTAAAAAAACAGGTGAAAAACGCTCTGGGACCAGGATCGAAATTTACGCTTTCTCCCGAAAATTGCTATTTGGTCATGCTTAATGTGAGAAAACGGTATGGCCAATTCAAATTCTGAGTACAGATATGAATTCAGCGTGCTTTCGTGTGTGCATTCCACCTATAAGTTTCAAAGAAGGAGGGTCCGTACCCTTTAGAACACGCAGTTAACGGCAGACTGTTTTGTAATTTTATGCAATACAATCGCTGCATACCCTCTCACAGTTTCACGGCAACGGTTTTCTGTTCTTTTGGTGTGTTGACCACTCCCAGGCAGCGTAATGCACAGGAAATTTTCTCAGGATTTAGAATATGACCTCAGAATTTACCTACGAGGTCCCGTTCTCTTGTATTAAGTGTTACCACAAAACAATGCAACGTTTCGATCATGGTCCCACAGCGTTTTTTCTCCTTTTTTTCTTTTTCTCATTGCAAAATGACCGACCGTTTCCTTGACCTCCCGCTCTAAACATACCCTACGCCGAGTGAAATTTTCTGAGGATTCCAAATATGACCTTGGATTTCACCTACCACCTCTGGGTTCCGAGATCTAAGGTGCACAAAAAACCTTTGCATGTCTTTTTCGGCAATAGAGTTTCCACCCACTGGTATATAGGGGTATTTTTGGAATCAGGGCGATGAGATAAATTGATTGGGCCTGGTCTGAAAACAATCGGTCGCTTCCATAATTTGAACAGATAAGGATTTTTTTTTTTTTAAAGTGGGTCTACAGACTAAAAAAATACGATTTCAAGAAATCCTGGTAGTCACGAAGTTAATTTTATATTTATGTTCTGGTTTAAGAAAGATAGCTAAGGCTAGGACTGCGTTGAGTGTAGTTCTGTTTATGTTTGTCAGACCATTATAAATAATACTAAAACTTACGTAAAGACCAGCTGCGTATCTATTTGTGTCAAAGATAGACATTTAAGACAGTCTCATAATGCCTGAAGGACAAGTTATTCACAGAAACGTGCAGTAAAATAGTCCAGTTCACCCAGCTTTAAGGTTAGAAAAAAGCACAGCCCCCGTGTCCAGATCGTTTTGTCTTAGATTCAGAAGTACCATCAAACCTCGCTACAAGGTGCAGCTACACGCCCACTGATTTCGAAAAGGGACTTATAGTCACACTCACACTACGTTGGGGATAGTTTTTTCACAAATGCATTTGCACAGGCACGCAGTCCTATTTCACTCCGATTCAAAGAGTTTAGAACATCTAGGGTTGGTATTTCTGAAAACAACAGGGCCTGCGCGCAGCGGCGCGGGACACTCTGGCCAACAATCACCGACCGACCGGCCGATCCAAATGGCCACGTTCGAAAACAACGTCTATGCCATTGTTGGAGCTCTTCCAGCTACAGTAAAAGACAATGTTGATTCGAACGCGCTTTTTCAGGGGAGCGAGCGTTTTTGGTGTAAGCTGTACAGAGGCGAAAAGGAGCGCTGCTATTGGTCGGATTCCATTTCCGGTGGCTCGGCTCCCCCCTCTCCCTCTGTTTTTCGCTGACGAGTCGAGTTTTGCCATGGTAACGGCGATTTCAACTCAAAATTTCTCAAAATTGGTCCTACACTTTTCAACCACATTTCACCACTGAAATCAGGGTACAAAGTTCTACCACTCTGCCAAATCTGATTAAAATCGTATAGAAAATTTCGGATTTGCATAAGGGGCCAGACTGACAATAAAAATTAAAAAAAAAAAAAAAACCAACCCCGGTGAGGCTATAAGGCTACTTCGTGCCTAAAAAAATATTGCAGATTTCGATAGGTCTCGGCTAGACCTTTTTAGCGTGGAGTCGAAAGAGGGGTCCGTGAGCCTGCCCTAATGTGTTGTGGGAATCAGTGCAGCGAACATATTTTGTACTCAAACTCTAGCTCAGTGGGAATAGAAGAGCGCGCCTCAGTTACGATGCCACATCGTTAAGTTTGCGTTTTCCCTCCACGGGGTATGTGGTCCGAGGGCCGAAGGCCCGAGAGATAGCCTCCGATTGTGCCCAGGTAAGTCTGATGCGAGGGCCGAAGGCCTGAGAAAAAGCCGCCGGCAGGCCAAGCTGGGCCCGGCCCCTGCTCCGCTTCGCTGCGCCGGCAACTCAGTTCGGCGGAGGGTTGGGTCCTAGCATGTCTCAGAACCATTCTACCCTGAGCTGATTCAAACATTTCTCTTATTTTCTGACGGCATTTACCATTGCGTCGTTGAAACAATTGAAACCACGGAAGTAAAAGAATGCAATTTTGGAACTGTTGTTAATGAGTTTGCCGTGCGCCTTGTTTTAACAACTGGAACGTGTCACTTACCAATTCTCCTTGAAGCCATTGCTCTCTCGTTGACAGCGATGGGTACGCAGAGTGCTTTCACACTCTGTGGTATATATACGAGAAGCACAAGCGCACTGCTGACGTCACATAATGTGATCAGACGCTAACGCCTGAGAAGGTAGCAGTTGTGCACACAACCGCACAGGAGTGATTCTCACTTTTCGGAGTACACTGGGAGAAAAAATGAAGGTTGTGACTGTTAATCTTAATGCCACTCTTCCCTGTACATCGAAAGAAGGTGTTTACCGTACCCAGGGAGACAGCAGACACCGTACCTCAAGGAACGGAATCCGCTGTACCCTGGGAACATGCATTCACCGTACCTCGGAAACTGTTCAGACATCGAATTCATCATAAATGTAGAATGAAGGCAAAATTTCAAATTTGCGATAGAAACAATTCGATGGCGGAAATAAATACATCTCAACAAGACGAAAAAATATGATAAGCATGTTATGACCTCAGACTCGAAGTTTGGCAGCAATCGGCGTCAGAAGTTTCTAAAAGGGTCCAAAATCGTACTTTTAGAAAATTCTGAAGCCGATTGCTACTGAACTTCGAGTCTGAGGTCATAAAATGCTTATCATATTTTGTTCGTCTTGTTGAGATGTATTTAGTTCCGCCATCGAATTGTTTCTGTCGCAAATTAAAAATTTTGCCTTCATTCTACATTTATAATGAATTCGATGTCTGAACAGTTTTCGAGGTACGGTGAATGCATGTTCCCAGGGTACAGTGGATTTCGTTCCTTAAGGTACGGTGTCTGCTGTATCCCTGCGTACGGTAAACATCTTCTTTCGATGTACAGCGAAGAGTGGCATTAAGATTAACAGTCACAACCTTCATTTTTTTCCCCAGTGTAGTTTCGTTTCTTTTGGCCCCTGTGCTCAAACGAGGGCAGATATCGACATGGGGTTTGCTGCTGGGATTAGAAAGGGTCATTACCTACTAAACCCAAATGTTTCGAATAGTTCGCTTGCGTTAGATTGGTTTCCCCAGCTTTCAGAATACCCAAAATGTAACTTCCGTGATTGTCCCACGATGACATACTCGAATTATCCGTCCCCAATGTAGTGGAATGGTAAGAATATTCTGCCATCTGTCGATGGTCATTCAAAACCTGACATGTCTCGAGCTGATTTCAACGGAATACTAACACACACGACAGTTTTCAAAGGTTCTTTTGCTGCAGCGAAATATGTCCACCGTGTGTTCAATTTCATTGCACACATTACGAAAAAGCCGCTCTGGACTTCTCCCCATGCCAAATTTTAAACTTTTCTTGACGTCAGCCATCAAGATAGGGTGCCTCAGAAAAAATTGCGTGGGACGCCGAAGTCGAGGATGCTCTGCATGGTCGCGTGGCGGGCTGCATAGCTACAAAAAATGGCGTGTATCAACAATTACGAGTAACTTCCGTGGCACCCATCACCCAATGTTGGAGCGGCACAAGGTACAAAAAAATTCGCTAAAATGTCGGTGTTAGAGTATCATTTGACCATGAATTGACCATTAAGCCACAGCGAGCCCGAGTCAGCCGTTAAGGTCGATTTTCACACATTGTTACTTCCGTGATAACGTAACTTCCGTGATCAAAACACGCGTATAAACGCATGTAAATACCTGAGGGCTTCTTTTTTTTAGAAGGTAGTGCAAGGTCTTGACTATGAATACCATTGCCATAACTCTAGTATTATTCAGGACTCCAGTAATTACGAAAACTAAACTCGATGATTCTTACTTTCGGCAAATCAGGAACGTCAAAACTACCCCGAAACGTGAGAATCGCTCACAGATGTATTTAATCGTCCGCATGTCAGAGATAACAACACCTTAACGTCGGGGCCCATTTTTCAAAATTCACAATTCAACTTCCAGGGACCATTTTACCACTGTAGTATTTTGCAACTCACCTTTTCTGCGGCCCATTTTTGTGTATGTACCCAAACTAGGCCGAGGGGTCTGTGAATATATATATATATATATATATATATATATATTATATATTATTATATATATATATATATATATATATATATATATATATATATATATATATATATATATGTGTGTGTGTGTGTGTGTGTGTGTGCACTATGAGTGAGAAAAGGGTGAGTTACTGTAGTGTATGGGAGATAAACTGGTCTGTTGACGGGGCTGCAGAGGCTGGGGCTTGGCTGCAGAGTGACTTCGGCTCCGAAGCGCGCTCCGATGTATAGTTTTAGCAAAAGTAATTACTGCTACAGCTGCGTTCAGAAAGCTAGGGAATAAAGGAACCTTGGCAAAGGAGGAGGGGAAACCCTACCAGAGGTAGGAAGAAGAACATAAATTAGAACTGACAGTTGTTGCTTTCAGTGTATACAGTAAATTGTTACACCACTCCCTCTTAAAAAGAGATTTACTTTATACTTGTTGCGTCAAACTTTACAACTTGTCCACTCTAATCTCTATCGATGCGGCTGTATTCTATCGTCACACTTAGGCCAACTCAGGGCAAGGTCAAGGGCAAGGTCCCCCGACACGCCATCCGTGATCAAAATCAAATAAAAATAAAGGGAAGCCATGCTGATCCTCTGCAGAGTGGCTGTCAGCGACACTCATGCAGGGCGTGGAAATGGCCATGGGGATCGTGAAGCGATGCTCGCGCCTTCGGTGCAGGGGTTACGGACTTCTTCGAGATTATGAAAACCAGGCCTTTGTTTTCAAAACGCTTTGCACGCACCGGTAGCCAACGAATGTGACATCACATTCGTTTGCACGTGAAGACTGCGATGTCAATTTAAGCGTGACAAACAGTGAAAATTTACAGTCAAACGAATGTGACACACTGGACCGCTTTGTCGCATTACTTCGGGTGTGACACGAAATCAGAGGGTGAACTATCACATAAAAAAGAACGTGACACATGGTTCTCATTGGCATGTGGTGTCACATCCAAACGAAAAGGACACCCATATGGTGTCACATTCGTTTGAATGTGACACCCACGTCCTGTCACGTTCGTTTGAATGTGACACGCCCTCGGACATGCCGTAAGGTTCAGGTTGTGGGGTGTCACGTTCATTTGAATGTGACAATTTGGCATGTCACATTCAAAGGAACGTGACAGTATATGGGTGCCATATTCGTTTGGATGTGACACGACATATATCGTTGGGTACCATGTGTCACATTCGTTTTGATGTGACAGTTAACTTGCTGAGTTTGTGTCACACCTGATTTAATTTGACAAAGCGTCACATTCGTTTGACTGTAAATTTTCACTGTTTGTCACGTTAAAACTGACATCGCAGTTTTTACGTTCAAACGAATGTGATGTCACATTCGTTGGCTACCAGTGCGGATGGAAAGAGCATGAAATGAGGGGTGCATTAGGCTAATTGCCTTCCTCGATACTTCCTGTTTTACCCATATTAAATTGAAGGGTTTTCACCAAAAAACACAACAACTCGAAAATTTAGGAAAAATCTTGGCCGCGCCATCCCAATGTAAAAATTGCCTCCCTTGTGTCGGCTAATTGAGGGGATTCAGGCAGGCCACTAGTCTTAATGCACTCTAAATTTCATGCTCTTTTGATCTGCGCAAAGCGTTTTAAAAACACCGGCCTAGTTTTCATAATCTCGAACAAGTGCGTAACCGCTGCACCTCGCTCGAGCATAGCTTTACGCGCTTCCTTCGCTGTTGCCACCCCCTGACTCATGGTATGTCCAAAAATCTTGCGGAAGGTGAAGAGCCAGGACAGGTGATGTCCTGGACTCGCCCAGGATTTGGTCTTGGTTTATGAGGTATGAGGGTTTTGACCAGTAAAGAGACTTCGGGGCTCAGTACAATTACAGATTTATTTCTAGTCAGCTTTTGGATATAGTGGGCCGGACTTACAGTTGGTGAATTGGCGTTTCAAACAGCTACCGCAGCGCCACGCGCGGCCGCCGTGCGAACTAATGAATCCGTGATCGGGCCAGCCGGGACATAGGCCTGATGCATGTAATCGCCTATTTGCATCGCTCATGTTACGTGTTTTGCGGTTGATTTATCGACAATGTCACCACTATTAGATCTTGAACACGTTATAGATGCCTTACAGGGGTTCAAAAGACCTATGCGGGAGGGAAGGGAAGCTTTGAAGAACTTAGTTGTGTGTGGTATTGCGAGTAAAACTAGACTAGAAAAAGCGACACTAGCGCCACCTTGCGGACGAAGCTCACAAAATCCACTCTGGAAATTTGAAAATCCATTATGGATTTGGTCCTTAAAAAAACCACTCTGGTACTTCATAATTCCATAGTGGATTATTATTCCCATTCTGGATTTGACAATTCCACATGGAAACTAAATTTCCATCTGGAATCATAATTTCCAGACAAAAGACCAGTATGGAATTTCTCTTTTCCATCTGGATATTTCTAAATCCATATGGATAAGAATATTCCAGATGGAAACCAGGAAATCCAGAGTAAAATCCAGATGGAATTTAAAGCTGGGTTAGCCAGAGGCGGCTCTCTTAAGACCAGGGGCCGAGACCCTGAAGATGAAAAAAAGCATTGCAGCAATTGGTGGGATGAAAACTGCTTCAAATGCATTTCCTTAATTGAGGCTACCCTCAGAGCCTTTGGATTAATAGTGTCCGATCCCATCACGAAATGTTTCCGGTATAGAAAGAAAATGGGTCCTAAATGCTGTGCTCCGAAACACACTTGTTTTCACAGTGCTGCGGGCGGGTGTAAGCGCGAGCCACTTAGCCCGATCTTTAGCCCACTCGTAGTCGCGCGTCAGTCCAGCCGATCTTCTGAGCTACGTATCGACTGATCGACAGACTGAGACCTACCGATCTCTCTGAAGGCCAACTTTTACCTTGACTATCTTGTCAATTGACAGAATATAGCTAAATCACACAATGAAACTCGATTTGTCTCTAGGAGCAACCTGTTCACTCCTCGCTCAACTACGGCCCACAGGGTGACGGCACACAGGAGAATGACGAAGACTTTTGCCATCTTGGAACGGTGTGCCACTACAGTCCAGTGTGCTCCCTCTTTTACGCAGCTGAGTTCTGAGAGGCGTTGATCGTGTCGCTTGAACGACACGACGCTCGCGATTCTTGAAGGCTCCTCTCAAGGAGTAAGTATAGATATACACGCACTGAGAAACTCTTACGAACTATTTTAGGCCTAACAAAGAAAACAGCTTGGTAAAACGAAGTATTTTGAGCATATATAAGCTTACACAGAAAATACTCCGTAATTTACGAACTACTTCTTTGCATAACAAAGTAAATTAGTTCGTACTATGTATGCTCAAAATGCTTCGTCGTGAGGTTTTAAGCGTGCGGTATGGAAAATAGGGTTCTGAAAAAACGTGATAAATATTTTTGATGATAAAAACTTTTGAAAAAAAAAAAAAAAAACAGTTTTTCCCGGAAAAAAACGGAAAAATATATTTTTGCTCAAATTTTTTTGAGAATTGATAGCGGGAGTAGGCAGGAATCATTTGGTCGCAGACACAGCTTCTCTCGCGGTGAATCATGAAATCTTACTTGAATTTCACTTAAAACTTGAAAGAAAAGTTGTTGTTTTACTATTTTTCATTTATCCTGATCAAAAAGGTTTTTTGGGGACGGTTCTATTGCTCATTCTCCTTTCTTACATGCATTTCTCATGGTGGTTAAATGGTTGCTATGCTCTACCTTTCTATTCTAGTCAACTTGAACCTTCAAGTGCTTCGATTCAAACAAGTTTTTATATTTTTCATATTTTTTGAAAAGTAAACCAATGAAAAGAAACCCAAAAAAAAAACACAAAAACAACCGTTTTTTTCGCAATTTTTCAAAATACTTTTCACCCTTCTAGAACCCTAATGGAAAAGTGTGAAAAGTACAACAGAAGTAGAACGAGGATTGTAGGAAAGCACAGGTGGCCGACGAGTGCACATCGCATTTGTTTTTACGTGAAAACTGCCATGCCAGTTTAAGTGCGACGAACGGTGAATTTTTTTAGTCAAACAGATGTGACGCACTGCATCGCTGTTTCTCTTTAGTTCAGGTGTGACACGAAACCACCAGGTGACTAACATTCGCCTCCCACCAAGTGTCAAAACATTGCGAAGGTGTTAGCAGAACGAACTGTTTGGTTTAAAGCTTGCGTGGAATTTGACACACTGCAAACTGAGGAGTGTACCTTGTTGACTCTTCAGGGGAGTGAACCTGGAGGTTGACACCAATTGAATAGCTGTCTTCTTACAGGATGAGTTTTAAAAAAGTGCGTGCACATAATTTTTGGAGTCAGTGCTACTGCTGCCGCTGCTACTGATTTTAACACAGGGAGCAGGACTGGGCGATGGAGTGGGTGGACTGGCTTCTTCTTTGTCGTCTTCTTCCTCACTCGACTGAAACCATTAGGGTGCTCCCACACCGTTCACATCACATCAAACTGAACCGTTCTCAAGCACATCACGACCACAGTGTCCCACGGTCAGGCGCGGCTCCCGCGGGGGGGAGGAGGGGGGACCCCTCGGGTTGAGCCGAAGCGCGATGTCGACGTCGCGCTTCGGCTTGGCTTGGCGAGGGGTAAACATATACTGTAAGCTTCCAAATTGAAATGTGAACATTTAGTAATATTTCAATCATTTACCCAACGAAAATGTACCCTAATACCCTAGATCTAACTGTAATTAACAAAAAAAAAAAAAAACATGAATTTTACTGCAATTTTGAGTGACATGTCATACGTTTAGAGCTGGTATCTCTCAAACGAAGGGTCGTAGAGCATTTTCCGACACGGCATTGGAAAGCTGAGACTTTTAACCATAGCATTGCGTTGAGGTCACATATTTCTTTGCAGCCATAAACCGGGTAAAAAATTCCAAACTTGTAAAAAGTGAATAAAACGCACTTTCTAAACGAAAACGACGCTACCAATTTGCCCAGAGAGGTCTGATCGGACCCCACGAGGTCTCGTTAGACTCGCCCTACTTAGTAGAAAAAGAAACAATCGAGTCCGGGGTGCTCGGTCTCGTCCCGGTCCCTCTGGAACTCAGAACGCAATCATAAATAGATTTCAGCAAAATTGAGACATTCTAACTTAAATTTTGCTGAGTTGGTAAGATTGACTTCGGCCGAACATACGCCTAACTTCAGCTGGCCGGCGTACTGCCCTCAGCAACAGGCCAACGGCCGTACGGTCTGGCCGCCTTGCGCAGGTGCCCCCGGCTGAAACTGTCAATGCTCACACACCATCGTCAACCGCTATCGCAGTGCGCATTCTGTCAAGAGCACGGCTGCCACGACTTCTCTAGCGACGGGAGGCGACACAGCCACATGGGATACTTCTGTCACTTGTCTTTATAGAAAACATGACCTAGCAGAAAAAAATACGGTTATTTCTTCCCAAAACCCTTAATTTCCCCGTACCCTAAAAAAGGTTTCGCTTTTTACTCTGTCTCAATATTCGTATTTTTTTCCCCTTCTTTGATCGGAGCGACCAATCATGCTTTGGCGCCTCTGTTAGATTCCATTACATTCGACTGAAATCATGCCGGCCTGTCGCTGGCTATTTGATTTTAGATGCTGGCTGATGACGCCAGTAGCCCGAGGATGGTTTGCCTATGCACTGGCGCAAAAACAGCCGTGGATGCACTCGCGCTAAGTTGGATACGTACACAGAAAGACCCTGTTAAGCGTTGCGGAAGCCAACGCACGCATGCTGCAAACGTGGAGCATGGTCGTTTATGTCACGACAGCCAATCAAAATAGGTTGAGTTAAAAGCATCGGTTCGAAGAAACCCCAACGCAATTGAAATTTTAGTCGCGGGTCAAAATCGATTTCTTTTTCTTCATCAGCACCTTGCAAATTGTCTGAATTGTCCGATGGGGCATGTTTGGAGCGCTGCTTAGAGTCAACCGTGGTGGTTAAAATTATCAAGTGGGTCTTAAACGATAGAGACGGACAAGCTGTTCAAGATTTTTCCCACCTATGAATTTGAACCACCAAGGCTGGCCAGATTTGACACCCTAAACTTGGAAGAAAACGCTACAGAATCGTTCGATGGGGCATGATTGGAGCGCTGCTAGAGATGAAAATGCCCGGAAAGTTTCCGGAAACATTGGAAAAAAACAGTGTTCTTTTCCGTTTTTTTCCCTAGCCTCGGAAAAATTGGAAAGATTCATCCTGAAAAGTAGGCAAAACGCCCGACTTTTCGCCTGTAAGTAGGCAAAAAGCATAACTTCATCACTGTGTGCGGACGATTCTCAGTGCACTCACATTATTTATACCCTGTTATGTTTCCTTCTCATGCGATTTTCGTTGTTGCACTTGTGTATCTAGGGTTGCGAGTGGAAGAAGAGGTCCAACGCAACACAAAAGTAGTGGGTTTCATGCTCATTTTCCACTGTAGAGCCTTAAAACTAATTTTTTCAATTTTTTTCCTTTTTTTTCCAATTTTTCTGGGTTTTTTCCAATTTTTCCGGTTTCTTTCCGACACTTTGAAAGTTTCCGGAAAATTTGCATCTCTAAGCGCTGCTTGAAGTCAACCTTGGTGGTTCAAATTGTCTGGTGGGTCTTAAACGATAGAGACGAACAAGTTGTTCAAGAGTTTTAACACCTATGAATTTGAACCACTAAGGCTGGCCAGATTTGACACCCCAATTTTGGAAGACAACGCTACAGAATCGGTCACTGGTGCATGTTTGGAGCGCTGCTAAAAGTCAACCGCGGTGGTTCAGATTGTCTAGTGGGTCTTAAACGATAAAGACAGACAAGTTGTTCAAGATTTTTACCACCTTTGTATTTGAACCACCAAGGCTGGGCAGATTTTAAACCCCAAACTTGGAAGAAAACGCTTCACAATCGGTCACTGGTGCATATTTGGAGCGCTGCTGAGAGTCAATTGCGGTGGTTGAAATTTTCTGGTGGGTCTTAAACGATAGAGACGGACAAGATGTCCAAGAAATTTAACACCTTTGAATTTGAACCACCACAGAAGTTGGTTTGCAAGAGCCTTGAACGCATTAGCGAAAAAAGCATAAAAAAATTAATTTAAGAAATTTGAATTAATACTGTTTAAGAAATTTTATTTAAGTATATTAGTTAGGTTAGGCATTCTAAAATGTTTCATTCACAGCCCTAAAGACCTGTATAAATTTTCAAGTCCCTAGGTCAAGCCCTTCTTATCGATTTGCACCTTCAAAGTTGACTTTTACGACAAAAGTCGCAAAACATACTTTTGCCCTTTGCTCGGGACTGGTTCGACAAGGGAGGTGCTAGCAGCGGTCGCCCCCCACCCCACCCGACTCCCCTGGTGGAGCAGAACAGACCGCGTTTTCGAGGCGTGTCTTGGTACTGCAAACAACCGGAAACGCAGGGCGCTGGGAGGGCGGGCGGGGAGCGGCGGGGTCGGCGGCTGCCAGCAGCTCCCTTGCCGCCTCTGCGTGCTCCCCCAACCCGACTTCCGGAAGAATGAAGGCGAATCGGCCAGCGCGCGCCCCGTAAGGCTCATGCAGGACTTCGATTCTAGCAAGGAGGAAGGCGCGTCGAGGGGTGGGGGGGGGACGCACCGACGGAGCTGCTAGCAATTCACTTGGTTCGACCTAGGACCTTCAAACTTTGTGGGCATCTTCCTCTACCCTAGGGCCACATATGGTAAAATTTTGGTCCGGATCGCTGATATAAAAAAAAAAAGATTGTGCTCCCTAGATTTGGAACCACTCAGCTATCAAATTCTGCAGGGAATTCTGTCAATGTATGTAGATTCTAATCTTTACATGACGACCTTATTTTTGAAAAGCTATTTTTAGCCTATTTTTTACTGCATTTTATTGCTACAGGGTGGCTATTCGTAATATTTATGGCATTCAATCCAATTTTTCATTGAGATCTTCTATGTTCTTTTTGCTAAATTTGGAATGTTTCTTTCTGTCATCCATCCTCTGACTGAAGGACTTTTGAACAGCCTAATGTTCTATTTATTTATCGATGTTTGTTACTATTGATAAAGTTGATAAAGCTTGTCAGACCATCTTAGTACACTATAATGTTCATAAAACCAGCGTGCTTAAAAGAAATGACTAAAAAAAAAAACTACGCAAGAAGCAAAATTATGGGTGTATCACAGTTGTTCCCCTGTCAACTCTTCCCCATACTTCTTCCCGGACACTTCTTCCCCGTCTCTTCCCCGTCGTGTTTAATTTCCTGCTCGGGGAAGAGAGTTCTTCCCGGCATTTATTTTCCTCATTTCATTTCCTCGCTCCCCACTCCGCTGAGCCCCCCTCCCTGACGGCGGCGCCGCGGACGGGAGCTGCTGCCGCGTGGAGTATCGCCATGAGGCGTGCGTTGGGCTGCCTATCCTCCGGGCGGGGGTTGCAGCCGGGCGCAGTATGAGTCGTGGGTCAAATTTAGTTTCCTCCTGATTAATGTATTGTCCGATTATAGTGCACTTTGCAATAGATGTGGGGTAAAGTTTGGCGACAGCGAGTATTGAACAAATTGTAGTGACTGCGCCGCTAATATTATTTCTAGGACTTGACCTGTTCCATGCCACTCTTAGAGTGTACGCGTTCATCAGAACCTTGAGTTACCACAGAGGTTCTGGAGTTGGATTAGCAGTGTATCAGTAATAAGTTAATAAGCCAATCGCAATGCCATAAAATGCACTCATCGATGGCACCGCAGAGGAAACTTATTGGGACAAATTAGAAAACTCTCGTGAAATTTTACTCAATTTATTTTGAGAAAAGCAGAATTACATCAGAATTTAACACCGTTAATCAACGAATGTGACGTCATATTCGTGCGAATGTCAATTTTGTCACGTTCGTTTGAATACGACGTCACATTTGTATGAATATTCATCCACGACCAAACGAACGTGACACCCTAATTAAATGGCCGTGTCACGTTGAAACGAATGTGACATCGTATTCAAACGAATTTGACAAAATTCACATTCCAACGAATATGACGTCACATTCGTCGAATAACAGTGTTAGGTCTTGCCTATCACTGCTAAAACATTTACAATAGACCATAATGAAACCCATTTAAAATTAGGCGTAATCAGCACTACTCCGATATTCCTACAATGTTACCATTAAATCACAGACATTCTCGGAACACTGACGTACATTTATTTACAAATGGTCGCATTAAATACTTAGACTCCTAAAAAGGCCAACTCCCGGCCAGTCCGGCCAACACCCGGCCAACACCCGGCCAACACCCGGCCAACACCCGGCCAACACCCGGCCAACACCCGGCCAACACCCGGCCAATACCCGGCCAACACCCGGCCAACGCCCGGCCCAGACCCGGCCTGCACCCGGCCAGCACCCGGCCAAGTCCGGCCAACACCCGGCCCAGGCCCGGCCAACTCCGGCCAAACCCCAGCCCCGGCCAGCACCCCGCCATCGCTTGGCCAGCAGCCGGCCCAGCCCGGCCATCACTCATTAAACGACAAAAAGTGGTATTTTTGTTGTCTAAAGCGGTAGAAATCCCCTCAGAATCACTCCCCGCGCCTTTCTCGGTCTCGCGAGCGCCTGGTGGGTAGGCAGCCCCTCTCGCACGCCTGTTTAGCGGGCTGGCCTATGCTGCACCCCGGCAGGCGCTCGGCCGACCAGCGCACAGTGGGCCAGAGGACCGGTGGAGGCGGACACAATTCCGGACGCGTTTTGAGCTCCAGAGTCGCTCAACAGGACTCGAACCGAACGTGTGACCAGGGGTTGAAACGGCCTAGGCTCCGCCTGGTCCCATGCGCGTTACCAGTGCCGGTCTACGCCGCTCGGGCCGATATTGCACACTATAGGACGGAAACTGTTTACAAAAGCGACAAAACCTTTTGATCATCCGTTAGATAAGAGTCTGAAGGGTGCTAATATGTCTTGACATGTCTGGAAAACTGCCCCTAAAACGTTCTATTAGCGAAAAAGTAACAGAATTAGCGCTGAGCTGTTCTAGAATTTCTCATACTAGCAGCCGATTTTGACGCTGACGGCCTGTTACGTTTTCGTTGTCAGACGGTTTCGGGAGCAGTTTTCCTGTAATGTCAAGGCATATTAGCACCCTTCATAACATTTTCTAACATGGGTTCAAAGGTATTTGTCGCGTTTACGAACAGTTTCCGTCCTATAATGTGCAATGTCCGGCCGTGCGCCGCGCGGAGATCGTCACTTCTTCGCTTGTGTATAAAGTTTCAGTGTTACGGCAGCTTCAAAATAAAAAAAACCAATGGCATGAAATAAAAGATCACAAAATTCTACGTGGAATAGGCCAATTGCATATCCTTTTTACAGGCTTTATGTTGATCAAACATTGTTTTGAAAATGGGTTGTGGCGTTACAGCGGTTTTGGCGACACACATATTATGGCTAAGATAATGATAACTCGTTTGAGAACCACCATGAAACCTAGTGCATTCCATGTGGCGATCCATTACCTCTATTTTGTTCACTGCATGTTGGGCGAAAACTGAATCTAAATAGTATAAACATTGTGATTTATATCTGACACAGCGATCTTTTTATAGGTTAGTCGTCTTTCGCAAGCCGTGCTCGGCAGTGGTGGCACCTAAAATTATTTTAAAAACACCTGAACAAAGCTTAGAGAGCAAGCTTTCAGGAAAACACAGGTCTCACTTTCTTTCAAGACGAATCAAGCCCACAATTCGGGTCGAACTGACGCGTTGCGGTACCCGGCCGGCACGGCGCGCGCCGCCACTGGTAACGCGCATGGGACCAGGCGGAGCCTAGGCCGTTTCTACCCCTGGTGAATTTCGGCCGCCTGCGCCGGTCTTCTGGCCCACTGTGCAGCAGCAACTTGGGCGACACAAGGCGACCAAACGAAGTGGTCTGGCCGGGGATCGCCAGGCTATTTAACATTGATTTCTCTTCCCTGAATTGTGTGTTTTTCAGGTGACCGCAGCCCATATGGACCATTCCCGGCAGTTGAGTAAGCAGCTCAAGTCATCAGCTCCAGGATGGAAGGAAGTTTAACCACATAGGATGTCTTGTCAAGTCAGATTGGAAAGGAATCGCCCCCTTTTTTACTCGAGATAGTATTTCTCTCCCCAGGTTTTGTGTGAAATTTTGTCTGGCCGGGAGTTGGCCTTTATCAAGGGGAATCATCAAAATTGCTGACATGCAGAAACCATGAATGCTGATTTACAAGTTGAATCCAAGTTCCTCGTGGGGCACGCCGCCATTTCACCCTCTTTGCATATCAAGACATGGTCACACCCCACTGACACTTCAATGGCAATGACACTTGTCAATAATCTACACTTTGACGTCATGCCTGTCGCTTTAGATGGCCCAGGCTTAAACTAGAATACATTGCTAAATCCACAGTGTGCACTGTAATAACGCCACACCGTGAATCAGTCAAATCACATTTATATCGAGTATTAACCATAGAATATCCGTTGACTTCCAACAAACTATTGCTGTTCGCAGAGCTTCAACTAATCAGCAGACTGACTCTGACAGTCGTTTTCGTCTCTCTCTTCCTCGTACTCATGGGACGTCCCGGACAGGCACGAGAGCGACAGAGACGACGTTCGAAATCGGTCTGCAAGTTTACAAACATTTTGCATTTTCTGCATTTTGTAAACTTGAATTAAGAAGATATTTAAATACCATAACTTGTAAGCATCACAAATTCAGTCTTGAGATTTTTTAAAATTGAAGTATCTAGAACTAGCCTATTAATAAATGTACAAATTGGTCTCTTGACTTTACGCTCTGCAAACTCAAGTGTGTACATCGCATGCGTCAGGCTGCGGCACGCTCGGTGGCGGTTACCTGTGCCCTGTTGCCGAAGCTCCCTACGTTTTGTATGTAAAGCAGCAGAGTCACTGTGTACATGCAGGCGAGCACTACCTGTCGTGTACATGACAAGCATGCTCCAGCGTGAAGTGTGGAATGCAGGCATGCTTGAACCCGAAATTTGAGCTCCCAAGCTAACTGACGTCCATTGGCGTGTCTGCCTAACCGCCTAGAGGGTAGGCAACCCCAACTAATCAGCACACCTATGCGTTGCGGGCTGGCCTACCCTACGGCGTGCAGGCGCCTTGCCCTTGGGAGGTTTCCTGCCACTGCAACAGATTGTTGTCGTTTCAAAGCGAGTAGTCGTCTGTGACGTGAGGCTCTAAGGGAGGCTTCCTGCAGGCCATGCTGGGTCCATCCCAAGTCGAGCCAAGTTGCCGGCGCAGCTAAGCACAGCTGGCAACGGCGTTTGACGGCTGGCATTACCCCGGGCCCGGTGCGGGCCACCGGAAACACCTGCACTGGGTGCCCAGGATGCCGACGCACGTCATGCAAGAGTGGCAAAAACCTCATAAAGCAAAGTATTACTCCGGGACCAGCGGCGGCGAGGCAAGGTGGGCAGCTCACCGTCAGTCCGTTACCAACGCGTCGAGGCTGTTGGATTATCCCTGAAGGCCTCATAACGGGGAAACCGTGCTGGAACCTTGTAGCAATGATACTTACTGGGGGTCTCCAAGTTCGGCTGAGTCAAGCCGTTCGCGTAGGTATGCAGTGACAAGGACGACGGTTTCGACGAGCCACTCTCCAGGGTTTGTCTTGGCGAGAGCCTATGAGCCAATTTAGCACATTTTCGCGAGATATAGTAATCGTAAAATTTTCTTGCCAGAGGCGTTGTTAAACACGTCCCTGCTGCCGCGTGGCCCCGGGCATCACTTTCAGCCGCGTCCTGCTGAGGTGGCTCTTGTTGTTATCGCGGTGTTCAGTTCGCGGCGAGAAGAAAAAAGAAAGGGTATGAAAGCCGCCACCGCCCGACAGCCGAGCGCCGGCAAGCCGAGCGCGGCCGGCCCGTTGCTGGCTGCGTTCGGAGTTGCTTTACGACATCTGCGAACTGGGGCGAAGGCTGGAGGGACACATGCAAGTTTCGAACGTGCCCGCTGTGGTTCGCGGAAACCATCCCCTCTCAACCCAGGACCAGCCCCGGCGTGGGGGTCAGCGCCGCGGCCAGGCGGCGTGTCGCCAGTCGGCCGCAAAGGGCATGGTTCCAAGACCGTCAAAAAATTGAAGACTTGGCAAGTCTGACGCATATTAAAATCGGTCGCAGCCGTTGTTTGGAGAGTGGTGTAGAAAAAGACCTCGTGATAACGCAATGATTTAGAGACCAATCGACGCAAAGATAGCCTGCTCCTGCTCCTCTGCCGAATCTCACTTCCATTTTGAGTTCCGATCTGGCATTGTCAACTTTCTCGCAGAAATATGGATGGTGGCGGCACAGCTACGCTCCACCGCCCAAGCATTGAAGTATTCGCGGCCGACAATGCGCCGCCGACCCTCCTGCTGCGTCTCACGGGCAGATTGCGGATTAGCTGCAAACGCATTCCCGCGGGAGGCAAGTACGCCTCATCGCGATCCCCAAGTGCTGCCGGAAGGCCGATGCCAAAGCAAAATGCAGTTCGAAAATGCACTCTTCTTTTTTTTTGTTTTGGAAAGACATCAAAGTGCTCTACGAACTCAGTAGGTATATGGCACACTGACGTGCCAGGCTGATTTAGCAGTGATTGTGATTGGTTTTATCATTGTGATAATGACTGAAGAAGAATTTATTTTATATAATTTTGAACTAATTTTTCCCGTCCAGGAGTGACACCTAGTCCTTGAAATAAAGCGTTAATTACGAAATTGGCATTTTTTTCCTGGTTTTTTAATGGATCCTTTCAACTACGTTAACTTATCGAATCCGATAAGTTAAACTTATCGTTAACTTGATAAGACTTTCACGGCCGTTATCGTTATCAAGTTAACGATAACGAGGGTCAGAAATTAACTTATCGCTAACTTGATAACGAAAAGAATTAACTTTAACAACCCTGCTGTGCCACTCACAGTCCTCTCTGTAGGACTTACAGACGTCTCCGTGCACCTCAATGATCTGCGACAGGCATGCGGAGAAAATTGTGAGTCGCACCGTGAATACTGTAAAGAGGTTACAGTAATAACTGGAATTGGGATACAGAGAATCCTGGCAAAAACATTAACTGACTTCTCAGTAGTGCACTGTAATTCAACGAATGTGACGTCATGTTCGTTCGAATGTGAATTTTGTCACGCTCGTGAGTAGTATGATACCCCCAGGTCCCTGCCTGGTCCCGTGGTCCCCCCAGGTCCCGGGTCTAACCTACCCTGATTTTTAAAAAAATAATTGATATTTTTGTTGTGTCGTCTTCGATTGGGGGTCTAACATCACCTAACCTGACCAAGATTGGGGCTCTGACCTAACCCAAGTGGTTGGAGGGGCGTGGTCCCCCCCAGGTCCCGGGTCTAACCTACCCTAATTTTGAAAAAATAATTAATATTTTTGTTGTGTCGGCTTCGATTGGGGCTCTAACCTAACCCAACCCGTGTGGGTGGGGGAGGGGGTGGGGACGGCCCGTGGCCCCCCCAGGTCCCGGGTGGTGACGTCATCCGGGCAGCCGCCCTGCCGCCCCCGCCCGCCGCGCGCGCCTCGAGGGCCACGCACTTGTGTCCGCCGTCTTGGTGGCGGGTGGAGCCGCCCCCCGCTCCAGTGAGCCGGGAGGGTAGGCAACCCAACGCGCACCGGTCTCACCCCTCAAGTTCGATCGAAGGGGCCGGTCATGATGTCCAGGATGGTGGACGCGTGTTCGCACAGGCTGGTCCAGGATGTCAACCCTAGATAGGCCTCACAGAATTGTGGCACGCCGTTCTTCTCTTCGAAGTTGTTGTCTCTCTCAAACACAATGAACGGCTTGTCGCGCAGCTCAATGTAGTGTATTACGTGTGACTGCAACCTGTCGTAGTGGCCGAGGTGGGTCTTGGTCTCTTTTTTGAGATGTGCATTGATTTTAGGGACCAGCCACTGCCTCTCTAAATAAAACTCTTCCACTTCTTTCAGTGTGTAAACATCTTTTAGGAAACCTTTCTTCCATATCTGCACTGTGCCGTCTGCTGGGCAGACTTCCAGTTCCTTCTGGTTCCACACGTTCAAGATGAAGCGAGGCATCATCGCGGTGCCTGCTCGACGTCAAATGATGCGTCGGCCTCGTCGACGAGATCTTTTATACTGCCGCGGTGCACGACGCACGCCCTCTGTAGGTGAGTACTTTAGTTCCAAGTCCGAAAAACACGGTAGTACCCAGCGGGATTAGATCCCCGAGCCCGCCGCCTCACGCGTTGCAGCGCAGCCCGCTTGGCTACCGTGTGTTGCTTACAGTGAGCCGGCGTGTCGAGTCGAGTCATGCCGTGCCGCCCGGGGTGGGGCGGAGCCGAGCCGAGCGGAGCCGAGCCGAGCCGAGCCGAGCCGGGGTGGAAGGGCCGCCCCGCCCGTTCACCCCTTTACCCCTGCCCAGCCGTGATTCGATCTGGCCGTTATCCTTGACAAACCAGTCATGTCATCGCAAAAGCATGAGCACTTCTCCGAGTGAATTATTTTACTGTAATTTATTTTCACAACCCCCTTGTTTCAATCTATCGGCAAACGTTAACGTTTTCGCAGCGAAATCTTCGCGCCGTTCCACCCGCTCACATCAGTTTGGCCCCGGCGTTTAAGTCTCTGCTACCACGTTTTTGATCGTTTCCCTTTAACGAATTGATCTGAAATATAATCCTAGACGTGTTGACAACACATTTTCGGTGTGAAATCAGTTTAGATTGTGTCAAAATTCAAATTATGCCGGTCAAAAAAGCGACCGGCACTGACCACGGATCCGGTTCCGTTTTGAACCCACCCACCACCGAACCGTTCGAACGGCATTGTGAGATCAGCTGCTGCTTAGCTCAGACGTGTTTCAGAGGACTTTGTTTCTGTCGCCATGGATCGATCACTTCTTGAGCACGACTTAGTGTTGTCTTCGAGTAGTAGTTCCGACGCGATGTCACTCGGACTGAACTTGTCCGGCGAGTTATTCGTTGAGGTGAGTTTGAAATGTGTGAGGGTGTTTCGCCGGTGGTCGCCCTTCTCTGGCGTTCGCTGTTTTGCCCTTTTGGCCTTTATGAGCTCGCACCTCACTCATCCTGTGTTCTCCTCGTCGAATCGTGTTCGCGGCGATGTCAAATTCATGGGGAAAGTGTTATTTCCGTGAGTGATTAGCACAGCGCGGCGCCGCGGCCGGTTCGGGTTGCGCGCCCTTTGTAGGTTGGAATCTTTCCTTTCTGTCGGTTTTCTCATGATTCATTCGGCTCGGCGCGCGATTCCGCATCGTGGCGTGTTGATATTGTCGCGAAATTCCGAAAACTTGGGAAAAAATCGGTCTGTGTTTGTGTGTCCTTCCCCCTCTGTGAAAACAAAGTCTCCTTGTTTTCTTTTTTATCCGTGTCGTTTTCGGGTCTGTTGTTTGTCCGCGGCGTTCCGGCGCGCGATTCCGCAGCGCGGCGTGTTAAAATTGTCGCGAAATTCCGAAAACTTGATCGAAAATTGGCCGAAAATGTGTACTTTGTGGCATTCCATCCGAATGTTATCACATGCTTTTGTCATGCCATCTTGTTGTTTTTGCCTATGATTTGCTCTCGGGGTGCAAGGCCTGTCTGTGCCGGACCGACGCTCGTGAAAATTTGGCCGAAAAGTCTTGTACTTTTGCCGGTTTTCCCCTGTCTTTGCATTTGGCGCGCTGCACAGTGGGCCAGTCAGCTGTTCGGGCGCGCCGCGCCGCGCCGCGGTGGGGTGGGGAAAGGGGGTGGGGTGCTCAGCACACTGGCCTGTCGCCGACGCTGTATTTTCAATGTTGTTGTTGTTGTGATTTTCCAGACATCCGCGCCCAAGGATACCCCCACCGCGGCCACTGGGGACGCCCCCAAGGACGCCCCCAAGGATACCCCCACCGCGGCCACTGGGGACGCACCCAAGGACACCACCAAGGACACCCCCACACTCCAAAAAAAGTGTCCTGTCAATGCCGTTAATTTATTACCAGTTATCACTGTAGGTCAATTCACAGCGTTTACTGTGATCTGCTCACGCGATTCACTGTGATCTTGTTCGCGGTGTTTACCACGGAGCAGAATGGTATGGAGGAACGGGTCAGGCCCAGCGGGATAGGGCCGGCGAACTACCTTTCGCGGCGGCAGTTGGTAGTTGCTCCGCCCGCCACCACGCGGCGCTCGCGTCGTTATGGCTCTGCTCTGGCCGCTGGGCGCCTTTGCCAGCTACAGTGAGGCATGGACCGGGGACGGTTTTTCGGCTTTAGGTCCTAAACCGTTCAAATTAGAGGGGTAGAGTAAGCGAGGCGATTGTAGGTCTCAGTTTAAGCTACAATCGGCTCGCTTAGTATACCCCTCTAACTTCAACGGTTTAGGAGGTAGTAGTGGAAAACCATCTCCCTCCGGTACCTCCAGCTAAATCTGGCTATATCTTTAGCAAGCCTTAAATATAACATTTTTGCATAAGATTTTAGCAACCTAAAAGTAATTTTTGCTGTTATAACTGGTAGTTTTTTTGGCGGTTGTCGTTATAGTTGCTATGAAGGATGTGTTTTGTTTTTGGTTGTGATAACGGTACTGACACAATGGTAAAAGAAATATTTTATTCAGTAGGATAATTTTATAATATTTGAAAGAGCCTTGTGATTAAAATATAAAAATATACTATGATAAGTAATATGCAAATGAAACATGTTCATTGTGTGGAAAATACACTAAAACAGGCCGCTCAATATGATACAATAAAACTCAATTATTAATTAATTTAAATATTATTTTTAAATGATAACTTATGTTCTGTACTAGTGCTCAAAACACCATAGTTGACAATCATATCTTATGTATGATTTGAAAATGATCTGTGGAATATTTGCAAATATTTACCATAAGGATCACACGCCCAAGGAGGGAGAAAAATCATTATGATGTCCTTTTGACGTCCCTCTCAGGTCACGGGTGAAAAATCACGGTGATGTCATTATGGTCCCCTGGAATGACGGTGTTTTGACTCATTTACTTCTCATTGTGACATCAAAATGACATTCACGTTGATATCACTTTGATGTCAACGTGACCCTCTCTGTGAAATTGCGTGACAATGAAGAACATAAATTGAACGTAATTGTATTTTGTATCTGAAGTGGGACACCATGCAAATTAACAGTACAGATTGTCATTTGGGGAAGGGAAATGCGCTCTGCTCTGACCGGAACAACTGACGGCATGTGCTGTCCGAGGGTAAAAATTGAGCCATGACCATAACAGGAGGACTTATGGTTCCTGTACTTTATGATATGAGCATGGACAATGAGAAGCTTGCGACATATCATGACGCGGCAGTGTAACGAACAAGCCGCGAGCGAATGGCGGGCAACAAACGCTTAGCGCCATCTGGCGGCGTGGCGGCAAAGTGGCACATCCTTTGATCATAGTATTATTTACCTATGCATGATGTCATTATGACGTCAAACGAACATATAGTTTATTTTCACGCTTTCACTCATAAATTTCGAATAAAACTAGGATAAATGTAAACGATTCGAATATAAAGGGTTGTACGGTCACAATGGAAGAAAGTCAAAAATATGTCCTTTCTCGGTCAAAAAATCAACTTGGCCGAGCAATGACTTAAGGCGGTCACATTGACATTACTATGATGTCATCTTGACTTTCCTTCCTCCTTGGGACGATTAGCTGTGTTTAAATTGAGTGTCAGTACCGTAACCACAACCAAAAACGAAACACATTCTTCATAGCAACTATACCGATCAAAACGACAACCACCAAAAAAACTACCAGTTATAACGGCAAAAATTACTTTTAGGTTGCTAAAATTTTATGAAAAAAATGTTAAATTTAAGGCTTGCTAAAGATACAGCCAGATTTAGCTGGAGGTACCGGAGGGAGATGGTTTTTCCACTACTACCTCCTAAACCGTTGAAGTTAGAGGGGTATACTAAGCGAGCCGATTGTAGCTTAAACTGAGACCTACAATCGCCTCGCTTACTCTACCCCTCTAATTTGAACGGTTTAAGACCTAAAGCCGAAAAACCGTCCCCGGTCCATGCCTCACTGTAGCTGGCAAAGGCGCCCAGCGGCCGGAGCAGAGCCATAACGACGCGAGCGCCGCGTGGTGGCGGGCGGAGCAAGCTCCAACTGCCGCCGCGAAAGGTAGTTCGGTTTTCGTGCATAGCCGTTCCTCCATACAATTCTGCTCCGTGTGTTTACTGTGATCTGGTTCACAGTAAACACTGTGAGTTTGACGCCGCTGAGCACCGAAGTACTGCAAATCAGGCTCCAATTCACGGCGTTTACTGTGGCCAGATCACAGTGAACACTGTGACCGAGATCACAGTGAACGCCGTGAACTAGTTCACAGCAAACGCCGTGAATTGCATAACAGCAAACATTGGTAATAAATTAACGGCATTTAAAGGACCTTTTTTGTACAGTGCACAGTGGCCACTGGGGACGCACCCAAGGACGCCCCCAAGGACACCACAGAGGACACCACCAAGGACACCCCCACAGTGGCCACTGGGGACGCACCCAAGGACGCCCCAAAGGACACCACCAAGGACCCCACCACCGCGGCCACCGGGGACGCCCCAAAGGACACCACCACCGCGGCGCGGCGGCGCCCGAGCCGAATCCCTGTGCGCGTGCCACTGGTGTTATCCGAGCAGGCCAGGCTTGAGGCGCAGGAGAGGGCGAGGGCAGCACTCAAGAAAGCCCCAGCTGCGGCCCCCATGAAGGCTCCTGGCAAAGAGCGCCAAGAGGCGGGCTAGTGCTGCCGCTGATGCCTACCGTGGGGGCAACAAGCGACCCGCTGATGTCCCTACGAAGCCCCGCCCTGTCGCCCGGGTGACTCCAATGCCGCGCCCCCCGCGTCGAAGGACCGTCGCGGCTTTCATTGAAGAGTCTGCGGCGCGCCTCAATTCGCCACCTGTCCTTGAGGACGACCCTGAGCTGGTACCCGCCCCTCGACCGCTGCTACCCACCCGTGACAAACTGAGGGCCAGGTCAACTCAGGGGTAACTCGGGGGGAAGTCGGGGGTAACTTGGGGGAAGTCGGGGGAAGTCGGGGGTAACTCGGGGGTAACTCGGGGGAAGTCGGGGGGAAGTGGGGGGTAACTCGGGGGGAAGTCGGGGGTAACTCGGGGGAAGTCGGGGGTAACTCGGGGGCAAGTCGGGGGGAACTCAGGGGTAAACTCGGGGGCAAGTAGCCTGTAGGCCAGCCGTGAAACCACCGCGACCCCAAGCAACCCCAGCCACCTCGCCGCGACCCGTCAAAATTTTTTCGCGACCCCACTTGGGGTCGCGACTCCATGGTTGCGAACCACTGCACTGGTATAGTGGATTCAGGTTCCCCGGCACAGTGAATTCCGTTCCTTGAGGTACAGTGTCCACTGTATCCCTGGGTACGGTAAACACCTCCTTTCAATGCACAGTTGCCGAGCCGGGCGCTGCTTTAGATAGGTGCACCCGAATTCGGCAACGGATACAGCTAGAGGGGCAAGTTTGGGCACTTTTGGAATCGGGGCAACAAGACAAAGGCAACGGTGCTAGTTTGGAGCGTATTTCTATTGTTTGGGCGAGTCGATCAAGTTTCCCCCGACTTGCCCCCGAGTTACCCCTGAGTTCCCCCCCAATTGCCCCCGAGTTACCCCCGACTTCCCCCCGAGTTACCCCGGACTTCCCCCGAGTTCCCCCCGACTTCCCCCCGAGTTACCCCCCACTTCCCCCGACTTCCCCCCGAGTTACCCCCACTTCCCCCGACTTCCCCCCGAGTTACCCCCGACTTCCCCCCGAGTTACCCCCGACTTCCCCCCGACTTCCCCCCGAGTTACCCCTGAGTTGACCTGGCCCTCAGTTTGTCAGGGGCACGCCTGCCCGTGTAAGTGTTTTGTCTCTTCTCTCTGCTGAAGTCCTGGGTGCGCATGGAGTATTGACTCTCTTGTCCGTTTCTGATTACAGCGCCCCGTCAGGGAAAGACTGGGCCCTGTAAACCATCAACCTCAACAACAGAGGCAGATGCAACACATTCAACCTTCGCCAAGGGACCTAGCTGAGGCCGGCCCTTCCAGGCCTTGTGATGAAGACGACGACGACCCTTGGACGAGGCGCCACCCCCACCGCCGCTGAGTAAGTCTTTTCTCCTTTTAATTTAAGTGAGTTTGTTTTGCAGTGTACTATGTTAACTTACAAGTTTTTTCTTTGTTTCAGGCGGCCTGTTCATGACTGAGGCTGATGCCCACCTATTTTCGAGTCAAGATTTTATTTTGTTTCTTTTTAAGACTCAATATATTTATTTTTTTTGTTAACATGATGGTTTCATTATTTCTCCCTCACCATTTACGATTCAAGTTCGATTGAAAGTTTTCAGTCTCGTGTTTGGATGACGAGCTAATTTTTTGTTTTCAATTTAGTTTTGAATCCATTCAAGTGCTTTTGCACACTGTCTTTGCCAATGTCACTGATGACAAATACTTTTTTAATGAACTTTCTACGATTCAATCAATGAAAACACCCTCAGTATTTATTTTGATGAAACTAGTTCTTTCAAATCAAAGGCATTCATTTCCAATAGAGGAAATGTCATGAGGAAACATTTCTGATCATCTGTTGTAGTAAAAAAATTCTTTTTCCCATTTAAAAATGACTCTTAGAGATTTCAACTTTCCCCGTCGTACATCTGACAGTAACTGATCTATATGATAGAGAGGCTACAAAACCAAAGACTTTTGAGTGATGATTTGAGTTGGGTGAGTTGAATTAGAACTATCTCCAGCTCATACAAAAGTTTCTTTTCATTCTAAATAGTTTTGACTTGTATTTTGCTTCATTTCATACAATTTTACTAAACCTTCCTAAAGTTCATCATTTTTCAATGAAAATCAAAAATAAACCACTCTGTGAGCTTCATATGAGGGAGAGAATAGTGTTGGGATGCTTTTCCCGATATAATTTTGGGTGGCAAAGATAACTTATAAATTTTCATTTCAGGTTAATACTGTCTGCAGAACTGCGGCTCTAAGCAACGATTTAGCTTCGCTTTTTGTTTGCAGTGGTTGTGCACTATGGATGACTCTACATATCTTGTTTAATTGCATCTGTGAAAATAAAATAGGGGAAATAGATTGTTTGTGCCTTTTCTTTTCAAAGAAAATAGAATACACAAACAAGAATGATTTTGAAATGAATAGGACAGTATGAAGTAACAGTTTTTCTGATCATCAAAAATTCATCTTTATTTAGTGAAAAATACATACATGTTGTGTTTTCCATTCAGTTTTTTTGTACCCAAAATGGCACAAATTTGTGAAAAATTTCGCATACAATTGTACGAAAAGCACGAATGCTCTGAATTGAGTAAGAAGTACAAAAATGGTATTAAAAAATGTAGTCTGTGGTGCAGCTTTGGCCTGGCCTGGTTTGGCCTGGCGCACGTCCTGTCCATTTGAGCCGTGGCAGGTACTGTCACTTATTAAATCCTAAAGAAGAGAATTTTCATTCTAAATTAAGTTTATGTTTCATTGAGGGCATCGAAATGATTTCGAAGAAATTACGTCAATATGAGGAAGATATAACTATATTCTTTTCGGCAAAGCTTCAATTCTCAAATGACTATCTTAAGTTTGCCCTGCTGCCGCAGCGCTACATGGCACGCGTTTAAAATGTTTTCAATCCAGAAGGAGCTCGTATTTCTGACCGGTAATGTCTGAAATATCATTAATAGACCTATTTTTTACATGATTATGTTAGAGATCTACCTTCTCTCTTCGAGAAAGCTTGCCCTGCTCCCTCACACAAGGTGCCCGGAAAAGGAGAATGCTCTTCCATAACATATTTTCGTTTTTATCAACAGGTTAAGGTAGATGAAGACCAATGAAGGTTTCTGACCACACATTTTCATACTCGAGTAGAAACTGTAGCATCCCAGAGCCAAATTCCAAATGGTGACACTACGTGGCCCCTCCTCTTTTACTTTACTTACAAAACATGTAACAATCATTGGAAAAAAGTTTTTTTTTGCATTTGGTGAAATTTAATGTGTTTAAGCTAAACTGACAAGTCAAAAGTTGCGCTTCCCTGAACGTTTTCCCTAAAATAAACAAGCTAGGGCCCGCCCTTCCGTCGAACCGAGTTGCCAGCTCCGCTTCGCTGCGCCGGCAACTCGGTTCGACAGGGGGCCGGCCCAGCTTGGCCTGCCGGCGGCCTTTCCTCGGGCCTTCGGCCCTCGCATCAGACCCAACTTGGCCAGTCGAAGGCCCGGGCCTTCGGCCCGCTCTCATCAAACACCCCGTGAGCGGGTAAGGCAAAGTTATCGATGTACCATCGTGACTTAGGCCCGCCCTTCTATTCACAATATGCAAAAGTCCTTACACTTTTTACTCCAACTGTCCTTAGAATATGCCCATTTCATTTGTCTCTTAGCCCTCATTCCGAAAATACTCATATTTGCCATGCTACTGCAACTCCTTGCAATGGAGGCACAGCAGGAGCGCAAAACGAGCCCGTCGCACTTTTTTCACATAACTCATGAAGGCGGGCTCCTGGACCCCCCTTCCGACCCCTCGTTGAAGAGGTCTTGCCAAGACCTATCGAAAACTTAAGTAAAAAATTTCAGTCGGTCGACCCCCTTTTTTCAAGATCCTGATGTGACTAATAGACGAAGTCGGGCTCCTGGACCCCCTTTCCGACCCCTCGTTGAAAAGGTCTTGCTGAGACCAATCGAAATCTGCAATAAATTTTTTTAGTCGGTCGACCCCCTTTTTTGAAGATCCTGATCTGGCCAACTTGTAAAAGCGGCCGATGGGGTCGGGACCAGGTCCATTCATCTTGTCTCGTCGCCCTGATTCCAAAAATACCCCTATGTGCCCTGCTAGCACCAATAATGGCGGAAATCCCCCTCCCGCCCATGCAAACCATGATGCAGCTGCTGCAGGCCTTGCGCGGGTCGGACGGGATTTGCACCACCGGATTGTTTGTTCGGACGGCCCTCCTGAAGTACCCTCCAAATCTGGTCACTCCAGCTCAACTCCTTCCTTGTACACAGACGACAACGACACACAGACACAAAGGCAAATGCATATGCCCTCCCCCTATTTTTTGAATAGAAGGGCGGGCCAAAAATTCAATCACAGATTTCTTTTTTGATGTTCCTACAGTATAATCAAGCACAGAAATGGATTTAATAAAATAGGGCAAGATCTGATATTTTGTTTTATAGGTAAAATAGAAAATCTTTATCCTCTACTGTAAATTGATTGACGAGGGGTCTACGACCCAAAGTGCTGTGGTCTATTTAATGACAACTTATATCAATCAAGTCAGGCCTCAGTATTTCCCATTTCTAGGAATTTAAAACACAAACAAAATTTTCACGGCATTAATTTTATCAAATTTGAACCATAAGCAAAAGGTGCCACAGTTTGGCTTTATGTAAATAATTTTAACCAATTTTTTTTTCGGGGTGGTTTTAGGTTTAGAGAAATAATTTTAGATCGTTTCGAGCAATTTCCGAGAGGGTCAGGGTCAAACCTCGTTCAAATTGATCTAGATCCACCCGTACACAGTTGGGCTACCAGAGATCGCCTTTTGCCGCCGAGTCATCGTGTTTTGCCATTTTTCAAGTGTTGTGGCGCTCGTCTAGTCTGAAAGGTCTTATCACAGGGGTCTCAGAGTGAGACTGCACCCTGGGTGCCACTCGGTGAGAGAGAGAGAGAGAGAGAGAGAGAGAGAGAGAGAGAGAGAGAGAGAGAGAGAGAGAGAGAGAGAGAGAAAAAGAGAAAGAGAAAGAAGATGAGAGCAAGTCCACACTAAATGTATTTGTACAATTGTGTACGTGGCCTCACAAAATTTACAACGTGCGAACTTTTTCGTACAAAATTGTACACCGAATCGCCCTAATATGTGCAAACTTGCGTACATTTTTTGTACGAAAAGCAGGTATGCGCAAAATTGTGTGAGGGCTCAAAAATTAAACAAACAGATAGAAGTGTGCGAAGTGGCATTTCTCAAAGTCGAATCGAATTGAATTTTTATTTTTGTCCCTGAATCGAATCGAATGTTAGTTTTTTCGCGCGAATCGAATCGAATGTCCCTACTTCGAATCCGACTCGAATCGAAGCAAAAAATTAACCGGAATGGACTCAGTTGTGGACCAACTTGCAACTTGGGCCTATTAAATGTTCTTAAAATCACAGAATAATTGGATTTTGACTCATTTAGACGTGTTTTACGTAAACTATTAGTGTAAAAGAAAAATATTGGCAAACATGCGCGGGCTCCACATTTGAATACAAACGAAAGGTGACCGGTTTTCTCGAATCACCTAAATCCGAATCCTGTTCATTCGAAATCGATCTGAATCGAAGATAGCGTGCTTCGATTCGATTCGGATTCGAACGCTTCTCACGTCACTACAAAGAAATTTAGTTTGTCAATTCAGCTTGTGAGCCGCAGTGCTGACGCTCAGCAGTCTCGCCCACACAGAGCACTGTCGTTCCTGGTCGGCGACTAGCTCGGCAAATTTAAGTTTCTTACATGAGAAATCTTCCTGAAAAGATAAAGATGTGCGAATCAGGTTTTTCCCCCTCGAGTCGAATTAAATCGAATCATGAAGAAAAAATCCCCGAATCGAATCGAATCCGCATATTTTTTCGCGAATCGAATTCAACAGAATTATTGGCCCTATTTTCCTAATCAAAACCGAATCTGAACCAAAATTTTCCAGATTTTGTTACGTTGTCAGGAAATATAAGTAAACAGGAAGTGCGTGGTTCAATAACTGCAATGCAACACAAATATTAGTTGAACAAAACATAATTACGTCTTTATTACTATTTATTGTAATATCACATAAAAAGAAAGAAACATAGTTTGCGGGTGAGCAGCGCGCGATTCAATCGGGGAGATTAAAGGGATTGCCGATTCAAAGGCGAATCAGTCTCGATTCGAACAATTCGAATAGTTCAGATTTAAAGCAATTTGCCCGTGAGCGAATCGAAACGAATCAGAGCTGATTCAATTTGATTCCGAACCTTTCGCACATCTCTATGAAAAGACAATTTTTAGTGTTAATGAGGTGCCTTAAATTTGTAGGTATTATACAGTACTGTATGAGTGAGGAAACTGAAGTAATACTTCTTCGTCAGAAGTTTCACATTTTTTGGTCTTCGATTTTCCGGTAATATAGACTCACAAAGTTGGAAAGGTAATCAATCAGTCTTCTTGCTATTCTCAGCACACTGCACTCCACTGATCTGGAGAAATATTCCCCACTGGCGGTCAAGGAAGGAGGCCAAAACGCGTAGTCCTTTTCACTTTCATTTTCCGCATTTCACTGAGTACGCACGTCAGAGCTGTTTCAAACATTCTAAACTGTTAATAAACTATCACAAAACCCATTTTGTAACCCTTCTGGTCTGTATTTTGTTTTATTTGTGAAAATGCCGTACCGTATTTAAGACTTGGCCAACTCAGCCCCAGTGTCGATAAACTGGACTCGAACTAAACGTTTGGATTCCTCGTACGGTCAGCTACCCATTAGAGGGGGCACACAACGTTCGGTTCGAGTCTTATTTAGTGACTCTGTACCTTAAAACTCACACAAAACTTTGACCGCATCCAACGTTTTTTTGGTCTACGGTGCAAGGTCGGCCCGGCAATTTCATGACCGCGCAGGGTTTCTCCGAAAAAAAAAAAACGAAATTTGGTTGACCTGGTGCTTGGAGTGTCATGGCAATCGGGATGTTGGGGTCCGAAAAGCATACTGTTGAAACCCACAGTTTGGTGAAGTTAAAAAATTTAAAGACTAGGATAGTTTTGGCGTCTTTATTTTATTGAAGACTTGTGGCGCCTAGGCCTTCTTGAGGCACTCGAGGAACTCGGGTCCGAGTTTTTCTAGCCCGGCGGCATAGCAGACGTGCAGCAAGTCGTCAGCGTCGGAGTCTTTTATGCACATTAGCATGTCAAAATAGAACATTGTCTGCGCTGCCGTAGATTCCGCGTTAAAGCAGGCGTGGATTTGTTCCTCAGTGTAGTCGTCGATGATGCTGCCCAGGAGGCCTGTGGTTAAGTAAAACGGAGCTTCGAGAAAAGATCACAAGGGCTGTCTCGTACCAGTGCCAAGGGGTCGACAACTCATATATTACCTCGTACGCGGTGGCTATATTACCTGTATATTACCGGTATATTACCATGTAATATATGCATATTACCACAATTTTGCCTCTATATTACCCCTATATTACTATATATTACACAAATATTACTATATATTACACAAATATTACCTTTATTACTGGTAATATACGTATGCTCCCTCGTACGCAGCTAAGGGGAGTTGTCTACCCCTCGACCAGTGCTCTGCAGACGCAACAGTGTCCTCGGTACACTCCCACAGAAGGGTACATAGTACTCAGATGACTACACACCATCAGCAGGTGTGTACTTTTGTAGTTACACTCTAATGGGAGCGAATGAACTCAGATGTACACTCCGATTGGAGTGTGGCCAGATAAGCACTGTTAAAATTTTTTACTGAAAATTCATAATTTTTTGTAAGAAGCCGATTTACTTACTTGCAGTATGAATTTTCATACTAAAACTTTCATACTACAAGGTCTTAAAATTCAGACAACGTAATTATTAATATTCAGATCAATATATTGTATAAAAAATCGTACCTATCGGTCTTACTTATCAGACTTTGTTGTCCGAAAAATAAATAACAGAGATAGTCTCGCTTACGTTCCCTACTCCAAAGAGTGAAATTTTTATTGTTACAACGTATTCTTCTCCTACGGGCGAGGAGGTGAACTCAAAAATGTAATCAACTACTGCAAGTTGCATGTAGCGTCCGAACCGCAACTGCACTACCTGAAGAGAGATCGACCCGAACCCAACTACACGTCGACCCGTGGGCATGCGCGAGAGCGAAGTTGTATTCTCTGTCATTTGGCGAATACTCTACTTATTCAAATCAATCTTGCTGTAGTACACTCATGCCATCTCAGATAATGACTTGAAATAGGTTTTTAACTAAATTTTCTCCTCATTTTGGCTGCAGAGGCAATTTTAACTCCAAGATATCAATAATGCGACACTAGCGCCACCTAGCGGCTATAGCAAAAAGCATCCGTTTAGGAGTTCTGAAACACTCTCTTTGCTCGTACTACAATTAACGAAAGTACTATTTGAAATAAAACAATAGTATATTCTTTATTTTTAAGAATGCCGCAAAATGTTTAAGGTTAATGGCGATTTTTGGCCTGTTTTCCGACTTCACAAGTCCGAATTTAGATTTCGGACAACAAAGTACAATATTTCAGTCCACCGGTACGAAACTTGATATTCGCCGCTGTAAATTTTCAGACTTGCCAGTCTGAATCCAAATTTCTGACAGCAAGTCACATTTTTCAGACAGTTGGTCTGAATATTCGTTTCATTTTATGAATTTGCGATTCAGACCACAAAGTAAGACGAAATCGGTCTGAATTTTCATATTTTTTTTTTAACAGTGAGTGCACACCTGAGCACGTCTACCAAGTATATGCAGCTGAAGGTGCGTACTCATGTAAACACGCTTTCTCTAAATTCCTTTGCACAGTACGTGCCCTTACACAATTTTGCGCATACGTGCCTTTCGTACAAAATTGTACAAAATGTCGCACAAATTTGTGCGATTCTGCGTACAAATTTGTGCGACTCTGCGTGCATATTTGTAGCGAATAGTTTGCATGTTAAAAACTGTGTGAGACCACGTTCAAAATTGAACAAATACATTTAGTGAGCTCACGGGAGTGTACTCGTCCGAGTAAACGCTGAAGAGAGTGTACTGACTGAGTACACTGTTGAGTTTGCAGAGGAAGAAGCCAAAGACTTACCGGCCAGTCTGCTGGCGGGCGCACTGTTGGCACCAAGAACCTGCAACAGCACAAAGACAGAAACTTTAGCAGAGCGATCATCAGAAGACTGTAAAGACTTTCTAACAAGGGAGCAACGTGTGCAACCATCGTTCAAAGAATTATTGTTTCATCAATAACAGAATGATTCAGCACTCAAAAAAGTCTACGAAGAGGCTGGTTCGTAGCTTCGAAGAGAATGAAGCCATCGTAGAATTGCTTCGTTTGATGAAAAAATGTTTCTTATTACGAAGGCTTTTGCTTCGTAATATGAAGCATTCCTACGAAGACTTTGAAATGCCTTCGTTCTATTCAGATTAGAAAGCGATGCATTGTAGACGTTTTACTGTGAGAATACTTTAAAGCCAATTAAAAAACTAACACAACTTCACCGTTTGATCGGATACAACTATCTTTGAAACTTACCAGGGCGAGGGTTATGACGGCGGCGACCCGAGACAAGACGCCCATCGGGGAAAAGGCGGGGGCCACACGGACAACATCCGGGGAAGGGGCGGGGAAGGGGCGGGGAAAACCCGGGGAATACCCGGGGAAAACCCGGGGAACTCCGGGGAAAACCCGGGGAAAACCCGGGGAAAGCCCGGGGAAAACACGGGGAAACCCCGGGGAAAACCCGGGGAACTCAATTTTTACCGGAAAACCACCGGGTATGCGTCTTTCGCTGCGGAAATGACCAGGGGAGTGCGCCTGACCGGTCCTTGGTGATGCGGACGGTTGCGGAGCACTTCATGGTGAACGGATAGATAGGCTGCCTGCCCAGCCGTCCATTTTTGACTTCTCGGGCCGGCACTGAGAGCGCAAAGTGGGCCAGAGGACGGCCTAGGCAGCCAAAATTCAAGACGCGTTTTGAGCTCTAGAGTCCTCGTTCGGGTGGGGTCACACGTTCAGTTCGAGTCCCATTTAGCGACTCTGAAGCTCAAAACGTGTCTAGAATTTTGGCTGCCTAGGCCGTCCTCTGGCCCACTGTGCGCTCTCAGTGCAGGCCCGAGAAGTCAAAAATGGACGGCTGGGCAGGCAGCCTATCTATCCGTTCACCATGAAGTGCTCCGCAACCGTCCGCATCACCAAGGACCGGTCAGGCGCACTCCCCTGGTCATTTCCGCAGCGAAAGACGCATACCTGGTGGTTTTCCGGTAAAAATTGAGTTCCCCGGGTTTTCCCCGTGTTTTCCCCGTGTTTTCCCCGGGTTTTCCCCGGGTTTTCCCTGGGGTTTCCCCGGGTTTTCCCCGGAGTTCCCCGGGTTTTCCCCGGTTATTCCCCGGGTTTTCCCCGCCCCTTCCCCGCCCCTTCCCCGGATGTTGTCCGTGTGGCCCCCGCCTTTTCCCCGATGGGCGTCTTGTCTCGGGGAAGACCAGGGTGCTGACACGAGCCATGGTGCTGAGCAAGCTTGGTAGAACGCAACTGCCCGATCACTTAGCGTTTTGGTTTATATATGCTCTGCATACTACTGTGTGAGGGACATAAGTGTGGTCTTATGTCTTATCAGGTGTTTAGCAACTCATGCATACAGTAGTGGCTGCCCGAACAACACTTCAAATTAAATGAATGATCAGGTCATCAGCTGTGATATGGATGGGTTCAAGGGACAGGCAACGTCGCGTGGTCGGTGGCGTCCAACCAGAAATCGTCCAGGGGTCGATGCTATCTGCGGCAAGCGCGTCCAAGGGAGAAAGCAAGATGGCGAAAACACGTATGAGCAACAAGAAAGGATAGGACCAGCTTGGCCAACACATGAATTCTACAGGAAGTGTTCAAAAAAGTCGCGGGTTTAATTCGGAAAACAGATTCAAAGTCTGAAGATATGTCAAAAGACGCGCTTAAAGGTGGCAAATACAAAACAATAAAAGTTCCAAAGTGCACCTCATCAACAACCAACAACCCGATTTCAGGCAGAAATCGGCCTGTCGACTTCAGAGAATGTATGATCCCAAATGCTTTTTCGGTGACACATACATAAGCAGTTGGCAGCTGCCCTCTCTTGTTCGGTGGGTAGTGTCCCAACATACCCAAGGGGATAAGTCATTTTTAGTCATTTTACAGGAGAAACAAAAAACAGTTTGCACGACCAATTCAAACTAATTGACATGATATCATAAATGGTGATAATTCAATAAAGCATGGCTCAAAAATGGGACAAAAGTTGGAGGGGTCAGGCCGCTCCTTGTAGGGTTTCGGAGACTTACCACTATACGCATAAGTGGACAAAAGAGTCATGTCGATTTAGTTCCATCAAATGAATGGAATATGGAGTCAAGTCAGCAAAAATATTGGTAAAAGGGTTAACTCGACTTGTGTCCAAATGTAAAATTGAATTTGAAGACAAGTTGACGTGGCTCCAAATGTCATGTTGCAAAAAGAGTCAAGTCGAATTTTTGTGCAGCGTTTCCAGGACACTTTGAATTTCATGTAATAAATGAGAAAAGAACTCTTCTGGGCGAGTTACGAGTGTCAGTGATCTTGCCCATGCCCATGCGAACCTGGTCGCGTTTGCGGATTAAAAAAAACAGTGGAAAAAATATAAACGATTTGCGCGAAACCAACCGACAAAAATGTACACGTTGACAACAACATATCAGTAAATGTTGTACAGTTGGTTGTCAACACTGGCTACAATTTGAAAATATTTTCTGCTTGCTGCCTTGGGATTCAACAGCTAGTTCCAAAATTCAGAAAAACGTATGTTTTTATCTTAAGTTTCGATCATGTCACCCTGTTTTATCGCCTTCAAGTCGGTGTGCCAGGCTCAACGACTGTATTCATCTGCTCAAATTCGTGGGCGGCCCTTTTTGCAGCTACAATGGACCAAAATATAGTACCCTAACCTGTGAGTGAGCCACTGCTTATTGCAATGTTGTGATAAGTATTATCGCTCTGGATGTGTCACTGACACTTGTAACTCGCCAAGAAGCGGGTAATAGTCTACTTTAGGGGCTCCACCTGCCTGGAGCCCCTAAAGTATATCTCTGGATGCGGAATTTCACGTACAATTTGGATATCTTATTGGTTTTATTGCGCTTGGCCATGTTTTCGCGTAATTTAAGAAAATTGTGGGGCACCATAACCCTTGGATGCTTTCTCTGAGCACACTTAATGGGCATCTTACTCATTCGTCATGAAAGCAGTGGGCTCTGAGACTTATTTTTGTGGCCTGCGGTTTAATTTGAACTGGTTGTCATGTGCTGTTAATCCGTGACTCGTAATAAATTCGATCCCTCAAATTACCTTTTTCTGTGCGTTATTGGCCCTCGAAGAGCGGCGAGTGGACACCCTAGCGCACGAGCGTTCGTCCCCTCTCGGAACACTCATGAGAAATTGCTTTGGTGTGGTGTAATCTGCAAACAAGCAGACAGCCGGCCGGGCTAGCCGGGCGGTCCAGGGCGAGAGCGGCCGGGCTTGGCTAGGCCTTACCGTTTTTAACGTCTTATTGAACAAGGATTTTCTCTGTTAGGCCGGCCTCCGGGCACGTTGTTGTGAACTATTCCACCCAAGGATTTTCCCTTCTATCTGTGCGAAACGAAGGTCTGCGCGAAAGTGCCTCACGCGTTCTTGTGAACTGTCCCATTCTATCTGTGCGAAACGAAGATTTGCGTGTAACGAAGATATGTGTGAATCAGAGGTTTTGATGGGCTCATGTGGTGTGAATGATACGAACGTTATTTCTTCCGGAAGCTGGCAATAATTGTTCTGAGATGTCATGTGTCGAAGTGAAGGTTATGGTTCCGAGTTGGTGTTGCCGTGGGGGAATAAGGGTTCGTCTCGTCAGTTCATTTTGAATGTGAGTGTGTAAAAAGTTTGCCTCGTCGTATGTGTGTGAAAATTTTTATGCTTCTATTGTTTGTATTCGCTAATATGCGCGTTTCAATTTTTAGTGCCTTTGCCTACTGCCTTTTTAGTGCAAAAATCTCTTTACAGTTTTTATTAAGTCACAGTTTATCACTGATACTGTTCAAGCTTGGTTCTTGCTTACCTTAGAGTGTTTGCTAAACCTCTTTTGATCAGGCGTGTGTTTATATAGTGTTATGGGTCTGTGATGTGATCTTTTCTTATTTTCTTGTGTGTAGGTTCATTCCTGTCCATCTCAATCAATCAACCTGGCGCAGAATTTCACGTGTATGTGACTAGCGAGGAGATCCGCACTGCAGAGGTAGCCATGCAGAAGGGGTGGAGGGAAGTTGAAAAGTTCGTAACCAGGTTGCTAACTGTGGTCATCTGAGTGCATCAATCTTGTGCACTTTTCTGTCAGTGTGTTGGAAGGTAGGTGATGTGAGTGTAGAGGAGGCCATGCAGAAGTTTTGGAGGACCAGGAGAGACCAAATTTTTATTGTCTCATTCTGGAATTCTCATTAATCAATTATCGTGAGAGCTTAAATAGTTTCTGCATGGTTAAATTTTAGTTTCTGCATGGTCAAACCTTATGGTGTTTAGGAGTTTTCTGCTCCTCAATCAAGTCCATAAACCTGACACAAATGTCCTGTATAATTCAATCATTACCTTGTGACCAATTATCGGCTGCCATGCAGAAGTTTTGGAGGACCAGGAGAGACCAAATTTTTATTGTCTCATTCTGGAATTCTCATTAATCAATTATCGTGAGAGCTTAAATAGTTTCTGCATGGTTAAACCTTAGTTTCTGCATGGTCAAACCTTATGGTGTTGAGGAGTTTTCTGCTCTTCAATCAAGTCCATAAACCTGACACAAATGTCCTGTATAATTCAATCATTACCTTGTGACCAATTATCGGCTTAAGTCTGTAACTTTCCTAATTTGTTTTATAATTGCATGATTTCAAGCACAAGTGGCTTTGATGTCCCCAATTATAGCGGCTTTTCACTCACAATGTTGTGCGACGTGTTGAAACACTCTACCTCAGGTGTCAACTTTTTATTTTTATTTCTTTTTGTCCACATTCACGCAGTCGTGTCATATTTGCAGACCACCAGCCTTGAAGTCAATGTCATGGTGTCGGCCACATTTCCTGGAAGAGCTGAGCCAGTGCAGAGCTGTGCAAGAGAAAACTGTCTATGCATCTGTCCAGGTGTGTTTGCAGTGTGTGTACTATTCAATTATAAGTGGAAAAGCCTCAAATGTGCTCGTCCATCAGTGTATTTCAAATATTTTGAGAGTTTCAGTCCATTTAAAATATTGGTTGGATGGGATATTTTGATTTGTAAATACCTGGTACATTACTGAATCATCATGTTCTGTGATGCTTTTGGAGTCTTTTCTGAGCCAGATTAGCATGTTTTCATGCAGAAATGTTCCTGTTATTTAATCTACAGTGTTGCGATTTGAAGTCGGTACAATTTGCACTAGACTTCAGATTTGTCCGGCGAATTCCTCTGAGTCATCAGTCAAAACCTCTTTTGAAAGTATGCTAGAGGTTCAGCACTGCTCACTAACAAAAACATGAAAAAGAAAGTCTGATCTGTAAGGGTTTTTTGAGTAAAAAGATTGAATTATTTTTAACTTTAAAAAATGCTGCCTTGTTGCACCAGCCTTATTTTTGGTTCTTTCTGAATCAACTGTAAGCAAGTGTAGCTTTATTTCAAGGTATTGTGGCATTGGTTTCTCTCAAGAAGGAGACAAATTGAAACGCCCCTGTCCTTCCTGTATTATACTGGTTTTGAGTCACAATGTTGTGAGATGTTTTGGATTACCATTGTTGAAGAAATGGCTGAGATGTGTTGAGTTTGATTGTCATCAATGTTGAACTGAGAAGTTAGTTGTCACAAGCATAGCATGGATGTGTTTTTTTTTATTTATCTTAAGACATTGAGGAGAATTTTTATTTCTGGAATGTGTTGTCTGAAAATGATCTGTCTTGGGTTCAGTTGAGTTTTGTTGAGTTGAATTGTCATTAATGCTGAACTGAGAAGTTTGTTGGCACTAGCTCAGCATGAATGTGTTTCTTTTCCTGTTCTTCAGACATTGACGAGAATTTTTTTTTCTGGAAGGGACCAACCATTGCCGTCAGTCTGTAATACTTTTATTTTTTTTATTATGGCTGTATGGGTGATGCTTTCTGAAGTATGTTTGTGTAGAGTCTCATGAATTGAAGGAGGCATTACTACAGTGTCTTGTATAATATTTGCACGAGTCATCTTCTGTGTTTTGATTGTGTGTTGCATATTCGATACCTTAAGACAGTTTTAAATTGGGTCATGTGATACTTGTCTCACGGTGTTTGTTTCATTGTTGTTTTTTCTGTGGGCAGGTTCATCATCATGCGTCATCCGTGCAGAGCAGCAGCCTTGCAGTGTATTTCAGTGTCTGGTGTTAGCTGCATTTTCATGGGAAAGCTGAAGTTGCAGTGAGACGTTCAAGAGGAAACTGTTTCTGCCTCTGACTATGTACGTTTACGGTCTTGTAACAAAAAGAGTAGAATTTGCATTAAACTTCATGCTTTTGTGGCCAATTGCTCTGAGACAACAGTGAAAACCTGTTTGGAAGTTTGTCAGAGGTACAGCACTGCTGAAGCCTTGCAGTTGTTTCGCCCCGGCCCACACTGACGGCCGACCCGCGGAGAAAGTCCTGAGGCATCGGGCCGGGATCACTTGCCCCCCCCCCCCCCCAATCCGTATCCGTGGCGCTGCACGCGCCGCATCAGCGCCGTCAACTGCAACCGCCTTCCCTCTGTCTCCCAACGTGAGTGTGAGAGAGACAGTGCGGCCGTCTGGGGCTGCACGGCTTGTTTTTTGATAAAGTCGTTAAGGCGCGTCTTTGCGCTTGCGCCTCGGCATGCTTATCCTCGCCTGCTGAGCCTCGGCGGTTAAGCCTCGGTGGCTGTGCCGGGCTGCTAGGTCGGAGGGAAAGGTGGCCGCTCAACGCCGCACGCCGCGATTGTCCGCCGCAGGTCGAAGCCGCCGTCTCGGTCTCACTCGCGCCGAGCGCCCCGCCCAGCTTGTTATAGGGATTGGACGATCGGGTCCGGTCGCCACACGATGCGACGGCGCGGCCGGCGAAGTGGCTACCCTTTCCTGCTCCTGCCTGCTGTCTGCGCGCGGCTCTACCCCGCGCCCGGCGAAAGTGACTCCGCCGCGGGGTATCGCAGTGGGTGTGGGAGCGCCCGCAGCGTAGGCCGCCCCGCCGACCAAGCGCGTCGCGGCGTTGCCTACCCGACGATACGCAGGCGCCAGCGGCCGCCTGGACCACTGTGCAGCTTGTCAAACTTGGAGCGCGTCGCCACGCCGCCGAGTGTCTGACACGACGCCCTCCGTTGCAGGCTAGCGATGCGCGCCGCCGTGGCCACCATGCTGCACTCCAAGTGCCGCAGCGCGAGTGCCTCGCCGTACACGGCGCCCTCGGCGTGCTGCACCTGGGCGTGGCGGACGACGCCGTGGCCTGGACCCCAGCCTTGCCTGACTACGCGCCGCCTGACCTCACCAACCACAGCGTGGTGGGCCGTACCTGGGCCGTTCGCGGCCTGGACGCGGAGGGCTTCTCTCCGGCCTGGAACGCGCTGGACGGCGGCGTGGGCCGGCGCAGAATTTAGTCTTGGAAAGTCCTGTAGCGGTTTCAAGTTCTGAGTTTCGGTCAAGAAGTTGAGTTGTAGTGGTGCTAGACTAGCAAACAATTGAGCGTCGGCGCCGTGCGCGCATTGCCACTTAGTGCCCGTTGTCAGAACTATTTTGATTCAAAGGTGATGTCGGAACGTCTTGACAAATGATGAGGGTTCCTGGAAGTCCCTTTAGAATATTACCGCTTGTGTGCCTAGCATTGATCTGTGGAACAAGTGTTCTGGATTCTCCTATAGACGTTCTTCTGTGTGCCTGGTGGGTTCCGTATTGAGTTGCAGAAGCCTGTTGTCTGCTATCTTGTGTATCTCTGTCTAATAATTGTGCACAAAAGATTTGTGCGCTCCTATCTTCACATAATTTCTTTCATATTAATGCGCAGAAAAATGTGCAGCATAATTAGTTCACCCTGATTAGTTGTTTATGGGTTTGCAGTTGTTAGGTTGGGTTCCTGTACTATAGTCCACTTGGCGTTTGGTTGTTATTCGACCTAACCTTTGTCTTTAGCCCGACCTTGTCATTGGCATGTGACTTAAAACGTAGGGCGTCTGTTGTAATGCCATTGAGAACCCGAAGGTTTAAAAAAAAGTATCGTGTGTGTAGGTTCACGAGATGTGAAGTTTTTCTGTTATGGGCTGTAGTCTTTCATTTTGTAGGCTCGTGCATTTTCTGTTTAGGTATCATCACTCCAATATTACACAGTGTTGCATTATGTTTACAGAAAGGAGGCAGTTCTTCATTTGTGGTTGCTGAAAGGAAGGTTTCCTCTGATTTCAGGCTCATCATCAGTGTACTTTATGCGCCATGGAGGAGATCCGCACTGCAGAGGTAGCCATGCAGAAGGGGTGGAGGGAAGTTGAAAACTTCGTAACCAGGTTGCTAACTGTGGTCATCTGAGTGCATCAATCGCCATCAATGTGCACCTTTCTGTCATTGTGTTGGAAGGTAGGTGATGTGAGTGGAGAGGAGGCCATGCAGAAGTTTTGGAGGAGCAGGAGAGACCAAATTTTTACGGTCTCATTCTGGAATTCTCATTCATCAATTATGGTGAGAGCTTAAATAGTTTCTGCATGGTTAAATCTTAGTTTCTGCATGGTCAAACCTTATGGTGTTTAGGAGTATTCTGCTCCTCAACCAAGTCCATAAACCTGACACAAATGTCCTGTATAATTCAATTATTACCTTGTGACCAATTATCGGCTTCAGACTGTAACTTTCCCAATTTGTTTTATGATTGCATGATTTCAAGCACAAGTGGCTTTGGTTGTTCTCAAGAATGTGATATAATCTAATACAAATTGCTTTCAACCACTTTATTGTTTTTGAGGCAGTATGTTGTGGGGGGTCATGTCATCTGTAACTTTCCTAATCTTTTTTTATAGTTGCACGATTTCAAGCACAAGTGGCTTTGGTCGTTCCCAAGAATGTGATATATTTGAACACATATTGCTTTTAACCATTTTATTTGTTTTTTGGAGCCAGTATGTTGTTGGGGGTCATGTTATACCTGTCTGAAATATTATGTTTCATTTTTATTTGTCTGTGTTCAGGTTCACCATCATGTGTCATACCAGCAGCCTTGCAGTTATTTTCAGTGCCTGGCGCCTGCTGCAATTCCTGAGATGAAGTTGTGAAGAGACGTCGAAGAGGAAACTACCAAACATTGCCCTCTGTCTGTAACATTCTTTATCTTTTATTATGGCTGTATCCTTTCTTTGATGCCTTCTGAAGGAAGTTTGTCATGACTCGTATGTATTGCTGTTACCAAGGACGCACAGCTATATTGTTTGCTACAATATTTGCATGCAGTCAGGAATTGTAAGCAAAGTCATTGAGTTTTTTCTACCTGGAGTGATCAATCAATTGAAACAATGTATTGAAGGTTTGACCTCTTCTTGAAACTGACTGATGATGCAACTCAATTTCCCCTATTATAGCGGCTTTTCACTCACAATGATGTGCGATGTGTTGAAACACTGTACCTCAGGTGCCAACTTTTTATTTGTATTTCTTCCTGTCCATATTCACGCAGTTGTGTCATCTTTGCAGACCACCATCCTTGAAGTCAGTCAATGTGATGGTGTCGGCCACTTTCCTGGAAGAGCTGAGCCATTGGAGAGCCGTGCAAGAGAAAACTATCTATGCATCTGTCCAGGTGTGTTTGCAGTGTGTGCATTATTCGATTATTAGTGAAAAAGCCTTAAATGTGCTCGTTTCATCAGTTTATTTCAAAGATTTTGAGAGTTTTCGTCCATTTAAAATATCGGTTGCATGGGATATTTCGATTTGTAAATACCTGGTAGTTATTTGGCTTTGTTGGCAGGTTTTGGTTCAAAATTGGTGATGGATGAAATTTTTGTCTTGTCACTTATGTGACAGTAGTTCCACCCTTTGAAACGGTGGATGCAGTATTTTAATCTCCTTCACCAATTGCTTTTTTGTCCTGGTGTCATCTATTTATTTATTTTATTTATTTTATTTTTTTCTTTTTGTTTATTTATTTATTTTTTTATTTATTGTTGCTTTTGAATTAGTGGATTATTTTCAACAACCACGTATGGCATTTGTCTATAGCTTGGGTTGGCTGCATTGGTAAACTACAAAAAGCCACTGCGTTGGATCATTGTACAGTTGTGTTACCTGAAGGTATGTGCGAAGGTTTGACATTACTGACTGTGTATGTTCTCTATAATACCATTCTTCGTGCACTCATTTTTAGTGTGTTGACTGTGTGTTGCACTTTTGGGACTAAATTGTTGTGATTTCCTTGTGGAAATTTGAATAGGCAGTTTTGCACAAGGTCAGCACTGTAATTGAAAGTGGAATGTGAGGAAGACAGTTTCTTTTCTGTGGTTCATCAACGTTTAGAAGGTTTCACCTTGTAATGAAATGGATTGATCAGTGTCTGGTGCTTGCTGCATTATCTTTGAAAAGCTGATGTTGTAGTGAGATGTTCTGCAGGAAAATTTTTCCGCCTCTGACTATGTATGTTTTCATTTGTGTAACAAAAAGAGAACAGTTTGCATTAAACTCAATACTTTTCTGGCCAATTGCCCCGAGACCACAGTGAGAACCTGTTTTGGAAGTTTGGCAGAGGTACAGCACTGCTCACTAACACAAAATTTTGAAAAGGAATGTCCTATATGTCAGGTTTTTGAGTAAAAAGATTACATTATTAGCATGTTCTGTGTTGCTTCTGATTTTTGAGCCTGATCAGCATGTTTCTAGGCAGAAATTGGCTTTTCATTTAATATACGGTGTTGCGATTTGAATTCAGTACAATTTGCAATATATTTCACACTTTTCTGGGCAATTGACATGAGTCAACTGTCAAAACTTGATTGGGAAGTACAGCAATGCTTACTATCGTAAAAACAAGAAAAAGAAAGTCTCGTTTATAAGGTTATTCAAGTTAAAAGATGTGAATTAAAGAGTTTCCATTTAAATTCCTGTTGGTATTGTGGTAGTCTGTCTATTAATGAAAGACCTAACATTCATTTTTCAATGTGAGGGATCAGAGAGTCATTGAAAACATGTTCCACAATACATGAAATGCACTTCATGAATTACTTCAAATCACCTCAAAAATTACTTCAAGTTGGCAAAGGAGTAACAATATAAATTACAATCAGATTATGTTAAAATGAAAACGAAGCAAATTAACGAATTAGGCGGAAGTACAATAAGTATTCAAGAAATAATGTAGTATCATATCTTTACATGAGAAAGCAAAGGAGTAACAGAGTAAATTATATGGCAGGTACTGGAGAACTAAAATGAAATTGAAACAAATTGGTTCACTTTAAGGGGAAGTACAATTGGTATTCTATAAAGAAGGAAGTTGAATATTACATGAACGAGGCAGGAGTTGTATCGCCAACTGCGATGCTGGACAATTCTAATGGTGGGGTGGGACATTTTCCTTGTCCCTTGAGAAGTCAACTAACCAAAGCGGTACATTATTCAGATTCACTCTGTACCCCTTCACAATGCTATAAGTAATAGTGACATTCCTGATCCTGTCACCCTCCACTTCATCTTCAAAGTCACTCACAACATCATCAAATTCTTCCTCAACATTTTCATTTTTTAAATTCAATAAGTCAGTGAATAAGGCTGTCTCAATGTTGTTTAAGTAACAAAATGCAGCGATTGCGATGATGTCTTGCTTGCTCACATTTGCTTTACAAAACGCTTTGATGATAAACTTTGGCAGATCTGCTAATGAAATGTTGTGTTTAAAAGAAAACCAAAATTCATCTAGATCCAGTAAAGCTTCATCCGGTACACTTCTTCTGAACTTCCTAAAGATTTTTCGTCCTGCTTCTTCCTCCGTCAATACCTTGTAAGGAAATTCGTAATTCTTCAACGCAGCTGTAGCCATTGCCTGTCAGAGATGAAATGAAATGATATTGAAATGAATGTGGAATGATTATGAACTGATATTGAAACTATATGCGAACTATATTGAAATGAAATGAAAATGATTCTGTCCCTAAAATTTCTTCAAAAGTCATCTAAGATAAAGTTCCTTGCAAGAAGATTCTTATATGTCTGAAGCGTGTGCGCGGTGAGTCTTTGTAAGACTAAATATGTGGTCCATTAAATGTGGGAAGGAACTGAAGGGTATAAGGAAATCACTCAAGTGGTCTTTCAGTTATTTCTTTTCGAAATGAATAATACATGAACCTTTTTGAAATCCTCTACACAAAGAAGGCTAATAACTGAAGTACTACTTCTGTTTCATCTGCCATTCTTCATCAGGGTCCCCTTGTAAGAAGATGATAGGATGAAGTGACATCAAAGTCATTTGCAGGAGACTGTACCAAATAGTGTAACTGGGGATAAATTGCCTCCTCCTTTTTAATACTGTGTTCCATTTCTGAACAGATCTCTACTTACACGGTTCAATTTTCTTTTTTTATTCTTGAACTCAGAAATTCATGAGGTGAGGGGTAGACTTACCAAAGTACTGCTGTACGCAAAGGGGCAGAGGGGCTTGGGGTGTTAGGTAGAAGTTGCTCCCAAGCAGGCAGGAGATGGATCACAAAATAGGGGTATCAGTGAACCTCTGATGCATGCGGTGTACACAGATCTGGGCGTAGTCTTTTCCAGGTCACTGCAGTGATTCCCAGGTAGCAAACAGGATACTTGACCTAGAAGGGAAAATTTTTGTACATGTTTAGAGGGGACCTGTCTTTCACGTACAAGGTACCAATGAACACACACACATTTGTGGCCAATGCAGACAAAAGAAATGTAGAATTAAGTCATGGGCGTACAGTGTGTTAAGGTCACGGTGGGTTTGTAATTAGTGTAGTTAAGTGCTACTAGAAAATGTCGCCTCAGTGGTATAGTGGGGCATCTGTGCATTGTTGTGGCGCAGGTGTGCGTCAGAGACGAAACAACCACCTCACTGCGGGCGTGCACGGTGCGTACAGGCGACTGGGGGCGGGCTGATGGGGGCACCTGGCGGGTAGGCGGCCCATCGTACCTGGCAGACGCACACCCCCCCGTTTCTTATGTCATTTCAACAATGTAACCACGGAAGGTACTTATGAGTGATAAACAGGCGAAGCCTCTGCTACAAAAACGCCGCAGTCGCATAAGGAACGGGTGTTGTTAGTATGCGAGGTACTATGGGTGCCTACCCGCCAGGCGTTCCCGACGTCCCCCTCCCAGTCGCCCTTATTGTGGTCTCACGGACTTCCATGATTTTCCGCAGTTCGAGTCACTTTATAAAAAGTAACTTCTATTTTCGGCTAGGCTATGTTCAGGTAACGCATTAGAACCTACGGTCGGCTCTAAGGTTGCGTCACTCATTCACCCTTTTGAACGACTCAGACTTTGGGGTGCATTTCCCACTAAAATGGATCCTTCTTTTCGAAAAATGATGCTGACGCTGTTTTTCGGCTTCAGCACGGTGTCGCCATGATGCGTCGGCCCGTGTGACACGCGTGCCGCCTGACTCTGCTGCATTTCAATCCTCTGGTGAGGGGGTGAACTACCCTTAACTTCGGACCACCCTTGTGGGGGTGTGCGGACAGCCTTCCGAACAGGAACTTCGCGACTGTGCGTTCGTTACGGAACTGAGAAAATACTTGCTCAATTTCGATTCATTCCCATTAGCGGGACCACCATCATGCTGAAGGGTTCAAATGTTTGGACTATTACGCCCTTCACAATGGAGAGTGTCTGTCGCGTCGGTTACCCACGAGTGCATTTTGTGGAGGGCGTCATGCGGAGTATCCCTTTTATGTCATGCTACTTATCATCCCTTCGACAGCTGCATATCTCTGCACGAGCCTCTTTAGGGGGATGAAACAACCCTTCCTGGTCAATTCATGCCCTTCAAACTTTTATTGCAGGTGCTTAGGAGAGGCCTTCACAACATTCTTGACAAAGTTTCATGAATCACGAATGCAAACCGTCATTTTGTGGGCGTTTTAACAAACTGTCCCCTTAATTTTGCCAGCGAGTGTACATAAGGCCTGCACGCGCCCCATCGTGGTTCACATATTCAAACAACTCCATATTAATTCCTTTAAGGCGTACCGCAAAGTACGCGACACAGACTCCCGTTTTTGAATGATGAAATAATGAATCCAATGTGAAGGGATACGCAGGTTCTTTTGCGCCCCGGTGATTGAACGAATTGGACGCTTGGGGTGCTCACCGCGTGTGGTCCAACAATACCTGTTGCTTCCGCGTGTTGCGCCCTGCGACTGTGTCAACAATGCAACGGCACACATCTGCATGGGGACTTTACTGCAGGCTTTACCCATCATTTGGAACCCCATATGATGCATTTGTTTACGTATTTTGCCGACGACCCAGCGCATGGTTAATATTTTGGCACTCGTTTCCTCATTTAGTGTGTTGTGGGAAACGGTACTCCGCGGTGAAAAGTTTCATTGACACCCACACATGTGCGTTGGCATGTCGCAAAGATACAACAACAATTCCTGCATGAAGGTCTATTCGAACAGTTCGCGGTTGTTTAATTTACCTGTTACATCCGTTTGTGGCTTAGGTGGCTCTACAATTAGCGAAGCACAACGGGAATCTGTAGGTCTGCGGAATTCGTTTGAAGCGGCTGGCAGTTGGCGGACGTTGGGGAATATACCGTGTAACGATAGTATGACAAATTGGTTGGCCCTTTGGTGTGGAACCTTACATGCACACGGCTGTATTCCTACATCGGAACGGGGATCAAAAGTTGTCAAAGTATCGGTCAAATTAACAAGTATGATCTGAAAACCACCGGAACCTCCCGCAAGTCCGTACGTTGCCTTGAAATGAAAAAAAAAAAGGCTTTCATTTGCGGCTAGCTAAGAAACAAAGGAGCGACGGATCCGCGAGGGCAACTCCATCTAGCGGCCGGTAGAAGGACCCGTAGGGGCGTCTGCTGGTGTACGAAAGGTACGACCCTCTGTACAAAGATTATTTGGTTGGTGCGGTCTGAGTCTGTAACATTCTTCACCTTTTATTATGGCTTCATCATTTTCTTTGATGCTTCCTGACCCAAGTTTGTCATGACTCATATGTATTGCCATTAGCAAGGAGGCACTGCCATGTTGTTTTGCATAATATTTGCATGCAGTCAGGGATTGTAAGCAAAGTCACTGACTTTTTTCTATCTGGAGTGTTCAATTGATTAAAACTATGTTTTGGAGGTCTGACCTCTTCATGAAATTGACTGATTATGCAACTTTATTTCCTCTAATATAGCGGCCTTTCACTCACAATGTTGTGCGACGTGTTGAAACATTGTACCTCAGGTGTCATTTTAATTTTTTTATTTCTCTATGTCCAGATTCACGCTGCTGTGTCATCTTTGCATCCGCGAGGGAAACTCCATCTAGCGGCCGGTAGAAGGACCCGTAGGGGCGTCTGCTGGTGTACGAAAGGTACGACCCTCAGTACAAAGATTATTTGGTTGGTGCGGTCTGAGTCTGTAACATTCTTCATCTTTTATTGTGGCTTCATCATTTTCTTTGATGCTTCCTGAGCCAAGTTTGTCATGACTCATATGTATTGCCATTAGCAAGGAGGCACTGCCATGTTGTTTTGCATAATATTTGCATGCAGTCAGGGATTGTAAGCAAAGTCACTGACTTTTTTCTATCTGGAGTGTTCAATTGATTGAAACTATGTTTTGGAGGTCTGACCTCTTCATGAAATTGACTGATTATGCAACTTTATTTCCTCTAATACAGCGGCCTTTCACTCACAATGTTGTGCGACGTGTTGAAACACTGTACCTCAGGTGTCATTTTAATTTTTTTATTTCTCTATGTCCAGATTCACGCTGCTGTGTCATCTTTGCAGACCACCAGCCTTGAAGTCAATATGATGGTGTTGGCCCCATTTCCTGGAAGAGTTGAGCCATTGGAGAGACGTGCAATGCATCTGTCCAGGTGTGTTTGCAGTGTGTGTATTATGCAATTGTAAGTGAAAATGCGTTTAATGTGCTCGTTTTATCAGTTTATTTCAAAGATTTTGAGAGTTTCCGTCCATTTAAAATATTAGTTGCATGGGCCTTTTTCATTTGTAAATACCTGGTAGATTATTGAATCACCATGTTTCTGTGATGCTTTTGGAGTCTCGTCTGAGCCACATTAGCATGTTTTCATGCAGACTTGTTCCTGTTATTTTATCTACAGTGTTGTGTTTTGAAGTCAGTACCTTTTGTACTAGACTTCATAGACATCTTTTTATTTTATTTCTTTTTGTCCAGATTCACGCACTTGTGTCATCTGTGCAGACCACCAGCTTACAAGTCAATGTGATGGTGTTGGCCACATTTCATAGAAGAGCGGAGCCAGTGCAGAGCCGTGCAAGAGAAAACTGTCTATGCATCTGTCCAGGTGTGTTTGCAGTGTTTGCATTATTCTATTATAAGTGAAAAAGCCTTAAATGTGCTCGTTTTATCAGTTCATTTCAAAGATTTTCATAGTTCCCGTCCATTTCAATTATCGGTTGGATGGGATATTTTGATTTGTAAATACCTGGTGGATTACTGGATCAGCATGTTCTGTGATGCTTTAGGAGTCTCGTCTCAGCCAGATTAGCATGTTTTCATGCATAAATGTTCCTGCTATTTAATCTACAGTGTTGCAATTTGAAGTCAGTACAATTTGCACTAAACTTCATATTTGTCTGGCGAATTGCTCTGATTTAACAGTCAAAACCTGCTCACTAACACAAACACTTTAAAAATAAAATCTCTAGTTGGAAATCGTCAACTCTTTTTAATATTTAAGTAGCGTTTTGTTGTGTGTACTGTTGTCATTGAACTTCCTACTTGTGTGGCGAATTGTTTTGAGTTAAGATCTGAAAACTGTTTCTAATATATTTCTTCTTCCTTGGCAGGTTGACCATGTGGTATCTATGCAGACCAGCAGCGATGCGGTGAATCTGCGTACCTCCTGTACTTTGAGTCAGAGGCATACTCATGGACAGAAGTTCTGCCGGAAACTGTTTACGCCGCGACTGGGTATGTTTACAGTGTGGGCTTTTGTTAAATTATAAGGAAAGAAGGTCAGCAGTGACTGTTGAATCATTTTTCTAATATTATTGTTATTGTTACATTTGTGACAATTTCTAAATGCAAGTTAGCATTGGTACGAAAGAAGACACCAATTTTACAACTGTGGATACTTACATATTCATGATATATTTTTGGTTACCAGTACGAATGGTAATGTTCTTTTGACCTTGGACACGGTTTGGGTTCACCCAGTACATGAAGTCAAATCCTCAGGGAGGATTATGAGCTCATTTCAGTTTAATATTAGGAGAATCAGTCATTAATAATTTAATAGGAACATTTTTTTTTCCAAGATTCAAATTGATCAGGATGTTTTGTCCTGAAGTGCACCTTCAGACGCAATGTGCTGACTCTGTTAACACCACATTGAGGGCATATGAAAGCCTTAGGCAAACGAGGTGGGTACATGTCTTTGCTAGGTACTGTGCGTAAGAGTCCAAGATTGTGTTCTAGTGTATTCCAGTTACTGCAGCAATGGGGTTCCTTCCACGACAGGACGATTTCCTTTGATATCCCCCCGTAGTTCCATTCGATGGGATCGCCTGCAACAAGTCAAATAAGATTTGTGTGTTTTACGTTTGTTCACTTGCTGTTAAACCAGTGGGGTGGAGGCCCCCTTACCTAACTTCCACGAAAGTCCCTTTGACATATGCAGAAATTCGAAGAGAAGGTCATTGTCACTTCCGTCCAGACCACCTGTAATTTTTTTTTTGTGTGGATCTTCCTGCACGTAGTTGGAAAGTCTGAGAGGCCCGCATATATAGAATTTTTTTTGGGGGTTCTTCAGCTCAATCTGGCTAAAGTAGGTAAAATGAGGCAATTCCATTTGGTCCAAGGAAATGGCCAATCCCATTCTGGTCGCGTCATTCCTTTTTTTATACTCGCTGCAAAATAAATTTCAAAATTCAACCTTAGAATTAAACCTATATTGGGTCGCGGGTCCCGTTGTATGTACTTACGCCGCATTTTTAATCCGAATGCCAAATCCTTTTGTGTGGTCCTCGTAAACGTCAAGTCCTTCCATTCCTTCGCACCAAAGAGTGCGAAGGGCGTCGGACACTTCTTCAAATGCTTTCATTCCTTTGACCTTGGGCAATTCTGGTACCAGTTCTTCACAAATATTGCGATTAGCGCCATGTTCCAGGCCTATTAACAGGTCAGCCAAAAATACCACATTGAATGCCAAAGTTGCATCTTCTAACAGCAGATCTGATAGTGCAGGACTGCCAAAGGGCTCGATAAAGTATGTCGCCGTTCTCACAGCGCCATTGCGCTTCGGCCTAGATTGCAGCATGTACTACAACAATTAAAAAATAACAGGTGACCATGAGAGAGACGGATGCTTTTGAGTTGAAGCTGAGTTGAGCGCAGGGTGATGGACCAGCAAACTAAGCAGTGCCAAGGAAATACCGAGTATGTACCAATGAATTCGGAGCATCTGCAGAGGAGGTGTCGTGGGTGGTAGGCCACTCGCACGAATCCATGTGCGAGTGGGCGGGGCGCACTCCCGACTCGCCCGGTGTTTGCATCTTCCTCTTTGGAGTGGGCATAATACAGTTACTTGTTCTGGGTGCAGGCAACACTGTTTCATTTACCTTTTAAAAATTGTAAGAAAAAATTTGTATAGACTAGTTTACATGTATAAAATTTTAAATAAGTAGGTTCCACCTTGGGAAATGCTTCAACATTTCCATCCACACTGTTTTTGGAAGAATGCTTTGCTTCGAGATTTCTTTCCATGTTGTTTTTGGAAGAATGCATTTCATATTGCAGCAGTCTTTCCTCCTGCATAGAAGTATTATGAAGGAACAACAGAAATGGACTTCGTTTCTTATTGGCTGGTAAAAATTATAATACCTTAATACGTGTTAGCTCTTCATTGAATTTTTTCAGGGAATCATTTACAACCTGCAATTTTACACATATGATGACACATTGGTTGAATGCAAATGCATGGTGTAGGGTGGATAATTTGAATACTCACAGTCTGGATTTCGGCACACCATTGACAATACCAGTTGCCTGATGCTGCAAAACAGTGAGTGGCACAATATGAAGTTGAACAGTTTATGAGCTCAGATACAGATGTTACTATTTCAGCAATGGCAAACTTACTTCGGACACTGTGGACATTGACACACTTTGGGTGAAAGGAATACTTGCATAAGTGACAATACAGCATCAATCTGGGAGGAGGAAAGTGAATTCATTGATAAACAATTAAAGATACTAGTGGAGTCTTCTTGTGTTCTGTAATTGAACGTGTGTAGCTCACTCTTCTGATTTTTCTTGGCAAAAACATAGTGACCGTGTTTCAGGCTGATCCGATACCATCTTTTGGTAGTCCCCCAATGCACTGTTTGAAGTAGGACCACCTTTGTGTGGTGTTTGGTCAATATGTCCATCACTGGAACTTGAAAGTGGCAAATCCTCATACCTTCGTACAGAGAGGTCTGCTTTGTTCCTGGATATGAAACAAATATGCAACAGTGTAATGTGCTTAGCTTAATACACATTGAATTAAATGTTACAAAATTAATTTAAATGCAGTGTTATACAGTCATTCAAAACAATGTTAGGTCTACTCCTTCTTTTTCTGTTCGCAGATGATCATTGTATTATGATACCTAGATGATGATTCTCTTGCATATTGCATGTTGTTTGAATTTGAACTATTTTCTATATGGACGGTTAGGTTGGGGGACACGGGTGTTTAGCGACGCCTGTTGCCACGGGCGATTCGTCGTCTGTAATAAAACTTTTTCAGCCCCCTTCCCCCCCTCCTTAACTCATTACACTGCATTCCCCCCTCCTCTTCCCCAAGGCATTCCCCTGCCGGCGCAAGGCGCCACTGCGCCTGCGTCGCGCCTAGAGACCCTGGATTGTGAGAGAGCGGTCAACCGTTCTCTACGCTGATTGGTTGACAGCCGACGGGGCTTCAACAGCGGTTAAAATGCAGCCTGTGAAGCGGTTAACCGACGCGATGCAACGTGGCGGCGACCGGATCAGCCTAATTTGAAGCCTTGCACCTAAAAGGTGGATAATTGCAATGTAACGTTACCAGTGCGCACGCACAGGCTGCAGCGTTGCCTGCATGTCCGGCCCAGGGATCCTCTTTGTCAGACATGCGCACGCTGGACGCGAATCCGGCATTCTGATTGATCGAGATTAAACTGCGGGTAAAACCGCCGGTGCGAGTCCAGAGTGGACCTAGAGGGGGGACGCCACCCATCAGACTTTACTGTGGTACCAGGATGAATACAGCAAATAATGGTGGTTAATAACGTGTCTTCATTTCTGTGTGTAACAGGCAGGAGAAAGAAGCAGGAAGACGAGGAGCACCTTCTCTCTACTCCAGCAAACACCCACTGCACTTCCAAGGGGCGCCCCAACTCATCTTTTTGCTCGACAAAGGCTGCCTTGTGTATCTCAACAATTTTCCGTACTCCTCCAATCGGCTTCAATTGCTTCACATTCCAAATTGTGCATACATATCTGCACAGGGCACTGTTGTTTTTTCTTCTTAAAGAAAGTTGATCGATAATTTATTACCTTGTTGCAGTGAATTTGAAACAGGAATACATGTTCATATGTGATTTTATATTATTACTCTGCTTTCTTGACAATAGGATTATGTGAAATTTCTTCAATAGCTCTCTGTAAAATATGTTAACGGTGAATCATGGGAAAGTTTGTCTGTTCTGTTGGGCTGGAGATTCCTTTGCGCAAAGTCTACTGTCGCAATTGGGACATTGCGGTCATCAGAGGTTTCCTTTGTAATATTTTTGGATGTATAAAAGAATCGTAGAGGATAGTGCATACTAACAGGTCGATATGGGAATGTTACACTAGTATGAAACTCTGAATGAAGTTTGTAAAAAGTGATTTGATAGTTTGCAGAAAGCACAGCTATGAGAATGGTAGAGAGAGAAGAGGCACAGGTGGGTATCATGGAGACCGACTCGAATGTGCAATGTGCTCCTCTTTTGTTCTATAACAAAGACAACATCAAATTGAGTACCTTAGGAGCATGGTGACTTAAATTAGTCTTCATTTATTCATTTAATACAAATAATGACAACCTGTTCAAAAAACATGTAAATATTTTATTAATATTGTATTGAAAATGACTCGCTTGAAACAGATTATTGTCAACGACTTTCAAGCATGCGATCTGAGCTGAGCAGTTGGAATTACATGCAGCAAAGCGTTAACAAGAAATGTGTACAATTGTTTATGTATAAAAGTGTTACTTTGATGTTTACATTGTATTTAACTGCAGCAATTAGGAGACCAAGTTATTGCTATCATTTGATGTACACAACACAGCACACAACATTGCTTATGCTTATGTGTGAAAGATAATATTTCACCTCCGCAAGTGCACCACCTATCTTGAATGGAAAGCAAAGCTACTTCAACTAAAGGATCAAGTGTGGAAAAAAAAATATTTACAGCAACATTCACTTTTCCTATGTCTATAAATGAAACAACTTTACAACTATTCCAAAGCACTGATGTCTGGAACTAGGTTGACAGCAACTGTGAGAAATTCATGAAGGCGGGTTTGTGCATTATTGTGAATTCGCTTAAAAATAAATTCAGCCAAGTATCCTTCAAAATTGTAGCTCTTACGACCATAACGAGGAATAAGACCTCTTGCATCTCTCCAAGATCGTTCAATGTTCTGAGTGTGACATCCTGTCTCAGGGTCAACAAAATTAAGAGAATGGTTCACTGTTAGGTGCTTCTCAAAGCTGTCTTCAAGTTTGTTGTAGGCTTTCCAGCAGTCGGTCATAATTGTTGTTCCTGGGAGTACCCACCGAAGAATGACTTCAATTAAAGTCTCAGCATTTCTAGCAGGAACTGGCACATAGAAACATTTCTTCGAATCTCTTTCGACTCCTCCCAAAACCCATTGACCCTCAATCAATCTTCCCCTGTGGTACTTTCTTTTCCCAAACTTGGCTTCATCAATTTCGACGATTTTGCCCGGACCACCGAGCATTTCACAGTTCTCTTCACACCAACATATGCAAACCTGCACCAAAAAAACATACATTGGTTGCAATGAATAGTATTGTGACAGGTAGAGTTCTAGAGGCCCCTTCGTGGCCTCAGAACCGAAGGTATTGGATACTTTCTTATTACCTCTCTACAGAAAGATGACCACTTAGTGTAAGTGGCATTGCTGATGTCCAGTTCATTCATAAGTATGTCGCGTCTAGGCGGCGGCAGGATCAAATAAGTGGTGAAGAAAATGCATAGTTTCTTCATAGTTAAATGGGAAGCGGCAAACACAGAGCCACTTTTTATGGACTGTTTGAAATTACAGCGGGAGAGTGTGAACCCTTTCTTCCTAGCCACTTTCTTCCTCCTTTGGCATCGCCACATCCCATCAGGCGATTGGCTTGCCTCTTTGCCACAGCTGGTGCACAACACATTTTCCTGAAATAAAAAAAGGATCCAAATTGACATTAGGGCCGTGCACAAACTACGTCACGCGTTGGGGGGGTGGGAGGGGGTATGGCCAGATGTGACGAGATGTGACGTGGGGGGAGGAGGGTGGTCGGGGTCTTGTGACGTATTTTCCGAAATTAGCGTCGATAACGGCCTTGTTGATAGGATAACGTTCAAAAAGGCAACCCATCCTGGGTTGCTTCCCCATGGACTGAGGACTTGATTGAATAAATTTTATCTAAAAATTTGCTGAGTATCATTTCTTTTCCCTTTTCATTTTAGCGTCATTTTAAAATTTTTTATCCGAAAATACGTCACAAAGGGGGGGAAGGGTGTGGGGTCACCCGGATGTGACGAAGGTGTGACGGAGGGGGGGTGGGGGTTGAAAATGCCCTAAAAACGCGTGACGTAGTTTGTGCATGGCCCCTTAATGCTTGAACGATTGCGACACAATCAACGTTCACACGAATGGTACAGTACATTCGCTCATCCCTGAGGCAGCGGCGACTCTTTGCCATGCAGGTCTTTTCTTGGTGCCATCATGAGGCAAACAGCTTCGAAACAACGAACAAAGCAAAGGATACATTCCTTTTGACGCACCGGAACAGCACTCGGACAATGACTCCCCCGGTGTGGCCGTGCTGTTGAACTTCCCTTTGGTCTCCGCTGCCTCAGGGATTAGTGAATGTACAGTAAGTCATCGTGCGCAACCACTGTTCTGTTACATTGCCATCGTCGAGACGAGTTGCCTTGAAGTGCTTTTGGTTTTTTTTAAACCCTTCAGCGACTTGTCAGCCCTTCCAAAGTTGCATTTTTCTGAACGTCCGTCTTTAAGGGGGTCCGCGCTTGGAATCAAGCCACAGCGGCGGTATGCGGCATGGGAAAGAGATATCGTTCGCAGAACGCAACGATTTGACTTACCTTTAAGACTCCATGACTCCTCAGAAAATTTTTGAACTTCTCATCATCTTCACACATGAGGGTGACAGTCACGGTACCCCACTTACATCCTTCACACTTCATTTTGGGCACAATACGCGTGACGAACAAACGTCGGAGTGGGTACCACCTGCAGTGGCGCTTCTCCCCCCCCCCCTACTATTTTTGGGCAGAGTACTACCAAATGGTGTTTTACTGCAATCACATTAATACTGCTTAGTGCAAGATTCCGTCGTCACAGGTCACACGGACGCGGAGCGGCGCCTTTCCAGAACCGGGCGATGCAAAAAGGTGGCAGTGGAGGGGGATGCGTGGCGCCACGCGGGGGTTGGAGGCGCGCGCTGCCGCGCCCAGCACCCGCGAGGGAACGACTACTGGAGGGGGAATGCAACAGGCATTGTTGCGGCGGGCGAATTGAGTGTTGAGGCAGGCGTCTCATTTTGTAATGCGTGAGCGGATGTTCATGTGATCGTGCGTCTGAGGTGACTGAGCTCCTGGTTTGTTCATTGGTGAAAACATTACGTTCGTGCTGCTCTGCTTTGCGAAGTGTTCGATCAGCCGTACTACTGCACGAGTTTCCTCACAAGTAAGTACCGCTGTACGGAAGCGTCTCGTGCGTGTGCGGCGCTGGGGAAACTGTGCACGCCGTGCCGGCCAGCACCGCGTCCTAAGTGGCAGCGCCGGCACAGGACGGCTTCCTGGTGACGGCGCTGCGGGCAGTGGTTCTGTCTCTGTCGCACTGCTGGGTCGTGCCGCAGGGGTGCGACTGACGCCGTGCACGCCGTGCTCCCCGTGCCAGCCAGCACCGCGTCCTTGGTGGCAGCGCCGGCAAACGACGGCGTCCTGGTGACGGCGCGGCGGGCAATGGTTCTGTCTCAGTCGCACTGCTGGGTCGTGGCGCAGGGGTGCGACTGACGCCGTGCTCCCCGTGCCGGCCAGCACCGCGTCCTTGGTGGCAGCGCCGGCAAACGACGGCGTCCTGGTGACGGCGCGGCGGGCAGTGGTTCTGTCTCAGTCGCACTGCTGGGTCGTGGCGCAGGGGTGCGACTGACGCCGTGCTCCCCGTGCCGGCCAGCACCGCGTCCTTGGTGGCAGCGCCGGCACACGACGGCGTCCTGGTGACGGTGCGGCGGGCGGTAGTCCCGTCTCAGTCGCACTGCTGGGTCGTGGCGCAGGGGTGCGACTGACGCCGTGCTCCCCGTGCCGGCCAGCACCGCGTCCTTGGTGGCAGCGCCGGCACACGACGGCGTCCTGGTGACGGCGCGGCGGGCGGTAGTCCTGTCACAGTCGCACTGCTGGGTCGTGGCGCAGGGGTGCGAGTGACACGAAGTACTGAGCCGGCTGACGCCGTGCTCGCCGTGCCGGCTAGCACCGCGTCCTTGGTGGCAGCGCAGGCACACGACGGCGTCCTGGTGACGCCGCGACGGGCAGTGGTCCTGCCTCTTGTTCAATGAATGAGGGAAGTTGATTCCCCCTCGTGTTGATGTTTTTCAACTTTATTAAGTTTAAGAATGACCCCTGGAACTTGCAAGAGGCTTCTAAAAAGTCACAAAATTTTGAAATTTTGGCTAATAATTAGTTCCTGAAATTAAATTATACTCAATTTAATTACACGTAAGGATATAAATATTCCAGCAGCATGGATGTACTTTGTAGGAAAAACTTAAGGGGATAATTCTTGTTTTTTGTAGGTCCCTCAAAACAGGGGGGTTTGAAAGGAGGGCAGTGCACCATCCATACTTTTTTTTTCAATAGTGTACATTCACATAGTGCCTCTGTACAATGTCCAAGTTAAGTTAATTGTACACCCATGTTTCCTATTGTTTGGCCCAGATTTCTGCTTGCTATGGACGCTGACAATCTCCATCACTTATTTGATGATGGTAATGACGATCTCCTTGCGGAAATTGAAGATGGCTTGCAACCACCTCTTAAAAGAGGCAGGTTTGAGAATCAAGAGAAGGGGAATTACACAGGTAAATTACTTCACGTCCAAAAAGTTTTCAAAGTATTTCTAATATAATTCACAAAACAATGCACATACTTTCAAATTTGTTTCATTTTTTTACAGAAAAGAAGAGTCTGAACTGCAAACCACAGTTGGAAGATTTCTGGGCAGAAACTGAAGATCACATCTTTTGTCACCCTCAAATTCTGGAAGCGTCTTCTACTGCAACTTCATCTGCTTTTGAAAATTCTTGTGGTAATCCTCCTTCTATTGTCACTACTACCCAATCTGGAGTGGGTGTCAATGATTCCAAGAAGGGTACTGTCAGTTATGCTTGGTTTAACATTTTGGATCACCTAGGACCGATATGTGAGTGGGGTCCAATGAGACAGCAGTACCGTGCAGCTTTTTGGTCTGATTTAAAATACAAAGATAGATTACTTGTTGCATCATTCTGTTATCAGAATGGTGTCCCAATATGCATTGCTAGTGACTTCTTCCAGGCCAGGAAGCGAGACAAAATCCATATTTACAAACTTAACCAGTTGTATGATTACTGGAATCATGATACTGAAGGCTTTGAGAGAAGAAGCAGGTATTTTGCATATGAGATGTACCAACGCTGCTTTGCAAATTTAAATGGGATCCCACAAAAGGGTCAGGAAAAATATTCTCTGCTGTAAAATTAATCTTTCTTTCTTCATTATTGTTAAATATTTCATCCACACTACCACTATTGAAATACCGTAGTTCACGATTGAGTTTTTTTTTTTACCTTATATATTTTAACCAGTATCTGTTCCTGACTTAGCATTATTCATTTGTCATAAATTGTGAAAGTGATGGTGTCGCAAATATTATGTAGATGTGAAGTGGTCAGTAATAACATCTTCAACTAATGTCAAGAAAAGGGTCTATTACAAAATAATGCAAGTACTGAAGTTTACAATGACTGCCAATTTACATCTCCATACATTTCGAGATACTAAGCAGGATTGTTATTTACCGTAACTAATATCTGTTGTTGACTTAGCACTGCAGCTTTTTCCCAAACAAAAAATATGTCCCATTTCTGCCACTTCAGTTACGTGTTCACTGCTGTGTTGTAAAATAAATCTAATTACAGTGAGACTGCTTAATGAATTGACTCTCTTCAATACATCAATGTCCTCATGGAGTTTTAAGTAACTGTGCAAATCCTTACTAGTGCCAGCAAGGAGACACTCCATTCAAATCATTTCCCTCAAAATATGTATCTCTCCATTGTGAAGAGGGCATTTTAAGAACGTGTAATGTTGGGGCTGTTTAGGTTTGGGTTTTTTTACCCACAGCTCATCTAAAAGAAAATGGAATACAATCATAGTAAATTTTTAACCATTCTGTACTTCAATTTCTTGTAGTACAGCTATGAATGTAGGAGGTATTTTGTTGCAGCATCCCTTTTGTTTGGAAATGTCACTGGACAGAAGGTTGAGAATTGTTTGGTCACAACATTTGGTGTGCCATCTTTTCGAGGACATCAGGAGCAGATTATAAGTGCAGCATTGAATGGTTCTGATTGTCTTGTTGTGATGCCCACTGGGGAAGGCAAGTCACTTTGCTACCAGCTTCCTGCTGCCTTGAGTGATGGAGTTACTGTGGTCATTTCTCCATTAAAATCCCTCATGCATGAGCAGTCTATGAAAATGAATAACATTGGTGTAAGCAGCTTATTTTGGTTTTAAATATATATTCTGATCAGTGGCAGTAGTACATTGGACAATAATGGAACATGTTATTATAGGTAAAAGCTGCAGTGCTTGCCCACGGAAGTAATGTGCAACAAATTTATGGTGACTTACACAAACATCATCCAAGTAAGTATGTATTTTCACTAGTGCCTAGTAACAAAAATGACCTTACCTTATATTGTATTTTGCAGACATAAAGCTTTTGTTTACAACACCTGAGATGTTGGTCCACAATAACTCATTTAAAGGAATGTTGCAGTCATTAAACCGTAGAAAAAAACTGGCTCGCTTTGTCTTTGACGAGGCTCATTGTTTGGCTAGTTGGGGGCACGAGTTCAGGTATTTTGTTTACATTTAACACTCTGTTGATTATCTGACTGTTTCTTCGATAATTATTGAGAATTATTCACCACAGACCAGAATACAGGAAACTTATGTGGCTTCACAACAGCTACCCAAATGTACCATTTATGGCCCTTACAGCAACAGCTACCTCAGCTGTAAAACATCGTATTGAGCATGTCCTTGGATTGCGTCATGTTATGAGGTAATAGTGATTCAAAGAAACAGTTTCAAATTGGTATACTCAAAACACTAACTCAGATATTTGTAGATTTGTTTCCAGTGTCAACCGGCCCAACATTAGGTTCTCAGTTTTGCCCAAGGATGGTACATGTGTAATTACTATGTCAAACATTATCAAACAGAAATTTCCAGAGAGTTGTGGCATTATTTATTGCATGACAAGAAAAGATTGTGAGGCAGCTGCTTTCAAATTGACATCAGAAAACATTTCTTGCCAAGTGTACCATGCTGGTCTCCCACAGGAAACTCTTCAGTCACGTCACAAACTGTGGTTGAAGGGTGACGTTAAGGTGACTGCTGTTATTTTGTTACGTGTTCCACTTGTAAAACATTTCGTGGAGTCATTTTTGATTATAATTAATTTTTCATAACAGGTCATGGTTGCTACAAACGCCTTCGGCATGGGTATAGATAAACCTGATGTTCGATTTGTGTTCCACTTGCATATGCCAAAATCTGTTGAAGAGTACTTCCAAGAATGTGGACGCGCAGGTCGAGATGGACTTTTATCAGAATGTACACTTTTCTACAAATTTGAAGATGCAATTTCATGGTTGTCTCTTATTGAAAGTAAGTTCGTAAAGACATGTGTGTCAACTTTGAGTTAGTATTTCCTAAGAATAAATGATGCTTGTTCAGTACCTGACAAACGTAATCATTGCAGGTGGGAGAAACAAGAACATGGATCTTTCATGCAACAAATCCAATGTTGTAGAAGTTAAATCTATGATTAGATATTCTGAAAATGCAACTGACTGCAGACGAATTCAGTTGTTGTCATATTTTGACGAGGATTCAGCAGCAAATTGCTCCGCATCCTGCTGTGACAACTACCTCGGCCAGGTAATTATTCATTGATGTATGAAATCCATTTTTTCAAGGCCTCCTAAAGGATATTTGAGACCACCCAAATTAACATGGATCAATAATTCCATCATTGCTCCCAGGTCAAGCACACTCTTCGAACAGCTACAATGGAGGTTCGCTGTGTCATGAATATGATTTCTCGCAGCTCCTCAAAATTTACAGTGAAGCAGCTCGTAGATGTTTTGAAAGGAAGCAAACAGAAGAATTTATTGAATCGAGGTATATGTTTTCAAATAGACATGAGGCAAGGTGATTCTCTGTCTTTCTAAATGTTAGTATTCTTTTGTAGGATTTGGCAACTTAAGGCATTACGGGCTGCTGGCCACATGGGGAAGAGCAGACATATCAAAATTTATTGCTAGTCTTTTCACTCATGATTTTCTGTCATTAGAAGTACAAAAAAATAGTTATACTGTGACCCAGTATGTTCAAATTGGTTCCAACGAATCTTGCTTCACAGATGATTTTGAGGTATTTGGTTGAAATACTGATTTACATTTCAGTTCGAATTATGGTTCCTACTTTGTAATATGTATTGATTCTTAATGGACAAATTTGGTGTTATGTTTCAGTTTCAGATCCCCATTGCCAGCAGGCAAAGAGAAGACATTTTTAATAGCTGTTTGGAGAAGCTCACGTCAACAGTTGCTGCAATGTCTTATGCATTGGGTATTGACGCAGAATGTATTTTTGAAAAGGAGGTGTGTTATTTTTATGTAACAATTTGTGTAAAGTGATGCAGTCATGTTTTAATGTCCTTTGATCCCAATTGTAGGTTCTTGTACGACTGGCTGCAGAAATGCCGAAGGACATTTCTGAAATGTTAATGATAGCTGGTGTAAGTAAGAAGAAGTACCGGATGTATGGAGAGCCTCTCTTGGACATAACTGCTGAAGCAAGTATTCAAAGGGAACAAATGCGCTGTAATATGTAATCTTTTATTTCATTCTTTCATTTATAATATGTGTGTTCTGCATGCTTTCTTTCATGCTGTTTTTACCTCACCATTCTTCCCACTCTATCTTATGTATGCATGAATTTATTCTGATGTAAACATAACAAGACTGACAAGTTTCTTTGAACTGTGGTGTGCATGTAAATCACTTCCTTTTCCCTGGAGAACTTCAACAAAATGCGTATTAAGATTTATGCTCTAGTCGTCTACTTCTTACATACATGCTGTACCCTGTGGTGTGCATGTTTTCATTCTGCTTGCAATGTCAAGACTTTATTTAGTCTTTGGGGTGTGCATGTTTTCCCACTTAAGGTTTATCTCTTCATACAAATATGGAGTTCCCTGTAGTGTGCATCTTTTCATTCCTTCTTGATAAATTTCATCATATTACCTAGTCAGTGTGGTGTGCATGTTCTCCTGGTATGGTGTTTTAATTAGTATTAATGGCATGGGTGTCGTCTCGTGTGTTTTTTTTTGTGATAGTAGGAGATTATTGAATTAAAAAGCAGCATTTCTATTGGACTTTTATTTTATGTCCCACCATTCCTACTACCTACCCTGACTCCTGAATGGATTGTGACAGGCAAAAGGGAAAATCGGCAATAGCAGTACAACCCACCCTCCAGTTTTGCTTCTAGTCTCTGCAGTACAAATCATAATGACACATAGAAATGTCAACACGTTTGGAACATGTACCTACTGCAGAAGAGGAAAAAAGCAGACATTTAAAACTTTGAGACCAAACTGCGAGACCACAATGTGGGACCACAGAATCGATACATTCATACCAAAACATTTGAGACATGTGCCTAACGCAGAAAAATAAAAAAGTGTACAGTTGATGAGACTGAGGGGCCACAGTCCAGAGCCACAGACTCACTTTGACATCGTACACAAACTCTGCAATCATTAGGCCCGCAGAAAAAGGGGGAACAACTCCAGCAATTATACTGAATGCAATCAACCATCACGGCAATACTGAATGCAATCGACCATCACGGCAAATAGTAATCCCAAAATATATGAAACATGTTCCTAATGCAAAGGAGTCAAAAACCGATATTTCAAACTATGATTTGTGGATTGTGGTGCACCAATGCAGTATTGCACTCACTTTCACATCAAAGGTATTACAAAACATCTACAAACTTTTCCTTATGTAAATGGAGCATAAAAAGGAAACAATCAAGAGCAACTTATAAATAGTTAACACTTTCATCAGTCTGTTTTTCAAAGCATAAGGGCAGATAGCAATCCCAAAACGTTACAAAACATGTACTTAATGGACATTAATAAAATACAGACAGGAGAAACATTGAGACCAGACACAATTTAGTGAGAATACAGAACTATACTGTCTTGGTGTTTGTATGCCAGTGCATTAAAAATAAATTCACATTTGTATAATATTTGCTACAATTACTTGTACCAATTTTGGATTGCAATACGAAAGCCAGCTAATTGAGTGGAGTAACGAAACTTTGCATATCAGCACTACCACTCCTCCATAGCTCGGCCAATGCAACTGGGAATACTCGCTTAACCATGCCCCATTTTGTTGTTTGATTCTGCACAAGACGGACAGAATTCAAAACCACACAATTAATGAAAAATATCTTAAAAAGTGTGCGCCTTCATGTTTATAACATGACATAGTGTATGTTGGAGCATGACATGATTTATCTTTCATTAGCTGTATTATGTACAAAGTAAGGAAATGAAAGTCCTCAATTTTAAAGCAGGTACATTAAGCCATTGCCCTCCAAGGAACAATGCTTACCATTTCTCAACAAATAATAATTTATGGAATAAGTAGCGAGGGGAAGGCCCATGGCCACGTCAATCAGCTACATTTCCTCCAAATATTGCACTTAAAGGGACCTTTCTCTGGATACATCACCATGTTCATGTGACTTTAAAACACTTGCCAACAAAGCAAGACCAATGTTAACATATATGAATACAGTTACAGTATAAAACCAACGAGACTCTTCAAATGTCCCACGTCAAAAGAATAGCAATGCTGCATACTTATGGGCTGAATGATAGCAAAGCCATTTACTTCTGTTCAGCGTGAAAATTTTGCACATCAGAACTACAACACCTTTAAGGATTGGCCAATTGAACTGGCAATACTCCCTGAACCATGCCCAACTTTGTTGCTTCATTCTCAACAAGACAAGGAGAATTTGTCAACCACATAATTAACATAAAATAACTTACAAAGTGTGTACCTTTATGTTCATAAGATATCATTACAGCGTGGGAAAATTTATGTATCATAAGCCATATTGTCTTCATAATAGGGAAAGAAAAGTCAACGATTTGAAAACAGACATATTTTGCTGTTGCCTTCCGACAAAGAATGCTTTGCATTGCTCAGCAAAGACATAATAATTTACAAAAAAAATAGTGAGAGGAAGGCCTATGGCCTTGACAATCAGCCGCATGCCCTCGAAATATTGCACTTAAAAGAACTTCTATCTAGAAGCATCACCATGTTTATGTGCCTTTATTAGGCAAGGACTACAAAGCATGCCCAATGTAAACGTATAGGGATACATTGGTGATAGAAACCCAAACACATTTTAGAACAAATTAAATTATAAATTTACAATTATGTATAAATGCACACGTGTGCAATGATGACGCATTATATGCGAGGCATTGCAACTGACAGGCACAGTTTGACAGATTGTCACATACTTCATTCCTTGCCAGACATTTCATATCTCATTTAAAAAAATAACCTGGACCAATAACATTGCACATTTGACACCTGCACATTCTCATACCATCTCCAACAATTTTTTCAATGCTGTTGCTTATGCGCAACTCATTGAGATGTTTTTGAGAAGCCCTATGTGGGTGCTTCAATTTTGTGTGTTCCACCAATCTCTCAACACAAGTAGGCCCCTTATAAAGATAAAAACAAATTCTGCACCGAACCCCTCTTCTGCACAGAGCAACAGCAGCAGGAACATTTCTTGAAAATTCGTAAATGTGCTGTCTCATAAAAGCTCCACTCCTCTCATGAATGGTTTCTACTTTCACATCGTGACATACAATTGATTCCAATTCAGAATAAGTCGCTGTTGCATCTTGATCAGTCAACTCATCATCTTCCTTTCGGTCTGTACCAAGGGAATTGACATGACTTAACTTCCCTGTGGGAACAACAGTGCTTGATGAGTTTGATAACGAGGTAATGGACGACATGACCTGAAGGAAAACGGTGAAAAAATTAACAATACAAGGTATATTGGACTGTATTACAGGCAACAACACTTTGGTGATATTGCATATCAAAAAAAAAGGAAAGGAAAAAAAAAAAGAAGGGTTTAACATTACGTACCACACTGAGTTCGTCCAGTATCTTACACTCTTCAACACACTCCGACGGTGAACAAGACCTCACAAGTTCACATATAAATTCTGCTGTGACATGAGACACTACGTCGCATAAAAAATCTTGCATTTCTGTGAATGATGATGGCCAGGAGATGGATGAAGGTGTACACATCTTTTGAAGCACATGGAGACCATTTAGAAACAAGGACTTGAATGTCACCTTCAGAGATGGTCCTCGCTTGAGGTCCCGACATCTTAAAAAAAAAATAGTTGCTTAGCAAAATTTTCGTTCAGATATTCTCCACGCATTTGTATCCTATGATAAGCCTACCGATGTGAAACTTCTTCAGGAGACAAATGGATGCTTTGGAGAACGGATTTCAGATACTTCACATTCATTTGGGGCATAGCCACAGATTCTGCACAGATGCGATTGGAGGCAATATCACCTTCCCTCCAACCTACACATAAAAAACAGTATTTCAATGGACGTAGTCAGAAAACGTAACATAAACGGTCGCAGGTAGGGAATCACTTTTACGTGGTGAACCTGCAGCCATGGTTACTCGTATGGAGGTCTGTGGTCGATGAGATAAAACTGAAACTGTTGATAGTTACATAACCCTCATCTCCGTGATCCTTGAAAAACGATCTGACAATGACGTGAGGGGGAGAGGAGAGAGAGAGAGAGGGAGAGAGACAGAAAATCCGCACAAACAATAACATGGTCCCGAGCAGAGAAGAGTACAAAACTTTCGAAGACCTCATAACTCATTTACTAGCATGCCTATTTTTAATCTTCTTTTTCTTTGGCAAGGTACACGATACAGCTCAAACATTAAGGAATGCTGCCAACAAAAGAGACATCTGGACTTATTGTATACATTTTTCCAGACCCAACAATAACAGATTTTTTTCCAGCCGTTCTCTCTGCCCGACGACCAACCCCAACTTCGACTTAGTGAGTGGCTGTTTGTAGTACTGCCTGGACTGTTGTATCTCATGTAACGGTGCCATTGTTTTGAAATACCTATGCTTGTGCTGCGATCGAGCAATTTACAAGAACTGCCTACCACATATTGCATAGTTTTCATATTTCTTCTCGTGCTGTGCATGGTAAACTAATTAGTGAGGTTGTGGTGGACTGTTCTGTTCCATCATGTGACTCCATGGTTCCATCCATGCATGCATTAAATGTTTCGTTTCCTATCGCAATTTGATAAACAGCACTTTTACCATTGTGCAGGCAGGATGGCGGCTGACCTACCCACTACTCTCTCATGCCGCTTTGGCATAAGAACTTATGAACTATCAGATCAAGATATTCTGTTCCCAGGACAGCTAGTGGACAAGCTTGTTGAAGTTAAAGATGTTTGCAGAGCTGGTGCATTCATTGTGAGTATTCCAAAGGTAATGTTCAGTACTGCTGAGTATTTCAAAACTTGCTTTTACCAAGATCCTGGCATTTTTCTCTTTTAGGGACGATTAAAGAATGGTCCCTCACCATACAACACTTTGGACAATGTCGAGAGAGTGAAAGAATTTCTACGCAATGAAAAATGTCAAAAGGCTATAGAGCTACAGCAACGTATGCACTTACCTGGCGAAAACAGGGCTTTCCTCATACACTCAACTGGTGAGGGGGAAAGTACTAGACATCAAACATTCCTCAACACACTTCGTAAGAACTTCACCGAGGAAGTACTCGCCCACAACTTCCAGGACGCCCCAAAGTCGCAGTTGTGAGTTTAGATTTCGATTTGATCATTTTTAAATCTTTCTACATTGACATGATTAAAACCGTTTTGTACTTGATGCAGAGAGAGTATCCTGGACACTGGAGTGGGGAACTTCTTAAACTCATTATTGGAAAGGCTGACAGACAGTAAGCCGATCATATATGGGCAGAACATAGATGTGCATCCCACACTTGCAATGACAGCATCAGTAAAGTTGTCATCTATGATGTCAAATATTCAAAACCTCCCTGGTGGCCGTCATGTTGGAATTGTCAGCCCTACAGTTTATATTGGCACTGAGGCTTCTACATTTAATTGCCATAGAGAAGATGCTGCATTTGAAGGTGTGAACCGGCATGTTGCTGGGTCTCCCAAAATATGGTACTTAACCACACCTTCTCTGATGCTACCATGTTAATGTTAATACAGCAGACTGCCTCAATCATAACTAAATGTTGATACAGGAAAAGTGCCTCAGTCATAACTGTTTCGTGCCTTCCATTGCAGGTTCATAGTTGCACCGCGCTTCTACAATGCATTTTGCCTACTACTTAATAAAGTGGGATTGCCTGAAGATGAGCGTTTGTGCAATGTAAATATACAACACAAGTTTGTATGGATCGACCCCAGGATAGTCATGAAACATGGCATACCAGTTCGTCTGGTGAGTCGAGTTGCCCAGTCTACTGGTTTGTAAATTACCCAATCTGGTCTCAGACCATATCACAAATATTTATGTGTAGATCATCCAACGGCCAGGGGACATTGTCTTTGTTCTTGGAAATGCAATTCACTGGGGTGTGAACTTAGGCCTGAACATCAATGAAGCAGTAAATATTGCTTCAGATACTTGGGCAAGGCCTGGCATGATGTGTCCTCCAAGGTGTCAATGTGAAACGTAAGTTAAAAAAAAGGAAACATTTTTCTCAATTTCTTGTTGGGCCCACTTCATGTTGTTTACAGATATATTTTCTGTTCCCCAGTGTTGCTGGGCTGTACTATAGGTTTGATGTGACTCCAATGCTACGAAACATCGGAATAAGTGAGGACAGTATCTCAAGGTACGAGCAAGGAGATGTCATGCAAGTCTCACAGGAGCTGAGGTTCATTCATCCAGATCTGCACCAGGAGATGGGAGTGCCAGATTCACGTACAGCCAATGTGGAACACCTCCTCGGGCCAGAATCTGATTGGGACCAGGTAATAATCCTTATTTTCTGAAATTTGCATCGGAAAAATGGTGAACAGCTATGTAGCTGATAGTGTACTACCTACCACGCCCTAATAACATACACTTCTTTTAAAATTCACCACCCTGTTGGCTTGTAATTCATTCTTCTTCCTCTCATTCTCCTCAGGTGATCAAAACGCTGACGCCATTAATCCTCCAAAGCCAGGAAGGCTTTGTGGGTGGCTTTGAGCTCGTAGATTTGACTGGCGTAGAAGATTATAATGATGAACACACAATTACCAATGCTAAAGAAGAGTGTAATGATGTGTTAGCAAAACATGCAGCTGCAGCCTACAGAAAGGAAAGGAGCACCGCATCATCAAGTGATGTGAGTGAAAGTAGTGTCTCAGGGACCTACAAGTGTCCGTCCTGTGGAAAGGACACCAAAAGGTACGGAGAGAGAGGAATGACTGCTCTTCGCTGCCACATCATATCAGAGCATACAGCGCAGCAAAAAATGTTGTTCCAGAAAGTTCTCAATATATACTCTCGCACTCTCAGAAACTTTACTTCCCCTTCACTCATCTGTGACCTTTGTGGGAAAACCATAAGAGGAACATCCACTCATGTTACCCGCCATAAGGAGTCAAGAAATTGCACTCCACTTGCAACCAATGCAAGAAACTACCTTCTTCATAAAAAGTGGAAAGAAGACTTGTGATCATTATTGGAATATCCATGTTTCTTGCATGTCAATCTCACTCCACCCCACCAACGTTTCACTCCCCAGTTACCCGACACAAGGAGTCAAGAAATTGCACTCCACTCGCAGCCTTTTCAACGGACTCCATTCTTCATGAAAAGTGGACAGAAGACTTGTGGTCATTTTTGGAATATCCACGTTTCTTGCATGTCAATCTCACGCCACCTCGCGGACATGTGACTCCACTCTGCAGTGCTCTTTTAAAATATTGATCTCAGAATTTTTATGTCTTGCCCAGTCCATCTTTCACCAAGCTTTGTGTTGTATAAATTTATCAAACATACTCAAGTGACAGTACATAAGTTTTTGCCATTGAAGAATATCACAAAAAAGGTGCCATCGGCAAACCAAATAATAATTAGAATAAATAATGATATCACATAAATATTTTGTATTATTTGTTTGTACAATAATAATATGGTTGACATATCCTACTCCCAATTCAAAGTCACTTACACATTTAGGTTACATTTATTGCGACATTAACGTTCCCTTTTATGACAGGAACATAGCAAGGATTGCTTACAAACTTGTTCAGAAAAAATAAATTTCCATATCAATCTTAATGAAATGAAAACAAAATTATGACAGTGTACCACAGACTTCCTTTGCAAAGATCTCCCACACAAGTGACGGTTTGACCAGAGGTACAAATAAATACCTTACTGCACTAATAATTTAATGACCACTGCATGAGCTCTATTATTAATAATTCAAAGAGAAAGAAAACTGACAACATACAGACACCATTCTGAAAAAAAAGAAAAAGAAAAAATATGACTCAGAAGCCACTAAAAAAGTTAAAAGAAAGTTGTATTCAAAGGCACCACATTCTTGAGAACATCCTAACCAAGTTCTGCTTGAAATCATGAGAGTCTTGCATACAGTTCCTTCAGAAAGCATCATAAATTATGTTGATGCATTAATACAACACAATTTCAAAGTTGTAAAAAAGAGACTAATCAGTCAATTTCATTAGGAGGTCAAAATTAGGAAAACGGTACAAAAAACGAAACAGGTCTAAGTTTTTTTCTCAGGTTCTTGTTTCTATTAGCAGTACTGTGTCAGTCTCGCACAGACTTCCTCCAGAAAGCATCATAGAGAATGATCCAACCATGATAAATGATAAGGAATGATACAGACTGAAGGTCATTTTGGAACCACCATGTTGCCATGGATAACAACCATGGGCTATTGTTTGCCCAAAAAAATAATACAAACTTTTCAGATCTTGGAATGAAAATAATACTTTCTGGATCCTAAATTATCAAGTACAAACAATTGAAATGGCGTGCACCAACTGCTTCAACAATATTACAACAATCACTGAGCTGACAGAAGATACAAACAAATTGAATCAATTTCTTCACAAACACAACTTCGCTCATGTAAAGAACATAGAATACAGCACATCTTTTGACACTGGGTTTAAGTTTATCTTATAGGACATGAAATTTTGCACCATATTTTCAATTAATAGTACTCATTAAGTAAAATGATTTATTTCTTTAATATGCAAATTGTTTTTTTTTTTTTGTTTTTTTTCCCACTATATTTCCAGGGTGCAGTTTCTTGCCCAAATTGTCACAATCCGTGTTCACTTTCGAGAAATAACACATGGAGATGTCAAAGAAGGCATAAAGGAGCCCCTCGCTGCAACTACAAGAAATCAAACCGAACAGGAACCTGGTTGGCAAGGAGCCACCTAAGTCCAGGGCAAATTGTAAGATTTGTGATGTTTTGGCTCACATTGAAACCCCCAAGGCAGCATATCATAATGAGCGAAATAAACATTACCCCTACAACATTCAATGAGTGGAGCAGAAACTGCAGGTGACCTTTGAACAAAAATTATTATCTTTTCAGACATCACAATAATCATTGAGTACAATACAAATTTTCCCTCTCGCATATTATAGGCAGGTGTGTTGCAAATGGAATGCCAAGCGCCAAACTTGCGTAGGAGGTCCCGGGAAAATCGTAGAAATTGACGAGATGGTGTTTGGAAAGCAGAGGAACAGACTAGGACAACAGATTGAAGTCCAGTGGGTCTTCGGTGGAGTGGAACGCGGGGCCACCAGAAGTCGCTTCTTTTTCGAACCAGTGGAACGCCGAGACGCCCCGACCCTTGTTGAAATTATTGAAAGATGTGTTGAACCTGGAACATTAATTATGTCAGATGGTTGGGCCGCATACAAAAGCCTTGGTCGAAGGGGATATAAACACCTGACAGTAAACCACAATGTACACTTTGTCGACCCAAAGACCAAGGCCCACATCCAAAATTGTGAACGAATGTGGAGAGAAGCCCGGAACAACATTCCCAGGTGAACACTTAAACTTGTCATCCTCATTACATGAGACATGTACCACCTCCCTGCACACAAATTTTGACATTCTGCTTCGATACGCTATCATCCACCTTCAATTTTGTAAAATATGTTTATTTAACATAAACATGTGAAGTAAGCATCATAACCATAATGACCCTTTTCAGATATGGTATGAATAAAAAATACATAAAGGAATATCTCGCTGAATATGCATTCAAAAGGTTCCACAGCATCACAGACAATATACTTCACCATTTCCTCCTCGTTGCCAGTCAAGTATCTACCACCTAACCACATCCAGGTAATTGTGTTGTAAACGTAGACCAATTTTATAAATTTAGCAGCACATAACACATCATTGGAATTTCAGTACCAATTCGTGTTGCAGCAATGTCACAAGGAAGGGGCCTGCTTTCAGAAATCCATTAAATTAGCTGCCACTATTTGACTGCTACCATGGCTGTCTGATGGAATATTCTCGTTGCAATTTAAGTGGCCCATGATAATATGCCTTCACATATTCAATGCCACTCACAATATCATAATCTTACAATTTGACCAGGACTAGGGGTCTCCTTTGTGCCTCCTGTGGCATGTCCATGTGCTATTGCTTCTAATAGAACTCATATTTTTCAGGTATGTTATTGCTTGGTACTGAACTGAAATTCTTCACATTTCCATTTTGGAGTCAAATTTTGTTAACTGTTATGTTAATGTACTGCAGTAAATCTGTTCCTACATTAATCAGAACCCGCTATTATTGCTCTCAACTCCTTGTCCATCTCCAATTTTTTTAACTTACAAGTTACAATCATTTAAATACTCCAAGAAACATTAAATTTTTCATGAAAGACATACTTATGGCATTATACAAAGCAACAATGGGCAATAATGATGAACCCTCGTACCAACAGACAGATCGAAAGGAAACAAACACCTTCAAACAGTTATCACGTGACCCCAAACAACATACTGAGTTTATAAAATCATTCAATACTTTTTATCGTCTGAAACTTGTCAAGACAATAGTTGTAAACAATTGATAAATATTTCACGACCCATTAAATGAGCATGATAGAGCTCTTTACATCACAGGAGCAGAAATTAGGTTGCAGGTCACACTACATTTGCATTGCTGTTTTGGTTACAATTCAACTGCGACTGTAAACGTACCTAGTTTGAGCCAAAAATAGTACCCTCTTCAACATCTGGCTACGACTACAGCTCTTCAAAGGAAATTCAGCGGACACCAGACACCCAAAGACACTGCGAGCTGGTGGTGTGCGCAAATGACACATGACGGTGAACCTGCCCAGAGGTTTAAAAAAGAGACAAACACCTTCAGGAAAATATCACATGACTCCCAACAACATTCTGACTCAGACACCTGTAGACAAATGTCACATGAATAAACAGACAGAAACCCTCGCACAGACCTTGTGGCGACACCTCTTTACAATGATCCAACCGAGTGGCTCTTTGTATTTTCCCAATGAAAGGCACTCTGATTTACAAATGGATGACAGTTAGGTTTTTACGAAAAATTGGACAGGTTTAAAAAATCACAATTAATTATGAACTGAGCATGATGCAGCTCTTTTCTTGAAAGCATCAGAAATTATATTGGCCCATCAGGACAACAGTAATAGATGGTTGAAAAAAATTAGTAATGACTGAACTACCTTCAAAATGCTATTATTATTATTTTCATTTAAAAAAGAAACAAAACAATTTCAGCCTAAAAAATGTGCAGTTGCACCTCGGAGTACATTTGCACTGACCTTTTTGTTACAATTGAACTCCACCTATAAACATACCAAGTCAATGGCAGAAACAGTTTCCTCTTCAACGTCTCTGTATGGCTTCAGCTCTCCACTCAAAATCACAGGAAGGGTGGTGGTCTGCGTAGATGACATGACAGTGAACCTGCCAACAGACATATAAAAATGAAACAATCACATTCAGACAAGTATGACATCACCCCCAACAACATACTGACTCGAAACCCACTAAAGTAGGTGGAAAAAAGTTCTGTCCAGAAAAATCACATTATAGGGAACAGCCTAACCCACTTCTGCTTGAATTCATGCGGGCCCAGCTTCAGTTCCCTCAGGAAACATCACAGAACATGGACTGAAGATTCAAAAAACTGTACTAATCACTCAATTTCATTACGAGGCTCTCACATTCTTGTTTTAACTAATGATAACATTGAGCATTCAAATCGAGGACCATAAGCGTCCCAGGAGAACACACCGAGGCACGAACGGAGTGAACCAACAACCCATGAACTGTCCATGCTCTCCATGAGGACAGTCATGGATTAAGAATTTTTGGAGCGTTGCCCATACTCACCGAGGCCTGAAACATGTGCCGGCGAAGCAGACGAACCTCCAGTGACAAGAGACAGTCACCACGGTCCCCTTGGCTACGCGCGATTTTACAAAGTGATCAACACAGCACAGATTATCTCTCATTACTGTTTTGAGTTTGTACTGATTCGCTTGCAAACCTCATATTAGGTAGTACCTCTGTAGTAATACTCTCGTGTAGCAAAAGTTGAAGCCTTTCGAGTATGGGCAAATTTATCTCATAGTGCCATGAGGTATGAGGTGTATCAATGCTGGTTCATTTATGGAAGCAGACAACCATTCTGACTAATGCTCTCTCTGTGTCTCTCATTAGCGATCAGTAAAATCAAATATTGTTCCAGATGTGCTCTTTAACTACCGACAGATAGCTCCTCCATAAACTGTGGTCTTTTAACACACATGATCTGAAGTGCCTGCCCCTGATAAATCTACAAGCCTTCCTAATTTTTTACCAATGAATCCCCCCTCTGTGGAAAAAGACCAATTCGGTTCTTTACTAATCGTAATTAAGAGGAGCCACCTGGACGATTTTCAGTCCCTTGTAAGATGGATAAATGATAAGGGATATTCACAGTTTGGCATATTAAAGGTCAGATATGAAGACTCTTTCACATTATATTTTGTTACGTTCTGGTATTAAACCAATTTTCTCTAATTTCAATGCCGCTTTCGCAAAGAGCATATTTTTCATTGAGTAGAGTACCACTAAGAGTTGTTCATCATCTCATTAAAGCTGCGGCTGCTCCATGAAGACCGAGAAGACGAAAGATGTATAAATGAAATGTTGAGTACATTGCGACACAGATTCAGCGAAACTGTCATTGGTAAAGGACATAAGAAGAAATGTGTTTATAATCCCTCCTGCCAAACATTGTACAAAGCATCTGAACAAGACCATGTGTATGAGTTACGAGATGCACAGTGCACATCACAAGATCGAAGGGCATTTGTAGAGGAGGCCATCAAAGAATCACATTATACAAACAAAGCAAACTGCTGGTAATCTCATTTTCAGTTTATGATTCCATACTAACAAACATTATCCTCATATTAACATGCAGCTTACTTTTTCAGCAGTGATTGTCTCTCTCGTCACGGGTTGAAAGGTCTCAAGGACCACCTGTTTCAAAGCATTGAACAAGATTCAGACAATGTGGAAACCCTGAAAACCAATAACAAGACAATGTCTTCAAAGACATCAAGAGTCATTATGTATGGCGCAGGCATCCCAGTAATTGAAACTAATCCTGTGCATATATGCAAAAATTTTACAATGATAGGCCTGGATAATATAATTAATGAACAGGATGAAAAGTTTGAGGGCATTTCATACCCCTATATTTATTCTGGGTCATTGCATTCGCTGTTCCCTTGGCATATTGAGGATGTAGCTTTATACAGCATAAACTATGTAGCAAAAGGATCGATGAAAATATGGTAATGGTAATATAGTAACCCAGCACCATTCCCATGAAATGCCTGGTTTTTTTGGGAATGATTCTCTAAACACAATAACTTTATACAATCAAATTCTTTACAGGTTTGGGATTGCACCATCACACTTTGGGTTGGTTGACCAAATTGCCCAGTCATTCAGAATTTCAAAGTCACATTCATCTTGCCGAGTGCTACTGGGAGATCATAAAACATTAGTGGTGGATCCGCAGTATTTCGAGGATTACCATGGGGTGCCATACACTATGGTAAATGTCATGATTCAACGATTTATTCGTATTAAATGATAAGATCCACATTAAACTTACTTTATTTATAAATTATCATTTTTTAAGCTTGTACAAGAAGAGGGTGACTTCATTATAACATTCCCATATGCCTTGCATGCGGGGTTCAACACAGGAAACAATTTAGCCATTGCGGCCAACTTTGCAGATATTGACTGGATAGAGAAAGGAATTTATGCACCCTCATGCAACTGCTTGTGAGCATATACAAATGATTTACAATAGTTTTTGAAATAATCAATCCCCTTCAAACATGTATATGTATAACGATTTTTTTGCAGTGATCACCAAGTTACATTTGATTTCACAAAAATTTTGAAGAAATTCAGGCCCGAGCTCCTAGATAAATACCTCAAAGAAACATCACTTTTGTTTCCTCCAGACCATCCAAGGGAAGTCCGTCGTATTATTACAGCTCCACACACAATTGATCAACATTCAAGAATTCCAAATCCATCTTCAAGCAATAAGAAGAGTCCAAACGTGGACACAGAAGATATCTGTAAAGCTGCAGTTTCCACAAAAAGGTACACTTTGTATTCTAAGATATGTTCAAAACATTCATCTTGAGCACAAGAAGGTGAAATAAAATATTTTTTCCAATTGCAGCTTCAATGCCATGGCACAAAGATTTGTCTCAGCTACACACAAAAGTGGCAAACATTCCAGACTTCCACTTTCATCTTCAAGCCATACAAAGACTGTAAACATGGACACTGAACAAATCAATGAAGCAGCAGTTTCCTCAAACAAGTACGCTTCATATTTTAAGATATGTTGAATACATTCATCTTGAGCACATGAATGTGAAATAAGATAATTTTCCCAATTGCAGCTTCAATTCCATGGCACAAAGTTTTGTCTCACTGACACAAAAGGGCAACAGTTACAAATCACATTGTACAGAAAATGCAATTCAAAGTCCAGCAAAAGTTGAGTCAAGTAACTTGCGTTCCAGTGAAATGTCCACAAATGATCAGAAAGCCGAAGAGCCAGCTAGAGCACATCAGAAGACACTGTGCTTCTGCCGCAAAAGATCTGACGAGTACGCATTACTTTAAAATTTAAATTTATTTGATCAAAGATTCGTTCTCGTTACAATTTCCAAATCTCTATGTACAGATTGATGCTTATTTGCAACATGTGTGAATTTGTATTTCATCCAGAGTGTGCACAAGAAACCGAAACAATTCAATGTATGTGTCCATTCATTGACCTTCTTTTGTTAAATAACAGTAATATTGTTATCTTTAACATTTGACTTTGTTATAGCATCAACCACCTGGCATTGCCAATGGTGCACCAAAATCAAGATGGTAAGGTTAATTTATCACCCCACACTTATCCATAGCAATCATTCAACATTTACCCTTATGACTTTTGTTGAAGGTTCAGGAAGAAAGTTTACAAATGTTCAACAAAGAGCTGACTCGTATAAAGGTACTGAAATTTCAATACAAGCATTTGTTCCTTCACTAATTCCTTTTCAATTACTGCTGTTCCTTGCCAACTAATCAAACTCTTCATTGTAGAACGAACGCCAACTTCACTACCAGATTGGTGCTTTGAAAAAAGACTTGAAGGACAAAGACCAATTGAAAAGGAACTTACAGCTATTGGGTCAGGTATTACACCTCTATGCACTTCATATGTTACATTAATCTTCATAAAAGTGTACTAATTCACAAACGTTCCTCAAGGAAAACACAAAATTAAAACTGCAGCTACTTTCAGCCAACAAGACATTGAGAGAAGACTCTAATCGCAAAGAGGAATTAAAAAGGAACCTTCACCAATTGGCTGAGGTATGCATACAAACATCATACATTGCAATTCTCAGCATTAAAGTACACTAATTCTCAAACATTCTTCAAGGAAAACACAAAATTGAAAACGCAACTGCTATCAGGCAACAAAAGAAAATGCCTCAGTCTGAAGAAACCATAAAAAGGGTTTCCCAAAAAAAATACAAAAATGAAGAAGAGGAAGTCTGTACATTCCATTAAATCCCCTAAGAACTTCTCAGTTATGAATGTTCGCACTGTAAACTGAAATACTGTAGTCATAAAGCACGAAGAATTCAAAGGTAAAGTCTACTTTCAAAAAGAAGATACTTATAAACTTATGATTTTTCAAATTGTAAATAAGAATACTTTATTGCAACCGTGGTCACAAAACTGCATGAATGTAAAGTTACACTGTACTGTAAATAAGAGCAGTTTACTCCAACCGAACTCATTAAGTGAAGGCAAAATAATCACATGATTTAATTTAGGACTTATGTTTTACAAGCCATGATATTATTGTACTAAACACTCAATACACAGTTTTCTTTAATATTGACATATGAACGTATGTAAATGTGTACTTGCAAATACACTCCCACAACCGATTTCACCTCAGGAAATGCAGAAGGGGCGAAACACTCGAAACCACTGCAAGGCTGCTGGTATGACACATGACGGTGAACCTGGCCACAGACAAATAATAATGAAACAAACACCTTCCGAAAAGTATGACACGACCCCCAACATCATACTGACTCAGAACCCACTAAAGTAGTGGAAAGAAATTTGTGTTCAGATATATCACATTATTGGGTACGACAAAGCCACTTCTGCTTGAAAGTGTAGCTTGTAGTTCCTTCCAAAAACATGAGACAACATGAACTGATGCTTGAAGAAGCTTTACTAATCAATCAATTTCATTAGGAAGTCAAACCTTCAAAACGTTGGAAAACCAGAGAAATGAAACTGTTTTTGTCACATTCTTGTTTTAATGACACTGCTGTCCTTCTGCAAAGGTCCCAGTGTGCACAGACCTCCTTCGGAAGGCATCAGAAGTAATGAAACAGTAATAAGTAAGGAATAGGAATGTTACAGACTGAGGCAAATGATTGGTCAGAAGCTAAAAATTTGAATTATACGGCACATTTCAGACAGGTTCATGGACTTGATTGGGCAACAGAAGACTCCTAAACACCCAATTACCCACATAATTAAGAAATTAAGTGCAATTGATACTGACTTCAAATCATAACAATGTACCTAAAATGACGAGACAATGTGTGCCAGAAAAGATGATAATGTGGCTCAGAAAAGACTCCAAAAGCATCAAAGAACATGCTAATGACATAATCTTTTAATTAATCTTTCAAGTTTTTGTGTTAGTTATTAGTGCTATACCTCTGCCGAACTTCCAAAACAGGTTTTGACTGTTGGCTCAGAGCAATTGGTCCAAAAATCATGAACTTCAGTACAAATTGTACTCTATTTGTTACAAGACTGTAAACATACCTAGTCAGAGGCAGAAAAAGTTTCCTCTTGAACGTCGCTCTACAACTTCAGCTCTTACAAGGAAAAGCACCAAACACCAGACAATGAAATGCACTGCAGCGCTAGTGCTCTGCATGGATGGCACATGATGATGAACCTGCCCACAGACAAACAGCAACGAATCAAACACCTTGACACAAGTATTACATAACCCCCAACACAAACAGACTGAAAACACGCAAAAATAATTAAGGAAACTTGTGTCCAAATACATGTAAGGAAACTTGCGTTAAAAAACACCACATTATTGGGAACAACCAAAGCCACTTATGCTTGAAATGATGCAAGTGAAGCTTACAGGTAAAGCATCAGACAACATTAATTGCAACTTAAAGATGCTGTACTAATGAGTCAATTTCATTACGAGATGAAACCTTCTGAACGTTAATAAACCACACAAATTAAACTGTCTTCATCACATTCTTGTTTTAATTACAGTGCTGACCTTCTGCAAAGCTCCCTAATCACATTTCCACTCCCTAATCACATATCCACAAGGAAATCACAACATTGTACTCTCAAATATGCAACACACAGACAACACACTAATAATGACTGCATACAACATGGCATTCTGCAGAGCATAACAGGGCAATAATGTGAAACCCTCGCACAGACCTTGTGGTAACACGTCTCTACAATGATCCAACCAAGTGGATTTTTGTACTCTACAAATGATGGGCACCCCAAATTATAGACAAATGCCACACCTGTTCACCAACTGTCAGACAGTGTCAAAAAATTATGTACTAATTGAAAAACACAAACACACGTAAATAAAGCACACAAAGAAGCACCAGCAATTAGTGAAAGAAATTAAAATACCCCATCCACCGTTTCAGAGGAATGGAAAATATTAAAACTATTGTCACATAAGTAAGAAGAAAATAATTGAATCCATCACCAATTTTAAACGAGACATGAGCAACATCCATTCACAATGTCAGCTGAGGGAATAAGAACTATTCAAGAAGGCAATAAATATGTCGCTCTGTTACCTTGAGCTCTTTTCAATCCAATGACCAATTCTGACAGATTATTGAGAGACTTAAGAAATTCTTCTAAAACATTTCCACTCCGTAATCACCTTGCCACAGTGGAATCACAACAATTTAGTCTTAAATATGCAACACACAGTCAAAAGAAAAAAAAAAAAAAACTCGTGCAAATATAATAAAAAACAACATAGTAATGCCTCCTCCAATTCATGCCACTCTACACAAACACAATTCAGAAAGCATCACCCATACAGCCATAGTAAAATAAAAGGGACTATTTCAGACTGAGAACACAGGTAGGTCACTTGCAGAAACATAAATTATCCCGATTGTCTAAACATCAGGAAAAGGAACACATTCATCCTGAGCTTGTGACAACTAACTTCTCAGTTAAGCATTAATGACAATTCAACGCAAGAAAACTCAACTGAACCCAAGACAGATCATTTTCACACAACACCTTCCAGACATAAGAATTCTCCTCAATAACTTGAGAAAAATAATAGAAACCGTACCACCATGACTTGAAATCATGCTACACTTGCTTACAATTGATTCAGAAAGCACAAAAAATGAGGCTGGAAGAACAAGCCGGCAGTTATTTAAAGTCAAAAATAATTCAATATTTTTACTAGAAAACCCTTACAGGCCAGAATTTCTTTTTCAAGTTTTTGATAGCGAGCAGTGCTGTACCTCTGGCAAACTTCAACAACAGGTTTTGATTGTTGACTCAGAGCAATTCGCCACACAAGTATGAAGTTTAGTGAAAATTGTACTGACTGCAACTCGCAACACTATAGATTACAGAACAGGACCATTTGTGCATGAAAGCATGCTAATGTGGCTCATACGAAACTCCACAAGCATCACAGAACATGCTGGATCAGTAATCCACCGGGTACTTGCAGGTGAAAACATCCCATCCAACAGACAATTTAACAGGACAGGAACTCTCTCAATGTTTGAAATAAAGTGATACAACCAGCACAGCCAAAGCTTTTCCACTTATAATTGAATGAATGCACACACTAAAAACACACCTGGTCACATGCATAGACGGTTTTCTCTTGCAAGGCTCTGCACTGGCTCAACTCTTCCAGGAAATGTGGCCGACACCATTACATTGACTTCAAGGCTGTTGGTCTGCATAGATGACACAGCTGCATGAATCTGCAAGAAAAGAAATCAAAGTTAAAAGTAGACACCAGAAAAAGGATGTTCCTGCACATCGCACAACATTGTGAGTGAAAGGTCCCTCCACAATGCCTCTCCCCTACTTACGTTCTTCCTTGGAATGCAGCAGACACACGTGTTCACTGCAAGGCAGGTGGTGTGCATTGATAACACATCATGTTGAACCTGCCCACAAAAAAATAAAATAAAATAACCAGCTTAACTACAATAACTGCGAACAAGTAACAAGGTACAGTGCTTCAAAGAAACTTCAATCTATGCAAATGCCAATTTACCTTTATATTAATAATGAAGGCCTTTCGAGGTGCTGCAGGTGTTAACACAGGTATTGACAGGGTTCCGCTCCCTCCCAGCACAAACTACCGATTAGTACTGAAAGCAGACCATATCACTGACCTGTAACCCAAAACATGACAAGTTTGCAAAGAAACTGAAACAAAACAAGAAACAAGAAATAAATGACAAATTATTATGACTATAAGTACATTCAGTTGTGGAATCTAATCCATCTTAAATATATCATTTCTTCAGTGGATGCCATGTCAAAATAGAAGTCGGCATTCCACTGCTCCACCTTCCATATCATTGTGTACCCTTCATCCACAGAACACCTCATGAAAAATATTGATGTCAGTACACACAGTCTTACAGTGCATCTTGCATTCATATCATTTTCAAGGAAATGCAACTTACTGTTACATTGATTCATGGACCTCAGTTGTACCTTTCAAATGGAAATGGAGTCCCTTAATCCAAGCGGAAGTGCCACAATTTTCACCCTCGGACCACCACATGTGTAACTATTCTTCAGCATTTCCTGTGGCATGTGAGCATCAACGAAGTCAAACACAACTGAGCACGTGTAATACTGAACAGGACTTACACATCAGGTGATCCTACGAGGAAAGGTTGACCGCACCTTTTCGACCTGTCAAATAATGTGGTCCGCGACTGAACCTAAGCTTCGCAAGCAACCGGGAGACTCTTGGGAGGTGGTTTCTCGTGTGAGCAAGTTTGTTTCTCCTGTTGGAGCACAGGTATCATAACAAAACGCACTTTTTGAAGAAATTCAATGAAAACCCAAACTGTAAACATACCTGTTGAAAAACATGAACAGTTCCCTGTGAATCGCCTCTCTCCTTTGGAATGCAGCAGGCACTCAGGTTCACTGCAAGGCTGGCGGTCTGAGTTGATGACACATCATGTCGAACCTGCCAACAAAACTGAGCACGTGTAATACTGAACAGGACTTACACATCAGGTGATCCTACGAGGAAAGGTTGACCGCACCTTTTCGACCTGTCAAATAATGTGGTCCGCGACTGAACCTAAGCTTCGCAAGCAACCGGGAGACTCTTGGGAGGTGGTTTCTCGTGTGAGCAAGTTTGTTTCTCCTGTTGGAGCACAGGTATCATAACAAAACGCACTTTTTGAAGAAATTCAATGAAAACCCAAACTGTAAACATACCTGTTGAAAAACATGAACAGTTCCCTGTGAGGCGCCTCTCTCCTTTGGAATGCAGCAGGCACTCAGGTTCACTGCAAGGCTGGCGGTCTGAGTTGATGACACATCATGTCGAACCTGCCAACAAAACTGAGCACGTGTAATACTGAACAGGACTTACACATCGGGTGATCCTACGAGGAAAGGTTCACCGCACCTTTTCGACCTGTCAAATAATGTGGTCCGCGACTGAACCTAAGCTTCGCAAGCAACCGGGAGACTCTTGGGAGGTGGTTTCTCGTGTGAGCAAGTTTGTTTCTCCTGTTGGAGCACAGGTATCATAACAAAACGCACTTTTTGAAGAAATTCAATGAAAACCCAAACTGTAAACATACCTGTTGAAAAACATGAACAGTTCCCTGTGAATCGCCTCTCTCCTTTGGAATGCAGCAGGCACTCAGGTTCACTGCAAGGCTGGCGGTCTGAGTTGATGACACATCATGTCGAACCTGCCAACAAAACTGAGCACGTGTAATACTGAACAGGACTTACACATCAGGTGATCCTACGAGGAAAGGTTGACCGCACCTTTCCGACCTGTCAAATAATGTGGTCCGCGACTGAACCTAAGCTTCGCAAGCAACCGGGAGACTCTTGGGAGGTGGTTTCTCGTGTGAGCAAGTTTGTTTCTCCTGTTGGAGCACAGGTATCATAACAAAACGCACTTTTTGAAGAAATTCAATGAAAACCCAAACTGCAAACATACCTGTTGAAAAACATGAACAGTTCCCTGTGAAGCGCCTCTCTCCTTTGGAATGCAGCAGGCACTCAGGTTCACTGCAAGGCTGGCGGTCTGAGTTGATGACACATCATGTCGAACCTGCCAACAAATAAATGAATTCAAAGCAAACAGCTTTACACTCGTAACACATGTTAGTGCAGCATGAGAGCTATTGTTGACAATAATTATTACTATCAGTCATTTTTAATAGGTCAAAAATCTTTGTCTTGCACCAAAAATAGGGAAAATGTTTGGTTGTTACAATACATATCTGAAATGTGCACAAATATAAGAGAATTCATTTGAGTAAGACCGCACAAGTCTTCAATTTGCTCAAATAGACGGAGAACAACATCTTTGTTTTGCACATGTAGAAGGGAAAATGTTTGGGTGGTACCACAGATATCTCCAATTTTCACACTTATAAGGGAAAATATTTCAGTATGACAGCACAAGTATCAAAACGAAAGTAAACACCGATTAAGGTTAGGGCCACTGATTACTATGACGAGAATTGTGCAGAAAGAGGCAGTGGTAATGTCACATAGCGCAGTGGCAAGCATGTATTACAGCCAATTTGAGCAACGCAAGCGTAAAAGTAGGCAAACGTCACAGTTACTAGTTGACCTTTGAACAGAGTGCTGCTTGATGATCCTGCCATGAACCAACAAGAAGGGAAAATTGTCACAGGAAACCTTCAGATCTGTTAGGACTGCTGTGCACACTTACACAATAAGAAGAAGAAGAAAGTTTATGAATCACTTGACTATCGTGATAAACAGATCAAAAGGAGCAATATTACAGGACCCTGAGGGTCAGGTCATTGATACCACAGTTTTTCAACGACTGAGAAATATAGAGCAGCTGTCAACTACACACAGAGTCGAACCACTGATATGTCGCGTGGTAGCCAAGACCCTTACCACAGAGCCACTGTAATGCGTTGATACACGCACTGTAGCGGTCCAGAAGAGGTCGAGAGTGACTGAAGGTAACAATACCAACGTAGCGGACAAAGCATTAATTTAAGACCAAAAAAAAATCCAAGACTGAAGAGCATAAGCGTCCATGGGAAACGGATCCGAGGATCGAACGGAGTAAACAATCAGTCTTCGGTGAAGACCCCCAGAGAACGGCCATGGATTCGTTATTAATTTTCAGAGCCTTCGGTGAACCGAGGCTTGGAACATGTGCCAGCCAATCGGAGGTCGTCAGTACGCCGCTCCGTCGGATGTGACGTCACATCCACCCGTGACAATGGCATTCCTTGACGAACCGCCACCCACAGTCCTACAATGGAGACGTTCAATGCCTTCGTGACATTTATATCAGCTACATACAAACCATCAAATACGATATGGCCAGTGAGTGTCCCAATTTTCACCCTACCATATTACTTACCAAACTCGTTGCTCCCAAGACAATAACCTAAGTCCAATCGTTTTCGTGTATCTTAGCTCTGCATCAAATGTTATTCCCACATCGGACTGCCCAACACATTCCCGTACAAACCAGTCTCGCCGAATTACCCTCAAAGGACAGTAAATAGAAAAAAAGACATAACATACCAAGAGTACAAAGAACTAATCTGTCACCATTGCAACAGATTTCTCGCAGTATGTACCTCCTCATTCCCTCCTCAATTGCCCACCAAAACAAATTCTCCATTTTAATGTTCTTTTCTGCAGACACCCCTTGAAGAAATCCCACACCCTCCGGCCGTACCCAACCCAGAGATTTGAGAATCATCCACTTACCATCTGTTTTGTTTCGTTATCAGAATGGTGTATCAATATGCACTGCATGTGATTTCTTCCAATTAATGAAGATGAACAAATTACATATTCAAAAAGTACAACAGTAATATGATTTCTGGAATCATGAGGCAAAAGGCTTCCAGTGAAGAAACAAGTATTTTGCATATGAGATTTTCCAACACTGTTTAGCAGATTTAAATGGAGTCCCGCGAAAGGGTCAGGAAAAATATTCACTACTTTAAAATTGTATTACAATGTTATATTAATTTAATGTTGTACTACTTTGATCCTATTTCTGAATTGATAGAATAGTGGATTGTCAATGTGATTGTCGTTGGTCTGCTAGAGATCATCGACCACCAGATCTTAAAGACAACATGTAAATAAGAACAACATATGACACTAATTGCATAAGCATGGACATTTTTATTGGAAACAGAACAAAATTTCAATACATAAATTTCTTGCAGTTACTTTTATTCTTGCGTAAAACCCAACCCATTTTCAATTGAAATGACTTCTTATTGGCCAGACTAGTACCATAAAAATTCCTCCACAACTTCTCAATGGACTCTTCTACACTCCAGTTCTCGCAGATAGTGAAGACAGAGCATGGCCAAGACGAAATGGTGAGCCTGAAATGAGACATTAACATTCCTTTCAACAAAGAGTACTTCAGGAATGACACCACTGCCCCGCCTGCCTTTCTAGGATAGGTAGAGATGCCTTTTTTTGGGGTGTTACCTAATCAAAGACTGCAATAGTGTACAAAATTTAAGACTACAGCCCATAACAGGAAGACAATTGCAGACAGTTGAAACTTACACACAAATGCTAGCATGAAATGTCAATAGCACTCAGGTTGAGAAAGCGCATGCTGTCTGCTTCAATGAATTTTGAATGAACTATTGTAAGTGATTCATGACTGTATGAAGAAGGTACCGTAAGCTCCACTTCAACCTTTAAAGGCATGAACATTCTGAATCAAAGAGACCCGATGTGAGAATAAACATACCTGGTCACAAGCATGAACAGTTTCCTCTAGAAGGGCTCTCCACTCTCTCCACTTCTTCTCCTCCTCCACACAATGCAGCACACACACAGATTCACTGCAAGGGTGTTGATCTGCATGCATGACACATCATGCTAAACCTGCCAACAAACATAACAGATATAAACAAAACACAATACAGATATATGCTGCTTCACTGCAAATCAATTGCAAATAAAATTCATAGCTGCTTTGGACTCTATGCGCAACAGAGCTATTTTTCAAGTATTTTGTATCCCAAATAAAACTTTAAATGAAAAGTAATTGGGGACCAAAAACATAACATTTCCTAGGCACCAAGAAATTTGAAACTTTGAGACCAAACCAAACTGCCTCCGATGCAGAATGATAGCCCATGCAACAAGACTGCTACTATTCAAAATGAACAAAACGCGATACAGAACTTTTCTGCTTAACTGCAAATCAATTGCATTGATAACACATAATGTTGAACCTGCCCACAAAAAAATAAAATAAAATTAACAGCTTAACTACAAAAACTACGAACAAGTAACAAGGTACAGTGCTTCAAAGAAACTTCAATCTATGCAAATGCCAATTTACCTTTATATTAATAATGAAGGCCTTTCGAGGTGCTGCAGGTGTTAACAGAGGTATTGACAGGGTTCCGCTCCCTCCCAGCACAAAGTACCGATTAGTACTGAAAGCAGACCATATCACTGACCTGTAACCCATAACATGACAAGTTTGCAAAGAAACTTAAACAAAACAAGAAACAAGAAATAAATGACAAATTATTATGACTATAAGTACATTCAGGTGTGGAATGTAAGTTTTATTTCCTATGTTTTTGAATGGTTTGAATATTGGACAATTGATGAATGGGAAATATTTTCAAGTTGACATTCAGCACCCCGACAAAAAACAATAGTACAAAACACCATAGTCTATTGCCCAGCATGCAACCAGTCATTCACCCGCAGAGGGTTCTGAAATTTTGTGTGGTTCTTGTAGTGTCTACATAAGAAATTCCAATCATATACCAGACATTTCTAGTGTCCATATGATTTGCACCTACACACACATCATATTGCAAAAATAATTTTACTAAAAGTAAACTCTTATCACAATAATCATTTAAATTACAGGCATTGAACTGAGGAATAGTATTTTTGTGTAACTTAAATAATGTAGGGAAAGATGGAACGGGCACACAGTGACAGTATACCATAATTGAACCATTGGAAGAAATCCTCTCTTTGGACGGCAATTGGTTTTTGAAGTGATGGGAGAAGCAGATGGAAGCCAGTTTGATCAGCGATGGGAAACGATGGAGCAGGTAGCAGGGTCCGAAAATTTTGCAAGCCATCTTGGATTTCACTTATTGGAGGGCACACAAGGACACAAAGGTTTTGACTGAGTTCACTGGTAACTTCTTGTTGACTTGGTGCTACCAAAGAGTAGGAGTGAAAGCACGAAGAAGGTGGTCCCATTTCAGAGATCACTGGGGCGGTCACAGTATGTGATCCACACACACTTGGTGCACGAGAAGAACAAGCACTGGTTGCTCTGGAAGAATTAGCACTCCCTGGTCTTGATGAGTCTGATTCGTAAAACAGTGAAGATGATGTCACAGAACCAGTGGGAGAGCCAAGTTCAGACGCAATACATTCCTGCAACATGAGCAAAACTAATTAAAAAAATTATAATATCAATTAATTTACATGACAAGGAAAGTACTAACCGATCCCCCAATACTCCATGTCACATCCGTTGCATTCAAATCAGCAAGGTACTCATCTCTCATCTGCAAATTTAAACAAATGATAATAATCAGTAAAATATGACAGCCTCATGTGCAAACAAATATCAAATACCAGCACGTTCAGAATTATGACTCACCTTGTCATCAGAAAAGATGCAATCTGCAATAGATGTAAGCGATCCAATAGAACTGGCTCTGGACGGTATTGGCCGCTTCACTTGCTTTCATTTCGCAACTTTCTTACGTCCAACTTCTTTCTTAGCTGGTTTATTACAGGGCTCCTCAATTACTTCCTCGAACTCTTCCTCTTCGTCCATGTTGAAGGCTCTGTGGAAACAAAAACACGAACGGTGTAAACATGTATGGGTTAGGGACCCTAGGCCTAGTCTGGCAATCGCAAGAGAATGTTAACATTTCGTGGATTGATTCGGTACACCAACCGTGTATTATTGAAGCAGAACGTATAATTAGACATCCTCGTCGATAATTTCCAGGGATGCTTCCGCGAAATGTGTCACCTTTGATAAAATAGTCGCTAGGATTCGGTCGGCGGCAAGCACGTAAACACGACGGCTGTTTGGCGCGCGGGGCGGCACTAACCTCAACCGCGCGACTGTATTCAAGACTAAAAATAAGGCGAAAGAGACTTTGAAGTGGGTTCTAAAGTATGAGAAAAAATTAATTGTAATTCATTTTGACTGAAGAAATACATTTTGAGACGAAAGACGCCGTTTTTCGCTAAATCGCAAAAGAACGTTTTCGGAGCTGTTCGAGAGAGCGCCTGCCCCCCGCCCGGGAACCCTGCCGAATCGTCCCGCACAAAGTTCAAACGGCCCAGACCCCAGGTCACGAACGACATGGTCACCTTTTTTGAAATTTGGCAGTTCATTGGACCTTTAGCTATCCAGCGAGCCCTCGCGAGGCCCCATACAAGCATCCGTGGGTGACATACGGTGACATGACTGCAGCAAGACGGAGCCCTCCGGTCCTCCCTTTGCCGGTCCCCCTTTTTTTGTCGGCTGAATTACCTACAGGTGTTTTACTACATTTACATCACTAACCCTTAGTGCGGTATGGCGTCCTCACAAGTCACACGGACGCGACGCGGAGCGGCACCTTCCAACAGATGCGCGTTGCAAGGGATGACAGTGGGTGCAGGTGGATGCGCGGCGCACGCGCAGTGCCGTCCGTGCCGCAACCAGGCCCCGCGAGGGAATGACTAGTAGAGGGGGAATGCAAGAGGCATTGTTGCGGCGGACAGATTGAGTGTTGAAGCAGGCGTCGCATTGACTCTGCGTGGAACGCGTCAACGGATGTTCGATCGTGCGTCTATAGTGATGAAGCTACTGCTTTGTTGATTGGTGAAAGCATTACGTTCAAGTTGCTGTGCTTATTAAGTGTTGGAGCTGCCGTACTGCTGCACAAATCCTCATAAGTAAGTACTGTGAAACGGAAGCGTCTCGTACGTGAGGGGCACTAGGAACACAGTGCGCGCCGTGCTTGCCAGCACCGCGTCGTTGGTGGCAGCGCCGGCCGACGACGGCGTCCTGGTGACGACGGCGCAGCGTGCAGTACTCCAGTCTCTGGCGCACTGCTGGGGCGTGGCGCGGGGGTGCGAGTGAGACGGAGTACTGCATCGCCGTGCATGCCGTGCTTGCCAGCACCGCGTCGTTGGTGGCAGCGCCGGCCGACGACGGCGTCCTGGTGACGACGGCGCAGCGTGCAGTACTCCAGTCTCTGGCGCACTGCTGGCAGCACCGCGTCGTTGGTGGCAGCGCCGGCCGACGACGGCGTCCTGGTGACGACGGCGCAGCGTGCAGTACTCCAGTCTCTGGCGCACTGCTGGGTCGTGGCGCGGGGGTGCGAGTGAGACGGGAGTACTGCATCGCCGTGCATGCCGTGCTTGCCAGCACCGCGTCGTTGGTGGCAGCGCCGGCCGACGACGGCGTCCTGGTGACGACGGCGCAGCGTGCAGTACTCCAGTCTCTGGCGCACTGCTGGGGCGTGGCGCGGGGGTGCGAGTGAGACGAGTACTGCATCGCTGTGCATGCCGTGCTTGCCAGCACCGCGTCGTTGGTGGCAGCGCCGGCCGACGACGGCGTCCTGGTGACGACGGCGCAGCGTGCAGTATCCAGTCTCTGGCGCACTGCTGGGTCGTGGCGCGGGGTGCGAGTGAGACGGAGTACTGCATCGCCGTGCATGCCGTGCTTGCCAGCACCGCGTCGTTGGTGGCAGCGCCGGCCGACGACGGCGTCCTGGTGACGACGGCGCAGCGTGCAGTACTCCAGTCTCTGGCGCACTGCTGGGGCGTGGCGCGGGGGTGCGAGTGAGACGGAGTACTGCATCGCCGTGCATGCCGTGCTTGCCAGCACCGCGTCGTTGGAGGCAGCGCCGGCCGACGACGGCGTCCTGGTGACGACGGCGCAGCGTGCAGTACTCCAGTCTCTGGCGCACTGCTGGGGCGTGGCGCGGGGGTGCGAGTGAGACGGAGTACTGCATCGCCGTGCATGCCGTGCTTGCCAGCACCGCGTCGTTGGTGGCAGCGCCGGCCGACGACGGCGTCCTGGTGACGACGGCGCAGCGTGCAGTACTCCAGTCTCTGGCGCACTGCTGGGGCGTGGCGCGGGGGTGCGAGTGAGACGGAGTACTGCATCGCCGTGCATGCCGTGCTTGCCAGCACCGCGTCGTTGGTGGCAGCGCCGGCCGACGACGGCGTCCTGGTGACGACGGCGCAGCGTGCAGTACTCCAGTCTCTGGCGCACTGCTGGGGCGTGGCGGGGGTGCGAGTGAGACGGAGTACTGCATCGCCGTGCATGCCGTGCTTGCCAGCACCGCGTCGTTGGTGGCAGCGCCGGCCGACGACGGCGTCCTGGTGACGACGGCGCAGCGTGCAGTACTCCAGTCTCTGGCGCACTGCTGGGGCGTGGCGCGGGGGTGCGAGTGAGACGGAGTACTGCATCGCCGTGCATGCCGTGCTTGCCAGCACCGCGTCGTTGGTGGCAGCGCCGGCCGACGACGGCGTCCTGGTGACGACGGCGCAGCGTGCAGTACTCCAGTCTCTGGCGCACTGCTGGGTCGTGGCGCGGGGGTGCGAGTGAGACGGAGTACTGGATCGCCGTGCATGCCGTGCTTGCCAGCACCGCGTCGTTGGTGGCAGCGCCAGCCGACGACGGCGTCCTGGTGACGACGGGGCAGCGTGCAGTAGTTTGTCTCCTGTTAAATGAAGGAGGGAAGTTCATCCCCCTCGTGCTGATGCGTTTGAACACTATTTAGTTTAAGTTAATGTACAATATATTTCTTATTGTTTGACTCAGGTTTCTGCTAGCCACTATGGACAAGGACAAGGACCATGAGTTACTTGATGATGGTGAAGACAATGTCCTTGCCCGATTAGAATATGACTTTGAACCACCTCTGAAAAGATGCAGGTCTACAATTCCCACTATGGACAAGGACAAGTACCATGAACTACTTGAAGATGGTGAAGACAATGTCCTTGCCCGCATGGAATATGACTTTGAACCACCTCTGAAAAGATGCAGGTTTATAATTCCCAACGAATGTAAAGATAATTACTTAGGTAAAGTTTAAAAAGAAATCAACAATACTTGATGTCATTCCGTATTTATTTCATTGTTTTAAAAAATTCTTTGTAAGACATGGCACATGCAAAAGCATTTAAATCCGTTTCAATTTGTGTTGTAAAAAGTGCTCACTAAAATTACATTTCTTGTTGCAGCCACACCAGTCTTGGGAAATGGAGAGGATGAGGTGTTCAAGTGCTTAAAGAAAAAATTTGGCATGAATGAATTTAAAGCACAACAGGAGGAAATTATTCGGGCAACCCTAGCTGGGCATGACTGCCTTGTCATTATGGGCACTGGACAAGGAAAGTCGTTATGCTACCAGCTACCAGCTGCTATGAGTGATGGAGTGACTGTGGTGGTTTCCCCACTGAAATCACTGATGTTTGATCAGGCAGTGAAAATGATGAAGATTGGCGTAAGACTCTTTTTGCACAGTCTATTTAAGTTTTTCTGAGTGATAACGACTGGTAAATGGGAATCAGGAAATAATGTTTTCCAGATTTTATTTTCCTGTGTCATTGTCATTGCCATGAATAAGCTCATCCAAATTACGATGCTACTTCTGATGAGTGAAGTCATTTTCTATATTTCCTTTTCATGATACAGGTACGGGCAGCTGTTATCACTCAGGGTTGTTCCACAGTTACAATTTACAGTGATTTAAAGAAAGAACAACCTGGTGAGCATACTAATTACATTTTTTTTGTAAGTGCGGTTCATTTGAAATGTTTTTAACTGATTGTCTCCTTTTTTTTCAGACACAAAGCTTCTGTACATTACTCCAGAAATGCTTGTTCACAATGACACTTTGAAAAGCACATTGGACTTGCTTAACAGAAGGAGAAAACTGTCAAGGTTTGTCTTTGATGAGGTTCATTGTATGGAAAGTTGGGGACGCGATTTCAGGTATTCATGAGTACTAAATGAAACTGTAATATTATTATAGTTACATATTATTTTTAAAATTTAATATGTTAAATGCCCACAGACCAGAATACAGGAAGCTCATGTGGGTGCATAATAGCTACCCCAATATTCCATTCATGGCCCTCACTGCCACAGCCGCTCCATCAACACGACAAGAAATTGAGCACCTACTTGGTCTCAAAAATGTTAAGAGGTGGTCTATCAAAAATGCAATTTGCACATGGTCACATGAAAACAAAGTTATCTTAACTCTTCTCCTGTTCCAGGTTCATTTCAAGTGTCAACCGACCTAATCTCAAATTCCAAGTAATGCCAAAGGACTCAAACTCTGTTATGAAAATAGTAGAAATTGTAAAAACTGAATATGCAGAAAGCAGTGGGATTATTTATTGTATGACACGTGCTGATTGCAAGTCTCTTTCGTTAAAATTGACATCTGAGCAAATCTCGTGCAGAGTGTACCATGCTGGGCTCCCAAAGCAAACGTTAGAAAGTGCTCATACTGACTGGCTCAAAGGTGACGTCAAGGTAATAAATAAATTCCTTATTTTACATTGGTAACATACCTGTTTATTATTCATGAAAATATTTCCACATAGGTGATTGTTGCAACAAATGCATTTGGCATGGGAATTGACAAGCCAGATGTACGCTTTGTCTTCCACTTACACACACCAAAGTGTGTGCAAGATTATTTTCAAGAATGTGGTCGGGCAGGACGGGATGGACTAACATCAAAGTGCATTCTCTTCTACAAATTTGAGGATTGTCTTTCATGGTTATCTTTATGTAGAGGTAAGTTCATGTTACTTGACATGCATTTCAAATGATAAAAAATTATTTAATCTCTTTGTTAAAATAATTGCATTGTGTATATTTATTTTTATGATTATCTGCACAGGTTCGACAAACAGTTTGAACACTTCCAACAATTTCGAAACTTCCACTGATGAAAAAGTTAAAGGCATGATAAAATATGCCACGAATATAACCGACTGCAGGAGAGCTCAATTGCTGTCACATTTTAATGAGGATTCCCCAACTATGTGTTCACCATCATGCTGCGACAACCATCTGAATGAGGTATGCCATGCATTCTATATTACTTCAACACCTCAAAGAGACCAGGATACTAATCATTCTGTCAAAAAGACATTAATGTCACACCAAAAGTGCAAATTAGAACATACCTGAGTGACATTTAATTATTGTTTCCAGGCAAAGTACATAAGTAAAGATATTACAAAGCAGGCCCGAGGTGTTGTCAACATGTTGATGCCCAGATACTTAAAGATGACCGTGAACCAATTAAGGGATGTCTTAAAAGGAAGTAAACAGAAAACATTGATAAATCGAGGTACAGTTTGCATCGCATACTTCAGTAATATTCATTTTGGTTCATTTATTTAACAGTAATACAATAATCATAATCATGTTCTGTTGCAGGATTTCACGACCTACGTCATCATGGCATGATGGCAACGTGGAAAAAGTGTGATGTGCAAAATTTTATTAGTACCCTTTTTTTAAATGATGTTTTGACTTTCAAACAAGAGCAAAGTGCATATGGGTTGACCAACTATGTAACCCTTGGATCAAATCAATCATGCTTCAATGATTCGTTTCAGGTAACTCAGTCAAATATCGTTTTTAAATTTCCTTAAAATAGCTGATTGACACCTTGGTATCTTCCAATGCAAAACATTTAATTCACTTTAAGGTAGAGTTAAAAGTTTTGTCCCAGAAAAAGGATAAAATTTTTAATGAATGTTTGAAAAAACTTGTGTCTGTGGTTGATGCCTTTGCATTCGCATTGGGTATAGAGAAGAATTCGATCATTGACATAAAGGTGAGGTACTGTTCACACTCTCAACAACTGCTAATAAGTCAGAGACATTACATATTTAAAACATTATTTCCTTTTCCAAAGGTGCTGAGGCATATGGCCAACACATTGCCTGCAACGGCATCACAGATGATGAGAGTACCTGGTGTTACTCGTACAAAGTACCGACAATATGGTGAACCTCTTCTAGAAGTAACACAAGCAGCAAGAATTCAAAGAGAAAATCATGGGTTATAATTTTTGTTTCAATAAACCTAGAAGAATTCTTGACAATATGGTAACCAATGACATTACTTTCACTTTGTTTCAATGTTTTATTATTATTGTGTGTGACAAAAGAATTAGTATTCAATGTGTACAGAAATAATGATAATTTCTCCTGATGTCTTGCAAATAATCTCAGAAGTGACAAGCACTCTGTAATGAACTCTGAATGGTTTTTAATTCATGATTTCATTTGGAAATAATTCAATTGGTAATTTTTTTACGATATGAAAAAAAGATAAAATTGCTGATTTCAGTAATTACTTTCACTATTTTGTATATAAATGTTAAGTAATGGTATCAATGGTTTGTTAATAAACATAAAATTTTATAGGAAACTTCTTTATTGCACAAGCGCAAAACAACAACAACCATCTGAAATCATGTACACTGTACTTCACACGTCCTCTTATTAGGAAGCTCAACTGAAGCCCAACCTAAAACTTGTTCACTACACCACTTCACCAGTTGGATTGGCAAGTTTCCAACATCCTCTTGGATACCATCAGAGACCACGCTACATCAAGAATGTAGCCACCATTTACAACTAAATACCTCCAACACATCAAACAAATAAACCAAACAGAAACAATTTAATATTTTAAGATAAATAATTAAAAAGGCAGTGCTGGAGCTCTTTTCATAATAGTTCAAAGTAGAAAAAAAATTGTAAACATACCTGGTCAGAAGCATGAACCATTCCCTCTAAATCAACTACCACTACTTCCCCTCCTCCAGGCAATGCAGCAGACACTCAAATTCACTAAAAGGCTGGTGCTCTGCATGAATGACACGTCATCCTGAACCTGCCAACAAACAAATACAGATAAAAAAAAACTGCTTCCCACTAATATCATATGACCCTTAACAACATTCTGACTGAGAACCTACTTAAATAGTCAATGAACAGTTGTGTTGAAATGGATAACATTCTTCCCAAAAACCGAACATAAAGTGTAACTAACACTTGCTTCGGAAAGCATCAGAAATTATGTTTGCACAACAGGGGAAGCAGTTTTTTAAAATAAAAAAAAGTGTGCCATCACCAAGAAAGGTAATATTTAAAAAAAAAAAAAAATCTGCAAAGAAACAACCCAGACTGTAAACATACCTGTTCACAAGCATGAACAGTTTCCTCAAGAAGGGCTCTCCACTCTCTCCACTTCTTCTCCTCCTCCAGACAATGCAGCACACACGCACATTCACTGCAAGGGTGTTGTTGATCTGCATGGATGACACATCATGCTAAACCTGCCAACAAACAAATCAAATATAAACAAAACGCAATACAGATCTTTGCTGCTTCACTGCAAATCAATTGCAAATAAAAGTTATGGCTGGTTTTGACTCTATGCGCAACACAGCTACTTTTTAAGTATGATGTATCCGAAATAAAACTTCAAATCAACAGTAATTGAGGAACAAAAACATAACATTTCCAAGGCACAAAGGAATTTGAAACTTTGAGACCAAACTGCCTCCGATGCAGAATGATAGCCCATGCACCAAGAAAGGTAGTATTTAAAGAAAAAAAAATTCTGCAAAGAAACCACCCACACTGTAAACATACCTGTTCACAAGCATGAACAGTTTCCTCAAGAAGGGCTCTCCACTCTCTCCACTTCTTCCCCTCCTCCAGACAATGCAGCACACACACACATTCACTGCAAGGGTGTTGTTGATCTGCATGCGTGACACATCATGCTAAACCTGCCAACAAACAAATCAAATATAAACAAAACGCAATACAGATCTTTGCTGCTTCACTGCAAATCAATTGCAAATAAAAGTTATGGCTGGATTTGACTCTATGCGCAACAGAGCTATTTTTTAAGTATTATGTATCCGGAATAAAAACTTTAAATCAATTATAACAGAAAGTAACGAGACAATGACATTCGCTGACAGATTGATGTACTGCAAAGGCAAGAGGGAAACCTGAGCCTCAAATCAAAGACTGACTACTTTTACTCCAAACAGAATACCCTCAAAATAACATGACTCGAATAATACACAAAACTGCTGTTCGTGCTTCATATGCTATAGAATTCGTATGAAATTTCCGATTGCCCACAGCTGCCATCCTAAAATAGGCACAAAACTAATTTTTTGGGGTCCTATCTTTATAAGAGCTAACAATATGCCCACAGAAGTTGACAATTCAACCCATAACAGAAAAACAATTGCAGCCACAAGACACTCACATACCGGTGCTCACATGAAATGTACATTGCCTACAGGTGATAAACTTAGGACTATGATGGAATTTTTATAGCCACGATTGACACAGTGGAACCAGTAACCTACAAAGATACCCCAAACATAATAACGAAGACAATACCCATATAATCAGACCTTCAAAGTCAGTAAAACGTTTTTGCCAGAAGCTGTTTTACAAACATTAACACGTATTTACTATCTATGACAACCCTTTTGCTTCCACCAGTCATTAAATGTGCGTGTTGCTTTAAAAACTTCTGCACGGGTCACTTCTGCACGGGTCACCGGCGGATGAGAAATACAGCTCAACACTTATACTTTTTGAGCAAAATTGAGTTTAGAAAGGTTCCGGTGTTTTCCAAAACATACTTATAAATTTGACCCATACTTTTACAAATATTGAGCCCTGTACCGATTGTAACAAGATAACTGCATGCATTTGAAACTTCCACATCAATGACCCGCCCGATTTGCCATACTCTCGTTGGCAACTTACTAACTGTCTCCTATTGTTGATTGTTTTCCCTGTTCCTGTCTTGGTGTACACACAATAACCATTTGCTGTCATCACTACATCTTCCCCAAATATGGTAAGTTTAAGCATTTTCCAAAATCCATTATAAGAAATACAATGTGAATCTTCTGCATACCTTCGTACAAACACCCTTCGTTGGCTTATTACAAACAGCCACTTAGGTGGACCATTGTACATAGGAGTCGCCTAAAGTGTACCTGTATTCTCAATTTAAAAAAAAAAAGACGTCACGAATGCAGCATTTGGGACTGCTTTTCACCTGCAACAAACAGATACACGACATAGTTTGAATAAAAAACATACAAAAAGAACATAAAAAAAAACACCTTATTATGAGATTTTAATTTAATTTGGTTTTTTCATTTTGCAGGAAAAAAACAATTCAATTCGCTGCGAGGATGAAGTTCTCAAAACTATTATTTCAGAACACTCAGTTGATAATGATACAGATCATCAAAGAACAACAAACATGGTAAGTTAATTCAATTTCTTAAATCCATTCCATACAATTATTCATATACGGGTGTCAAAAACCTCACAATACATGAACTGTCAATACTCTAACCTCCATGTGTGTTGACTAAGAACTTTTTGACTACAACACTTGACCACTTTCAATGCCGCACTAACTTTATTGTCCTTCTGTGTTTTGAAACGTATGAAGACATGTTACATGTTTGTCTCCTTTGAACAAAGTAGGATTTTCAGAAGAATCTCCGCTAACCACAAAATAAAACTGACCCATTATAGATAACCATCGGACTGTAAAAATAAGAACCAAAAACAGTGACAATCCCAAGTTTCAACAATCATGAACATCACATTATGAAAAAAAAACACAACAGCGCTCACAGGAAATCTGTTATCTAAATGGTTCATTAATTTGTCAGGATGAAAGAAACTTGGAGTGGACTGCTGAAAAGGTGAACTTGTATTTAATTATGCTACTGAAACATCGTAACCTACCTTCTATGGTACCTCAGGTAATGTTGAACTTTGTGATATATTATACTCCTTATAGCTCTAAAGATTGACACTTAGGTGGTTATTTGAGTTCAAGAAGTAATGCATAGACAATTTTTTTCAGATGAAACAGTTGACCATCCAGCAAGGTACAGAGCTCATCAAAATGTTGAAGCAAAAGCAGTATCCTGATAACATTAAATTGACGAACAAAAAACGTGAAGTCATTGAATTTTTGATCATTGAGAGTTATCATTTTCAGTTTCTAATGAGATTGCTCTGGTTATGAATTGTGCATAATACTTTTTTTTTTCCTGTAAATCCCAGCTATTTGCAGTAAGAGCCATTAGTGAGCCACCTCAAATTCACGAAGTAAAATACCTCATACAAGAATGGGTTGCATTAATTGAAAATGATGCAGAATTTGAAATAATAATTCAAATTCATAAACTGGCTAAATTAACATATTCCCTGGAGCAATTTCAAATTTTAACAAATACTTTACATTCAAGAGTGAGTTGATACGATTTTCTTTTCAGTTTTAGAAGCACAAAGAATTTCTGTTAATGCTACAATTTTTTACTCTTTCTTTCTTTCTTTCTGCAGTTCAACGGTATTTACCGTACAACTTGCATTGAAATTTTCGTAAAGTACCTTACTTGTCAAGTAAACAACCTGCATATGGACACCAACAAAAAAACGGGAAAAGAAACCTTGTCAGCAGGGTGCAGAAGTTTAAGTAATCTAGTCAGAGACTTCCTAGATGCCTATAGAGAATGTATTTTCACATCATTTTCACTGCACCCAACTGCAGAGTGTCTTACCGAGCTGGAAAAATTACATAAAAATGAACAGACAAAGGTCACCCTTCACCTTAATGAGTCCTTAAGTGATGACCTCAGCATAATAGTGAAGGCTCCACGTAATCGATCTTTGAATTGGGCACTGGAATGGGTTGATTTCAAAAAATGCTGCCAGGATCATTTGGACAACAGACACGAACCTGTATGTAAAGAACTGAAGTACCTTGAAATAGACTATACTCAGTTTAAAAACAAACAACAACCAAGAACCAAGAAACGTAAAAGAAAGCAGACAAGGAACCTGAAGAAAAGGATGAAGTCACAACCACGAAAGCCTCAACAATCTCCACCACCAAAATCTCAGCCATCACCACCACCTCATGAAGACTTTGATGTGTTTGTTGCATGCTACAACAAGATAATGGAAGAAAAGTCAAGTACACCAGCACCATCACCACCTCGTCCATGTGCCCCACTTTCAGCTCCACCTTCACACACACCACCACCACCAAATGCACCTACAGGCCCACCACTTAGTGGGAGCGTTAGCCAAAACGATCTTGCAAAATGTGGTAAAAGCATGAAATTTTGCACAGTTGCTCCCAAGACAATTTAGAAACTTTTGGTCCATAGCCAATCTCGATACCTTGGTGTGGAGCCGAGATATTGAACACTTTTGAACACCCCACGAATTTAGTACAACACTCGTTTCTGAAGTCAATATGAGGCCGCACCTGCGTCAAAAGTTCGGGGCATGCGTCCGAAATGCATACTGTAGGTTACCTACAGCGAAAACGGGGTTCAAACAACCCCAAGGCCAAAAGTGTTCAATATTTGAACACTTTCGAACATGTGATTAAAAATGGTCAATCTTCGACTCCAGGGTGTCATTTCCGACTGATTTGGCCTCGCTGAACACGACTCCGATGTTAAAAATGCGATTGGACCGCTCCCGGGTCGCCCAGGAGGGGCGTAAGCGTGCGGCCGCGGCGGGTTGCCTACCCTGCAGGCGCTTGGTGTGACTTAAAGGCGTTTATTCTTGGGACAGGTCTTGTTTTTTGTTTATTTAATACCAAAACTTCAAACTATAACTAGCGCTCCAGCAATGCCTCATCTTCCTCTGGTATTTCAGGTGTAGTTTTTCTATAGAAAAGGAGAACAAACATTTTTAAGAGGTGTTTTATGGCGTTTTTTGACATTCTCAAGACATATTGTAAGCACCTGCTGTTGGCGCATTTTCCCTTGCAGCCTGTGCAGGCAACAATGCATGGTAGATTGTTTGCCCGGCATCTGCACCTGAGAGTTTCGCAGCCAGACTCGCAACCACACGTATCGAGAGCCCTGCACGCCTCCCAAAGGATCGAAAGCGTGGTCCAACATGGTGTCATTCGCCCGTCTTCCAGCAGCCAACCCCACGATGTTGGTGGGGGCGTGGGGGCTGCGTTTAAAGCAAGGGCCTTCCCCCAGATGTGCCCTGCCTGAAACACTGCGCGTTAGGGGCCGTCGACAATTGCGACTTTTCGATTTCGACAACGAAATAGCACTCAAAAGTTGCGTTTTTCAATGCTGATTTCAGATATCTCCTCGGTTTTGTGATCAGACAAAGCCTTCATGACCCTACCGGCCGTTTTATGCAAAAAAGCGGCGTTTTTCATGTTTTTACGGTGTTTAGGTCCCCGGGCAGCCTCCACGTCGTCTGCCAAGGTAGGCGACCGTTGAGTTGTCTTCAGTAGCATAAAAGACAACACTCTGAGCCACGAGGGGTCGTGGATCACCCCTGTAATCTGCCAAATACATGAATAACTGAATTTTTTTGTCTAAAATCACTGAATTTTTACCATTTTTTCACCGTTTATCGACTATTACGAGAGCCCACGGGCATGACTAACTCAGGCCAAAAGGTGTTACTGGGCATAAGAAAGGTCACCCAGCCCCTGCCCTGGTCCGGGGAGGCGCTGGGGGAGCGAGAGAGACGGTGCCGAAAATACTCAAATTGACCGAAATCAGCTGATCGGGCCGCCCGGGAGGGACTGTGGAGTAAGGTCATATGGAAGATAGGTCACAGCCACCGAGGTGCATGCTGGAAGACCAGACCGCGGGTCCGCCCGGGCCCGGCCTATCAGGACTATTCGGGACTCACCGAACCGTCGCTGTACTCGCCGGCCGGGCCGGGTAGGCGGACTTCTGCCACGGAGCAGCATGGTATGGAGGAACGCCTATGCACGAAAACCGAACAAGCTTTCGCGGCGGCAGTTGGTAGTTGCTCCACCACGCGGCGCTCGCGTCGTTATGGCTCTGCTCCAGCCGCTGGGCGTGTTTGCCAGCCACAGTGAGGCAAGGATCGAGGACGGTTTTTCGGCTTTAGGTCCTAAAGCCTTCAAATTAGAGGGGTAGATTAATCGAGGCGATTGTAGGTCTCAGTTTAAGCTACAATCGGCTCGCCTAGTATACCCCTGTAACTTCAACGGTTTAGGAGGTAGTACTGGAAAACCATCTCCCACCAGTACCTCTGGCTAAATCTGGCTTAATCTGAAGCAAGCCTTTAATTTTACATTTTTGCATAAAATTTTAGCAACCTAAAAGTAATTTTTGCTGTTTTAACTGGTAGATTTTTTGGTGGTTGTCGTTTTGATCAACAATACTTAATAATTATTAAATTTAAATATGATTTTGAAATGATAATTTATGTTCTGTACTTGAGCTCAAAACACCATAGTTCAAATATTCATTCATCATATGCTCTGTATGACTTGAATATGATCTGTGGAATATTTGCAAATATTTTCCTAGGGGATCACACATTTAGCTGTGTTCAAATTGAGTATTATTGTATCACATTATGTGTGGCCTGTTTTAGTGTATTTTCCACACAATGAACATGTTTCATTTCAGTATAAGAGAAATTTTCGTTCAGTAGGATAATTGAAAGAGCATTGTGATCATAACATTACAATATACTATGATAAATAATATATTACTTATCATAGTATATTTTAATTATTTAATCACATGTTCTTCCAATTATTAGAAAATTATCCAGCTGAATACAAGATAGGTTTACGCCACACCGTGTCTTGACGTAACAGGATTCGTGATGCGCGAACGCTGTAGGACCTAAAGCCGAAAAATCGTCCCCGGTCCTTGCCTCACTGTGGCTGGCAAACACGCCCAGCGGCTGGAGCAGAGCCATAACGACGCGAGCGCCGCGTGGTGGAGCAACTACCAACTGCCGCCGCGAAAGCTTGTTCGGTTTTCGTGCATAGGCGTTCCTCCATACCATGCTGCTCCGTGGCAGAAGTCCGCCTACCCGGCCCGGCCGGCGAGTACAGCGACGGTTCGGTGAGTCCTGAATAGTCCTGATAGGCCGGGCCCGGGCGGACCCGCGGTCTGGTCTTCCAGCATGCACCTCGGTGGCTGTGACCTATCTTCCATTTGACCTTACTCCACAGTCCCTCCAGGGCGGCCCGATCAGCTGATTTCGGTCAATTTGAGTATTTTCGGCACCGTCTCTCTCGCTCCCCCAGCGCCTCCCCGGACCAGGGCAGGGGCTGGGTGACCTTTCTTATGCCCAGTAACACCTTTTGGCCTGAGTTAGTCATGCCCGTGGGCTCTCGTAATAGTCGATAAACGGTGAAAAAATGGTAAATATTCAGTGATTTTAGACAAAAAAAAAATCAGTTTTTCAGGTATTTGGCAGATTACAGGGGTGATCCACGACCCCTCGTGGCTCAGAGTGTTGTCTTTTATGCTACTGAAGACAACTCAACGGTCGCCTACCTTGGCAGACGACGTGGAGGCTGCCCGGGGACCTAAACACCGTAAAAACATGAAAAACGCCGCTTTTTTGCATAAAACGGCCGGTAGGGTCATGAAGGCTTTGTCTGATCACAATAACGAGGACAGATCTGAAATCAGCATTAAAAAACGCAACTTTTGAGTGCTATTTCGTTGTCGAAATCGAAAAGTCGCAATTGTCGACGGCCCCTACTGCGCGTAGGGCATGCTGGCGCAGGGCTGTTGTCGCTGGCGCAGGGCTGTGCGCTCGTCCATCCGATCGCTCGCGCCGCGCTCGCGGCTAGTTCACTCGCTCTTCCGGCTCGCTCGCTGCTTTTGCTCTCCAGAAGCCATCCAGAGCGGTGGCGTGGCAGCGCGTGGCGCGTCTCGCCTGCCTGCGCGCCACTGCAGGCCGGGCGGTGCGCCGCCGCGCGGCCTGTAGCGCGTAAACGGTTCAAGATACGGCAAAACGGACGAAATTTCCGACTTTAGGTCCTAAAATCACGTTTTACCTATTAGGCGGTGATATTTTTTCGGAAAAACGCAATTTGACATATGCTGCATTTAGGCCCTTGGGGCACGGCCATGGTACATCGCACAGCGAAGGGACACTTGGTTTCCATGTTTTCTACACACAACTCATAAACTGAGACCCCGAACGCATCGAATTTCTCATACTCACCTTCCAGTGGCCCCCTCTAGCTGTGCGGTTAACCGGTTAATCGGTGATTTTTTTCGGTGATTAGAATCACCGGGTCACCAATACGGTGATTTTGAAATCACCGGTTAACCGGATCACCGGTACGAATCAACGGTTAATCGCATCACCGGTTAACCAAATCATCGGTACCAACCACAATAAATGATTAACCGGAGACACCGGCGATCGGATCACGCTACGCTGAGAGCGCAGAGTTTTTTCTTTGAGTAAGCATTGTCCCATGTACTCAACTTCAACTGTGTTGCCTTTTTTTTTCTCTTTCGTTTCGGAGACAATGTACAATTTTTCAATCCTAACAGTAGCTTCCTTACTTCGCGCTTCTCTTCTACTTCCAATTCCAACTACCAGGATACTCAGACAACAACATTTAAACAAAAGACACCTTCAACAGCTATTTAACCTAAGCGTTCTTTTAATCATCGGTATTAACTCCATCAACATCTAGGATTAAAAATATTATCAAAACACCCAGATACCGTCCTGATGATGAGGTTATCAAAGATGGATACCATCATTGGCCAAGTTTCCCAATGAATCAGTCGCGCTGCAAGTTTTGCAAAAATGGATTTACCACTGTCCTGTGTGTGAAGTGTAATGTCAATTTGTGATTTGTTCCAACTCGTCAATGCTTCTCTAAGTTTCACACTAGTCATATAAATTAAGAAACATGCCAAATGTAATATATTACCTCCTACATACAAAATTATTTATGTAGAGTTAAACCTGTTTCTCTTTTTTCCAAGCTTACATAAAATAAATTCAGTTTATTTTTTATAAGATGAATTTGCCTTGTAAATGAACTAGTCTTTTTAATTTGTTGAAATATATTAGTGATATGTCTAGATTTGCCTTGTAATAGACTAGTCCTAATATATTTGTGATATATCTACATTTACATTGCATTGAACTAGTCTTTTTAATTTTGTTAAAATATCTCAGTAATGTGTCTAGATTTGTCTTGTATTGGACTACAGTACAGTGATTTTCTGTAATAAGACTAGTTGTTTACTTTATAGGAATTTATTAAACATGATTTTATAATATTTTTTAACTCTAAAGCTTCTTCTCCGTTTGATCTGCCATTGTCTTTTTAACAATCTGGAGATTTTCCTGGAGTGAAAAGAAATTATGAAATACAAAAGAGAGAGAGAGACATACAAAAAATGTTCTGGTTATAGAACGCAATTACCTCTAAACGTTGCATGCTCCAGCACTGATACACAGCTATGACAGATGTGGACGAAAAATCGGAGGGAAAAGAAGCAACCATTTGAAATAGTATTCGGTAAGGAAATGGAAAAGGGGAGGAGGTCTTCAACATACCACTATTAGTGCACGGTAAAAGTGCCGCCTTGAAATCCAAGGGGATGCCTAGTTTTAATTTCCAAGGGGTTTGAGTGAATTTGTACAAAGTTAGCCTTTTTGGCCCGCCCTTCTATTCAAAAAATAGGGGGAGGGCATATGCATTTGCCTTTGTGTCTGTGTGTCGTCGTCGTCGTCGTTGTTGTCGTCGTCTGTGTACAAGGAAGGAGTTGAGCTGGAGTGACCAGATTTGGAGGGTACTTCAGGAGGGCCGTCCGAACAAACAATCCGGTGGTGCAAATCCCGTCCGACCCGCGCAAGGCCTGCAGCAGCTGCATCATGGTTTGCATGAGCGGGAGGGGGATTTCCGCCATTATTGGTGCTAGCAGGGCACATAGGGGTATTTTTGGAATCAGGGCGACGAGACAAGATGAATGGACCTGGTCCCGACCCCATCGGCCGCTTTTACAAGTTGGCCAGATCAGGATCTTCAAAAAAGGGGGTCGACCGACTAAAAAAAATTATTGCAGATTTCGATTGGTCTCAGCAAGACCTTTTCAACGAGGGGTCGGAAAGGGGGTCCAGGAGCCCGACTTCGTCTATTAGTCACATCAGGATCTTGAAACAAGCTAGGGCCCGCCCTTCCGTCGAACCGAGTTGCCAGCTCCGCTTCGCTGCGCCGGCAACTCGGTTCGACAGGGGGCCGGCCCGGCTTGGCCTGCCGGCGGCCTTTCCTCGGGCCTTCGGCCCTCGCATCAGACCCAACTTGGCCAGTCGAAGGCCCGGGCCTTCGGCCCGCTCTCATCAAACACCCCGTGAGCGGGTAAGGCAAAGTTATCGATGTACCATCGTGACTTAGGCCCGCCCTTCTATTCACAATATGCAAAAGTCCTTACACTTTTTACTCCAACTGTCCTTAGAATATGCCCATTTCATTTGTCTCTTAGCCCTCATTCCGAAAATACTCATATTTGCCATGCTACTGCAACTCCTTGCAATGGAGGCACATCAGGAGCGCAAAACGAGCCCGTCGCACTTTTTCACATAACTCATGAAGGCGGGCTCCTGGACCCCCCTTCCGACCCCTCGTTGAAGAGGTCTTGCCAAGACCTATCGAAAACTTAAGTAAAAATTTTCAGTCGGTCGACCCCCTTTTTTCAAGATCCTGATGTGACTAATAGACGAAGTCGGGCTCCTGGACCCCCTTTCCGACCCCTCGTTGAAAAGGTCTTGCTGAGACCAATCGAAATCTGCAATAATTTTTTTTAGTCGGTCGACCCCCTTTTTTGAAGATCCTGATCTGGCCAACTTGTAAAAGCGGCCGATGGGGTCGGGACCAGGTCCATTCATCTTGTCTCGTCGCCCTGATTCCAAAAATACCCCTATGTGCCCTGCTAGCACCAATAATGGCGGAAATCCCCCTCCCGCCCATGCAAACCATGATGCAGCTGCTGCAGGCCTTGCGCGGGTCGGACGGGATTTGCACCACCGGATTGTTTGTTCGGACGGCCCTCCTGAAGTACCCTCCAAATCTGGTCACTCCAGCTCAACTCCTTCCTTGTACACAGACGACGACAACGACACACAGACACAAAGGCAAATGCATATGCCCTCCCCCTATTTTTTAAATAGAAGGGCGGGCCAAAAAGGGGGTCGACCGACTGAAAATTTTTACTTAAGTTTTCGATAGGTCTTGGCAAGACCTCTTCAACGAGGGGTCGGAAGGGGGGTCCAGGAGCCCGCCTTCATGAGTTATGTGAAAAAGTGCGACGGGCTCGTTTTGCGCTCCTGCTGTGCCTCCATTGCAAGGAGTTGCAGTAGCATGGCAAATATGAGTATTTTCGGAATGAGGGCTAAGAGACAAATGAAATGGGCATATTCTAAGGACAGTTGGAGTAAAAAGTGTAAGGACTTTTGCATATTGTGAATAGAAGGGCGGACCTAAGTCACGATGGTACATCGATAACTTTGCCTTACCCGCTCACGGGGTGTTTGATGAGAGCGGGCCGAAGGCCCGGGCCTTCGACTGGCCAAGTTGGGTCTGATGCGAGGGCCGAAGGCCCGAGGAAAGGCCGCCGGCAGGGCAAGCTGGGCCGGCCCCCTGTCGAACCGAGTTGCCGGCGCAGCGAAGCGGAGCTGGCAACTCGGTTCGACGGAAGGGCGGGCCCTAGCTTGTTGGCTATGTTACAAACTTTGAGGTTCAATAACTTTTTTATTTCCCATCCAAACCTATGACATGTGCTGACATTTTTTGTTTGTCTTGTCGAGACGAATCCATTTCTGTAACGTGATGTCAATTTGGACTATTTTGAAAATTCACTCAAACCCCTTGGAAATTAAAACAAGGCATCCCCTTGGATTTCAAGGCGGCACTTTTACCGTGTGGGCGACCCAGCCAGGATGGGTCCTGGCTCCCTTGCCAAAGTGTTGAGGTTAAGGGACAGGGAGGCCGACGCCGCCATCGTACCCTCCATTGAAGCCATCACAAGCGCTGCGGCGGCGGAGGCGGCCCGGGCAATTGCATCCGGGTCCGGTGGCATGGCGATGGTCTGGGTCGAGGCCTCGGGGCGCGCCAGGTGTCCGACCGACGTTTGAGTGCCTGCGTCCACGGTCCTGGCCAGCGCACCCTGCGCGCCGGCGATCTGGAAAACATCGCCTCCTGTTAGCTTTGTACAGGGTGGCGGGTTGTGCTGCCCCTTGCGGCGTCACTGACACAGCAGCATTCGCAGGGGGGGGGGGGGGGGCACAGATCAGCCCCCAAGTTGTCACTCTCGCACCCAGGGTAAGGCCGTTAGTCGTCATCTCTCTCACATTTCTGAAGCCCCTTTCCCGCTGCTTACCTCATCAGGTGCGCCGTCTCTCTCTGCATCTCCGTGCACCCTGGCAGGATAGCAGCAGCAGCACCTCAAAATACGCTCCATTTGCCGTTTCACAAAGCGGAGTACAAGTGATGCCGGCGCTTTCCTCCGCATTGTTAGTCGGCCTGGCAGCTTTGATATTGTTGCGCCGCAAGGTTGTCCACTCCCACCCTCCTGAAATCAAAGGACACGCATATTTTAAAATAAATAAATGGGCAGGAGGAATTTACAGCTAAAAGCTGATATATGCGCGCTTCGCGGGAGACACAGTTCCACAGACAATTGATGGGAGTCACTCTACATGCCCCACAACCAACTGTACCGCTTCGTATCTCTGCCAGAACGCCTGCCGCTGCCGTCTGTCCGGAAGCGCCCAAAACCTCGAGTAGTGTAGCTCGTACCAAAGGCTCATCCTGGCGTTCCTGGTTGCGCAAGCTTTATTTCGATCTAAGCAATTCACTCATGTGTGATTGCGCGGACGCCTACTACACCTCAGACAAATAGAGACCAGGACGGCCAAAACACGGTGTGAATGACACGCCAACCCTGGGAGGTAGGCAGCGCATTACACTCGTGTTGTGCGGGTTGGCCTAGCTCGTTGATCACAGGCGCCAAACGATGACAGAATAACCCACAAAAGAGGCTGTAGTTCGCGCCAAGACACGTTTGAACTTCATGTAGTATGCGTACAACGTATGTTGAACAGGAACAACATTTGTTGTATAGGTACAACAAAACCTGCTGGGGCACCAGGTATTTAGCATTCAGTTGAGAAAAAACATGAAAATGCATGCTTCTCGGTTTCCAAAATACTTAGTACGTAATAAAGGGGTAAAATTTCGTTTATTGAGATGAAAAAACACAGAAAATTTGCCCTTGAAAAAAAAAAAAACACACTCTTACGGCACGAAGTTGTATGTATACAACGTTCACGTTTTTAGGCTTTGAAGGAGCTCATTTATGAGCAAAATGACCATGTGTGCATGGACTATGCGTCTTCATAGTAGCCTCTTGGAATTTTACTTACATGTCACCCATAATTGTCTAAGTATTTGCATCTGCAGCTTGATATTCGCCAAAAGTCAAAAAAATCCTCAAAAACTGCCCTTTTTATAGGCATATTTGGATATTTTCGTAGTATTGATTTATTTTTTCTGTCCAAATCCAAGACCTTTACCAGGTTGATTAGTTTAGCTCGTCAATCCGACGATAATACTAATTGACTCTGCTTTAACCAGACACTTTCAGCCTATCTTATCCTGTTCTCTCCTGTCCTCAGGAGACTGTTGAAAGAGAAAGAAAAAAATGCAACAAAAGAAGGAAAAGGAAGCTGCCAAGAAAGAAAATAAAAAAGTCAATGCCCTTCATTTTCACATACAAGATTTTGTTTTCTCTGATTGTAACGTTTCATAGCTTTTAACAGCTGTTACTTTCAATGCCGTTGGCTTTGAGCTGTTATTGTGAAATACATTTAAGCATTTGCGAAAGGTTTGTTATTTTGAAACACTGGAATCTTCCAGTTAGAAGGTTTAAGCGCCTGTGTATCCATGGTTAGGCAACACGCTATGCAGTTGTGCGCGACTGGCTTGCCTATCCAACTCTGTGCAGGAGTTACAGGGCCTACACGCAACTCGCAACCGATCGCTTCAGCTCCCGCAGAGGGGCGGGGTGCCAACTGGTGGCAACGCCACTGGGCCTGGTTCCCAATCAGAAGTCCGTTCCACCGAGCACGCACCACCTGCACGGGCCTGGGTCATTATTTTTCAAATCGACACACGACCCGAAATCGAGGGTGACGGATTTGGTCCGAACCCAACCCAATTGACTTGTTGGGGTCCCAAACAACCCCCTGCAAGAGGAAAAAAATTTAATTTTTTTTTTTTTTTGGAAGTTATGGGCAATTGCATTTTTGGGTTTTGACTAATTTCGATTAAACTTACCAAAATTTCCAAACTTTTACCTGAATGGCTATTGGGTACTTGCATCATCTTAAGTTGTTGAATGAAGTTCTACAAACCCACTTCAAGCATAAAAAGCAAAAAAATTAATTTTAAACGCAATTTTAGGTAGAGATTGTAGCTAGATTTTGGGTTTTTTAGATGAAAAGTGAAAATTTCTTTTTTACATGGTTGGAGAATTCCAACGATATTTGGTCCTAAGATTCACTTTAGGTCACCAATAATTAAATGCAAAACATTTTTGATGGCAATGCGCATCTTCCCTGAAACGGCTTGACATTTCTGATTTTGGGGTTCGGAAAGGTTTCGAACATCCGTCAAGATCCCCCGACACATTGTTTACGTCATTTTGACGAAATCGCCCCACAGCCGTACTCCAGCGCGAGGTGGGGGCGTAACGCGGAATTTCCCTATAGAATCCCCATGGGTTATGAAAGTCGCAATTTTTTTTCATGGGACACCTGAGGGGGACTCAGGGCAACCTCTTTGCCACGCGATGGTCATTTTTCCCCGGGGGCTTCACTGTGAAACCCCTTGCAAAAAGGAAAATATATGGGCAATGTATGGTTGACATATTACTGACAATATATGGGATTTATATATGGAAAAGATAATTAAGGAAGATACTTTTCAGATATAAATAATGTATGGAAAACATATAAATCTCATACATTGAACAATATATAGGCATTGTAGTCTATTAAAAAAATTATGAAACTTGACAAAGACTCGGAAGTCTTTGAAGAAAGATTTAGAGAGCTCCGTAAAGGAAGAAATGAATTATGCACCGGGCAACTTTTTGCGCTGCACCCAAAAATGATGTTCCAAATTTCCTAACTGTTTCACTTCACTTGGTACATAGGATTTCTCAAAATTTGGTGGAGACTTAAACGCATGGAAAAGAACATTTTACTTGCTCAATATATGACTTCAATATATTTCACAAGATAATGTTATCTGGCGTAAAGTGCCAAGATATATTCGAGTATACAGACCATATATGGCTTCAAGATATTTATATCTTGAGAAATATATTGCCAATATATTGCGGAGAACCAAGATATAACAAAAGTATATTGCAATATACAATACATACATTGGGCCATATACTTGCATACTTGCAATGTATTGAACAATCCATAATTATATTGAAAATACATGAGCCATGTATGAAAAATATATGAACCATATCTGAAGAATATATTGTCCTTTTCGCAAGGGACGGCGCCGGAAGTGGCGCGGCGGCTGGAGCGGCACTTCGAATCGGCGCGCGCTGGCCGGGTGGAGGGGGGCGACCGGCTGCTCGGCTACGTTCGGCTCGCCTAGCGTTCGCGCGCATTTCCGCGCGCGGTTTGAACTAGCGCGCGACAGGTCAACGCTGTACTGAGGGTTTGTTTCATTGTCGGGTGACAATGGCGCTGTCGTCGCTGTGGAAGCTAGCTGGCCAGGCGGCGGCGTCGGCGTGGCAAGGCAGTGGCAGGCACGGCACGGCAGACGCACTCGTCGCAGTGGCCAGCTGCACTGGTAGAAAAAAGTACGGAAAAAGTACGGAACATGTCTGGTCAACAATTTGCCTGGACTGTCCGTACTTGCCAAGTACGGAACATTCTGTACTTTTTTCCGTACCCGTTTACATGAGCTTATATGGAGCAGGTACGGACGTTCCGTACTTTCGTCCGTTTTTCCATACTATATTCTTCTGTACATTTTCCGTACAAAAGTACAGAAATTTTTACAGTGTGGGCGGTCAGCATCGGCGTCGGTCGGGCGTTCTGTTCATTCGTTCGCCCGAGTCAAAATGTTTATTTTTATTGTGAGTGGAGTGTTGTCCGCGTCAGAATGGCAAGCACCGAGTTCTGCATGAAGCTGTTTGGAAAGTGTATGCCCAGCTTTGAGCATAAAGTTTTGCCAACGGGTCGTGACGTCATGCGTGTGTGGTTTTTCTTTGTGACTGAACTGGGTGAGACGCAGCATGCAAGTGCGTTACGGACTGCAAGGCTTCTCCGTGCACACTGGGCTTCGTGCAACTTGACTTCCATTGGTGAGAGGCACTGAGTGGCCCGAATCAAGAAGTACGTCGCCGCGTATGAGTCTGCGCAGCTCTCCATCTATGAGAACGACCTGGCCGCCGTGATGGACATCACGGCCGCCAAATCCAAGAGACCCAGTAGGAAGATGAAACGCAACCTGGAGGCTGCTGCCTCTGGGCGCAGAGTGAAACGGGCCAGGCGGTGCGAGTCGTTGCTCTCGACGGAAGGTGAGTCTATTCGCTGTCCCCCTCCCCCCTCCCTCCCTCTCCCCCGTCCCCCGGCCACGGAGACGCAATTATTTTTTTATTATTTTTTTGCAGATTCTCATTCTGAGGGTACAGATTTTGAGCCTGATGAGAAACAGACCGCTTGCACTTCCACATTTGAGGGGAATCTCGATCGTGGCAAAGTAAGCAGTCGCACAGGATTTAGGGTTGTCGCGTCCTTTGCAAGTGACGTGGCGACGTCCAGTGGCGACGTTATAACGGCGCCAAGTCGGTCTACTACATTGCGCCGCCGTCGAGAACACCGAGAAGTTGTATCTCAAAAAATCAAGGAAGAGTTTAAGCAGGAAGAAAAGACTTCTTGCACGGCGCATTGGGACGGAATCAAGGTGAAATCTTTAGTTGGTAGAAAAGTTGAGGAAAGGCTGCCTGTCGTTGTGACTGGCCCTGGTACAGTCACGAAGCAACTGCTTGGGGCACGCGTTATTCCAAACGGGACTGGCCAGGCCCAATGTGACGAGGTGGTTTATCAGTTGACTGACTGGGGTTGCGTGGAGTGTGTGTGTGTGCCTTGTGCTCCGATACTACCAGCAGCAATACAGGAGACAAAAAGGGTGCAGTTATCCTGATTGAACGGGCTCTTGGGAAAAGTCTCCTGTACGTTGCATGCCGTCACCATATGCTTGAGGTCCTCCCAAAGCATCTATTTGACAAAATGGTGGAGGCATCAGGCAGCCCAGATATTGGAACGCTTTGCAAGAGCTTCGAAAATGCTTGGGAGAGCATAGACCAGAAGAGATCTTCTCCTGCCACTGCTGACCCTGATGCCATCCCAATCCTAACAGAGGAAAGAGTGGCTAAAGCACTAGAAGTTTGTTTCAATGCACTTCAGGTATACTTCTGAGTTATTTCTTTTTTTCTTCGGTTCACTTTTTTTTTGTAAAACAGTTTTTTTTTGTTGCTTTAGAAACCACTAATACGGGGAGATTATCAATATCTTCTAGAATTGAGTATTATGTTCTTGGGAGGTACAACGCCCAGGGGCAAAAAATTTCGTCCTCCGATCGCCTTGTCCTCGGCACGGTTCATGGGGCGTCTGATCTACTGTTTGTCTATTTATATGTTTGCTCGGAGTGGTGCGTAATTTGATATTGCTTTCAAACTGCTTTTACAGTCAGTTCTTTATCATAAGCTTTTGATTTTCAGGTCAATTTCCAATTGAGGATGAAAAGCTAAATCTTATTCGTGACTTGTGTATTTTTGTAGTGCTTCACTATATTGAACCTTGGTTTGCCGCCACCATTCCGGCAGTAGCACCAAGAGTAGACCTTACTCTTGTCAAAAACATTATTGCCTACTCTGACATGAATGCACAAGTTGCCAAGATCGCAGCTAAAGCTATCACCAACCGAGGAATGTTTATGTCCAAGCTTGAACCGCGGTCAACGCTTCGTAGGTAAATATTGCAAATGTATTGAGGCGGCACATTGAGGCGTCCTCGGGCGTGATGGCACGGGCGAGTGGAAACACTAGGTTGAGGCCGTGCGAGCGTTGCTCCGAGGCTAGCAGGGCCAGCGCCATCTCTCGTAAGAATGTGCATTTAATGCGAGACGAATCAGAGACGAAGTTTGTTGTGGCTTTCGATTTTTATTGTCATTCCCACATATTTTCCCTTCTATCAATAGGAGAAGCAGAAAAGTGTTTATGGAATCTTTATTTTTGTCGTCGACCTACTGTCGGCTAAAAATATTGTGGGAAAGTTGTAGCCAGCCCGGACTACTCACGTCGACGGGACGGTTAATGTTGTTCATACTTATCCAAATATTTTTCCATCTACGATGCGTGCCCAAGTTACGTAAAAGCAGAGGAAGCTATCAGCAACCCAATATTTTCCCTTCTATCAATGCGAGATAAATTGGGGGAAAGCAGATGTGTCGCATAGGGGAAAATGCTTTAGTGCCCTTTTTCGCTGTCAGCTTGCATCTATTTTCCTTTTTATTAAGCTGTCAGTGGTTGTCGGCCCTTGCTGCTGAAAATGAACAAAGAACACTGCAAGAAAAGACCACAAGTACACAAATTACTGGCAATTTTTTTATCAGGAATTTATTGTACTTTCAAAGTACAACGATAGTTGTACAATTGTTGGACAAAGTACAATGGAACCGGCATGACGAGTGCTGTGCAGTCCAGACCTCGTTGTGGTTTGTACAATTCTCGTTGTACTTTCTACAATCCCTGTTGTACTTTTATTGTACAGTTTTTGTTGTACTTTTGTTGTACTATCTACACTTTTTCTTGCAGTGAATGTAACTACAGTTTGTGGCTTTGTGGGGATTTAGTTGTTACTCATTTAGCAAATTTCCCTTCCATTCACGGGGAACAATTTAAATAATTGAAGGTTAAGTGTCCATGTTGCCTTGGTGGTAACATGCCATGTACAGTAATCAGCCAACGGCAATTCTTGACGGCCTCCCATGAGGCTCAGGCTTTGAGCACTCCAAAGTCTGAGGGCTGAAAGGAACCCAACAAAATTTCAGACCTTTACCTACCATACAAGGGCGGCTACAGACAATTGAAACTTAGAGACCAAACTTGCGGATATACTAACCAAGAAGAAATTGGCTTAAGTGACACCTTATTTAAAATCTTTGCTTGTTTCGCCCACATATTCTAAAAGAGGGCATAAAAATAGAGGTTGTGAAAACAAAACTATAGGACCTTTACATGTCAAATTATTATCACAAAAGTATCAACCGTCACAAAAAGATGAAACTCTTTTTTCATCTCACTTAATGATTTGGTAAGAACCTCTCCTTTTCAACTTTGCTTCTAAATGTATTCAATTAAGAAAAGCATCCTTCCAACACAATCTCTATGAAAAGAGAACTGCAAATATGTGTTGCCACTCGCCCGTGCCATCACGCCTGAGGACGCCTCAATGTGCCGCCTCAATACCTTTGCAATATTTACCTACGAAGCGTTGACCGCGGTTCAAGCTTGGACATAAACATTCCTCGGCGATACAAGTTACGTTTGCAGACTCGCGTTATACGAAACTATTCTGTAAAGATCATGTTTGATAGTTTTAAAGTTTGTCATTGGAGGTAATGGTAAGTCACTGTTTTATTAAAATTAAGCCAAACCGTTCCACAGCCGCCAACACGGTAATCATATTCGTGTTCTGCGGCGTTTTCCGCGTGTTTAGGTCTACTTTAGGGGCTCCAGATCGGTGGAGCCCCTAAAGTGTACTATTACCGCTTCTCCATAGTGAGGCATCACCATGGGGTAGCTTCTCTATGGTGGGGCATCACCATGGGTGCATCTGGCGCCTGGGGGATCCAGGGGTAGGCAACCCACCGCACTCACCATCCGCACGGGCCTGCCTTGCCTTCAACGGCAGGCATGCTAAGCCGGTGAGGCAACCCTTGATTACAGCGCGTGCGCGCGGCCCGCCGCACCGCACCATGGGTTGCCTGCGCCATGGTGGGCTACCGCCATGGGGTGCTTGCGGCATGGTGAGCGTCCCTATGGGCAGCCTATCGCAATGGGGGACGATCCCCATGGGTTGCATCACAATGGTCCTTTCGCCATGGATAAGATTTTTGGACTATGGTGATCCATGTGGCCCCATAGTGAGCTGCGCCCATAGTGCAGCCCATGGTTATTTGCGTCTGGGCGGAAGTGTGGTGAGGAAGTAGCGCAGGGACGGCAAAGCCGCCAAAGGTTTTGAAAACTGAATCATTAGGAGCGTTTAGTTTCTTACTATGGTTATTCTTAAAGTGGTGTTAACGGAAACAATTTCAACGAAATTAAAATAATGTAAGAAAAGGTATGCTTTATTCACAAAATCAAATTGTGAATAACTGGAAAAGTAGCAATGCATCGACAACTTTGCGCCGTCCCGTAGAGCCACTTCTTTGACACTTTCACACTTTGCTCGCCCCCGTGCGCTCCTGTTAAAAGGGTTTAAGGTGGATGTGAAGGGTTTCCAACCCCTAGTGAACCATGGTTTGGTGCTTATCGCACCATAAAGTGTCCTTTGCTGGAATCATGAGGAGATGTCAGTATAGATGACTGTGCACATTTCTTCATGAGCCAGACAGACGCTTCATGGTGCAGCAAGAAGGAAAAGGACCACAATTTCACCTACACTACAATATCTTACCTCAAGCGTACAAAAACATGTCTATTCACTATCACCCGCCTATTCATCCTCAGTTTCATTCTCTGCTACATCCCCTGCAAAACTGTCAGCTAAGTGTCTTGCAGCCTTCTGGATCTGATTTCTTACAAAACATTTTACATCCGTCCATTTTCTTGTTCTCAATGGACTCTCCTTCAGTAACGTCTCACAGTGTGAGCGGCCAGGGAGGGTGCCTTCTTTAATAAACTTAGAACAGTGCTTGAAGACTTCTTTCCTGAAAGGGGTGTCCCAAGGTCTTCTGCGAGTTGTTGGTTTGTTTCTTCTTGATTTCATAGTTTTAATTGTTTTTTCTTTGAGATGCCAGTCTCGTTCATATCTTCATTTTGCTCCACATTTTCATTTTTGTCAACATCTTCGTCACTGCTGGCCTCATCATCATCATCATTGACAGATACTTGAGATATTTTGCATAAATAATCACTGACTTTGGCGGTTTGAAGTGTTCCTTCATCCTGCCTGTAAATATTTTTGTGAGTTGTCTTGCTGTGCCCAAGGAACAGAGCCAACTCCTCCACTTCTCCTTCTGATAGGCCAACTACTTTGGCAAGCGTCGCAGCTTCTTTCCGTAGGCAAGTGGCTGTAACCCTTTCTGGGTGCTAACAGCCAGCTTCCTCTCTGCAATGTCAGATTGCATCGGAGCCTCTAATTTAAGTTTCTGTTCCCACTTTAGTGAATACATAAACATTTTCCTTTGGAATGCAACAACCCACTCTGACTTTCAGCATGAAGTCAATGGATCGCTGCATCCTCGGGGTGAATAGAATTGGAACTTTCATGCTCCTTTTTCCTCTTGTTTCTACCCTCTTTAAGGAGTTCACTAATTCTTGCTGGTGTGGTTCTAGATAGTTGTAAATATCCTGATGTGGCCTTTCAATACAAGACTTGTGGTAGGATTCAATTTTTAGTTTGTGGGCGTCACCAGGCCTCTTCCTGTTAAACACTATAACGGAGGCCAATGTCACCATCATGAGTCTATTATAGTGGACCGAGTTGGTTGGATTATCATTCCGCTGGGCAAAGTTCTTGATACACTCCTCCTCTATAAACACCCCTATCTTGATGACATCTTCTTTGTCTGGAAGTTGAGTTTGTTTGTTGTATTTCCCTTCTTTTAAGCAAAGAGAAGCTTTAGCAGACACCTTTCGAGGCCACTCCATCTTGTGCAGATCCATAAATCTTTGTACATCTTGCCTTTTGGCCTCATCTTCTTTGAGAATTGACGTCCTACTCATGATAACAGCACACTTCTGAAGATGTTCTCCAATTCTTTGGGCTAAAGAGGGCGTCTAAAAATGTATTTGTTTCAAGATTATACCCAGATATCTTTAAGCATGACTCGAAAGCTAAATAAAATTTGGAGGCGGTTTGCGCGACACCGTAAGCCAAGTGGGGCTTACGAAAAGGCCTGCAACGAAGCCGCCAGGATGGCTGTGCGCCGGGCAGAGCTGCGGAGGTTGACAGAGAGGGTTGTTAGCAGGAATAGGTTCACCTACTTCGTTAAGATGCGGCGGCGCCGCCAGAAGCCGAGGTCCAGAAAGTATAAAACGCCAAGAATCGAGGCGGATTCTCCACGGAAGCAGGCTGAAGAACGCAAATCCTCTTTTAAAAAGACATCGAAATTAGCTGACACTTTTTCCCATCACTCTGTTTCACAGGCTGAACAAGTTGTGAACGAGGAGCTCAGTAAGTCACCGTCTGTCCTGGTTGATCAATCTTGTGACACTTTGGTTCTTGACCTCTCGTACCCAAAGTCGCCTAAAATTTGGAGGGATGGAAGACATCACTGAAAGTTTCGATGTGTTTTTCATTCTTCATTTCAAGCACCAGCCGTCCAACCTCTCGTGGTTTGCTGCGGATGGATGTTCCCTGATCCATTCCAGCATACACTTCTTCTACGTCCATTCCAAACGTCAAGATCAGGCTGTCTTCTAAAATAACTTCCGTAACTTTATCTTTGCAATCAGCTTTTTTCTTTTGTGATCTTTTCACAACTTGCACTGTTAGAAATTTCCGTTCTCAAACGGAGCGGTTCAGCCCGAACCAGTCAAAACGCTGTTGTTTTTTGCCGCCAAACGAGGAATATGTGATGTGTTTTGGGAGTGTGTTAAGATCAACAAGATGCCGGACGACCATTTTAAATTGTCATACCATCAATTTCTGTAACCTGTTCAGTGAAATCCGTGAATAAAGTTGGAAAATGTTGCGACTATTTTCAAATGGAAAAATTTACGCAAATTTTAGAAACATTGCCCTCTGTTAAAGTAAATAACAGGAAAAGCGTTATGCCAATAATGCTTTCCCGTTTGTGAACACAAAACTCGTGTTTCCAAACGAATTTTTCTAGCGTTTCGTTGTGAAACACGCATTTTCCGTTCACAAACGGTATATTTTTGTTCCCAGATTAATTTTTTCCGTTCGGAAACAGTGATTGGCTGTTTGTGAACGGTGGTGAATATCAATTTACTTTGCGTTAATTTTCCATTCTCAAACGGCTGGTTTTTTAACAGTGTGCTCCTCAAATATTTCTCGCATAGGAAACAGAAAAAACTGGGAAGGTGGTGTACGATGGGCTGCCTACCTGCCAGGCGCTCTTGGAAGCCCGCTCTAACTGGCCCCAACGCTGGTCGCGCGTTATCGGCCCAATTTTGAGCCGAATGCGTGATTTCAAAAATCTGATTTTTCAAGGCTTAGCAACGTTGAGCAGGCGCATCTGAATCCGCGGTCGCGAGGGGTGACTCACTGTAAGATTTTTTGTACAATGAATGTGGGGATGGGTTAGAATGTGCAAGAATTCTGCTTCATTTGTTACACTTGTTGCCTACTTACAGGCGTTTTTGCCTCCAGAATGTGCGAATGTGTCCAAATTTTGTACAATGAAGGGAGGAAGTTGTTTCCCCCTCGCGCGGTCGGCGGTGTGATAGCGTTAGTCGGTCACCCTTGAGAAGGGCGTAAACTTGGGGGTGCATTTTCCAAAAACGACGACTTTTCTGTCGGTAAATGATGTTGACGATGGTAATCGGTTTCCAAACAGTGTTTCCCCGATGCCCTGGACCGTGTGACATGCGTGCCGCGTGACTCTGCTGCGTTTCATCCCTTTGGCGAGGGGGTGAACAACCCTTAACTTCGGACCACTCCTGTGGGACTATGAGGGTAGCTGTTTTCACAGGACCTTCGCGATTTGGGTCGTTACGGTGCCGAGAACAAACCTGGTAAATTTCGTTAAACTTCGATGAGCGGAACCGCCCCCTTGCACAAGGGGTGGAAAAGTTTATAGCTGTTGCGCCCTGCCCAGGGGTGCGTGTGGGTCGCGTCGGTTACGCATGGGCATTTCCTGAATCAAAGGAGCCCAGAAAAGGATCCCAGCGCAACCGCGGGACTGTCGCTCAAAAATTGCGGATTTTAAAGGGGGGTGGGGGTAGCGTGGGGTGGGTTTGTCCGAGAGGGCTCCCGGAGGTTGCGTTTTGTAGAGGGCGTCAAGGAGAGTCGCTCTGAAGGATTTTTTTATTTTTTCGACTCCTTCTGCGAATCTGGGCACCTCTTCCAGGGGATGAATCAACCCTTTCTGATCAACTTCCATCAATGCAACTTTGCACACGCTTGGGAGAGGCTTTGAGACTAGTTCTTACGAGGTTTCATGAAAATCGGGTGAAAACTCACGTTTTGAAAGCGTTTTGAAAAAGTGTCCCCTTAATTTTGTCCGCGAGTGTAGTTATGATTGGTATTGTTCTCATCAATTTTGCAGATTCATTCTTTCATGCTCGACAATCAGTCCCCAAGTTTTGCAAAGACTCTCAGTATGAGACTGAAAGTGAGGCTCCCACTGGAAGAGGCCACCGTTCCAAAATGTCCTCCTTGATGACATTTTGGAACGAGGAGCCATCTAGATATTCAAAGGCCAATGTGCCTTCTCCGCCACCAGTGAAGGTGTCAAAAGCGCTTTCACCCAAAGCTGAAGTACCTCAGTCTTCCGGAGCGATTAAGAGAAGGAGGCGACTGGTAGATATGAATGACCAATCCAAGAAAGCCAAAGAAAAGGTTCAGGCTATAATTTTGGAAGCTAGAGCTATTGCTTCAGCAAGGATGAACATACCAACTTCACCTAAGATAACTCCTGGGGCTGGCATGACAAGCCCTTGGAAAGTTTCACATTTTGAATCTGATCATTCTATTGATTCCCCATCTCAGGTGTAGTGAAATGAATAGTTTTCAGATGTTATTTGTAAGTTTGCTGCCATTAATGCTTGGTTTAAGCACCCCAGAGCCACCGAGTCGTTTCAAGCTTTGCAAAGATGCGATGTGAAAGAAGGAATGAAGAACTTGGAGTCATTCGTACAGCAGGTTATAACATAACAACCCCTCTTAACTTCGTACAAAATTTAAGACTGTTCACGATAATCTTTCTTTTTAAAGGTCCGTTCTATGCGAGAAAGTCAATGAATGTAGGAGAATTCTTTTCACAAAGAACAGTCGGAGCACTGAGAACATCCCGCCGACAAGAGACGCATTGGAGCAGCATGTGGCGCGTGCCGCCCTCCAAGCGCAAATTTGGGAGCAAGCCGTGATACCCATGGAAGGTCTTGTAGACCCTGCCCAGTTCGGATGGACAAGAGAGGAAAATATGTGGAAACCCGTCTGGCGCACCATTCCAGTCGCATCCGACGCTTGTCAGGCCCTCGTGCGCTGCAACTGCAAGATGGGGTGCCTTCCTAACAGGTGCAAATGTCGCATCAATGGCATGCCGTCCTGCTGTGAGTTCTGCGGCTGCACCTGTAAAGAAGCCCAACCAAACCACGGCACACCAGCGGCATAGATTGTATGGCTTTTCTGAATTGAATTAAAAGAGTCATAAAATAGTCTTGTGATAAAAGCATACAAAATAATGAATCTTAAATGTTTGTCTTTTATGTGACCTAGAAAGTAATATCAAATTATATATTAGTTATATATGTTATACAAGGAAGGTTTACGCCAGACCAGACCGTGTCTTGTCGTAACAGGCTTCGCGATGCTGCGCCAGTTTCGACAATCCACGCCTGGCGTTACACCTACCTTGGCCTGCGGCGCTTCCTGCTTGCCTTCGGCAAGCTGTTTTAAGGGTTCATTGAGGCCATGAGTAGTGCACTACGTGATCAATAGTCCAAGTATACAAACTAGGGCGCGCCTTTCCGACGAACCGAGTAGGCAGCTCCGCTTCGCTGCGCCGGCAATTAAGTTCGACAGGGGCCGATACCAGCTTGGCTTGCCGGCGGATTCTTGTCTGGCCTTCTTCGGCCCTCGCACCAGACCTGGCTTGGCCCAATCGGAGGCCGTCTCTCGGGCCTTCGGTCCTCGCTCCTCACACCCCGTGGGGGTAAAGCGCAAACTTATTGATATAACATCAGGACTGAGGCCCTCTCTTGTGTTCCCACTGTGCAAAACTTGCCCGTTGCACCAATGTTCACAATACATGGAGGCGGGATCACAGACCCCCGTTCCGACCCCTCTTTGAAAAGGTCTTGATGAGTCCTATCGAAATCTGCAATAAAATTTTATAGTCGGTCGAGCCTCTTTTTTCAAGATCCAGATTCGGCCAACTGATGGAGTCGGGCTCCTAGACCCCCCTTCCGACCCCTCCCTGAAAAGGTCTTGCCGAGACCTATCGAAATCTGCAATAAAAATTTTTAGTCGGTCGACCCCCTTTTTTTAAGATGAAGGGTCGAAGTTGATTATGGTAGCAAATTCGGGCCGAGGTAGCCAATTCGCAGTTAAGACTAATGTCAGGGGTAGAAATTGATTTCATTTTCGTCATTAGCACCTTCAAAACATACGAAACCATGGTGCAGTATAATATAATCCCTGAAAGAAACAATGAAAACATAAATCATCCCAGCTCAAAGACATAACATTAAGAATACTGTTATGACCTTGACTTACCAGAGGCTCATTAGGGGCAATATCCTTAATTTTCTCTCTAATAATTTTGAAATCGGTGCTTGCGGGTCTGGAAATAATAATTTAAATGAGAAACACAAAGACACTGAAATAAAAACAAATGTCATCGTGACCACTATAATTAGACAAACTGACCTAGTTGCAACTGAAAGGATGTAATCAGCAAGAAAGTGGACTAAATCCTTTCTTACTTCAGGGTTTAGCATCCCATTCTTGATGCCTGCAAGAACTGCTTGACGTCGAACCGAGGAAGTCAGAAACGCTTTCAAATCCTGCAACATGTGAGTTATTAAATAAAGGCACAACTTTGAAAGGATCAGATTCACTCCAAATTTCACATACAAATTCTTTAAATTTGTTGGTGTCAAGGGAAAGTTGGAGTCGATCAGGTGTAGATGACTGGTTCGCACAAGTTTTACTGGTATTAGGCTCCTTATTCCTGGTCGAACTTGTCTCAGTGGAAGATAACTCCCCATTTGTCTCAACTTCAGAAGTGGAGTCCTTGTTACGTAAGTTGCCAGTGTCACTGCTTTCCAGCTGTAAAATGTCTGTAAAATATAGAACATAGAAGTAAGTCAACAATCAAATAAATTTTCATATTGTCACAAATATGAGAAGGAGCAAAACCAAATAAGATAATAAGGGCAATTAACCTGCGTGGAAACTAATAATTTGGGATCAGGGTTGGACCTTGGGGTGGACTGTTTGGGACTGTTTGAGCCTGAACTATCACCAGAGGTCTGCCAAGGGAATAAGAGAGATGGATTGAAGTGACTAATGGCAGGGGATCAATCAATCATAATATCCAGAAAAAAGGACAGAACAAGAAGGGAGATAAAACTCACTGCACCACTACTGTGGCTTTGCGATACATTCTGCTTCTTATATTGAAATATTTTGTTGGCTACATGCAGCCGCTCTTTATTATTAGGAACAAATTGTCTTAGTTTGGTTAAATCTTATGTTAAAAATTCTTTCAAATCAATGTCAGAATCTAGAAAGAGAATGTGAGTATGAACACCATCACTCTGACAGCAGAGAAATAACAAAGATCAATACTACAACAAGTTGCATCACCTCAGACTTAAGATGCTCATTCAATAAACTTATCACCTTTTCACTTCACACGCAAGTGTCTCGATTGCAATAATTGGTGAGGGCTGGATGGCTGCTAGGCAGGGCCGGACTGGCTAGGTTAGGGCCCTGGTCGCAATGCAACGGCAAGGGCCCCGTAGCGCTGCCATTTTATAACGAAAAAGTACTCTTTGTAACGCTTTAGTGAGTGAATTCAGGGGGGGGGGACAAAAGGCTTTTGTTATATCCATTTCAGAGACACTCAGTGAACTAGAGGTGAAAATAGACACGCTTTTCCGCTGTTGCATCACTTTTTCCCTTCTCGAGTAGAATGACACGTTTCTTTAGCGAGCAAAGCAAGTCAAATCTCGAAAGAAAAGCTAATAAATTGGTTAGCAAGCCAGATGGGAAAATTTACATGCTCTATCTCTTGCATTTCCATCGCTGTTCAAGGGGCCAACAACTCAGCGTTTTTGTGTACACATGATTCGGAAAGAGAAATGATTTTCATGATTTCGTTGATTTTGCTTGATTTCAGATAAGATTGCGCGATTTTTTCCGATTTCGCTAAATTTGCCGTGATTTTGAAAAATCCTCGGTGATTTTGGCAAATTTTGCGTGATTGCGCGCGATTGCGCGCGATTTTTTGGTTGATTTCAATCGATTTCGCCTGATTTTGAGTTATACTGCCAATACAAGGGCTCACCTGCTTGTTCCGTGTGAATAAGGCACTACCATCTGTATAAAAAACTTGAAAAACCTAAATTTTCTAAATGGCATCGTATGGAATTTCAAAAGAACAGGAATTGTCTACCCCCAGATAATATCAAAAACAAAAATCTTCATCCCACCTGGAATTTGTCCCTATTTTTATTAAGGGAAGGGAAACGTCAAGATATCTTACAATTGCCTGGTGTGATTGGAATCCATGAACTCTTCCGTCAAAGGCTTGCAAAGGCCTTTCTATCTGGTTTGGTTATTACTATTATTATTATTTACTATTATATTACTATTATTTGTTTATTACCAGTTTCCCACAATGGCTTGTACCTATAAAAACCAGATCAGGTTTCAAACTAATCCATCCTGACAAAATCAACGTTTGAATTCTTTATTTACACTGAAAAAAGTGGGAACTTTAGTCGTGCCAAAGGGTTGCATTACACGGTAAAAACGGAGTCTGGTTTTCCCAGGAGCTTTTTACAATTTCCAGGAAGTGGTGACTTTTTCCAGGAGGGCTCCTGGGTTTCGCCAAGTAGCTCCCAGGAACTTCCTGGGAGTTCCCTATATTTCCCAGGAAGTTCCTGGGAACAGCGAACAGAGTCTTTCTTTCCCAGGAGGTTCCTGGAAAAAAAAAAGGGTTCCCAGGAGGGCTCCTGGGAATGCCTCACCAGATGGCCTGAGCGCTTCCGAGCGCCTGCGGAAGCAAGCCCGTCAACCCGCACGACCCGTCTGTTTCACGGGCTGGCCTACCTTCTCGGCAACAGAGGCTTAGGGAGGGGGGGGGGGTCTTTCTTTGAGATGGGCGAGTGAGATGAGCTTCGTCAAGATTGAATTAACGCGATCCGTGTAAAGTGAGTGGCTGTGTAAAACTAGACAAACGAAAATTATGAAAAAAATGTTTCTTGTTTTCCCGTTTTGGATTGTGTGTGAGCACTACAGGTAAACTGCCGTGTGCCGAACACGTCTCAGGTGGAATGCCTGGAAATGCGCAACAGCTTCGCGCGGCAGCGGCGGCGAACAGTGAACAACGCGCGGTGCGTCCGAGTTGACATTGGTTACGCTCGCTTTAGTGCTTTCTCAATTGACTTGATTTTTCTGCATTATTTCTTATCCGCTTTTACTGATCATGGTTTTTGGGCTACCGACTGCGTTTTAGTCGAGAAGGAATACCTCTTGCTTTGGCTTAAACCTGTCATCTTTGGCTGTTAGGTGTATCCTAACCTCTTAACCTCTCACCTGAAGTATTCCCTTTGCTGTAATTTGCCTTCTGCCACAACACTTCCCCGCAGTTGTGTTACTTTGAATGAATTGCAAACGTTAATAATCCTGTGGCGAACACAAGCGTGTCATAGTTTGATCATAAATATGTGTTGTGAACGGCAAGAGTTGCCCTTGGCTATGGCCTATGAAGTTTCTTGTTAACCAAACCTTCAATTATTAGTTTCTCTCTATCGTTGCGCTTGTGTTAAGGAAATTTCAAATGCATGACTATCACATTTGACTCCTTGCTTTGATCATGAGTCGCTGAGCTGACTTAGGCTCATAGCATAGCACCGTTGTTTCATTGCGTTGTGGTTTTGTCACAAGTTTGCATGCGCCTATTTTGTACTGATAAATCGTTTGTTTGTTTCAGGATTTGGTCTTATTTACCCGCTCACCGCTCTCCAAGTGCTGTTGCTGATGGCAGTATTGGTTGGTGCATTGGCGGTGTCTGTTTAGGCTTCAACCCCAAACTGTGCCTCGCTTCATCGTAAAAGGATGTGAGCACCTTTTTATTTTACGTTTACTATCCTTTATGCTAATCATGGCTATCATATTTGACTTGCTTGCTTTGAACGTGAGCTAATTTTGGCTCATGACATTGTACCTTTGTTATTGCGTTGTGGTTTGACTCCATTGTATGGACACTCAAAAATTTAATGGAAAGACTCTCCACCAAAATATGGCTAGACAAAAAGTCTTGCCAAGTTTTGGCAGACAAAAATGTCTCGCAATAAAATGGTGAGACTTTTTTGTCTAACCGCGGTACAGGCCGCATATTGACTTCGTTCAGAAGTCTGACCACATTGTGGTCAGACACAAAAGTCTCGCCATTTTGTGGCGAGACATTTTTGTCTTAAATTTTGGTGAGACTTTGATGTCTGACCTAAACTACACAAGACATTTTGTCTCTCCTCTGGAGTGCGTTGTGGTTTGTCACAAGTTTGTGTGTGCGAACACAAGCGTGTCATAGTTTGATCATAAATATGTGTTGTGAACGGCAAGAGTTGCCCTTGGCTATGGCCTATGAATATATATGATTTAGGTCTTCTGAAGTGAATGTTTTGGGATTGTTTGCATTATAAAGTTTCTTTTCCTTTACAGTTTCATTTTTTGACAATGGGGGCCCTACCACAGTCGGTCAGTCTCACATCTTGTACGGATCTAAGAAATTACTTGCTGCAACAGGACATCGTCAAGGAAGAGACAGCCCATTATCTTTTTGGTTTGTGTTCATCTTGGAATTTCTTTAGCCTTATTTTCGTGTTGTGTGCTTTTGAGTTGCATGTTCCATATTCTGCTTTTGTGTTTTTTTTTTTTTTTTTTTTTTGGGGGGGGGGGCACTATAGCTTAGTTATTTGTATTTGGAGTGGCATAAAATGGAAGTGGATGATGAATATGAATTTAACTCGTCTGATGAGGAGGAAGATGATGATATGGTTGGCCTGGAACTCCTGCCAAATGGAAGAAGGGACATGCGCCATGCAGCTGTTAATATGGTGATGGCTATGAGGGGAGTTGCAGCTATGACTCGTGTAGGGGTTCGGAGGGCCATGACAGGAGCTGACCTCATTCTGAGGGTGAACAACCTATCCCTAAAGCATGATGTATCTGAGTATCTTGAAAGAACTGGACAAAGAAATAATGCTAGGGCACAAGAGCTTCTGAACAAATTTGATAATATAAACCCCTTTGAAGGAATCAAGTCCAATCAAGGTCAGATATCAGGCATCAAGAGATATTATGATTATATTGCGCCTTCAACATTTGGTGTTGGTGAGCGCCTTGATCAGAGGCTTGTTGGTGAAGGGGGTGCATATGGTTTGGTACAGGTGCCTAATACTTTTGAGTATTGCTCAATTATTGACTTTCTGACAATGCTGTTAAGAAAACCAGAAATTATGGAGTATGTCAGAAACCGTCGTCCATCAGAGAATGGTATGCTAGAATCTTATATCGATGGATCAGAATATCGTGAGCATCCATTCTTCCAAATGTTTCCTGATGCTCTCCAGCTGGTGCTGTATGGGGATGGAGTTGATCCTGCAAGAATGGCAGGACCCAAGAGTGGGTTACATGAGATGTATTGTTTCTTTATAAGTGTACTGAACCTACCTCCTCATCTTTTTTATTCTGAAGACTCAATTTTTCCCATGGAAATTGCTAATGCTCAGGATTGCACAGACACTTTTGCTGGAGTACTGACCCCATTTGTGGATGAATTGCGTCGTTTAGAAGAGGGTGTTCGAGTTTTCATCAGAGGTGAATTTGTAATGTTAAGAGCTACCCTCGTTTCAGTCAAAGGTGATGGGAAGGCCATTCATGAAATGCTTGGTATGTTGGCATGTAGTGCTAGACATTTCTGCCCACAGTGCATGATATCTAGGCAGGAGCTTCATGCAGGTCAAGTGGCTGTGGGAGAGATTCGAACTCAAGCAATGTCTGACGCTCAATTGCAGAGAGTAGCTCAAAACCCTGCCTTTAGCACAGAGTGTGGATTGAGGTTCAGGCCTGTGCTGCATAACAGTGTATACTTTCGGGCTGAAAATAATGGAAATTTTGATCTAATGCATGATGGTCCAGAGGGCATAATCATGATGCTTATACGACTCTGTTTGATGAAATTCATTGTTACTGATGGATTATTTACTGTTGAGCAGTTAAATGGACGGATACTTGCTTTTGATTATGGGCAGCAGAATTCAAAGGATAAGCCAACCCCAAACTTTTCACTTGAATCTCTTCAAAATGCTGAGACTGTATACACACAGAAAATGAATGCAGGGCAAACACTAGTCCTCTTTCGTGCTCTGCCATTTATCATTGACAACTTGGGTGCCGGTGTTGATGAAGAAGATGAACATCTTCAATATTTACTCCTGCTGTCTGAGATATTTCAAATAGGAAGTGCACCCAGAATTCCTCAAGGTGTAATTCCCCATCTGAGAAGATTGATTGAAACCTTCAGAAGGATGTGGTATGTGTTGTTTCCCCATATCCATCCTATAAATCGTTTCCATCACTTCATGCATCTGTGCGACAACACATTACGGAAAGGCCCTCAAAGACAATTTTGGTGCTTTAAGGAAGAATCTCAAAATTGTCCTATCAAGAGACATGTAGCTACGTGCAACAACTTCATTAATCCCCCAAAGACTGCGATGGAGCAGTGCCAAGTCCGTGTGTCCAAAGTTTGGGGTATTCGAAATGAAAATGTGAGGGACAACAGGACATATGTGAGAAGAGAGAATGTTTATGTTCTTGGAACACCTGTTAGAGCTCAATTGCATGCTATGGGATTCAGGGACAACGATGAAATCTCAGTTTGCAGAGCGGTGACAGTATGGGGCTTTAGCTTTAGGATCGGAGAGTTTCTGCTGTATAGTAGATCATGTGAAAACAATGATGGATTGCCCCGCTTTGGAAGGATTGTCTCTATTTACTGTCCTGATGGGACTGATCACGTTTGGTTTGCTCTGAAGCCGTGGAGAACCATTGGATTATATGATAGATTTAATGCATATGCTGTTGCGGAGTATGAGCCTTCTCCTACTCACCTAATACATTCAAGGGATCTCCCCATTCACCCTGCAATTAGTAGATGGACTGATTATTCCACTGACCAGTTCTACCTTTGCCTCAAATATAAGGTGTATTAATGGTTAGTAGCATGAGGAGATAAGTTGGTGAAGGTTGTGTGTATCCCTTGTTTAATTTTTTTTCCCCCAGTTGTTATTTTTATTGAGATGGAAGTTCCTAATGTTTAGTCTAGGTTACTGTGTGTTAATTATTTTTTTCATTTTTATTGCAGAAGAAGAGGTGGATGGGCCGTCATTTGTGGAGTTAAATGAACAATCTTTGCTGGTTAATTTCCCAAAACTTAATTTTGGCCAGAGGAAGGCATGTTTGAAAGCAATCAATGAAATTTTACTTCATAAACATAAATTTATTTTCGACAACACAAGTGGGATTAATTCTGAGTCTAATGAACCAATTATCATAACAACAAAAGCAGATGGGAGCAATACTTTCAAATTTGATGAAAATGTGGTTGTCCTACCTTTCGATGAAGAATTGGTAAAGCATATTAAATTATCATGTCTTAAATTTGTGTCCTGTCTGCCTACTTAATATCTGGATCTTACATAATTTCTTTCCCGATCCGTCTTATCAGGGTTGCTCAGTTCTAGAAGCTTATGTAGAAGATGGCTCTCTCCAGCCTGTTACGATTAGCTCAATTGATAAAGTAGAGGTGATGCCGTGTGTGAGTTCCTCTTTTATTGTCAATAAAAGGAAAGTAGGTGACAAAAAGGGAAAAAATAAAGAAAAAAGAGCAAAAGTGTCTCCAGATGATATTGTAAGTACCTTTGATTCGCTGTTAATCTTGAGTTTCCGTTGATTCATCCTAAAATGATTTTAATCTGTTTTAAAAACATTTATTTCTTAGAAGCCCCTGAAAATTATTGACTTGTTAGACAAAACACATGAAGGAAAAACCGTTGTTGAGTTTATAAAAACAAATGGGTTTTGTGATAGAAAGCATCAGTTGGCTATGATGAAAATAATTTATAATCACTATATTGCTGGTAAAGAGAGCCCAGCAAAATAGTAAGTATTAAGCTAAATACAAATGAAGTAAAGGAACTGATTGTTTTTCATTTATATCCTCCCAATTTTTTGTTTGTTGATTTAGCTATCCAATAACAGCAACCAAAATTGCTATGGCAAAAGGAATAGTGGCAGACTTTCCAGTTTTAGCTGATGTTGGAGAATGCAGCTGGGTATGTTAAATAGATCTTTTTATATGTTTCAAGCATCAGTGGTTCAAGATTATATTCCCTCCCCCCCCAAAAAAAAAAACACTATTCTCTTTCTTATACTGACTCTATCCAGTGGTTACCGTTATCCATTTCAGAAGTCGTGGCTAGAAGTCGTCAAAACTAAATTTGAAACTGTGCAATCTGGCCTATCACCTAGTAAAAAAAAAAATTCGAAGGCACCATCAACTGAATTGACATCGTCTAAGAGATCTACTACCTCTTTCTCTAAGACAGCTTCAGGTTCCAGACTTTTGACCTCTGGAACTGTATCTTCCCATGAAGCTGAATCTGAAGAAACTACTGAATGTATTGAAAATCAGGTTTGAAGAAAGGTTGGGATATTCTAATGGTATCATTCCTTCACAATTGTGTAATATTTTTGTTCATGCATTTCAGAAAACAACAATGAAACTTCTACTGCCAAATTCTCAAAATAAGCAATTGATAAGTCTAGCTCTGAATCAGACATTTGCTAGCAGGAGAAGCTGGATCAATAGGACGCAACCATCTTTAACTGAAATTCTTCAGCAGTATCCTCACTTGACCAACTATGATGGAGAAATGGTACAGACATAATGCATAAGCTCAATACCTTTCAAATTTAAATTGCATATCAGAAATTATTATGGTAAAGTCTTATGTTTTTATTATTTGTTAATGGATCAAGGTTTTCTAAACTTCTCCCCTTTCAGATTTGCGAAGAATTTGCTCGGATAGAAAAATTGCAAGATGACGGAGTCTCAAAATTTAAACGTGCTGTGCCTTACATTTTAGACTATGCCAAGTCATCAAAGCCAGCAATCTATCACGAAGTATCGGAAAGGTTTTCCAATGGTAAGGCAAGGTTTAGGAATCAGAATATTTTTATTTTATAAATGATACAAAAACGTGGAAATCAACTTATTTGTGATTTATTTATTCAAAGTAAATTGTGTTGTATTTGTTCTGGTTTTCAGACAATGTCAAAGCATTGGTACTGCTGTCTAAGGTTTTGACACCTCCGCTGAACAAAAACACAACCACCCCAGAGGAATTGGAGCATGTGAAAACATTTAAACCAACAATTATTGAAACCATTCCCAGCAGTGCATTATTTCAGATTGCTCCTGTAAGAGTCAAGTTTACTTATGACATCTGAATTTATTTTACTTGCTGTAAACTTTAATATAATTGCTTTCTTTCATTCAGGAAGGAACAGATGTTGATGGCTATGTTTCTGTTGAAACACACCCCATCCTATCAGAGCAAGCTACTCCTATTTTCCCATTTCTTTTGTGGCTTACTAATGATTCAAAAACTGGGCTCCTGTACCTGAAAATAGACAGAAAATCCTTTTGCATAAGCCGCAGCTTGGATGAGGACAGTGTCATCACTGCATTTGACATTTTTATGAAGGCCCACCATGTTTTTAATCTCAAATATCATCCGTTCCTTAGATATACAGTTTGTGATTATTTTGAATATTTGTATGGCATCAAAACTCCTGTAACGTCAGTTCAACGTTTTATCACTGCTCTAAAGCAAATAAGTCAACGCACTTACAGTAGTTGTTAATACCAACTGTTATTTTGTAAATTGTCTTCCTCTGTAGTTGTATGTAATATTTGGGACAACAGGGCTTGATCTCTTGTTTCATTAAATTTGAAAAAGTCTGAGAAAGTTATGCTAAGATTGATTATTTAATTTAAATCCCATATTTGATGAATATTAATTCAATAGGAAGGTCGATCTCAGGTGTGTCTGTTTGAAGTGGGACATCAAACCGCTTTTGAATTTTTAAAAATCACATCCAATCTTATGCAATTAACTGACACCTGTGCGGGTGTGGAAGCAGCAAAGGTTGTACCTCATTTAATTTTTTTTTTTAATCTGATGATGCTTTTGCCCTTTAAGTTGCGTGTGATGTTCAACTAATAAAATTTCTAATCTTATTACTTTGCTTTTAACATGATTGTGTTTAAAAATATCATTCTTCCCAAAGATACAGTTAGCAGTTTTTCATCACAATGCTATGCTTCTTTTACGCATTTAGCGACTGTAACTTTAATCAATTTTGTGAATTTAGGAACTGAGACAAACGTTATGCTTGCAAGAATTGAATTGAATGGAAACTATGTGAAAGACTCAAACTCCTTTGTTATCTGATGTTATACATTAATCTGTTGACCTTTCACTCTTTTATTTTGTTTATCTTGTCCAATCTGATGTAATGAATTGAATACAACCTCAGGAGTTTTCATTATTGCTATATGCTACTTTTACCCACTTAACAACTGTAATTTTAATCAATTTTTCCCTCTGTAGTTGTGCGCATTGATTGATCTAATGCTTGCAAGAAGGTTGAATGTAAACCATGTGAAGGACTAAAAACTCTGTTGTTATTTGATGTTATGTATATTAATGTATTGACCTTCATCACTCTGTAATTTTTTGAATCTTATCCAATATGATGTAGTGAAAAAATGCAACCTCAGGAGTTGAGAGAAAAGCAAAGATTCTGATGTAATGAAAATGGTACATGTGACATCATAACAGTGCATTTACTTCTTAAAAAGTTTATTATGTACAATCAGAAAGTACTTACAAATTGTAGTTGATTTGGTTTATTCACGTTTCTATTTACCCCCAACACTCAAATACTCAAAAACTATTTGCTCACAGAAAATAGAGATTGAAGGATTTAAAACAGGAAGAAAAAACAAATTAACAGACCAAAAAACATGCAGACAGACATTGAACTGAGCTGAAGACAACTTAATACTTCAAACAAAGTGTTGGAGAGCAAGAACAAGCCGCCTTGTTGAAGCAGGTTGTCCCAAAGTTGAAAACAAAAGACGCGTCTCCATATTTGGAGAACAGTGGCTGTTCTCAAACAAAGTCAGTGCCTGCAACAGATGAGGGTAAAGGTAAATTAAGCGCGCAAGGTAGAATGCACCAAAACACGTACCTTATAAATTAACATTCTGCATAGATATGAAAAAAAAAAAACTGGAGTGTGATCCTATCCCCCAACAATCGAGTGATAGTTGACAAGAAATATTTTATAGAACAAGAACATTCCTATGAATAACAGTCATCATTCACTCGCAGGATCCAAATATTAGAAAGGCATCAACCAATCTTCAAAGTTCATGGTGCTAATACTTTGTCAAACACTAGGCTGAACAAATCAACCCATTTTATCTTATGATCCATTTTAACCGTTGAACTAAAAAGATAAATGGTGTTACTTACTCTCAATAGTAGCGTCCAATTGTTAAAACAAAGGACCATTGCATGCGTAATACAAATATAATGAAAAATAGACTTTAAATTTTAAGGATAAGTTGATGCTTTATAAATATTTTCATCTTGGAAGTAAATGAGTATCAATTCAAAAGGAATGTTTAAGTTACATAAAATAGTTCTCGTCAATCAGATGATTTGTTCGGCATTGACTCGCATGTTGGTGAATCCTTAGCGAGATGAATAAAATAATTTTTGAACATCCACACAATTACCCATTATAATCCACTATTGATTTTAGCCTAATCAAATATACGAGGTAAGAGGATTCATCACTCACATTAAAAAGATGAAATGGCTGGCAGATGGGTGTTCCACAGACAAAACTTTCTCATCTCTGTATCTAAAACCTAAATGCATGAAAAAAAATAATAAATTAAAACAAATCAATCTTAAAATACGCATAATATTACAACAGTAATAATTATGATAAAAGTAAAGAAGGCTATACAAGTAAAAGTAAAAAGGTGCTCACATTCAACTAAGATGAAGAGAGGCACAGTTTAGGGTTGAAGCTTGAACACACAGCGCCAATGTAGCAAACAATACTGCCATCAGCAAAAGCACTTCAAGAGTGGTGAGTGGGTAAATAGGACCAAATCCTGAAACAAACAAACAATTTATCACTACAAAATGGGCACACACAAACTTGTGACAAACCACAACGCACTCCAGAGGAGAGACAAAATGTCTTGTGTAGTTTAGGTCAGACATCAAAGTCTCACCAAAATTTAAGACAAAAATGTCTCGCCACAAAATGGCGAGACTTTTGTGTCTGACCACAATGTGGTCAGACTTCTGAACGAAGTCAATATGCGGCCTGTACCGCGGTTAGACAAAAAAGTCTCACCATTTTATTGCGAGACATTTTTGTCTGCCAAAACTTGGCAAGACTTTTTGTCTAGCCATATTTTGGTGGAGAGTCTTTCCATTAAATTTTTGAGTGTCCATACAATGGAGTCAAACCACAACGCAATAACAAAGGTACAATGTCATGAGCCAAAATTAGCTCACGTTCAAAGCAAGCAAGTCAAATATGATAGCCATGATTAGCATAAAGGATAGTAAACGTAAAATAAAAAGGTGCTCACATCCTTTTACGATGAAGCGAGGCACAGTTTGGGGTTGAAGCCTAAACAGACACCGCCAATGCACCAACCAATACTGCCATCAGCAACAGCACTTGGAGAGCGGTGAGCGGGTAAATAAGACCAAATCCTGAAACAAACAAACGATTTATCAGTACAAAATAGGCGCATGCAAACTTGTGACAAAACCACAACGCAATGAAACAACGGTGCTATGCTATGAGCCTAAGTCAGCTCAGCGACTCATGATCAAAGCAAGGAGTCAAATGTGATAGTCATGCATTTGAAATTTCCTTAACACAAGCGCAACGATAGAGAGAAACTAATAATTGAAGGTTTGGTTAACAAGAAACTTCATAGGCCATAGCCAAGGGCAACTCTTGCCGTTCACAACACATATTTATGATCAAACTATGACACGCTTGTGTTCGCCACAGGATTATTAACGTTTGCAATTCATTCAAAGTAACACAACTGCGGGGAAGTGTTGTGGCAGAAGGCAAATTACAGCAAAGGGAATACTTCAGGTGAGAGGTTAAGAGGTTAGGATACACCTAACAGCCAAAGATGACAGGTTTAAGCCAAAGCAAGAGGTATTCCTTCTCGACTAAAACGCAGTCGGTAGCCCAAAAACCATGATCAGTAAAAGCGGATAAGAAATAATGCAGAAAAATCAAGTCAATTGAGAAAGCACTAAAGCGAGCGTAACCAATGTCAACTCGGACGCACCGCGCGTTGTTCACTGTTCGCCGCCGCTGCCGCGCGAAGCTGTTGCGCATTTCCAGGCATTCCACCTGAGACGTGTTCGGCACACGGCAGTTTACCTGTAGTGCTCACACACAATCCAAAACGGGAAAACAAGAAACATTTTTTTCATAATTTTCGTTTGTCTAGTTTTACACAGCCACTCACTTTACACGGATCGCGTTAATTCAATCTTGACGAAGCTCATCTCACTCGCCCATCTCAAAGAAAGACCCCCCCCCTCCCTAAGCCTCTGTTGCCGAGAAGGTAGGCCAGCCCGTGAAACAGACGGGTCGTGCGGGTTGACGGGCTTGCTTCCGCAGGCGCTCGGAAGCGCTCAGGCCATCTGGTGAGGCATTCCCAGGAGCCCTCCTGGGAACCCTTTTTTTTTTCCAGGAACCTCCTGGGAAAGAAAGACTCTGTTCGCTGTTCCCAGGAACTTCCTGGGAAATATAGGGAACTCCCAGGAAGTTCCTGGGAGCTACTTGGCGAAACCCAGGAGCCCTCCTGGAAAAAGTCACCACTTCCTGGAAATTGTAAAAAGCTCCTGGGAAAACCAGACTCCGTTTTTACCGTGTAGTAACTTTATCTCTTGTTCAAAGAAACATTTGTCTTGCCAATCAAGGTGAGCCCTGTATATGGATCCATACATCATTTTATACAGATTATACATAATATTGTATAAGATTGTATATGGGTCCGTACATAAATTTATACAAATTTAAGAGTGCCCTGGATGACGTCGCATAAGAGAATTATCATTAATAAGATCAGCAAATACAGTAAGCTGGGTGAATCAAACCAGAATTTCGGCGCTACACTCATTTCTGATGTCAAATTTAGTGCACTTAGCACAATTAACTTGTTACAATGGGATTTCTATATTGACGTACGTCCACGTGGACACTTCAACGCACGGATGAGGTTCATGTCACACATTATACTTAGTTGTGTACAATGTTAATTGACATCCGGTCGAGGTAGACGACCTATGACGATTTCGTCCCTTTTTTTTGGTCCAAGGTAGTCCTTACGGCGGGATCCCGGTGACCGTCCACCCGCGACGGCTAAAGGAACTTAGATTGTGTATTTACCGGAGTCTTTGGCGCGAATACTCCTTGCCATTTTCGTTCAGGAAGTGTAGCACTTTCCCGAGAGATCGCACCACAGTCAGGTACTTGCGAAAAATAAGAAGGTCCTTGTTCTGAGTAGAAAGTCCTATTCGCGAGCGCAAACTAAAGTCAGAGACCTCTGGTGGCCGATCTGGAACTAGAATAGGTGGCCACGGAGCAGCGCGTTTTTCAAATTGGAGCCCTCTGTTTGGCCATGATTTTGTGCTTTTGTTCGTATATTGCCAGGGGCGGACTGGGGGGGCAAGGGCCCCTCCGGGAATGAGGCAAAAGGGCCCCCATTTTTTCCTAACCCCCCCCTCCAAAAAAAAAGGGGAAATTTTTGTGTTTCTAGAACGTTACTTTATTTTCATCTAAGATGTACTGTGTTACAACAGAAGGCTTTGAAGCAGTGTAGATGACGCTGCTAATTCGTCAATTATTTTATTCTTATCCAAACTTAAGGCTATTTCTCTTTCTACATTCATGAACATTAGAGGTAAAAGTAGCTCTTGGGACAAAGTAGCACGTAATCTTGTTTTAATAATTTTTAGTTTGGAAAAAATTCTTTTACATGACACCTGCGTAGTCGGAATTGTGAGGGCAAATTTATAAACGCATAACAGGTCAGGATAAGAATCTTTTAAAACTGGAAATTCAGTGAACTTTTTGTAAGCACACCCGATGCATTTGTTGCATGCCTCACACTTAGCCCGCATTTCAGAGTCATCGCCATCACCGATTTCTAGGTTTACATCATAATCATCATCATTATCAAGACGACGCTTAGAGCCCTGACCTGCGCCAGCGACGAGCCGAACGCTTGCCTGCTTGAACTTGTCGCGCGCGAGCAACTCAGAAGACGGACGGACGGAACGCTCGCTCGCGTCGTCAACAATGCTTGCGCTTCGCGGTGCAGCTGCGCTGCCGCCTGTATACGTGGCCGAACGTTAGCCGCTTGCCTGCTTGAACTTGTCGGGCGCGAGCAACACAGAAGACGGACGGACGGAACGCTCGCTCGCGTCGCGTCGTCAACAATGCTTGCGCTTCGCGGTGCGGCGCGGCTGGGTCTGGAGGCAGCCGCCTGCCACTTGATTGTAGTAACTGTGACCGTCACCCACATTCATTCTTGCTTGTTATGTCGCGTCATTAAGTGTACGGTGGCTCCGGCTTCCAGCTATACTGGCCGGCCGGGGCCCCAGGGGCCCACGGCCCACTGCCCGGGGCCCTGAGGTAAGCGGTTGACAATGCCCACAGGCCCCGGCCCCGGGGCCCCTTTCTTCCCCAAGGAAACAGGGAACCCGGGGCCTCCGGCCCCGGACATTGGGCCCCAGGGGCCCCGGGCGGCCCGGGGCCCCTCCGGGGATCCCCGGCCGCCCGGGTGGGCCAGTCCGCCCCTGTATATTGCGCTTTTGTGTGAAAAAATTGATTTGACTTCTACAAAGGAAAAGCCGTTCGCCGATGTAGGAAAACGCTACAGTCGTCCCTCTATATAAGCACCCTCTATATAAGCATTTTTTAGTGGCGGCCCCCGCTTACGCACGGGGGTCGAGCCGGACCCGAGCTCGCCCGCGCCTCGGATTTTGACGAAGGGACGACAGCTTTATTGGACTCGGTCTGCGGTGCAAGGTGCGCTCTATCGCTATATCGCCCGAAACTACTCTTTTCGCACCGTTGCATGCACTCCAAGCCAGCCGGGGGTCGGTATAAAATCGGCACAGCGCAGCGGTCCTTGCCTCGACCCTACCTGAGCGACCCGGCCGAGCTCCGGCGAGGACCCGGCCAACACGTGCAAAAGCGTCGCGGGCTTTCGATATAAGCATTTATTGAGTCTCGAACTGCGTGCTTATATAGAGGGACGACTGTATCTCGTATCAATGCCTTTCTAAAGTCTAAGAATGAGAAAGACGGTCTAGGGTTGTTCGATTCGATTACGATTAAAATCGCAAATCGATTCAGGCAGTCGATTTTCGATCCAAATCGTAATCGATTTGACGTGCCGATTTAGTTGAAAAAATCGATTAAGTCGATCGATTTTCGATTTTATTGAAATTTGACTATTTTGTGTCGGCGCGCGCTCTTTTGGAGCATTCGAACTGAAATGAGCCGCTGGCGCCCTCCCTCGGCCGCCTAGCGAAGCACTGCGGCAGGCGCACAGGCGCGTCGCAGCCAGCCACCACAGTGTAGCGTGCAGCGGCGAGCGTCAACAAGTCGGGTAGCGAACGGCCGGTTCCTTTCCTTTGTTTACAAATTACGATGGCACCCAGCGCGGTGTGGCAATATTTTAAGAAGTTTCGCTTTTTTCACCCTGAAGGAGTAAAGATACGGCAAAACGGTCAAAATTTTGACCCTTGGACGTCAAAATCACTATATTTACAATATGGCGAAGGTCGTACATCGATACTTAGACGTTGAGTCATTAAGGGCTGTTCAGGCGCACTTAAGCCCCTTGCGCGACCTTTTCCGCTGGGCCGATTTCGCCGGCTGCTCTGCAAACTCAAGTGTGTACATAGTACACTCTTATTAGAGCATGCTTCCAAGCACGCTCTTATTTACAGCATACTTGCTAGGTACACGCTAAATAAGAGTGTGCCTGGCATGTACACGCTAAATAAGAGTATGCCTGCAAGTACACGCTAAAAACACTCGATTAGTCAGGACTATCTTAAAGCATGGGTCAGTTTAAGTGTACTTGGAGGTACACTCTTTTTTAGCGTGTACATGCCAGGCACACTCTTATTTAGCGTGTACCTAGCAAGTATGCTGTAAATAAGAGTGTGCCTGGAAGCATGCTCTAATAAGAGTGTACTATGTACACACTTGAGTTTGCAGAGTGAGGTGCCAAAATTCATCATATGGAAAGCGGAACCGAATGAAAGTTACCCAACTCCAAAATTTGAACATGAAGGAAAAACGAACCACTCTAACGGGGCGTCCCGTACGGGTGCGATAGAGACCGGCTGACGAAAACGACTCTCGGAATCAGTCTACAGATTCCGAGTGATGGTTTCGTCGGTCTGTCTCTCTCGCACACACGGAGCGCTCGGCGCTCGCATGAGAGCGAGAGAGACAGACCGACGAAAGGATCCTTCCAAATCGGGCGGGCGCGGCGGTCCGGGGCCAGATTTATCGGATCTCTCACTCGCACTCACGCACCCCACATCGCACTTTCTTTCTCTAGCGACGGCTGAGGCCGAATATAACCCGCGGTGGGCCACGGCGTTGGTGTTTCGCGTGTTTACAATGATTCTTTACTTTAATAATGCTGTCTTATTTTGCAGGAGAAAATAGTATTTCCATAGAACTTGCTGCCCAACCAATGCCCCAGAGAAAGACAACCGCAAACTTGGTTTCAGTCATGGAAGATCTTTGCACCTCCTGGGGAATCTTGGTCGAGAAGGTGTCTGCTGTCACCACTGACGGTGGGGCCAATATAAAAGCTGCGGTCCGTGAGTTTTTTGGAGAAGAGAGGCATGTCCCTTGCTTCGCCCACGCTCTCAACGGCGTTGGGCAGACAGTCATAGAGCTCCATGTTAGAACCCCTGTGCCATCTGAGGAACCTGACGCCGATGAGGATGGAACGGATCCGGCGGCGCCGGCTCCGGACATTCCTGACAACGAGGATGACGTGGAAGATGATGAAGGTACAGGTGAGGATGACGACGAAGCTCCAGCTACTCCTCTGCCCACTTCATTGAAAGCTCTGCTCGTCAAAGTAAAGAGAATTGTGCGCTTTTTTAAAAGTAGTGAAGTAGCCACAAATGATCTTCTCTCGATGCAAGCAGAAGGCGGCGTCAAGGTGCCTCTTAGACTTGTACAAGAAGTAAGAACTAGGTGGAATTCGTGCTACGAAATGGAAGAAAGGTTTCTGCATTTGTCAGAGCATGTGAGCAGAGTGCTGTTTAAGGCGCAGGAAGATAAATCTACTAAAAGTACACCCCCTGTAATGCTCAGTGCTCCAGAACTAGATGCCTTAACTGAAGTGAAGTCTCTCCTTAAACCATTGGCCATTGTTACTGCTGAGGCATCAACTGAGAAGACTGTATCCATTAGCAAGGTCATCCCATTGGTCAATTTTATGAAATCCGTGAGTATTAAATGATAAAGATTTTTAATAATAATTTTGAAAAAGGTGTGTGTGTAATAACGTACTTTATTTTTTCAGAGAGCTTCTTCATATCTCGCCGTCACTCCTATCGGCAAGAAGGTGAAGAAAAATCTTTTGGATGAAATTGAAAATGCATTTGACAACATTGAGAGGAATCCCCTTTACGCCGCGGCCACACTGCTCGATCCGAGGTTCAAACAAGTGCCGTTCTCCAGTGCACTAGCTTTTAAGGCAGCCGAAAGAGAAGTTGGTGAGTAAATTGGACGCAATTAAACTGCCGTAATAAAAATAAATGCAATTGATAATGACAGACTAATTGCTAACTCCGCGGTTTCAGGTCGCTTGGTGACAGCGGGCATCAACACTTCGCGCGCTAACGATCGTGCCGCGTACCAAGCGGCATTGGAAAATGCTGAGGAAAGCACTGACGGTGCTTTGGATGATCTTGACGATCCTTGGGCCTCAATCGACAAGAAAGTGCAGGCTTCCAACCAGAAAGCTGATACTGATCGCGCAAACGGACTACCAGTGGAGTTCCGGCAGTATTTCAATCGCCCCCCAGTCGATAGAAAAAACAATCCGAACCCTTTCAAGACTTGGCAATCTCTTAAGGGCGAATACCCGCACGTGTGGAAGGTAGCTCTCAGAGTTTTGTCGATTGTAGCGACGTCAGTGCCGTGTGAAAGATTATTTTCTCATGCTGGTATTATAGCAAATCAATTGAGGTGCCGATTGTCGGGGCCGCATTTGAACATGTTGGTTTTTCTTAGAAATGTGTCTGCCGATGAGTGGTTCTTGGGATTTGCCAAAGCTCACAGCAACAAATAATTACTGAATTAAAATTGTCAAAGGTTAAGGTTGAATTGTTTAGAACTGTTTCTCTTTTTTCTTACTATCCTCCTTACCTTCAGACGACGAGCTTACAGTCATATTAGAGTCAACGCACCATAGAATTAACCTGCAGGGCTGAACGCCGCAATTTAAGTAAAAAGGCAAAATCGAAAATCGAAAAATCGATTTTAAACTTTCAAAAATCGATTCTGAACAAAATCGATTTTTGTGTTTCGATTTGCGAATCGACTCGCCAAAATGACAACCCTACGCCCTTGGTCCCCTCATGCTGTGAATTGGGGTATAGTGGTTGGCGCAAATGGCTCTGCCTCTTGGTCTACGCATATCCCGGCATCCCACGGCTCCATGATCACTCATGATGAATGGCGTTGCGCCTTTTCCAATGTGTGTCCCACTTGCCCGAATAGATATGTGTTGCGTGTTGTGCCATGTAATCCAGTGTGCTGCCCTGCCCGTTTGGGTTTTACTTCGGTGCCATTTCCTTTGGCTCCTTTTCCCGTTCCTGCAGTTGTATCTGTGTTGGCTCCTGTTCCAGCTGTGCTTCCTGATAGCCCTCCTTTTTCTCCGTAACAGATTTTTTTTATAATGTATCTAACTTGACCAAATAATTATCCTTTTTCTTCCATTATCCTTGGAATAAACCATGTTCATATCCCGATTGCACCTTGTCCTTTCATACATTTTAACCTACTCAAGTTGATCATATTAATTGGGTGTAGGTTGGGCACATTTTGCATCTTTCTTCTGTTGTTCTTTTCTGTGTCTTTCTTTTGTCTTGCCTTTGTTGTCTTTACTTGTTGTCTTGCTCATCCATAGACTCCAATCTTGACTACTCACTTCCTGTAATTTTGTCGTATTAATTCTGTACCATGGCTGTGTTCATTGCTAATTCTCGTACCTTTACTCGGAACCAATGTTTCGTGGGGGACTTTGGTCAAGTCAAACTTCCAGGGCCTCGGGCCACTTTTAACGTGAGTTTTTTTGACTTCCGTGGTCTCTGTGTCACAGCGCTATTTGCACTACAGACTCAGAATATTTGTTTTCTGGCCAAGTGTTGTGATGATTTTCACCTCACAATTTAATTTTAGAAGTTTTCTTTGTCAGTGTTATGACCTGGAGTGCAAGTGTTGTGAAACACAAAAGCTCTGCAAGGGACTTGACCCACAAGCAGGCTGACTTTGTGTTTTGTTTGTGTAGAAATTACTCGACTCAGTCTAGGACAGGTCCATTGAGTATTTCTCTAACCAATGTGCATCTGTCATTTATGAACCATGGAAATCAGAACTGTCAAGGAAAACAATTGCATTCAATTAATATTTTATTACAAATTACAAGGTGAGGGCACTATACATTTATCAAGGTTTTTCAAAACTTATGACCAAAAGGTCCTAACATTTCTATTTAGAACATATTTACAATGGGCTTTAGAACTTACTGGAAATGAAGTAAGTGTTCACTTGGTTTCGAGTTCCTAACCCTATCTATTTACAGATTGTCACTCTTGGGTGCACATTTCCCACCAAGTTGGTCGGGGAGACAGTTCGGCGAGTTCTTGGACCAACGCTAACGGAGGCGGGACTGGAACCAGCGGCAGTATTTCTTTTCGTTGAGCGGCTGGCGTGTGCTTCCAAATGTCAGTTGGCGTCACCACATTTAGACGTAAGTCCTTTGCCAATTTCTTCAGTTGATTCCTAGAAGCATTTTGGCAATCTTTCTTCTCATGTTTGCGTGATCCACACCTCCAGCATCGGATGGTCCTTTTCGCTGGTTTTCCATTCGACTTGTTTGTCTTGTCTACAGGTTTTTCAAGGGGCTTTTCCACGACAACCATGGGCTCAGGTTGTTTTGGTTTAGCACGACTTACCTCACTCGTGAGCAGCTGATCCATTGCTGCGATCAAGTCTGCATCTTCCCCGAGTAGTTCCGCTTCATCACCGTCCGGCAATGATGTTTCTGGTTCATCGAAGTGCAACAGTGCATTTTCAAGTGAATCCCGATGTGCCTTCTGCTGCACTTTCTCTGTGCACTGCTGTTTGTCAGCTTCCTTTTTCCTTATTGCTTGGCGTCTCAGTTTGGCTTCATGCTGCTCCTTTTTCAGTTTTTGCTTGCGCTGTTCTTCCTCTCTTTCTTTAGCATGTTTGGCTTCTAAATCCAGCCGTTGTTTCTCTTCATACCTTTTCTGCATTTTGGCTTTTAAAGCTGCGTAGTCCACTTCTGGTAGGGCCGCCTTAACCTTTGAAGTCTGCAAGGGACTAGGACCTGTTTCTTTCTTGCATATCTTGCTTTTTCTCGCCATATCCAGTACTTTTTCCCGCTCTGCCTTTCCTGGCTCCACTTTCTTTTTGGGAATTTTATACTTTTCAAGGAAAGCATCAATTCTCTGCTCACTCATTTTGCAAACTTGAGACTAGACTGATTGGTTTCTAGGGTAGTTTGTTGAGCACAGTAGTTTGGCACAGTACTTATTGTTGCCATGGGTTACTTTGGAGGCGCCTTGTTCCAAGACACTGTATACTTCTTTTCTTTCAGGAACAGTTCATCATCTGATTCCTCTGTCCCAGTATAGGAGAGCCATGCCCCGGTGTCATCTTCTCCCGGTTTTGGATGTGGAGTTAGTCTGTCCATGTGGACCAGTTGGACGTCCGAGGGCTTTGCATCATTTTGAATCCTGGCATCACAATCGTTCAATATTGTGAGTATTGTATATGGACCTTCCCACTCAATATGTAATTTCTTTGATGTCTCATTCACTCGTAATGCCCTGTTATACAGGAAAACCTTATCGCCTTCCTTGAATGGACACAGGGCAGCATTTCTGTCATAATAATGCTTCATGCGTACTGCAGCCTCAGTTCTGATTTTCCTGACTTCTTCGTGGATTTTGTACAAGGCATTTCTGACAGCCCATGGGTAGTTTTCTCTTATGTCAGGCATCTGAGGTGGTGGTCCTTGCTGCATATGCAATGGTGTCCTCATAGGAGCTCCAAACATTATCTCCTAAGGTGAGAACTTGTGTGTGGAATGGGGTAAGTTTCTGTATGCTTGTGCAATAAATGGGAGATATTCTGCCGAAGCATGATGTGCTCCGTCACACAACAGTTTTAAATTCTGTTTCAGCGTTCTCACCCATCTCTCAGCTTTTCCATTGGCCGATGGATGATAAGCTGTTGTTCTGGTTTTCCTGATATGATACAACGCCATAATTTCATGAAACAACTCAGACTCGAATATTTGAGCTTTGTCTGTCAGGAGAGATAAAGGCGCTCCATACACTGAGAAGACATGAGTCATCAGGGCTCTCGCTACTTCCTGTGCATGTTGTGTTTTTAATGGGACTAACACTGGCCATCCAGACAGTGCCTCCACTGCTACCAATACATACTTAAACCCGTCTTTTGTTACAGGGTATGGTCCAGCTGTGTCGACATGCCACCTTCCATGCAGCACTCCATCGTGGAATATTTTGAGAGGGACCTTCACTTTTTGAAGTGGTCCTTTAGCTTTTAGGCATGTGGTACAACTGGCAACCATTTCCGCCACATCATTGTACATTCGTGGCCACCAGAAGTAACGTTTTAATGTTGCCAATGTTTTTCCAACACCAAAGTGGTTAGTTTGACCCAATTGTGTATGGTATGCCTCCATAGTCCTTTTCACATGCTTCCGTGGCAATACTAACACTGTCTGTGTTTTCGTAGGATCTCCAGATGGATGCTCAACTTTCTTGTACAGCAAGTGGTCTTCTATCATCAAGGACTTGAATTTATGCCATAGTGTTCTGGTATGCTGCCCATACTCAGACACTTCTTGGAAATGCGGTCTACGCCCTTCTTCCACTGCTATGTAGATTGGCATAATTTCTTCGTCCAGCTTCTGATCCTGCACCATTGTCATGCTTGACACTCCCTCAGGTACCACAGTCGTCCAATTTGCCATTATTTCTTCTGGAGTAGCGTTTACTGACATGCGGTCCTCCACTTCACAAAGTTTGCAGTGGACATCACAGGTTTTCCAATGTATGTTTGTTTCAGGCTCAAAGTGATACATATAGATTCTTAGTGCCAAGTCTCCAAACACTTTGTGCAGTATATTGATTAACGTGGATAACTGCATCTTATCGAGTCCACAAGAGAACTCAGGCATGCTAATAGCTGGTACATTGTACTTGATAACCCACATTCTTAGGTTTATCAATGCCTGTTCTACTTCTTCAGGGGTAGGTTTGTCATAGTACTTGACCTTAGTGATCACATTTATTATGCATCGACCATGACTATGCGAAATCACTAACCCTGGACATCCTCTGTCCTTTTGTTTCAGGAAATCCTTTTTAACCTTGTACAGGGTCTCCAGATCAAAAGCTAGCCCTTTTCCAAACTTTCCATCGTGACTTACTGCATGACACAACGGAATGGATAGGGGACTATTGAAGATATTTTCATAAACATGGAACAATTCAAAGTTTTTGGACGAAGGTAAGGTGTCGAGCTCTAAAAGTTTGTCCATGTCTATGTAATTCAGAGAAGCTGTGTCCCGCTCTTCTAGTCGTGCACATTTCTTGCAGTTCGCTGTACAAGGCCGTGCAGGTCTTCTGCTGAGGGCATCCGCATGACCAATGTTGATGCCTCATTCATGCACTACTTCAAACTTGTATGGAGCTAGGCGCTCTCACCAGCGTGCCAATCGCCCAGTGGGGTTTTTGAAATTTCTTAACCACTGTAATGCTGCATGATCAGACTTGACAAGGAAAGGTGCTCCTGCCAAGTAATGATGGAAAGCTTTGATGGCTTCCACTAATGCAAGCAATTCTCGGTGTGTGGCACAGTAATTTCGCTGAGCCTGATTTAGCAACTTGGACCAAAAGGAAATGGTGACCTCTTGACCATCTTGTTCCTGAGTGAGTACTGCACCTAGTCCAGTTAAGCTGGCGTCACATGTTACTGTGAATTGGCCTTTTTCCACGTTTGGTGTCCCCAGTATTGGTGGAGAAACTAGCTTTTGTTTTATTTGCTCAAAAGCTGCTTGACACTGAGGTGACCATTCAAACGGTACACCTTGTTTTATTAAGGCAAATATTGGCGTTGCAATTGTTGCTAAATGTGGCACATATTTTGCATAATACTGCACTAGGCCCAACCATGACCTAACTTCTTTGACATCCTTTGGTGCTGGCCAATGAGTGATTTGATGAATCTTTTTCTTATCCCCTCTTATTCCTTTTTCAGATATGGCCCAAGAACGATACTTCAGTCTGAAATAATTCACACTTTTTGGCTTTTAGTAAGAATCCGCCTGCTCTCACTCTGTTGAAGAATGGTATCAGCCTTTCAAGCATTTGTTCAACTGTGTCTCCAGCTATACAGACATCATCTATGTACACAGCCACTGTGTCACCTAAGTCATTTTCTGGCTTTTTAACCTCTGCTGGTGTTACTAGTCGGTCTGTGACATATTGGAACGCTCCTGGCGCTGCTGACAAGCCAAATCCCATTCGTGTGTACGTGCAACAGTGTATCCAGTTCCTGGAAAGCAGGAAGCTTTTTCTGCTGTTCTAACATGGGTAGCACCATCAATGCCTTTCCTCGTAGTGCTGACACTAGCTTTTCGCCTTTCTCTTCTTCTGTTAGCTTGGCTGTCATAGTGCGAAATTGAGACCTCCACAATGTATAGCACCGTTCTCCATTATAGTCAGGGACTTTAATGCTTTCAATGCTAGGAGCTGCCCGCTGTTGCTGTTCCGGCTGTCTTTCCTGCTGCCTCTGCTGCAACTGCTGAATTTGCTGCTGCTGCTGTGTGAACATTTGTGCCATTATATCTATCAAGGGTTGCACTGCTTGGAATCCTGGTCTAACTCTACGACCTGGTTCCCCGCGACCGTGCTCGTTCTGCTCATCGTCATAGTCGTCTTCTTCATCATCTGCTTCCTCGTCTGTGTGAGCTTGACGTGGTCGCAGCACACGTGCATGACCTCTCGCTGCCCCACGACCTCTGCCTCTGCCTCGTCCGCGACCTCTGCCGCGGCCACGACCTCTAGCAACTGGTGGTGGTTCTGCTTCTCCTTCGCCTCCAGACTGCGGCACTTCTTCGACATCAAAACATTCAAACCCAAGGCGCCCAGCACGGCCTGGTTGAGGCGGGCGCAGCTGCACGACTGCATCAGGCTGTTGAGGCGGCTGGTCGTTCGCAGGGCCTGCTTGCTCCTCGTCCTGTTCAATGGGATGAACCAACGGTCCTACATGAGGGTCGAAGAAATCTCGTGCACGACGTCGAAACGGTTCCATAATACAACTTCTTTTCTCTGAACCAGTGTTGTTATTCCTGTAACTCCCTGTACCTACCAACGGTTTCCAGCCCGAGTTGCCTCGGCTTTCAGTCACCGTTCAATCACTCTGTGAATTAACAGCGCGTTTCCGGCTTTCGTTAATGCACTTGTTTACTCGTTGCCAAAGCAGCACCTATGGGCTTTCACCTCAAAAGTAGCTCGACCTCGGCTTTCGCTCTCAGCAGCACCAATTAGGGCTTTCACGTGTTATTGACACGCAGCACCGCCTTGGGCTTTCACTTAAAGCAGCACGTACTCGGCTTTCACCTTTTTAGCAGCACCGTTGGGCTTTCGCTCTTTCAACCTCTTTCAGACTGTCTACCGATCAGCACACAAAGGGCTATCAATCGGTCGACCCAAACGCTCAGTGAAATGTAGGATTGCACGAACTGGTAGTGGCTTACACTCCGTGAGGAATAGCACGACTATTCAGTAGGGCAGTTCCCTCCTTACACTTCCTATTAGGTCACTAATTGACCTGTGTACCTATGCACACTCACTTTCTCTACACTCACTCACTCGTCCTCCTCAAAAACGTAGGAAAAACCCACGCTACGTCGCCAGTTTAACCGCTGTCACCACTTGTAGTGTTGGGACACTTCGAGTGGTAAAGGGCGTAAAGGACGACAGAGAGTGAAGGATTGACTGGTTTATTAGGAGAACCGAACAGCTCGAGACCAGGCTACAGACTGTTGGCCGAGCCATAGGTGAGGCTCAACTTATAGGTTTAGCAACAATAGCGATAGAAGTGGAAGGGGAACTGAGGTGGGAGTATCAATAGTGGAACCTTGGCCAAGGTGGCAGCTCTATGCCAGAGAAAGGAAGAAGAGGATGAATAAAAAGTTGAACTGACACTTGTTGATGTAGCTTTTCAAACTGGTAATTCATTACAATCTCATCATTCACATTCATGTTGTCAACATTCATATGTGAATCCGAAGATTTTTCATACTTATATTCCGACCCACTTTATTTTCATACTAGTTTCAACAAACACGCGCCGAAACTCAAGTTGGTTTCAGACCACTCTCTTAACTGTGAATTAACACACCCACAAAATGGATCAACAAAACCTTGAAAAAAAAAAAGTGCAGAAATTCCTTGATGATATGTGGAAAGAACATGAAGAGAAGGTAACATTCAATGAAACATTTTCCAATTACTTATTTGTTAACATCAAAATTAAAACTCCATTCTAACCCTCACAGAAAATATTGAATGAAAAGAGACAAACGGTCCTCCCAACTCCAAGCACTAACGAAGGATCTAGAAAAAGACCTCTTTTGCCAACCCCGAATTTATTTGATGTTCCCAAAAAACCATTGCTCCCAACTCCACCAGAATTGAATCCTGTCAAACAACCACTTCTCCCAACTCCAAACAAAATCGTTTCAACGTCAGTACCCTTTTTTGCCCCCAATAATCTCATCATTAACAATTAAAATAAGCCTTTTTTTGTTTTCTTTCAGAAAATACAATATGATAACAATCACTTTCAAGCATGATGGAATCAAAATTAAATTTCCATCATTGGCCGTCACTTGACTTCAAGATACTGCAATTAGTTTTATCATTTATCATGTTATATTTATCAATTACATTTGGTTCTAAATACTAGTCTATTCTATTAGTCCATTCTACTAGTCTATATTACTTGTAGTAGAGTTGCAGTAGAGTGTCACAGTACCATTGTCGCGGGAAGGGTGATGAAACTGGGGTAACGGGTCTGCGGCTGTTTTTGAGTCTAAATTTCAAGTGATAAACCTCATAATTCTGGAAAAATATTGATAAAAATGGCAAACAGCAAAGAAAAATTTGAACTGGCAATCCAAAACATGATCAAAGCCACGAAAGGTAAAAATTCTAAATTCCTCACCCCACAAGCGTATGCAAATTTAATATTGGAAGTTAAGGAGGCCAAAGCTAAAAAGACGAAGAAAACTACAAAGGACTACCGGCGCCTGGCAAAAGACGCGGTAATTGAAATTGATGGGGTGGAGAAATTGATTGTACCGCTGAAGGGGGCGAGCTAGCCACGATTTTACGTGCATACCGAGGAGCTGTACGAAGCGTGCCGTGAAATTCACGAGGCTACGGGGCACGGAGGTCGTGACAAAATGAAGTACGACTCGAAGGAGGGAAAATGTGTCAACCTGTCCCAGAAGATGCTGCTCTGCTTCAAGGAGAATTGCGAGCAGTGCCTCCTGAAGGAAAGTACTCAAAGAAAAGGGGTAACGGTGAAGCCGATTATTCATGAGGAGATGAATGCCCGAGCTCAGGTTGACCTCATCGATATGCAAACAAGTGCAGATGGGGACTTCAGATTCATAATGGTGCTGCAAGACCACCTCACGAAGTTTGTGCACTTGCGCCCGATACGCCGAAAAAAAGCCGAGCATGTCGCTACTGAACTGGTCCCCATTTTCCTTGAATTCGGTGCACCATCTATCCTTCAATCGGACAATGGCCGAGAGTTTGCAAATGCAATTATCAATTCATTGCCTGAATTGAAAATTGTGCATGGTGAGCTTTGTCAAGAAAAGGTATTCCTTCTTACTAATTAGTTTACAATTAAAAATGTTGCTACCACGTCAGGCACCCCGAGACATTCGCAGAGCCAGGGAAGTGTGGAGAGGGCGAATCGGGACGTGCAGGACATATTGATAACGTGGATGAGGGACCACAACACTACCAGCTGGTCTGAGGGTCTGAAGTTCGTGGCAAATATGAAGAACAGGCGCCACCATCAGGGCATCGGCCGTTCTCCTTATGAGGCGCTGTTCGGTGTCCCCATGAAGGTGGGCCTCGGAATTTCTTTTCCGCCACACCTGATAGGCAAACTAGAGAGGGAAGAGAGCTTGGAGGTGAGGCAGGCCCTCAATGATAATTTGCTTACTACTGTGGCTAAGACTAATCAAGTCCCAATGTCCAGGAGTTCATTCGGAACATGGGGGTAGAAAGGGACACTTCAACTCCTCTCGGGTCACCACGATCGATCCCAACTTCCACCCCTCAGTCCCGATCCAGCCAACTTCCACCCCTCAGTCCCGATCCAGTACTCCGGGAAGCATTCCTGGCCCTGGCCCAAGTCCATTCGGAGTGCGACCATCAGCACGAGTGCAGCACTTGGCCAGGAATGTCACCACGTCGACACCGCGGACTCCCCGTTCCTCTCGCGGCGTGTCCTTCGCTGGTAACACCTAGACCCATAAGTAATTAGAGCAAAAAAGGACAATCAGTACAGTGTACCGCGTTTGTAGGTTCAGTGACACCGCCGTCCCGCCTGGATTTCCAAGGGTTCACCCCTGCCTCCCCTGGCCCAGCACCAAAGTGCGTCGTATGTGAAAAGTCATGTGGGGAGCAATGCCCCACATGCATGCAACCTGTGCACGCCAACTGCGCACGTGATGGCCTGTGCGTTCTTTGCCATCGGGCCAAGTCTATCAGCGAGGAACGATCAGCTGCTACCGACAACCTGCAGAAACAGGCCGAAAAGATGCTGCGAACGTCACGGGAGAGGTTCCCCCCAGCAGCAGTCGGGGATACCGTGATTGTGCCTGTGCCAGACGTGGACAGAGGGCGGGGTGACCCCAGAAATATTGTCTGCGTGGTACTGGAGGTCACGGAAGACAGCCTCTATCGTCTCGGAAACAAGCAGAGACAGCTTAACAACTTGTTGTCCCGAAACATGTTTACCGTGACTAAAGAGAGTTTTCTCTCCGTGGCCGACGTCCCGCTAGACAAACGCACAGCACTGCGGTCCATGGCCACAGGACAGAGCCTGACGGGAGGGCAGGGCTATGTCCGGTGCAATTGCCGAAAAGGCTGCAAAGCTTCCAGCAAATGCAAGTGCCGCCTTTTGAAAGTACTCTGCAACTCGAAGTGTCATGGCAGTATCTCGTGCTCCAACAAATAATAACCGGTATTTACCTGTCCACACCTTTTACCCAGTCAACTAAACCAGAAAATTCCCGTTTTCGCTAGCCATTACCCGTTCTACCTAGGTAAAAGCCGAATATTCCATGAAATTTTTTTTAATATCAGTTTTACCCGGTCCGCCCAGTTAATCCGTGTTTTAACTAGTTAATACGCGTTTTGACCGGGGACCGCACATTGACTGTAACATATATTTAGATTTCCAGTACTATTCCAGTACTATTTTCTTAAATTACAGAAATCTGTACTTGTTTTTATCTTATTAACTCACTTAATTAAAGCTACTAACTGTAGCTTTTCTAACACTTGACCCAAAATATTGTATCAAAGGTCGACTTCGTTTAAACTCATAATTTCTTTTTTTGCATCATGAAATGCCTCAACCTTTTTCCCTCTTTGTATGCATTGGTCCTTGTAATCCGTTCACTAATACTGCACAGAAACTTGTCTACTTCTTGCATATCAACTATCCACATTTCGTTTGATGACTTCCCATATCCACAACATTTCTTTACTTACTTTCTGTTGAATTTATTTATTTGCAAAACATAAAACACCAAGTGTATTACACCCATTACACAATTTTAAACATGGTTCACATGCCTTTTACATAACTAATCAAAGCAATGATCTCTTCCTAGACAAAATCACTACAACACCAAAAGAAGACCATTCCATGCATCACAAAAAAACCCACAATATTCCATACATCGGAGACAAACACCAAAGAATTGATATTTATACCACCTTGATTACATGCACCATGCAACATTAAACATGCTTCTATTCCAAAACAACAAATTTTGATTCAAAAACACAGATCCATTAAGTATAAAAATAATATTTACATGCCTTATACAAATGTAATCAGAGCATTGAAACCTCTTTCTAGACACAAACACATGTACCACATCCACAAACACAGAACTTCTAATCACTACAACAAAAAAAAAACCATTCCATACATCACAAAAAAAAAAACACACACTCATTCTAAATATTAGACCGTAACACCAAAAAATTAATATCCATACCACCTTCATTACATGCACCATGCAATACTAAACATGCTTCTATTCCAAAACAACAAATTTTGATTCAAAAACACAACAAACTTTCACACACATCCATTAAGTATAAAAATAACATGCCATCACTAATACAAATGATACTGACATCACATCAGCTATTTAATTCCATCTACTTCGCAATGCCAAAAAACAGCAAACCTACAACATTCCATTCACAGACATGCATTTTCTCCTTCACTTCACATTTCATACTCACACTCCTTTGTCTCTATTACTGAGATTCCATAACGCTAAAATTTAAAAGTTTTTCACATTTCTCACCAACATTCTCAATACTTTCATCTTTTCCTTCACTGCCACTACCAATGTAGTCATCGATTTCCATACCATTGTTCCTAAGAAAGAAAAAAAAACATCAATTTTGTTCAATCTTCCTTTTCAAAAATTATATACACAATACAAGGTAGGTTTACGCCAGACCGTGTCTTGTCGTAAGAGGCTTCGCGATGCTGCGCCAGTTTCGACAATCCACGCCTGACGTTACACCTACATTGGCCTGCGGCGCTTCCTGCTTGCCTTCGGCAAGCTGTTTTAAGGGTTCATGGACCCCCGTTCCGACCCCTCTTTGAAAAGGTCTTGATGAGACCTATCGAAATCTGCAATAAAATTTTTTAGTCGGTCGATCCCCTTTTTTTAAGATCCTGATTCGGCCAACTGATGGAGTCGGGCTCCTAGACCCCCCTTCCGACCCCTCTTTGAAAAGGTCTTGATCAGACCTATCGAAATCTGCAATAAATTTTTTTGGTTGGTCGACCCCCTTTTTCCAAGATCCTGATTCGGCCAACTGATGGAGTCGGGCTCCTAGACCCCCCTTCCGACCCCTCTTTGAAAAGGTCTTGATCAGACCTATCGAAATCTGCAATAAATTTTTTTGGTTGGTCGACCCCCTTTTTCCAAGATCCTGATTCGGCCAACTGATGAAGTCGGGCTCCTAGACCCCCCTTCCGACCCCTCCCTGAAAAGGTCTTGCCGAGACCTATCGAAATCTGCAATAAAATTTTTAGTCGGTCGACCCCCTTTTATCAAGATGAAGGGTCGAAGTTGATTATGTTAGTAAATTCGGGCCGAGGTAGCCAATTCGCAGTTAAAACTAATGTCACTAATGTCTTTTTTTTGTAGGTTGTTTCTGTGGGAGGGCTGTTGGGATAGCTTGTGGTAAGTGGGAATGGTGGATGTGTTTTGCATTTTAATGGTGAAGTTAAATTGATGAAGTTGAGAGTGTTGTGAATTTGTGTGGAGAGTTTCACAGTTTAATGATAATGTGAGGTTTGTTCAATGCCGTATTAATTATGTTGCAGATCTGGGTGCTCGTTCTCGGTCCAGAGGTGGGAGGCGAAGTGGTAGAGGCTATCGTGGGGGAAGAAGTGATGGAAATCAATTACGGGGAGGTGCCCCTAATAGAAGTGTCAGTGGAAGTGGTAGTGCAAGTGCAAGTGGAGATGGTGGTGCACATACATAAAACCCCAACCAACCATGTAACACCTACACTGTACCACACATGAAGTAAACCCCACTTAAAACATACTACCTCAAAAAAAAATTTTAAACCAGAACATAAATAAAGTCAACTCCGTGACAACCAGAATTTCGTGAAATCGTATTTTTAACCTGTTACCGCTTGCCCCTAGATGTGCCGACCTTGCTCCGTGGCCGTGAAGAAGGCTTTTCCTGCCTTGAAGCTTGTGGACCACGAGGTGATCCAGTTCCACGAGCCAGCCGAGCTGGCGGAGGACGCCCTGCGCAGTGTCGTGGGGGTCCATCACGTGCGAGAGCATCGCTCCGCATGCCCCTTCGTGAAGGCCTCCTCGGCGTGCCGGGGCGACCTGCTGTGGTCGGAGTCCTGCTGCTGCGACCGGCGTGTGGAGCAGGACCGGCGCAGCGCAGAGTCGGCTCGGCGGCGAGCTGCTGCCGAACGGGCGGCAAAATAGGGCTCTCTCTTTTAATTTATGTGCACCTGGCTTATAATATTTCGCACTGTAAAATCTGGATCTGGACCATGCACCTAGATTAAAATTTGGCACTGTTTCCTTGGTCGAATAAATATATCATGCACCTAGTTATAATATTTGACACTGTTGTATTTGTCAAATAAATAGTAAAACCTGGAACAACCCGTTTGTTTGTGTGGACGGATGGTGAGTGTTCCAGTATAGACGGCGAGTGTTCCACGTGTTCCAGCGTATCTCTTCTTTTGTTTATTTTTTTTTAATTTTGTCTAAGGCTACATATGGCGCCCTCGTTTCTGCTGTGAACGTGGTTATTGATGTCGACAAGCTTCCACGTCACTGACGCGGGTCCCGAATGGCGAGGAAAATAACCATTGTTTACGCCAGACCGTGTCTTGTCGTAACAGGCTCCGCGATGCTGCGCCAGTTACGACAACACGCCTGGCGTTTACACTTACCTTGGCCTGCGGTGCGGCGCTCCCTGCTTGGCAGGATGCCGTAACTTATTTGAATTAGAAGGTTTCAGGGTTTGTATCTCCTAAACGGGCTGCGTTATAAAAGTTATGAAGAGAATAATTTATTTTTAAAATTGAATTCTAAAAAAAAGTAATTCTCTTTATAACTTATGTAACGCAGCCCGTTTAGGAGATACAAACCCTGAAACCTTCCAATTCAAATAAGTTACGGCACTTTGCTGCTTGCCTGGGGCGTTATTAAGGGTTGAAGAAGATTATGTAAGAAAATTCTGATCGAGGTAGCCCCTTCGTGGTTAAAACTTTGATCTGGGGTCGAAATTGAATTTATTTTCGTCATCAGCACCTTCAAAATCATACGAAACTATGTAAAAAGGCTTAAAAATGTGAAATCAACAAAAAACTGCACTTTTTCTGCATTTTTTTTTTTTTTGCTGGTACGACTGTACGAATTGTGATTGAAAGCTGAATTTTGGCGTGTGCTGAGGCAAAGACATACCTAACAACCCTGCAAAATCTCGCCCCTATCGGCAGAGCCGTTTGGGAGTAGTGCGGGCACACACACGCACGCCGAGACAGACAAAGCTTTTCAACCCCAGTGGAGTAACTAGCTTCTCTAATCGCTCAAAGCCAACTACTAAAGCTAGCCGGATGTTGAGCTCTAAAGGTCCTTGCCGATACAGTTGTTAGTAACGGACCACCCAAGTGGAGCAGTGACCCAGAAAGTCCAGCCGTTAGGTAAGGTTAGCACCTTACCTGTGCAGTCAGCTTCCACGCATGCACAGACCCTGTTTCTTTCTTTCTTCTTTCTTTCTTTCTTTAGTGCTTCTACTTCCGGTCCAGAGATTCGTGGACCTCATTGTCTGAAAAGGCCCGTGACATCCATGAGAAGGGAAAGGTTCACAAAGCATCACTTCGTTATACACAGAGCACGAACGCATTGAAAAATCTCCGAAGAAATGCTTCATATTGTGTGTGAATCAAAATCCTTCGAAACAGGAAGCAATCCTACAATGCCTTTATGTTTTTTGTACTTTTGGAGCCCATAGTCTGAGCACTTTTCTGAGTGTGAGGCAGGCAGCCGGAGCTGCCTTCCTGGGCGCATTGTTCTCAGGCGGCTAGGGGGAGGGGTGGGCGTTCCATTGTTGCGGCCGGCAGGCGTGCGTTGACCTGCGCGGCAGCAGCGGCGTGCCGGCAGCCAGGCCTGCTGGCTGTGTAGTGATCGCCGTGCCAGCGGCGCGCACCCAGGCATGGCCATGTCTGCTTTACAATCTGAACAGCGCGCACGGCACACTCCACTTGCCACGCATTTGCATGCACAGTTCGTAAGTGTGAGACTCACAGTGTGCAGTCCCAGTAAGTCGTGCTGCTGGCATCAACCACGGTCACAAGTTTTTCCAAACATTCATTAAAAAATTTGTCCTTTTTCCGAGACAAAACTTTTAACTGTATCTGAAATGGACCAAAAAGTAAGTGAATTAAATGTTTTGCATTTGAAGTTATCAAGGTGTGAATCAACTATTTTAAGGGAATACGAAAAAGTTAGTGAAGTTTGTTACCTGAAAGGAATCATCGAAGCGTGATTGGTTTGATCCAAGGGTTACATAGTTGATTAATGCATATCCACTTTCCTCTTGTTTAAAAGCCAATACATCATTTAAAAATAGGGTAACAATGAAATTTTGAACATCATTCTGCTTCCACTTTGCCATCATGCCATGGTGTCTTAGGTTGGTGAATCCTGAGACAGAACATGATTATGATGAATGAAGCAAAATGAATATTACTCAAAATTTATGTGAGGCCAACTATACCTCGATTTTTCAAGGTTTTCTGTCTGCTTCCTTTTAAAACATCCTTTAATTGGTTTACAGTCATTTTTAGGTAATTGGGCATCAACATGTGCACAACCCCTCGAGCCTCCTTGGTAACATCTTTACTTATGTATTTTGCCTGGAAACAAGATTTTAATGTTACTCAGGTATGTTGTCTCATTTACTTTGCTAGATTAATGTTTTCATGACACAAGGGTTAGTTCTCTGTTCTCTTTTAGGTGTTGAAGTAATATACAATGAATGGCATGCCTGATTCTCATGGTTGTCGCAGCATGATGGTGAACACAGACTTGGGGACTCCTCATTAAAGTGTGACAGCAATTGGGCCCTTCTGCAGTCAGTTACATTTGTGGCATATTTTACAATGCCTTTTAGTTTTTCAGCAGTAGAAATGTTCACACTGTTGGTACTGTTGAAACTGTTTGTGTAACCTGCGCAGATAATCATGAAAAGAATTAGCCATTATAAAACAAGGTAGGTTTACGCCAGACCGTGTCTTGTCGTAACAGGCTTCGCGATGCTGCGCCAGTTTCGACAGTCCACGCCTGGCCTTACACCTACTGAACCTGCGGCGCTCCCTACTTGCCTTCCGCAAGCTGTTTCAGGGTTCATTGAGGCAATGAATAGTGCACCACGAATACAATCGAAGTAGATTATTCCAGCGGGGTAAAACTGCAAATTTCCTCAGCTCGCTTCGCTTTCAAACATATCATATTTACCAACCCAAGTAGCTCTTAGAATCACAAATTTTCTTAGCTCGCAGACAAACGCTGACCAACCCAGATAACATTCAGACCAGCATATTTGTCCAAAAAGTCGCAAATCTACTCAGCTCGCTTTGCTCGCAAACAATTATCGTTGACCGTCCTTTTTGGCTGAGCCATTGGCGAAGCCAGTTACTCCACTGGGGTTAAAAAGCTTTTTCTGTCTGTGTGCGCGTGCGCCTCCCAGCATGCCGCTTAGTCACGCTGCCAGCATCAGCGCAGCCTGTCTGGCTTTGCTCTCAGGAACACTGCTCGTTGGGGTATGCAGGCAGGCACGCTGCAGTATGCCAGGCACGTTATGCAGTGTGAGGAGTGAGAGCCACGGTGCATTCTGCTAGATCCACCTCAATCCCCCGCGGAAGCAAATGCACCGGCAGTCGGGTTGCACCGGCCGTTCTCAGAAAAATTCCTACAAAAAACTTCTTTTTGTAACTTAAAGAAAACGGCGGCTTCGCAGCTTATGATGTCAATCGTTTGTAGTATAAACGATCATGTTAGTAATACAAAGAAAAATCCTTCGTCGCCTACGAAAAATTTCGCAGCCAGCGAAAGGTTTATTCTTTGCATTACAGACGAAATCGTTAGTATCACAAACGATTTCCCTCGTAAGCTGCGAAGCCGCCGTCTTCTTCGCAATCAAAAGCGCTATGCTGTGCATGTGCTTTTCTGTCCACCGGGTGATACAATGTGCAATGAAGTCCAACCAGGTGAAACGAACTGTCTAATAGACATAGACACCCATTGGGTAAATAGGGTACTCGAAAAACCTCTGAACCGGAAGTTAACAATCAAGAGTAAGAAACAAAACCGCCTGTGCGGAGACGTCCCCTCTCCTCTTCAACACTTAAAACCGTCAAAAGAACCGCTCTTGGTAATATAGGGAAAACGGCGGCTTCGCAGCGGAAATTGTTTTTAATACGAGTGATTTTGTTTGTATTACAATAAAGTCGTTTGTATTATGGACGATTTCCTTCTTAGGCTGCGAAGCCGCCGTTTCCTTTCAATTTCGATGAGCAATTCTTTGTAGGACTTTATTTCTGCAGTCACCCTCAACGCATGCTCAGGAGCCGTTTGGTTCTTTCTTTAGTGCTTCGACTTCCGATCCACAGATTCGTTAAAATTCCCAATTTGATTTACGTAGGGAACACCAAATATGTGACGGATGTGCTGAAAATAACACCATCCGTTGGTCCACAAAGGCCCATGACCACGCTCATGCGCAGTGCAAGGTCCTAAAATCATACAAAGAGCACGATTGCATTGTAAAATCTTTGAAGAAATGCTTCGCATTGTGTGTGAAGCAAAATTCTTCGCAAACTCAGGGCCGGAAGTCAAAGAACAAAAGGAAGAACCATAACCGCTTCTGCGCATGCGCGGACGCCAACTCAGAGTGGAGGGGGGACGTCAGCGTATATGCGCAGAGGCAGTTTTTGTTCTCACTTTTGTTCTTTGACTTCCGGCCCAGGGATAGGTTCAAGTACCCTATACGAAGCAATCCTACAATGACTTTATAATTTTCGTTGTTTCGAAGCTTTTCTGAGCACTATTCTGAGAAGTAGGCAGGCAACACAGGTAAGGAGCTGCCCTCCTGGGCGCTTTGGTTACAGGCGCAAGGGGAGGGGTGGGCGTTCCATTGTTGCGGCCGGCAGGCGGGCGTTGACCTGTGCGGCAGCAGCGACGTGCCGGCAGCCAGGCCTGTGATCACCGTGCAGGGGCACGCACCCAGGATGCAGAAAAAAAAATAACAAAAAAAAACTTGAAGATTAGACGGCTCCGAACCAAAAACGAACCACGCGTTCTCGTCATCAGCTTTGAACCTCAGCTCAAAGGGGTGAATCATTTTTGGCTCTACTTAACTTTCTTCGAGAAGGCCATTTCGTAAATCGGCTGAGATTTAGGAAATTGCCTATATTGGTCTTTCAGGTGGTACTAACCATTATTCCCCCCTACTAGACTTCAGCCGAGGTGGAAGTTGGTCTGCTGTGGCCCCTAAATATTCAGCTTTATTTGGACCCCTTCCAACCTCTATTATCACAGATTTAAACTAAAACTATTCTGCAGAGAGAGGTGTGCGTGGCATCCATTTAGGGCAGTACTAGATCTATTCCTCCCTAGCTTGGATTTCCCTTTTCTGCTGCTCAAACTCTCTGACGTTCCCTATTTGATTTACCGGAAGATCTTTGTAATCTAAGGGCCCGTTATAGACTTAGGTCCTTCCTGAACATGTGTACAATTCTTATTCGAGATGATTTGCAAAATAAACTATATGTAGAGCTAGGAACCAACCACATTTTGTGGTGGAATACTAAGAAAATATAAATATATTTGATTACACAATGAAACTTAAAACTATGCTTGCTCCATTCAGCATCTGCTGTGAGTCATCGGCAGATTTCTGATTCTTCTGCCATTTGCCTGTACCCTGCTCAGACGAGCATTTCCCTTAACCTCGAGTGTTACAGAAGATGTTGGGCTTCTTGATTAGGAACTGATGGAAAAGATACAGGCTTTAATTTATCTTCTCATCATTCAGAGGCATGAACACCTCTGCTCCACAATCTGAACAGCATGCACAGCACACTCTACTTGCCACGCATCTGCATGCACAGTTCGTCAGTTTGTGACTCACAGCGTGCAGTCCCAGTAAGTCGCGCTGCTGGCAACCGTGTGCGCGTCAAGCCATGCCCTCGTAATAAAGAGCGCAATGCTTTATTGCACTCCCAATCACTTCACAACACAACACTCAAAACCGAGTGGAAACACTAAGGGCAATAAACCCGAAGTTAAAGTTAAAAAAATTTTCAAAATGCACTACGCACTCAAAATTCAGGAGGCAGGAACCGCCCCGTTATCCTAACGCACCAAGGATAATTAAAATAACAACCCCACTTTAAAATACACCGCACAGCGTAAAACCCACAGCTTGACACACACAAAACTGTACGACTTAAACGTGAAGGGAAAACAACAACAGGGAAAAAAAAATAGTAACAATCAATAAAGCAAATCAAACAAAACAAGCATAATTTAGAATTATGCAACGCGAGGTTGGAACGGACAAAACCCTACTGGCACAACAAGCAGTACAAAACCCTTGGCAACGCCTCTCTCCAAAGGCAAAACACAGCAAACAAAACAAAAGCACTAACAACACAAAATTACTCTACAGATACAAGTTCTGAAAAGAAAACGCAACAAATCCCCACGCTAGGCGCCATATTGTGATGAATTGGGGGTTCTTGAAGCCACAGGTTTGATGACGTATGGAGAGAGAGGCAGGGTGAGTGAGTGATTTTTTTTTGTTTTGGGCGCCAGGCAACGCCAACCAAAATTGAAGTTAAAAATTTGAGTCGCCAGTATAGCGTCGGCAAGAATTCACAATAAACGACGTTACCGTCGCTCACTCACCCTAGTTGCAGAAAGTACACACCAATTTGAGCAAATTAAATTTTTTATTACAATAAAGGGCAGCAGCACAAGATCACGTGGGGCATGAACCCACAACGCTAATACCACACAAACAGAATAAACTGAATAGCAATAAGTCAACGAAAACAAACGAACCTCGAATTATCTCCAACTCAAAATTCAGAGTAAACAAGATTTAAGAAAATTTCAACGAGATCGCTGTGATTAAGAGTTATTAAACTTACTACAAACTGCTGCACAAGAAGTCACTAATCAATTCCCTATTTCTTTGACAATCCCTACGCCTCAGCGTTGATTTGGATTTTACTGCCTCAAGTGAGAATATAAATTTCAAAAACAATGAAATCAAAACAATCATCTCATGCAAATGTAGCTAGCGGAAACTCACCGCGGAATAAACAATCAAATCACTTTCATAGATGAATCACAAGAAACAAAATTACAAAATTACACTATACACAATTTACATAACACCAAACACCATATACAGATAACTACTAGGCCCAAAGTGAGATAATCATAAGGTTGTGCACAACTCACCAATAACGTCGCTACCACAGGTATATAGCAACGAAAGAACAGTCAACACCACGCAGCGAAACGTCACGCGTCCGTTACGATATACTTAGGGTGCTCGGGGACACACACACACAGAGCTCACATGACAGCGAGCAACGACATTGGCGTCACAGACGCATCACTTCACTGCACTAAACTGGAGCACAACACATGGGTGGTTCGTAGCAGGCGGGGCGCAAGCGGCGTCGGCCTCAGCGGTGCGGCGGCTTGTTGTGGGGCGGTGAGTGGGGCGGACAACGGTGCTGCTCGAGGGGGTAAACACTCGCGTAATGCCCTGTACACAAAATCTCAGTATTACGCGTAATACACGTAATTGTAATACCATAATAGGGTCAAATTCGACAAAAATGTAGTATTTAATGCCGTAATACACGTGTGACACCACCGTAATACAGCGTAATACGGAGTAGTCTGTACACGATTCCTAGAAAAGTTTCCCCCCCCCCCCCGGTGCGGCTTAATGGCGGCCTAGCCGGTCATAGCGGGGTCAAGTTGGCCCACACGTGGCGGCGTTGGGCGCCCGGTCAAGTTGCCCTGTTCACAAACATTGGTCAGATACACACACACGCAGGCACACCGCTCCTCGCCACACAGCTTGGAGAGGACACACACCTTGAGGGCTACGGTGGACATGATGAAGCTTGGACGGCCGCAGGTCTCGGACACCAGGTTGGGCTCGCTGACGGCGAAGCAGCGCGTCGGCTCTCGCGCTCCGTCTCGGCTAGCTGCCGTGTCCCGTCTGTCTCGCTCCGGCCGGCCAGCCGGCGTCAGCGCGCGGAGCGGGAGGGAAGAGGAGGTGTCGTCTGCTGGACGGGGCGCTGCTTGGGATGCCTACCCTCGCGGCGGCGGTCGTCACAGATGGGACATGTATGTCTCATCGTACTAATTCGCACTATGCAAAATAGTGGGATGGGACATGTATGTAACGATTAGTGCACTTACTCGGAACGTTCACCTGATGGTAAACATTTTTGTTTACCAACCGGCGGTAGGCCAGCTTATATGTAGGAACGTAGTTTTGACAAGCGTAATCGTACAAAATCCTTTCAGGGTCAGTCGGCGGTCTTCGGCTAAGGTATGCAAACCGCCCCAAACGCCGGACAAAGGTAGAAGGTGACATGGCGTGTCGAACGTGAGCCGCAATTTCACTCAAGTTGCCAATGTATTGCGACATCGCACGCAGGAACTCTTCAAGAGACACTTCCTTCCGCTCCACCACATCTGCGATCTCCGTCAGGATCTGGACTTGGCGATCTTGGGCTTCTTTAGCCATTGCTATAACTTCTGAGATTTAACTAACAATTTAGCATTGAGAAAGGACGACGAGACAAAGGGCACTGTTGCGCGGGAGACAGCTACAAAGACACTGGGATACCTCGAAAAGTTACTGCAACGCTTCAATTATGTCTGGATTATGGCCGATGCAGGTAGATTCGTGTGTCAGGAGCTGTTCGGTTGTTGCACGGACAATGTACATCTCGGCTGTCCCAGCTAGATTGCTCCCTATACGTAGCTGCGCATCCTTGGTAGCTATGTCCGCACCCTGGTAGTGCTACAGAGGAGGATCTATGTATGACCTGCACTCATTCTCATGGTAGTCTTCATCAGGCACGAACGGGTGTCCTGGGGTACCCAAGAAAAGCTAAGTAGAAGCCCAATGCTCAGCTGTATGGACCGATGAGACATTGTTCTCATTGATGTCCTCTCCTATTGTGGAGCTCAAACGTTCTTCACATACCCTAACAGCTTGGCCCGGTCGCTCCCAGTGTGGTGGTTCGTTGAGTACCAGTTCATCTTTGTTGCCATCACAAGAGTGGCGGCTCTACCCACTTAAGAGGGCTCCACTGCTGCACTAGTAAAGACCCAATGCGCAACATAACAGCAGTGTCAGCTGTCTGGATGGTCACCGTGTCACCACACTCCTTGGACGTTCACCCACAGATGACTACAGCAGCTGCAGCACTGGCCATGAACTCCCTTTGGTCATTCCTGCTGTTCTTATAGGCCCATGTTGCAGCATAGCATGCAGCTTTGCCTACTATTGTACCCGTTAGCACAGGGAGCTTTGGCTTGTCATCTAGTGCTGGGTCAACACCTGCAGCTATTCCTAGCTCTCTCTTTCCATTTACGTTTGGGAGTGACTTCTTCAGTTGTTCCATGTCTTTGAAAGGCAGCTTTAGGCAGTTCCTCTAAAACCACCAGCTACGAATTTGGCGAAGACGCTGTCTAGATTGTTACTGCAGGGCAATGATATTGCGGGATGAGGGAGATATTCACAGTCAAGTCAGCAATAAATACTTCATTATCAGTGTGCTGGAGAGGCGTAGCAGATGTCGATGTCCAGAGTCTACAAGGGAGGGTGGGGCGGTTCCTAACAGATTTCGGAACGTCTAAACAAATAAAGTATATTCTTCGTATCGGTGCCAATCTTGTGCCAGGTAAGTAGTCTGGCCCTTTATCTAGACTGCACAGCTCCATAGGATACTGTGGAGTCCGTAAGCTTCGATATTTGAGACGCTTTCCAAACCCTTGCATGTGTTACGAATCGCCCCAGCATGGGGTTATTTGTAACAGCCGTGGGGCGTTTCGTAACATCCTTTATTCTCAACTAAACTTTGTAGGGAACCTAATCTCTTTTCTGGCAGAACCCTCACTGGGAAACTCACTACTCTTACCGACACTCCCACTTTATTGCTCGCCATCTCAGTCAGTGGCAGACCCCTTGAGTACAATGCAAGTGAGGCATTGTACATACACAGGGGGCCAAAATTAGCGCACCACTTTTTGTTATAATTAAGGTAGAAACTTAAAATTTGTTGGAGAGAAGGTCCAACGTGTTGTGAAAACGCCCCTAAAGTTGCAACAATCCATCCCACCCCCTTGTGCCATTTTCCACCCCTTGCGTAAAACACTGTCAAATTTTAACACTTTGGCCGCCCTCAAAGTGTCCTTTCGGATGTCACAGAGGTTTGAAACTTGCAGAGCCGACTCATTTTGACCTCTTCTTTCGATTGAGACAAGAACCACCCCCGTACGACGCACCGTTTCGGAGCCACAGAAAAAACCACCCCTAAAAAGGGGTGATTTTTTCGGATTTTTTCCAGGGGGTGAGCGCGATAGCAGGACGTCCCCCGGACATGACAAAAGTGTTTCAATGTCCGTAGCACCCTCCAGAGGGTGTCCAGCCTCTCGACTGACACCCCAAATCTTGTTTTCTCCCTAAAACCACGAAAAATGTCAGGAAATGGCACAAAAAGCACGTTGCGCGGTTGATCTTGACCACCTGGATCGACAAAAAATCCCCACAACGTCCGTAGACAAGGTTGTGGTAAGGGTCTGCAACCCCTAACGCCCCCCCCCCTTCGAAGGGGATGAAGGGCCGCCAGCGGGTTACCGCGGCCACAAGTTCGCCCTCGGTGCACCACCGCTCAGGAGGACAGGCGGATGGTGCGGACTGCTCTCCGCAACCACCACACTTCGGCGAGGGAAATCGCAGAGTAGCACGCCGAGACCACGCACCGCGACCCTCTTGTTGACGCGGTAGAGCAGCGACATCGACCTTAGTACGTGGTGTTTCCACCCCGAGCCCTCCCATCAGCCTGGATACGGCGTGGCATGGAATCGATCAGGTGGTTTACCGTGTCAAACGGGATCGCATTCCATTCCTCGACCGCAGCAACCTGGAGTTCTTGCAGAGTGGCGGGCTGAGGACGGCGCCGCCTGATGGCCCAATCCACTGCATCCCACATGTGCTCGATGGGGTTCAAGTCGGAACTGTTGGGCGGGTGGGTGATGAGGTCGATGTCGTGCAGCACAAACAGGCCGGCCGTGGTGACAGCGACGTGAGGGCGCGCGTTGTCCTGCTGGAAACGGAAGGCAGCGCCGACCTCCTTGCGGACGGAGACGACGTGCGGCTCCAGGCATTCCTCGACGTACCGCCAGGCGTCCATCGCTGGGGGCGGCATCACGACGAGCTCCGTCTTCCTGCCGTACATGATCCCGCCCCAGAACATGACGGACCCCCGCTGTACGCCACCCTCTCCTGTAAGACCTGGTCCCGCTCGCCGACCCTCCGCCAGACCTTGGCGCGGCCGTCCGTCTTGTGCAGGACAACGCGCCACTCGTCGGAGAACATGGTGTTGTGCCACTGCACGGCCTGCAAGTCCCCGTAAGTCTCCACGTACCGGCGGCGTTGTCGTCGCTGATCCGGCGTCAGGCGTGGAGCCTTCTTCGGCCGTGCAGTTCGCCTTCTCTGAGCCGCCGCTTCACCGTCGTCGAAGAGATGACCTGGTGCGTGGTCTCGGCGTGCTGCTCTGCGATTTCCCTCGCCGAAGTGTAGCGGTTGCGAAGAGCGGTCCGCACCATCCGCCTGTCCTCCTGAGCGGTGGTGCACCGAGGGCGACCTTGTCCAGGACGGCGCGACGGCCGTCCTCCCGGTGTCGCTGCACCGCGCGGCTGACCACCGTGTGGTGGACGCCGAACCGCCGTCCCACCTCACGCAGCGACACACCCTCGTCCACGAGCACTACAGCCTGTCCCACCTGCATCTCTGTGAGATCCGGCATCTGCAAAACAAAATGGATTGAAACTCCGTTCGAAACCAAAACACGACAAGAACGATGTTTGTTTGTGTTTTGCAAGCAGCCGACGTGCTCGCGAGGCCCGGTGTCGCGCAACACGCAACCAAACGCACAGAATGTTGATCGCTATCCGAAAATTTAACCAAAAGAACCGACACAATCAAACATCGACTCCAAAAAGACACGGTCCCACTCAAAAGGCGTCAAATTTTCACCACAACAGTGGCCACCGGGCCATTCATGAGACTCATACAAAACCACAGAAACGACAACAATGAAAACCGTGAGAAAATTGCTCACTTACTGTTCAGACAAGCACGTTTCGGTGCTGACGAAGATGTTTGGGAACACCCCAAGAGTCAGATTGTGGAATGATTCGCGGATTCATTTGCAGCTCCGTAGGTAAACACTCTGACTCATTTCTGCTCTCCTGTCCGGAAGTGGCCACCTGCCTCTGCGGCCAGGGGTCCAGAAAAATTTCCCTTCACGGGTACGTGACGCGTCCGTGACGCGTCCATGACGGGCCGGTGACGCGTTCAAGACACGCGGCATGGCCATAGCCCGTTCCGGTGGCCGGCCGGCGTTTGAACTGCGCGGCGTTGTCGGCAGGGAGCCTCCGATGTCGCTCTCTGCTCGCAACGCGAGGCTGAGTGGCTGCTTGCCTCCCAGGCGGCGATCCGACCGATCTCCGGGTGGGCTCTGAGTGCGACCCGTTTTGTCAGGACGCTGGCGGCTGACAGGTTGATCGCAGGGGATTGGGCCTTTGCACCCTGGTCAGAGAAGGTTGTGCGCTTCTTGGCGCCCCTGAACGGATGTTTTGCCTCTCCTGGTTACGGAGAACCAGGGGTGCAAACTTAGGGGATGAAAGTGACACGGTTTTGCGTTTTTCGGGCTCCGGAAGGTAACGCATTGGCCGATCGACTTCAAAATTGGTGTCGAGGTGCCCAAGGGGCTCCCCTTTCGCGGTGCGGCCGCGATGACCCGCTGGCGGCCCTTCATCCCCTTCGAAGGGGGTGGGGGGCGTTAGGGGTTGCATACCCTTACCACAACCTTGTCTACGGACGTTGTGGGGATTTTTCGCCTGGAGTCGATCCAGGTGGTCAAGATCAACCGCGCAACGTGCTTTTTGTGCCATTTTCTGACATTTTTTGTGGGTTTAGGGAGAAAACAAGATTTGGGGTGTGAGTCGTTAGAGGCTGGACACCCTCTGGAGGGTGCTACGGACATGGAAACACTTTTGTCATGTCTGGGGGACCTCCTGCTATCGCGCTCACCCCCTTGAAAAATTCCGAAAAAAATCACCTCTTTTTAGGGGTGGTTTTTTCTGTGGCTCCGAAACGGTGCGTCGTACGAGGGTAGTTCTTGTCTCAATCGAAAGAGGTCAAAATTAGTCAGCTCTGCAAGTTTCAAACCTCTGTGACATCCGAAAGGACACTTTGAGGGCGGCCAAAGTGTTAAAATTTGACAGTGTTTTACGCAAGGGGTGGAAAACGGCACAGGGGATGGGATGGATTGTTGCAACTTAAGGGGCGTTTTCACAACACGTTGGACCATCTGTCTAACAAATTTCAAGTTTCTACCTTAATTATAATAAAATCTAAGCGCGGAGAGGCTCCAACGCGTGGTCTCTATCCGGAGGAGGGCGTGAGGTTTCTTACTCGCAGCACTTTCGTTCCTGGTCCGAGCCCTTCCAACACGACGTCACATTCCGCTCCATCGCTGTAGGCCAGGCGGCAGCGCCCCGTGCTGCCGACCTCCTCGGCACGCCGCTCGTCCGCAAACTTGATGTGCACTTTCTTGCCACTCGTCTCTATCTGAACCATTCTCAACTCCTCCAGCTTCACACTAAACACAACTTTTAAGAATTCCCAAACCTCCAGTCCGCTCACAGCCTTTCCTCCCAGAGGCGTCATCGTCACCGTCGCCTTTCTCGCCGTGGCCATGGCGGCAGCGTCGCCAACCACAACAACCACAGCACTTGCCGGCCGGCGGCCTTCTTCTCCAGCAGCAGCACTCACTCCGTTCTTGCAGCACACGGGGGCACGGTGTGCACGGGGCAGCGGGGCACAGCCCGCTGACGGGGCGTGTGGTTCGGCGGGGCACGCTAACACCCACACACGTTGCGTCAGGCGAGGAGTATTGGCCGGAGCCGCACCCGGCCTGTCACGCTGCTCTGCACCCGACCGCAGCCGGACCAGATCTCGTAAGTAATCGGGCCTAGAAGCAGGTGTGCGATTTTAATTGGGACTATGATGGCGACTTTCTTACCCTCTAGTATTTTCAATAGGCATTTTCTGGAAAGTGAAAAATATGGAATAGTAGAAGGTAAAACCGCATAACAAGGCATCTCTTTGCATCACCAACACAACATCGCAAGGACAGGTGATGCCAGAAGCCGGATTGGATATCGAGCCTAGGAGCGCACGGAGCACAGTAGGATGACTGTCCTGAGTTACTCCATACGTCTACGACTTTTGATTAATTTAATTCTGGACCAAAGATGGCGAGACTTAAGTCAACACTTTTTGCGTCCGTTATTGGGGACCTGTTCTTTTAACGTCTTGCACGATCTCACAAGCAAACGGCCAGATGCGCCTACATGTGAGGTAGCATCGAGACCCCTCGCCATGTCGCCTCCAGAAAAGAATCAATAGAGAGGATCTTTTGAGAATAGAATAGATAAAATATAGAAAATCGCCTATTCGTCAAAGTCAGAATCGTCAGACTCTGAGTGTTCAGTTGTGGGGATATGCTGAGCCCGAATAGAGACATCCCTTATATCAACCCCATTGTAATCAGCATCTTGACCAACTGAGTTACGGTGGTCAGATTGGACTCGCTGACTGTTGGGGGGGGGGGGGGAGGTCAGGGTGCTCTGCTAGGATCTAACCCTGGAATCATCGTAGAGGAGAGGACATGCCCCGGGGCCAAGGGAATGACCTTTGGAGCATAAACATGACCAACTTAGTTTGTGCTTTTGAAGATAGCAGCACTTTCTTTGGTTGGGGCTTTGGTAGTTTTGATAGATTTTTCCTTCCTTTGCAAGCTTTCACTCAGTGCAGCTACCTGTTCTTCCTGGATCTTTACATCTGTCTCGGATTCCTCCTTTCCTTGACCAGACGTTGCTTAAATTTCTTAGTTTTCTTTTCATATGTGGCCAAAATTTGAGGATTTTCAGATCCAACACCAAATGAATAACAGACTTCTAAAATCGACCCTGCAAATGCCTTTGCCTTGAATCGATCGTCCTCATTTAGACCTTGAACTGCCATGGATTAGTTAACGCCTTCATTTGGCAGAGGCTTTTTCAGGTACAACATTTCATTCAATACTGCAATCATCATTTGGTGATTCGAGGAACCTGATTCTGTGAGAAAACCGTCATCAAAGTATTTAGCCCTCCACCATGATCGGCAGGATCCATCATACTTCCTGAAAGTGGTAGCTAAGGTCAGCAAAGATGGTTTCAAAGAGGGGCAGTAGCAAGATCTTTAGCAGCAGAGGGCAAAGCTTTCAGGCATCTGACAAATAGAGAGCACACAGACATACCATTGTGTTCCAGGTGAGTCAAGCACGAAGCTTTAACAAAAGTTTTTGCTGCCTCCATACTCATTCCTGCATAATAGAGAATATCCTCGGCTAAAAAAAACTCCATGAAAATGAGACAGTATAATTTTGCACTGCTTGGAGCCCTTGGTTATAAACTTGTCAACCCTCAACAGATAACTTTTGTTGGGAGCTGGAACTTCCATCACATCTTTAAAGCAGGCAATCTTGTGAAGGTTGTCCTGAAAGTTTTTCTTCGGGCAAGCTGAACTCATTTGTTCATTACCCTTAGAAAGAGATCTTAGGGAAACCGCACTCATATAGGCTATAGTATTGCATAGAATCATCATAGAGTCAACGTTGCCTACGTACACCTCATCAATCTACAGAATTCATTGCCGATGGAAGTCCTGGACCGATGTACTGTTTGCATAGCTGTAGTTTCCCAGAATAGTTTCCTTAGATTGTGTTTTCATAACCTGTTGTAAGCAGCTCTCAGAGAGTAGAGAGGGATTATTAGAACTAGTGTCACATAAAGTATTTTTGGTGATTGAGTCATATCTATACCAGGTGGAGGTTCCACGTTCAGCCCAGATTGGAAGTAGACGATCTAAAAAATTTGCAATGCAAGCTAAGGATATAGCCTTAGCTATCATGTTAACAACTGCTTGACCTGTAGGTAGTATGTCGGAATAGAAAAAGTTGCACCACTCGACCGCAAACATGGGAAGCCATGTTCGATCATTTACTTCGTTGGCAAAAGGGTTCTGTTTGATATAGGATCCAAGGGAATATTATCACTCCAATCTCCCCTTTTCTCTGCTAAGGCGCTCGTAGAGGTGACTTGGAAGCTTGAGGAAGCCCAAACCACTTCATTCACAGCCATCTTACCCAAAGACTAGAATGTTATTGAGACTAGATGATTGACTTAGACTCAAAAATGAAAAATCATTTTCATAGCTCATAGCTAGGCGGCGGCGGTCATCATGAGATGCTCGACCATCGGCTGCGGGTCCTGCGGGCGCTGTGCCCTGGCTTGGCAACCCGCCCTGTCTGCTTCCACGTGCTCCAGCCCGGCCTGCAGGTCCGTGAATGGACGGCAGCGGTCCAGCCTCGCGTCCCTCCGCGCGCTGCTGGTGCCCAACAAGTAATGCTGACGGAACATGTTCTGAAGGTGCCATTCCTGGGCGGTGGAATACCTCTTTAGCCAGGGCGAAGTCAAGGGCACCCACGCCACGCGGGAGTAGAGCCACACCTTAAAAGAAACACAAACAAAACAATTTTATGAGCACGACTATTTCTGTCACGTTTCTTCTCCTCCTGCTCACCCCTCCCCCACCCCCTCTTTTCCCTCTTTTCCCTCTTTTCCCCATCTTCAGTGCCCCGTGTAAGCGCACCACGAGGGTCAAAAGTGAACTCAGTGAGTGCTCAGAAAGTGCAGTGTGAACCTTAATAACGACGCAGGGCGGACAGTTACCTCGTCCTCGGGCCGGACCAGCAGCCGCAGGGCGCCCAGGACGCGGTCCTTGAGGCACATGTCCTCATCCAGGTCCCTCAGCTGGTCAGGCGTCGAGAACAGGTGGATGGCGTGCTCTCGCTGGGCCCGCTTGCCCACGAGGCCGCGCCGCAGCAGCGCCGACAAGGTGGCGGCGGCGTTCGCCTTGAACCCGGGCGCAGCCAGGCGCAGCACCTCACTGGAAAGGCGAACCACCTGGAACACACAGTACGCGTTCAGTCCACTGCCTACACACTCATTGCGAGAACTGCTTTCGTCGCTCCGTCTCTCTCGCACTCACAAGGCGTCCCGTAACGAAGCGAGAGACAGGCAGCATTGAAAGCAGAGCTCGGAATCCGCCTGCAAGGGTTAGAGCGTGCGTGCATTGCGTACGTAAAATTTATTTTCCACCATCTATCAACGCAGTCTTGTAGAAAAAGAGCCAATAAAGCTAATGAGCACACGCCTAGAGCTATATTTAGTTAAGAGACGCCCGTGGCGAAGCCAGTCCAGAGGCTTCACTTCCAAGCTCTTCGGGGAGGGGGGCGAGTGATCGCACCTCGGCGCGCCCTGGTGGCGAAGGCAGCAACCGCGCAACAGCAGAGCAGAGAATCGAACCGGCCGTGGTTAGGTGGGTTTGGCCATGGTTTGGCGCGGGAGAGTCGTAGAATTGTCACAATGGCATCTTATGACGGCAATAATAACGAGCAAGATATTAAGGTCAGCTATGAGTTGCACGATATAGAGACGGGGAAAACTTATGTGACGCTTGTGGATAAAAGTGAAGTTGACCGTCTTGATAAAGGTAAGGGTATGGATGGGCACGGACCGGTGCACTTAACCTATGCTTCACGTGCTTTCATATTAATCGCTGTGTTTGGTTTTGTCCTGTTTAGATCCCCTCAAGAGATTCCGACTGCTTAATAGTTTGAAAGCGCATCATGTTAATCCGGCATCTACATGGTTGGATGTAGAAGTCTCACATGTGTCACAAGGTGGGGTTGCAAGTGGCTCTGTGTGGGAGCCCTCTCCGCCTAAATCATCTAAGACTAAGAAACCCTCTGGTGAGATTTATTACTATAATCTTCCGTCCACAAATTTACACACCTGTACCCATTTTTTTGGGTCTATGTCATGCTCTGCCACAGGTAAAGCAACTGTTTGGGGTGATGAGAACACCCGTAAATTCCTCAATGCTGCCTTGCCCTTTCGGAAAGAGCTCCGTAAATTTAGAGTTCATCAAGATGTTTACGAGAGTATAGCCAAGGTTCTGAACGCCCAGATTGAGGACAAAGGTCCATACGACCATTCTCAGCTTCGACTTAAGGTAAAGACTTTAAAGCAGATGTATGGAGAAGCTAAGCAGGGCAAACACAAGGGTGACCGTTGGGTTCACTACTGGCTCATGAATTACATATATGATGAGGAAATTGGTCTGTCGACTTCAATTTCCTTGAACAACGATCACAAACGTAACAGTGTGTTGCCGTCCAGAACTTCTCAGGCACTTAGAACTCCCGATGCCATGCAACCTCTCCTGAGTAGCACTATGCAGTCATTCGATGGTATGTCGAGTTGGGCAAATTGTCACATTAATGGCATTAAATTCTAAATGTGTTGTTGGACAGTGTTCTCTGTTCAGGTGAACAACAATCCAACAATGAAATACTGTCACCAATACTTAAAAACGTCTATGCACATTTTTGATAGTGAATATTCCCACGGTTACATTTAGGGGAAAGAAAAACTAATTCTTTCTATGTCCAATATTCATTTGTCCCTCTCTATGCAACACTCTCTCTCTCTCTCTGTCTGTATATCAGATGAAAATGGCAATCACAACGAGGAGGAAATTATTGGAGGAGAAGAGGAAAATGGCAATCACAACGAGGAGGAAATGATTGGAGGAGAAGAGGAAAGTAATAACTGTAGTGACGTTCAAAGGAGATTGGAAGTTGAGGTTGCTGCAGATGACAACCTCTTACGTTCCCCTCACAAGAAGAAAGCTAATACTGCTTCTGCAGGAGGTAAGTAAAACCATGGTTGTAATTCGTGTGATTGTTGATGTCAGCTCACCCCTTATGTTGCTTCTTTACCATGTTATTAGGCGGGTTCCGCAACTCCCCTGTAGGTACTCCTAAGCGAAAGAAGCCCAAAAAGGGGGCTCTGATGTGGCCCCCTGAAAAAGGTAACAATTTTTTATCAGAATGCAAGAAATGGAGACCACAAGTTTTGCAAGAACGTGTTCCTCTTGATGTCTGGAAAGGAATTAGCAAAGATTTGAAAATGACTGATGAGGGAGCATGGCAATTGTGCAGGGATAAATTTTCCCAATTGAATCGTTACTTTATTGATACAATCCTCCCAGGAAAGGGTTTCTTGGGTGGTTTCATATGGGCGTACTATGAAGATTTTTGTGAACTGCATGACATAGCCAGTGACTATCATCAGGTCATTGATGAATTCTATGAAGATGATGAGCATGGTGAAAACAGACGTAAGTATGTCCAATACTTATAACAAAAGTTTGAGTTCTTTTTTAAAAAAACAAATCATTATTATCTTTTTTATTTTCTCTTTTTCAGCGCAAAGTGAGTGGGATGATGACAACACCAAACTGTTAATTGATTTGGTCAAGGCCAAATCTCGACAGTTTGAATCCAGTTTCTTTAAAGCTCCTTACCTGTACAGTCAAATTTCCCTAAAATTTGAAGAATTTGGATTTAATTTTTCTGGCAAACGGTGTCAGACCAAAATGGAACTATTACGCAAAGAATATCGTGAGGAGTTTGATAAAACCAATAAGACAGGTGCTCCTCCTAGCACATGGCCGTTTTATAACAAAATGAACGAATTAGATGGTGGGAAGCCCAACATGATTGCCCCTGTCACTTCATCTGCTAGAAGGGGCCTGATTTTCACCGAAGGAGGTGTGAAGCAGAACAGCACTGAAGGAAGAGGCACCAGGACTTGCCCTGCACCGGACTACAAACCAAAGACTGTGAAGCCAGCAAAGGCTCCAGTTAATAAACCAAAGGCCCCCCAGCATCAGCAACTCAATGAGCGAAGTGTGGAAGCACGTGAACGTGTCGCAAGTGCAGTTGATCGCATGACTTTGAACATGGAGAACACAGGTGTTGAAAGAATGGCTATGTTGAACCGACTTGAACTTAAGGTGGACAAGCTCCAGCAAATGGGCAAGTAGTGTTCTGCAATGATTTTTAAATATCTTAATTTTTTAAAGGAAGTAATTATTTTATCCTTAATGACCAGACTGAATTTTGTGTTAAGATTTTTGTTTTGTATTATTTCTTTTATTACTATCTTGTATCCTGGAACACAGACTGATTTCTGATAGTACTCAATGTAGAAGTGTTCTCATCTTGTCGCCTTGAGTCTTCAGTGTAAGTGACCAGGACAGTTCCATTCTATTGAGTTAAGTGCAATGTTGTGTTACTTGTGTGGTTGGTAAGGTATGGGTGCTACTTGATGCCACTTTATCTATGTCATGTTTTTGCTATAATCATTCATAATGTTTCATGATTTGAAATGTGAAATTTTATTTTGTTTTCATATTGTAATTACCAATGTGTGAGTTTAATTTGTTTGTACTTCGTTTGTTTACATGTGTAATGAATTGCAGCTATTACTGAGACCAATTTTATTTTGTTTTAACATTGTGACTGCCAATGTGTGACCTTAATTAGTTTCTTTTCATGTGTATTGAATGTCAGTTCTTACAGAGAACTGATGTTTATTATCTGTGTGCAATAAAAAAGTATTGTTTTTGTTTTAAATAAATGAGTTGTGAACTGATTTATTGAGATAAACATTCAACAAATTTACCTATGAAAGTCACAGGAGGAGATCATATTATAATATTACTGGAAATTAAGTTACTTTAATCCACAGACAATTAAACAGTATACAATTTAGCAGGTCAAGCACATCTGAACGAAACTCAGTATTCATCAAGTGGTGGAAGATTTCGCATGATATGGTCTAATTTTTCTTGACCTCTTGCTTCAGCAGCCTGTAACAATCCCTCATCTTGATTGTGCTCTTCCTCTTCACCATCTCCGTCATCATTTCCACCAACATCATCGACACGTTCTTCATTATTTTGAAGATGTCTTGCCAATTCCTCTTCCTGAAATGATATAAGATTAGCATCAATTCCATGGGCACTTTGAATATTATCAAAACATACTTAGTATCAAAGAAAAACCACAACATTGCTCACATTGAAATCACCCTCGCCTTCTAAAATGACAAAGTTGTGCAGGACAAAGGATGCTGTAATGTGCTGAACAACATTTCTTGGAATACGAGCATGTAGATTCTTTGTTCTTCTCCATTTACCTTTTTCGCGAGCGAATGCATTCTCAACTCTAACTCTACATTGAGAAAGACGCTTGTTGAAATTGCGTTGCAGGTCAGGCATATGAGGATGCCTTGGGAAAGGTGCCATCATCTGAAATGAAGAGAAATAATAATTTATCACAAAAAAAAATTACAGGCACGCCAGTTACAGGAGTAAATTTCCTTACAAAATCAGTTATAGTGTAGGCACCATCGCCAACTAAATGCTCATCAGGAGCAATAATGTGCCTACGGTTGGCATCCTGGAGCAAGTCATGGTGCAGTGGGCTTCTCCTGAACACTCTTGAATCATTCATGGAGCCACATTCCCCAACGTATAAGTCTCTCACCAACAGTGTGTTGTCTACAACAGCCTGTACGTTCATACTGTAGGAATGGGGACGATTTATGTACAAAGCAGGATTAACAAGGGGTGCAGTTATGTCCACATGGGTGCAGTCTATGCACCCAATAACCCCTGGAAAACCAGTTGCTCTTTGAAAAACAGCTTGGATGTTTAGCCTTTCATCAGCAGCAGGCCAGGTGATGTATGTAGCCGCTAACTCATTCAGTGCTTCGATAATATAAACATAAAAGTAGTAGAGGGTTCCTGGATTAACACCGAAACGGAGAGCAACACTTCTAAAACTGTCAGGTGTGGCCAGTAACCACACAACCATTAAGAGTATGTCTTGTTATGGCCTTCGCCTTCTTCTCACTCTCCCCATTTCAACAAGGTGATTTTCAACGACTACCACCAGCCTCTGCACAAAAAAAAGACACATGTGTCAAAAGTCAATAAGTTCACAAGCTATTAAATTGGATTAGATGTTTTAAGATTTCAAGATCTTACCTCAAATACAGTCCTGGACATCCGGAAGTGTATTTTAAAGCATGGATCTCCCAACATGTGGTAATCGTTAATAATGACTGTGACAGGAACCCAATGACTACCAATTATTTCCTCTGAAAATAGAAAACAAACATTTTACTTAAAAGAAAAGAACATAAAGAAAACACACACCACCAACACAAGTTGTAGGAAGTACCAAAGTACATACCTAACCCAACTCCATCCTCCAACTCCAACAATTCAAGAGCTCCAATTTGCGCCAGGGCCATTCTCACGTCATCGTACTCCGCATCTTCTTCTTGAATAATTTGAATTATCATAGCGATTAATAAGGGACCAGCAATTTCGTTTGCCATTTCAAAACTTGCAGCGCAACGTATGATAGCACTAAGAATACCGGCAGACCAGCTGATTACACACACAGACTCACTGACCACGGCCACGGCCGGTTCGATTCTCTGCTCTTCTGTTGCGCGGTTGCTGCCTTCGCCACCAGGGCGCGCCGAGGTGCGATCACTCGCCCCCCTCCCCGAAGAGCTTGGAAGTGAAGCCTCTGGACTGGCTTCGCGACGGGCGTCTCTTAACAAAATATAGCTTAGGTTTCTAGCTCCAACTGTTTAGAAGCTACAAGGCGTCCAAGTTTGAGCTTTTTTGAGGGGTTCTGAAAAGCGTCACTTCTGACCGTTACTCAACGCTCGGTCCCCGAGAGGCACTGTTCCTCGGCTCCAAGGAGTGGTCGGCGCGGGCAGTGGCAGCCAAGAAGGTGGTGAGGCGGCACAGCGGTTATGCGCAGCACCCTCTTTCAGAGCGCCTGAACAGCTGAGGGTACACTGAGACAAGGGGGTTCCCAGAAACTGAGCAACTAAGTCGCCCACCCCAGTTTTTAAGGCGACTAGAGTCGCCTAGTTTCTGGGCGACACAGTCACCTAGTTTTAGGGCATCTTGGTCATGTAAATACAGAGCTTACTTATCTATGCTGGCCCAAGACATTGCACACAAGTTTGCCGGCACATAGATAAACTCAATGGATTTCACATTGGGGTGGCGTCAGAGGTGTCCTGAATCTAGGTGCAATGGGTGCCAGCAGTGGTCTACATTAGGTTTTAGCTTTTAATAATCACAAGTTCTGCTGGGGTGGGCCTTGTCAGGCAAACTTGTGTGCAATGTCTTGGGCCAGCATAGATAAGTAAGCTCTGTATTTACATGACCAAGATGCCCTAAAACTGGGCGAATTAGTCGCTCAGTTTCTGGGCACCCCCTTGTCTCAGTGTAGGCAAGCCCGCCAAACGGCGCCTGGTAAGCAGGCCACCTAACGCGGTGCCGGCCCGCTCAGGGCAGGGGGAATGCCATTCGGTCTCGGTCCCAAGCTGTCGCCCTTCGGGAATCTTCGTTAGTCCGTCGTATTTGGTCGGCTACCCCTCCCCCCTTTCCCCCTCGACCCTTCCCTACCGCAACACTGAAATGTAAATGTTATTATGATTTGGTTCTACTGACCTGCGTAAAACTTTGTGAGTTTTTGTTCCTTCGTATCACACGTTTGGGCCCTGTGGAACATGGCACCTCCAGGTGTGTACACTTCAGACAAAAGCTTGCGGCATTTTGTTGTTTGTTTACCTAACACCAACAGAGAACTTAACCTTACTCTATCTTTCAGATTCTGTAACGAAAGTTTGCTATGATCCATATAAGAAGCATAGGAAACCAATCAACCTAAATTTAAGAATTATCACCGGAAATGACAAGGAGAAGAATCCTGAATTGATCATAGGCTCATTCATATGTGACAAGTGTAGGAAAATTTCGGAAGGTAAACTTCAAACTCTCTACCTCAATAGAGTTTGGCAAATGTTTATTTTTTTACAAACTCATAAAATAATAAAACATAAGCATACAGACACAAAAGAGAAATTTGTGCTGGTTAAGGTGGTACCTCTACTTCGATGCTTAGTACAAAATGTGTCCGTAAAGGGTGCGCCACAGTCGCGACGCAGCGGCATAAAAGGGCAAGCGCTCCAGTCACGCGCATCAGTATGTGTTCGTCTGTCGTCACGATGGAATCGCTCCGCTTCATGCTCAACTACTGGAACCAGAAAGAACTCGTTGCCTCGCAGGCCACAGATTCAGTCAAGATGTGAAAGAAAAGGTCCTCTCCAAGACTAGTTTAGTCTTGATGAGATCGAGGAGTTTTACCTGGAGAAGGAGTGGCTCGTACCGAAAATTACCCGCCACCTCACAGGGGAAACGCAAGACAACCTCAGTCACTATGACCGTCTGCAGTCCCACTTGATTCATTTCATCATGCTGAGGGATAAGCCTCTTATTCTCGTTGAGAAAGATGCCCATTTCAAGGAGGTGGATGGTGTCCCCAAATTCTCTCAGGTCTATTTAGGGCTAACGGCATGGGCGTCCATCCTTAGGCATGACTGTGTTCGAAGTTTTCGCCCCCATAGACGATTAACTTGAGTGCTGTTGAGTACACTTATTGTCTGATGAGTCGGTTCGGGAGACAGCAAGCAGGCCCGAGGGGTTGCCTACTCACAAGGCGGCGCGGGTGACCTGGGAACAAAGCGCAGCGGGATGCCTATCCACCAGGCGCTAAAGCACACACGTTAAGCGCATAGTGGGCTGCCCTTGGTTCCAGGCAGTCAGGTGACCTTGGCGGTTCGAATGGTAGGTAACACCCACGGTGGGTGACCCACCCCTTTGGGTTAAGTTAGGTTAGAGCTCACACTGTAACCTCGCGCAGAAAAAAATTTACAAATAAATACAAAACAAATTCAAAAATTCCGAAAAAATTCCAACCTGCAGGGTAGGTTAGGACAGGTTACCTGGGGCTGCCAAGATGGCGAGGCGCTGCGAGCGACGGGCGCACCAAAAAGAGGAGCGCGCAGCCTCCGGGGAGCCAGGTGTCGACGGGGCATAATATGAACATTGACTCCCGGGAGTACACCATCCCCAGCGATGAAGTACTCCCCCCTTACAGGAAGTACACCATCCCTTGAGACAAAGTACTCCCCCATGTCGAGGGGGGGGGAGTACATGAACACTAGGGATTATGTACTCCCGGGGGAGTAGACCATCCCTAGGGATTAAGTACTCTCCTTCCTAAAGAAGGGGGGAGTACACGATCCCTAGGGACAAGGCACTCCCCCGGAAGGGGGAGGACGTTGTCCTTAGGGATCTTGTACTCGCTCAAGAGGAGTACATTACCTCTAGTGATAAAGTACTCCCCTGGTGGCGGGGGAGTACTTTGACCCTAGGTAAAAAGTACTCCCCTAGTGGCGGGCAGAGACCGGCGTCGGGCGGGTATTTCGCCGGCCGCGCGCCCATGAAACAAAGGGGAGTGGGGTGGGGTAGGGAGCGCCTGGCGGTGCAACGCGCCGCCACTTCACGGTCACCCGAATTGCTAGGTCGGAGATAGCCGAAGCCTGGGCGATCGGGCTGGGCATTTTTACCCATCGGGCCTGCAGCGCACCCGCGGCCCGCTGGGCCGCTGGTGCCGGGCGTCGGCAGAGATGCTGTGACAAGACGCCGACAGCCAGCAGCGGCGCGCCGCCCGGCCCGGCCCGGCTTGGCTCGGTCGGTGCGTGCGTGGTGCGTGCGTGGTGCGTGCCCCCCCGCCCCGCCGCCGCCCAGTGCAGTGCAGGCCACACAGTCCAATCGTCCGGAGTCGGACTCAGAGCAAAACAAAACTTTACTCGCACACTTGTCGCAGAGACGGCCAGCAGAACATCTCATTCAGTGAGTGGCGTGCCCGTGGCTACAATAGGAGCGACAACAACAACACCTGTCGCGTAACTGTAACTGTGGTGACGTGATTTGGTACAGACTACAGAAGGAGCAATGTTAGACGTGGATGGTGCTGGCGGTGACACGGCGACGGAGACACCGACGTTGGACGTGGCAGAGGCCATGGACTTGGACACTGACACACCGCGCACCCCCGAGGAGGAGGATGATGAGGACGAGGAGGAGGAGAGTGGTAACAAACGCAAGGTATGGGGCTGTGTATGTTACCTGTGTGGGGGGGGGGGACGTTTCTGCTAGGCACAATCGCTAGGGGCACGCGCGGACAACGCGGCTGCACACTGATGACGACTGGACCAAGCCTAGAGCGGGACCTACGCGTGACGAGTCGTGACGAGGCCGTCGACCGAGCGTGACGAGACGTGACGAGGCTCGCTGTAGAGGGCAGCCTAAGGGCGGGCGCGGAAACTAGGCGACAGGTGGGCGAGACGGACGAAGGCGTGACGAGTCATGACGAGGCCGTCGACCGAGCGTGACGAGACGTGACGAGACGTGACGGGGCTCGCTGTAGAGGGCAGCCTAAGGGCGGGCGCGGAAACTAGGTGACAGGTGGACGAGACGAAGGCGAGGCCGTGCGTGACGAGTCGTGACGGGGCCGAGCGTGACGAATCGTGATGAGGCTGTGCAACGGGGCCAGACAGACTGAGGAAAAACGAGACGGCCGGTGACTTGGGACGCCGGGACGGGGCTGGCTGGCTGGGCTGGGGCTAGTCGCGACTGCGAGGCTAAGAATTCTGCGTGGAGCGTAGGGTAGGGGTCGTTCGCTGATTTCTGTGAACGATCTGGCACCGGGTCGGGATACGCGATGCGGTGGGTGCGGTAAGACTGCTTCGTTTAAACGTCACTCAGATTTTTTATGCACTTTGGTGGAATTTTAATTGTTGAAACTTACTTCGGTTTACAGAGACCAAATAAAAGTGCTTCAAAAAAATCTCCTGTATCTCTTCTGAAAAAAGAAATAGTCAGTAAACTCGCACTGGGGGAGTACGAGGCCGTCACCAAGGCAGAGGTTCAGGATAGCCATGAAGCTACATCAAGGGATTGGTCCAGCCCTGTTTGGAGCGACTTTTTGATCGTGCGAGTCAGACAGACAAAGTCTCTGACTCCAGGCACGCAGTGCAAAAGTTGCAGAAAATGTTCTGCTTCACACCTCCTTCGGTGAAAATCAGGCCCCTTCTAGCAGATGAAGTGACAGGGGCAATCATGTTGGGCTTCCCACCATCTAATTCGCGGCAATGCCACGGGCACATCGTCAATGGGACGCCATGCACTTAAATGTTCTGCGAAGATAATCGGCAAGGCTGTTGCACCTTCCGCCGCGCGTGTGGACCCGCCAGCCTCAGCAAAGCAAACATTTACAGTGGCGGCTGCAGAGTACTGTGCTAGGGACTTGCGGGGCCCTCATTCACTAGAGAGCCCAGGCCTGCAAAATTTGATACAAAGCGCCATTGATTTAACTGTGCGGCATGGCGATGGCTCTCCACTTGATGCGAGCAAACTGATTCCCTCCGCAAAGACTGTCACACGGCACATTCACCTTGAAGCAGACAAGGCTACCACTGCACTTGGAGAAGATGTAGTTGTTTACGTAAGAAAAGGTAGATGTGCTGCCACAACAGACGGCTGGACTGAATCACATGATCAAGACAAGTACTTCATTATGACTCTGCACTATATTGATAAAGAATTTAATCTGGTTGAACGCGTGGCGTTTACCATCAACATTGAAGATGGTTCATCTGCGGAGAATCTCCGTCCCTTTATTTTGGAGCAGCTACAGGAACGGCTGAACATTCATGTAATAGATGCTGAGAAAATTATCTTTGTCACTGACGGTCGGAGTGATATAGTAAAAGCTTTAGAAGAATGTGGTTTCAAAAGGATTTACTGCGTGGCACACGCATTGAACCTTGTAGTTCACTCAACTTTTAGCTGCAAATATCATGAAATCATCCGAAACATTTTGGAAAGTGCCCCTAGAGCAGCAGAAGTAGTATCTGCTTGCAATGAATGGGTCGAAGAGGCTCGCAAGCTCCTTCCTAGAAATTATGATGGTATTCGGGAGCAGCTTCGGCTGTCCAACCCCACCTCTCAATCCCATCTGCCCGTGCTTCAGTGCGCTCTACGCCTCCGGCAAAAGGTACAGTGCTTTGCTCTCCTTTAACATTACCCATTTTCGACGTCATTTTAATTGTTTTGTTTCTTTACGCAGGTGGATAAAGTAGCTAAGTGCAGCACCACTGCTCTTATGGGCATACAAGATGATGAAATCAAGGAGCTCATTGATTTCTTAGAGCCCTTTGATTGCGCTGGTGGACGTGAAAAGAGCGCCTCTGTCACATCTGGTAGGGTTCCAGCTCTGATGCAGCACTTGAAGCAGGCCGACTCAGATGCCTTGTGCGCGCTCGACGTGAGTGCTTTGAAGCAACATGGCATGGCGGAGGTGATCATCATGGAGGCTGTAGCCACCATAGAAAGCTGCAAAGCGGTTGTCGCCTACCTCAAGAGATCTGGCCTCAACAAGCTTCTTGAGACCAGCACCAAACAAGAGATAGAGACAAGATGGAGTTCGCAGTTAGTCATGCTTAACTCTATATTCAAGCAGTGGGATAAGGTAACGGTAGTCAAACCTGATCTGAATTTTTAAGTTTGCATAACTTTATCTGTAAACCTTATCTTGGTTTCAGGTTGCGGAAGTGCTATCAGCGGCTAAATCTAAGAAGGGTAGAGCGGATGTGAAGGTTCCCTCCCTTGATCGAATAAACGAGACCCTCGTGGGAGACCTTGTCAAGTTTCTGGAGCCATTTGCTGTGCACACAACCAAGTTGCAGGGTCGGAAATACCCTACCCTACAGTATGTGTTAGTCACCAGGAAGGTCTTGTTAGATCACACATCACCTGACAACAACGACAGTGACGTCATGGCAGCCATAAGGGCTCGAGCCCACAAGCTTATCCTTGAAAAAATCCAGATAACCGATGAGCACAAATTAGCTACCCTTTTTTGGCCTAGAGCAAAAGACCTTTCTGTCTTTGACAAGGAGTCCGAGAGAAAAGAGGTTCGTACTTAAAGCTAGTTTTGTTTAGGTCTCCGTCGTATTCCTTGCAATTTGGTAATGCTGGCGGCAATTATTTAGATCCATGATCTTGCACGCGTGAGGCTGCAACTCGCTGCTGCAGAGAAGCAGCGAACTCAACCGCCAGCGTCTGCAAAGGAGGCTGAACCCACTGCTTCTACGAGTGGCAGCAGCAGCAAACTTCGTAGTCTCTCAGACATGGACATCAGAGACAAACGAGCTAGAGCGCTATCTGCTGATGCCTGAATCAGAGATTGGCGATGATTCAAATCTTCTAGATTGGTGGAAAACCCAGGTAAAAAAAATCGTTATAAGTTCTGATTTTATATAAAAAAAAAAAAAAAAAACTTTACACAGAGGGCACAGTGGGCCAGGAGACCGGTGGAGGCGGCCAAAACTCTAGATGCGTTTTGAGCTCCACAGTCACTAAGTGTGGCTTGAGCCGAGCGTGTGACCCCACCAATATATTGCTCTCAAAACGAGGAATCCAATGGTGGGGTCACACGTTCGGTTCGAGTCCCATTTGGCGACTCTGGAGGTCGATACGCGTCTAGAATATTGGCCACCTCCACCGGTCTTCTGGCCCACTGTGGAGTGGTCACCCTCACCGGCGGTGGCTACCACATGCAGCAGCAATTTTGATGGATCTTTGTCTTTCCGCAGGGTTCTGTCCGTTTCCCTGCGTTGACCGAGATTGCATTGACCGTACTGCACATTCCGGCCACAAGTGCACCGAGTGAGGGGGGTTTCAGTGATGCAGGGAGATTAATTTCAGATCTCCGAACTAATATTCTGCCCGGTACAGTCAATGACACTTTAGTTTTTCGAAACCACATCTTAAGCCAGGAGAAGTAAACGGTACGTGCAAAAAAATAGTATCTTGATTAACTTCATCATTATTTCGTTTCTGTCGCCTTAATTTTTTCTATTGTGTATTCACAACAGGTGCAGCTAGCGTCGTGTTCTCCGGATGTGCTTGGATTTCTTCAGGTTTTTTTTTCTTTGAATTTTGACTCGGTGTCTGAGGCTGCGGCGCGGCATGCAGAGGCAGGAGCGGGAGGCCCAGTTTTGTGCTTACCTTGCGGGTTATGTCTTTTATCATGTCGTTTGCGTTTCACAGAACCTGACTTTTCTCTTACCTCAAATTTGTGCTTTGGCATGTGGCATGTAGCACGTTACACCCATTTTTCCTTTTCTTGCAGATTGGTATGACTTCTTCTCCCCAGATCCATAATGACGGAGGAAATAGTTGAAATTGATTTCGGTACCACCTCGTGTTCTGTGGCGTCTTATGTCGATGGCACTGTTGACGTGCTGGAGAACGATGTCTCTAGGCGTTCTGCACCGTCTTGTGCCATTATTCCTGATGGGACCTCATCACATAAGTGGGTTTTTTGATGAAACTGCTGTTCAACAATCTGCTTCCTTCCCGGATAGAACGTATCACTGTTAGTACTGTTTGGCAAATTGTTCGTGTTGTGCTTGTACCACTTTTTATGTGAAACATATATTTTTGGAAAAGCCTTGTACTGTCAGTATCTGGCTCCAAAGTTATTGTAATTTTACCATGTGCTTGTTCTGTTTTTGAAATTATGTCTTTTTTCACATGTTTTGTTATTGTTTTAATTTCATGTGTTAAACAGTCTTTAAATAATCGTTCAACGAACTCTTTGGCGGAAGTAAAGAGTGCAGAGCAAGTTAGTTTTGGGCATTTTCTTACATTATTCAAATATAGAGCATTAACCAAGGTGTTGGCGTTACTATCATAAATTCACGCATTCGGCCGTTTTGTTTTTGTTGCAGATTGCTGGCAACATTCTTTCCAATTTGATTAATACAACTCTAGAAGGATTTGGTACATCTATTAGAGCAGCAATTAGTGTTCCATCGTATTTCAATCAAAATGGACGCCGATCACTTTGAAGTGCAGGTATGCCCTCCTTTTCGTTTTAAAGTCTTTAATGGTTAGCCGTACTATATTTATGATATTTTAAAAAAATAATACAAAAACATTGTATTTAGTTGGTTCTTTGATTTTTTTGTTACATGATTCTAAAGTGTTATTGCATAATTCCGACTGCCATGTTCCCCCCCCCCTTTTTTTTAGTCTCACACACATCTCTACAAGAAGTGGTCCTTGTTGACGAGGTTGTGGCTTCCTTGGCGCTGTATGCAGCACGTCCCACAGTCAATGAAACTGTGGTGCTTTTAAACGCTGGTGGTGGAGGAAGCAGTGTGGAAGTGGCAACTATTCAAAATAACAAAGTGGCATTGTTGAAATATCCTCCAAAAAATTGCATGGTGGAGAAATGTTCAACGAGAGAATGAAATCGACATACATTAAGGAGGTGAACAAAGATTTCGGCACTAGCAGGAAATTTATTTGTTTTTGACAAACATTTACATTGGTGTACTCTTTTTGGAGCGAATTTTCAGTGCATAACAGCATTATGTCACGAATATCCTCGACAATGTCATTCTAAGACAAATATGGGAGAAAGCTAAGCAAAAATTGTCGAAAAATACAGAGACCACTGTTGCAACATTTCTTCCTCATTTACATTGTGAAGTTAATGAAAAGATTACTCGCTCTGAATTTGAGACTACATGTCAAGATTTGTTTGAAATCATTGTTGCGGAAGTAATTTCCACGGTCAGAAAAACAAATGTAAGAATAAGACAGCTACTTAGATACTTCGGCGTGTTTGTCAAAGCACACTTTAAGTTATGGGTGCTTGCCTAGGCGCAGCCCACGCAGAGCGTCATTGTCCAATAGCAGTGCACCCTCAAAAATTGATAAAAACAGTTTTTTGGAGCAGTTTTCGTGAAAATATTTAGGCCTTAGGTTTAATAACTAGTTATATGTTAAATCTGTTGTCTTTGCTGCTTTTAGGTTCCTATTGAAAACATTGATGCAGTGTTGCTTGTTGGAGGGTCGGCAAGGATCCCCTACCTTCGGTTCTTGCTGAAAAATGTTATTAAAGCTGAAGTTAAAATTTGTCATCCAGAGGAAGCCGTCGCCAAGGGCCTAGTTCTCATTGGATCACATGTTGTTACAGGAACGCAATCAAATATTGCTAGAGATTCGCAATGGTACATAGGCTATCCAATTCTTGCACCTCTGCAAAAATGTGCAGCACCCTTGATTGTGAATAACGGGCCTCCTGATTGTAAAAGTGGTACCTTACGGTTTTTTCCCAGTATTATTGCGTGTTGGTAACGAAAATATAGACAATATTTTTTTTTCAGATTCGTCAGAGTTTTCATTTTCCAGTTCTGTTGATGTTGAAACAAACCAAAAGCAGAAGGTGCCTTTATCATATAGCAACATAAGTTAGTGAAAATCAAACTTTTTTAACTTATGGGAATTTTATCACTTTAAAGGTGACGCAACTCCGCAACTATTAAACTCCAACTCGCCACGACCGAACAACAGTGTCTCAGAAAACGAAATTGACGTTGCTCCGTCTGAGAACAAACCTTCATTGGCTAATAGTTTGGAGGAAGAGAACCCTTGTAATTTAAATTCATTTAAAATATAAACATTTTTATGATGGGTTGGGCTTTGAACGTTCTTCTTTTGCAGCAGAAGAAAAGCAGCAGTTTGCCTTTGACCTGAATGAAGTGCTGAACTTCTTGAAGCAAACAAGATACACTGGGAGAAAAAATGAAGGTTGTGACTGTTAATCTTAATGCCACTCTTCGCTGTACATCGAAAGAAGGTGTTTACCGTACCCAGGGATACAGCAGACACCGTACCTCAAGGAACGGAATCCACTGTACCCTGGGAACATGCATTCACCGTACCTTGGAAACTGTTCAGACATCGAATTCATCATAAATGTAGAATGAAGGCAAAATTTTAAATTTGCGATAGAAACAATTCGATGGCGGAAATAAATACATCTCAACAAGACGAACAAAATATAATAAGCATGTTATGACCTCAGACTCGAAGTTCGGCAGCAATCGGCGTCAGAAGTTTCTAAAAGGACGATTTTGGACCCTTTTAGAAACTTCTGACGCCGATTGCTGCCGAACTTCGAGTCTGAGGTCATAACATGCTTATTATATTTTGTTCGTCTTGTTGAGATGTATTTATTTCCGCCATCGAATTGTTTCTATCGCAAATTTAAAAATTTGCCTTCATTCTACATTTATGATGAATTCGATGTCTGAACAGTTTCCGAGGTACGGTGAATGCATGTTCCCAGGGTACAGTGGATTCCGTTCCTTGAGGTACGGTGTCTGCTGTATCCCTGGGTACGGTAAACACCTTCTTTCGATGTACAGCGAAGAGTGGCATTAAGATTAACAGTCACAACCTTCATTTTTTCTCCCAGTGTATCCGGATCGGCTGACAGCCCTGGGGGAATCAGGCAAAGGTGCGAAGACGACAGTGCATGCCATTTTCTTATGATCCTGTTGAAGACAAGCTTTACTACCAAAGAATCAGCCGAAAAAAGAAGGTATCGAAAGAATCAGATTTTAGAGGAAAAAGAGAAGTAATTATTGACAAAAAAAGAGCAAGAGCGGCTGCTCAAATTCTTCCACGAGGGGCCTGGAACGAGCCTACAAGCTAATGCTATGTCAAGCCACCGAGGACGAGACAGACTCGTTGTAAACCTTCAAAAGAAATACTACTGGCAGAATATGTACCTGCAGGCAGAGCGATTCTGCCAGACCTGTATGGTCTGCAAAGCGGTCAACCCCGCTTCGTTGAAAGTGTCAGATCCAATGCACTCAGTGGGTGTGCCTACAAGGCACATGGCACAAGTAGGAGTGGACATTACGGAAATGCCACCGGTAAATGGAAAACGCTACATCATCGTGGCTGTGGATTATTTTACAAAGTGGGTCGAGGCCGAGGCCAAGGCCATTCCTGACAAATCAATGGGAACTGTTGCTCGCTTCCTTTACGAAGATGTTCTTTGTCGGCACAGTTGTCCAGAAACGGTTATTACAGATCAGGGATCAGAGTTTTGCAATAATCTCAACAAAAAGCTACTGGAATTGTGCGGTTGACAGCATAGGGTAACTAGTCCTTATCACACTCAGTCCAACGGCTTAGTTGAAAGAATAAACAGGAGTTTAAAGAATGTATAGTTGAAAATACTTCAAACCCAAGTGGACAAGTGGACAACCGTACTTCCAGGAGTGCTATTTTCCTTAAGGACCACTGTTCAAGGAAGTACAAAGTTCTCACCAATTTTTTCTACTGTATGGACGTCGGCCAAGATTTCCCGCAGAGTTGCGAGGGACTAATGACAACAGCGGCAAGGACTCGGATGGTAGTGAGGAAGTTGATGAAGAGGGCCTAGAGTGGAATATCTCAGAACAAGATGATGCTCAGGAAGATGATAACGAATTCGACTTGGGAAACTTGAAAAAGGTGTTAAGGTTTTGGACATATTTCGAGAGTCTATAGATAAGACAGTAGCGGAAAACATAATAAAAGCCCAGGAAGTACAAAGAAGGGGCTACAACAATAGGCACACGGGGGGACAAGTGTTGACCGTTGGCCAGGAAGCTTTCCGCGTAAATAAGCGAAGGGAAACAAGACAAGGTGGAAAACCGGAGGTGCCAAAGTATGGTCCCTACATTGTGGTTGAGATATCAGACAGAAAAACTGTTACTTTGAGAGATTCAAATGGCTGTGTCCTGAAAAACAAGTATCCTCTTCGTGACTTGATACCTGTAGAAATTCCTGATCCCCACAATGCAAGGCGCTTGGATCGGCCTCAAGATGGTAAGCAATTCAATATTTAATTATTTTCTCTACCTCCAATCTAGTAAAAACGAATTTTCTTATTGAAATCTTATTAAATGAATTTCTACTCTACAGCAACCTGTGGCAAATGCAACAAATTATGGATGTCGACTCAAACTGGGTTTGAGGTAATGTTTTCTCTTGGCGATAAAGGCGTGAAGAGTCTTCAGAAGGGGCTGAAGCAGTTTGTAGCGAAGACCGAAGTGCAGGACTACAAATGCGCTTCGTGTAACGAGACGGTCACTGCTGACAAATACCAGCAAATAGAGGTGCCACCAGCCGTTCTTATGCTATTATTAATATTTTTTATATATATATTATCACCTTTTTCGCATGGGGCTCTGTTCTGACTGATTGTCCAGTACACAGTGCACTTCTTTGAAAACACTTATTTCCGGAATGCAAATGTTGGTCACGATTTGTTCAACGCTGTCAAGGCAACCAATCAAGTTTGTTTAAGAACAGCGCCACGTTTGAATCCATCGTGTAACTCTGTGCTTGTTGCTAAGTTTGTGGAAGTCATTATGCAGTCAGAAGACTACTCCCAGTTGATGTGTTCAGAGGATCCGAAAGTTGCGAAGAACCAATGCTTCTTAGGGCTGTACTTCCAAGTTAAAAGCCCTAATGGAATTGTGATGAACGTAAGTACCAATGTGAAGGGAAAGCCCCTTCCCGTTTGGCGTTATCTCTGTTATAACGCATCCGTGGACTTTAGGTGCATCCCATATGCTCGAGATGGTTGGCTGCCACCAAAACCGACTGGCGCAAAGTCGCCTCCAAGAGCGGAAGGGGGAAACTGTTTGTCATCCACTCCGCTGAGGACATGCAGCACACCGGCGACTGGCGTTGTGCAGCATAGGGAAGCCATCCTGGATGCCCAGGACCCTACCTGACCCGGCTTGTGCACTGCGTTGAGGAGCACCCTGAGCGTAGTTGCAACATTGAAGACTTGCACCTGTAGTGCTAAGCATTATCCGTTTAATTATTTAATTATGTGTTTTAAATAAACATGTGCATTTTTAGTTTTGTCTTGTTATCACCCTGAGCGATTGGTATCATTGCATGCTGTGCCTTGTCGAAATCCTCTGCTGAGGCAGTTGTGAGAACACACCCCACTCCCGCACTATTTACTCGCGACTGTCAACTGTTTGAAACATCTTTCTATTTACACACCAACTTTCCGTTAAACTGAATGTGCAGAAACCGTAAGTTTATATCAGTCATGCTTACAAGTGAGTCTGGCCCGAATTTATTTTAACTTTAAAACTCTAAGTCTTTTCTGTCACCACTTTGGACTTCCGTAGCACTGGCTTCACAGTGTTTTGCCACTTTGTTCGTGACACCAAGCGTTAAAATCTTGACTCATTTGGCATTGTTTATTGTGAGATAGGTTATCCCTAGAGTGCAGTAGTCGTAAAACACAACAGCACCATAAGGGACTTGACCCACTTACTAGCTTTCGTTGCATTTTGTTTGTGCAGAGTACATCCGACACAGTCCTTTGACAGGTCTTCCGGATTGCACTCTCTAAGTTTCAAGTGTTATTTGTGTCACGGAAGACAAAAGCGATTAAAGAAAACATAGTTTGGTCATCAGGATATTTATTACAGAGAGAAACAGGGCATCAGCACTTTCACAACTGTTCACAACTACTGGACAAAAAGCCTAACCTCACTTATGAGCAAAACTTTAATCTTTATATTTACAATTCTTTGTTATTTTTAACCTGCATTAACTAATTTAACTTGCATCAGGAACCAAGACTGAAACATTCTGGGCCAACTGAACGTTATCTTGAACCAGCATTGGGACTTGTTTTTGTGGCTTGTTTGCATCCATAGTCAACAAATCCATTTCTTGTACTAAGTCTTCCTGTTGACACAACAATTCTTCTTCGGCAGCCTCGTCAATGTCTGGAAGAGACAATTCTGGTCCATCAAACTTCAACAATTCTTCCTCAAGTAAGTCTCTTGTCCATCGTAATTTTGCTTCTTTTTCACATGCTTCACCCATAGCCTTTCTCTTTTCTGCTTCTTTCCTCTTCATTTCTCTACGTTGGGTGTTGATCTGCTCCTGCTCCAACGCCCACTTTTCTCTTCTCTCTTTCTTCGCTTTTTCCTTCTCTTTCTGTTCTGCTTCCACTTCCACCTTTTCCTTGGCTTTCTTTTCATCAAATCTTTTCTGCATCTTTTCTTTTAATGCCACATAGTTCACTAAGGGTAAAACTGCTTTCACGGGCTTATCCTCTTTGGGCTTTCTCTTGACTTTCTTGCATATCTTGTTTCTCCCTGCTATTTTGAGCACTTTTTCCCAATCTTTATTCTGCTGACTTTGTTTCTTTGTTTTCGGGATTTTATACCCTTCTAGGAAACTGTCCATTCTTTTCCCTTCCATTTCAGACTTGAGATTTCCAAACTGTAACTTGGGAAGATGGCTGCCTGTGCTTGAGTATTTGTTTAGCACAGTAGTTTCAAACTCATTGTTGCTAGGCACATGTTACCGTCTCTCTTGCTCATTTCTCCTCTCTCGTTTCTAGATGCAGGTACTCGTCGGACTCATCCGTGTCACTAAATGTAAGCCAAGCTCCCACTCCTTGTCCATCATTTTCTTTGAATGGGGCAAGTCTATCCATATGAACAAGCTGAATATCTGATGGATGATTGTCTCTCTGAATCCTGGCGTCACAATCGTTCAGAATTGTGAGTATAGTATAAGGTCCAATGCAAGGGATATGAAACTTCTTTGATGCTTCGCTTGACTTCAGTGCTTGATTAAACAGAAACACTTTATCACCGACTGCGAAAGGAGCTAAACCTGCATTTCTATCGTAGTAATGCTTCATACGTATTGCTGCTTCGGCTCTGATGGCTCTTCTTGATGGATTCTAAAAAGAACATTTCGTACTGCCCATGGGTAATTACTTAGGTCGGGCACTGTGGGTATATCTTCTCGCTATATTACTCAGGGAAGAGCATAGGAATATTCCGAATCACGATTGGGTTTAAACTCAGTCAAAACTGAAGTTCCTTCCACCCGGGCAATGTAAGAGCCATCATAACTTGCCTATCACATGTCGAAGACCAACATGAAAGTTTATATCTTGGTTATAAATTTTCAGAACCACACTGAATTTGTGCTGTCACGTTTTGACTTTTCATCAAATCTCTTGACGTTTCATTGAAGTCTTGATTTTTCAAGGAGATATTATGACATTTCATGGAATGTGTTCTGACATTTCATTGCATTAATGAAATTTTATGGCCGCTATGAAATTATTAGCGTTCATGAATTTTCAATGCATATTTGTAATGAAAATTCATAACGTTTTCAACAGTGAGCTACATCAACAAGTGTCAGTTCAACTTTTTATTTATCCTCTTCTTCCTTTCTCTGGCATAGAGCTACCATGTTGGCCAAGGTTCCACCATTGATACTCTCAACTCAGTTCCCCTTCCACTTCTATCGCTATTGTTGCCAAACCTATAAGTTGAGTATCGCCTCTGGCCCGGCCAACAGTCTGTAGCCTGGTCTCGAGCTGTTCGGTTCTCCTAATAAACCAGTCAATCCTTCACTCTCTGTCGTCCTTTACGCCCTTTACCGCTCGAAGTGTCCCAACACTACACTAATTAGTACAAGAATTTTGTAAAGTTAAATTTGAAACTTCCAAAAGACGTAAGATAAAAACCGTTTTCAAGGTTACTTAAAATTTTAGACCAAAATCTTTACTCATAATGTGAACAATTCTGCGCACTATGTTTAGCGCTTCAGTTTCAAAACAGAACACGTAAAAGTGTTGTCATAGTTGTTAGAGTAAAATTCAAGTGTTTAAATATGTGTCAAAGGTAACATAGTAAACCTTCCTTTCCCATAAACGTCATTCACTGAGATTGTAATAGTTTTGTAAACGAAGGAACATGGACGGACAGACAACTCATGGTTACATTCGTCGAGGTACGGCTGTCGCCTCTTCTTAAGGGTTCTCAAATACCTAAAATTCATATTCCACGGAAAAACCTCAAGACCATAATTTATCCCAAATTGCACAACTATCATTGAATATTTATATGTTTAAATGTTCGGTAAGCGTCACTTCCTCTCTCCATAAGACTTGCCTCCCATGTACGTCAGTTTCAAGAGGAAGATCCACGACTCATCTTCGCGTGATATAGTGTGGCTTGAGTTGTACCATTATCAAAAACAAAAAAGGATAAAGGTTCAATGTTAGACGTTCAACAAGAAGCGTCCTAAATAGCTCCACCCCACTCTCCCAAACATCAAACTATTTGTTCCAATCATGACACCAAATTATGTATAAATGACCACCCCTATCATCCCTCTACATCCACATCCTTAAGAATTTCACATTTTTTCACATAAGCTCAAAAGAAAGAGACAATTATTGATTTTGAGACCAAAATCAGAACGACAAGTCGTTTTTTCCTGGGGTGCCCGAAATTACCCCAAAACACGGGGTAATTTCGGGCACTGCTTTGGGCCCTCCACTGTAAAAACGGTAAAGCGTAAATATCTGGAATTGGCGTCAAATTGAAGCTAAAGGTGGGTAGATGATAAATTTTAACCCTCAGGTCCATGGCAACACCACGACCTTCACAATTTTAAAAATACCTCTCAAAAGTGCCCGAAATTACCCCGTTTCACGGTACTTTGTCTCTAGGGATGGTGTACTCCCTGTAAGGGGGGAGTTCTTTGGCCCTAGGGATGGTGTACGGGGGAACGACTAAACCCGGGGAGTAGGATAGCCCGTTTACACCGGCATCATCTACCCACCACACAATACAAACGACTTCAATTACCCAGGGGATAGAAGGCAGGACTTGTCTCCTCCAAACAAATTTTCATTTTTCGACTTTAGAACCTAAAATTGGAACTGCAGTATATTTTTTAATTTTTGTACCAACTCAAGTTTTAAAAATAAACTACAATAAAACTGTAATTTAAACTATAGTCAACTGGGAGAAACTGAGGAACAAAACTATCAGTTGTCCGAAATAACTGGTAGTTTTCTTTCAGTTAAACCATAGTTTTCTACACTTCAACTGTAGTTGCATTATAGAAAACTGCAACTTTAGATAACTTCAAAGTACAAAAAAATTAAGTTAATAGTAATTTTAAAAGAAACTTAACTTTCACAAAAAATCTTTATTTTTCCAGTGAAGTCTAAGCTACAGATCCTCCCACGCGGGTAATAAACAAATTTGAACCCTCTGAGAGCCTTTGTTTAGAAAAAATCTAGGAACAGTTTAGAGAGAAGTTGACATGTCTCTTTTATTTCCACCCTTTTATTTACCGTAAAAGGGGATAAGTCCTATTTGCTCAATTTTCACCCTTTTTTTTTCCACAAAAGCAAGTAAGATATCAACGTGGGCTTTTAATGAGATAATGCCCACTGTTTTCAAGTACAATTTTCAAGCAAAATTTCAATTTAGGGATGAGTCGACTTAAATCACTCTTCCGCTTCACAGCCCATTTGGCCTCGTTGTTTGTTTTCCGAAGGCGTAAGCAGTGGCTCCACAGACGTCTTTGGAAGGAACAAAGAACGAGGCCGGTTTGGACAGGTGTTAGCTTGCTGTATTTCCCTTAATGCTCAGTACAATTACGCAAAAGAACAAAGACTCATGTCGAGAATGTGACGTTAATCACCTTCTTGCCTCTTACCTGTCTGTAAGAGGCGACACAAAAAAAGTTCGGTCGTTGCAGTCAGGATTCGGTCGTAGGATCGACTGTGGCCAGTAGGCTTTGCCCCAAGCGAACTTTGGATTGTCACGATCGACCCTCGGTCACCACCACCGATGCTTAATCACCACGATCGGAATGGTTGGTTTGGTCACCAAAATCATAAATATTGTCGCCAGGACCGGATTCAACCAACCCATCCCATTCGGATCGTAACGTTCAACTCCTTTCTTCCGTGGAGAGGTGACCCTCGCAGAAATCAGGGGAACATTATTATGGTGCGGCTATGAACACCAGTGGTACCGTACAGTAACTGTACCGTACAACACAACGTGTGTCGGTTCTACGACTGTTCACACAATTTTTTTCACATGCTGCATTTTTGCCTATGGTAATTTCGCATAGACAATTTTGCACAAACTTTTTACATAAATGCCGTTTTATTATTTCTTAGGTTTCACACATTTTCCACACATATTTTGTGTGAACCGATTTTTAAGCGGTCCCTGGCCGATTGTCTGGAGAGGGCATTGTCGGCGAGTGCGGGGCACGGCGTTGTAACGGCGCGGGCAATGCAGCGGGCCGAATTTATCAAGACCAAAAAGGGGGGCCCTTCCTCCTGAGGCATGAAAGCTACCAATACCACAAGACAGGATAGAGAGCCGACAGCACCTACTGGATTTGCCCCAAGCGGCCCAAATGCAACGCCCGCGCCGTCACCAACACTGTCCCCGAAGTAGGTTTGAATCGACTAAGCCTTAGTGGATTCGACGAAAATATTTCGTCATTTCAGGGGATGAATAAATTTTAGTCGAATCGACGTGGCCTGTTTCGTCCGCGTTTTCACGTTTCAATCCACCAAATGTTAGTCATTTTGACGAAAGTCTCGCCGGATTTCAACGGAGATTTCGTCGACCTCTCTTCTCTTGTTCGCTGACAATTACGTCACACGCCTTCGACCTCATCGTATTTGGCCATATTTTCACCCCCACCTCACCTTAAAGCGAAAATATGTGCAAGCTGACTGCGGGAAAGAAACTTTTTTTTTTCATCTGCTTTCCTACCATTTATCTCGCATTAATAGGAGAGAAAATATTTGGGAGCCAATAGCGCCAATAGCCTCCACTGCGTTTACACAACTGGTGTCGCATCGTACATGAAAAAAATATTTGGGGGACTTTTAAAAACATTAACCCTTTCGTCGTGAGCAGTTCGGGTTGGCGACAATGTTTTCTCAATAACTTTAAGTTGACAGGTTGACGAGAAAAACCAAGGTAACCTTTCCAGAATAGCTTTATGTGTCGCATTTTTTTCCGTCCGTCCGTTCGTCCGTCCGAGGTCTTCCCGTGGTCCGATCTTCACCAAATTTGGTATGCAGCCTCCTAGGGTGAACCTAAGAACCACCCGGTGACGGCTTTTTCGATCCGAGCCCCAGGGGCGCTGCTGCAGGTGCATCATGGTTTACATGGTGTACAGGAGGATCTGTGCAACGGAGGCCGCTAGAAGGGCATGTAGGGGTATTTTTGGAATCGGGGCGACGAAATAAGGACACCGGTGTTAATTTCGAGCCGATCGGAAAAGTTTGGGCCCAGGTTCGAATCCCGGTGGGGTAAAAATACGATCAAAATTTTCGACTCGAGTTGGACATTGTTTCATATGTTTTCGAGGGTGCTGACAACGAAAATGAGATTTATTTTGACCCCAGACTCAGGTTCGTATCCCGGTGGGTTAAAATACGACCAAAATTTTCGACTCGAGTTTGACATTGTTTCATATGTTTTCGGGGGTGCCGATAACGAAAATGAGATCCATTTTGAGCCCAGGCCCAGGTTCGAACCCCGGTGGGGTAAAATACGACCAAAATTTTCAACTCGAGCTTGACATTGTTTTGTATGTTTTTGAGGGTGCTGATGACGAAAATGGCATCCATTTTGACCCCAGACCCACTGCCAAATCCCGGTAGGGTCAAATGCGACCAAAATTTTTCCTTTTTGACCCCGAACTGGACCCTGGCGGTCAAGTGCCGTTTCCGTCACATACGACCCTAATCTTTATTTCGAGGTTGACATGGTTTCATACGTTAAGGGTGCTGATGACGAAAGTAAAATCTATTTAGTTTCCGACATAGATTCGCATTACTATGGGCTAAAATACGACAGCAATTGCGAATGTTTAAAATGTGCGGGACGGGCCAAAGTAGCCGATTTGTATCGCCACTTTCCCTGTTATTTAAGGCCAATAACGCGCTTGAGAACGAAGATTTGAGGGATTGTGCGTACTACGTTTAAGGAATTAACACATCACAAGAGTCGAAATTAACCCGCAGCCCACACAAGTTTGTTAACAAACACGTTGCACACATGAGGAACTAGTCAGTTGCCCATTAAGGTGCTAGATCACCCTCCCGGAGGTGCGGCGTTGGGGCCGCGCGGGTCCGGCCCCCGCACGGGGTATAGCGTGGGCTGTTCCGGTCAATACTCCGTGCACATTTCCTTTCCTAAAAGTGTACGCATTCCCCGAGAGATAGCGCTCTTAGCGGTACTCTGTCAAAAGCACCTTGTCTTTTTTCTCTCCTTGCAAAAGCATAGGCCAGCGCGTCCCTTTTCCTATTTTCTTTCATAAGTTTACAGCGTACTTGTCAGCTGTCCTGCAGCGAAGTGCAGGCTAGTGCAGGCCTGGGCGAAGCCCCCCAACCCCTCCCCTCCACCCCTTCGCACCTCGGGCGCGGGGCGGCTCGGCAAGCAGGCGGCCGGGCCGGGCCGGGCCAGCCAGACTCCTACCAGACGACCGGCGGACGACTCCTGTCAGTCACACAATTGGAGTGCATTGGCTCCGTGCGGACCTGCCAATCGAGGACAGCCGCGCGAGCAGAGGCCCTAGGCATGACAAAATAACTTCATGGAGATTCGTAATTTTCCAAAATTGGTCATTAGGATACAGTACATTGATTAGGATGCAGTGAACCGGCAGGCAGTCGTTGCGCGGCGGCCGCGCGGTGGAAGTCCCAGCCGAGCGCGCGCAAAGCTGCGCCACCTCAGCGGCAGAGTCTCAGATTTTGCATCCGAAAGTAGTGGCCGTCCGTCTCCCTCGCGCCCTAGCCAGCCAGTGAGTGCGAGTGAGGCGGCACCGCCACGCCGCCGCGCTCCGCACGCAGCGGCAGCCAGCTGGCCCGGCCCGGCCCGCGCGCCGGCACCGAAAATCGAGATATGACTTTCATTCTTTTTTGTAATCTGGTTGGAAAATTTTCTGCTCAGCCCATTTTTGAAAACAGACTGGATAAATTTTAGGTCAATCAAGTTGTTCTAAATACGAGCTACTCGGCGCTCAATACAAAAGCAGTGTCAATGAAAAGGGACACAGACCCTTCCCGGCGGAGTCTGGCCCGGGCTGCCACCCTCGGCAGCAGGTAGTGGCCCTACCACGGCCGCGAGCATCGCCAGGCCTCTTCCGAGCTGAGACCCAGCAGCTCCAGCTCCGTGCGGGGGGGAAGGGAGGAAGGGAGGCGCACGCAGGCTGGCCGGTAGGCAGAGACAATATGTACCCGACAAGCTGCACTTGCAGTCCGTCATAAATCTGTCGCGCCGCCGCCACCAGCCTGCACGTAGTTCCGAAATCTTCCGCCGCGCCACATCTCAGAGCACCACGAATCGACCGCCAAATTCAAAACGAGTAAAAGTATGGGAAAACAGAACTTTACTTGAGCAGCTCACCCTCAGAAAGTATCGATACCACAACAAATCTGGAGGTATATTTGTGTAGGGGAAAGACGTGCGCAGATCTTGCGGTATCTCAGGGAGCGAAATTCCATGTGCATGTCTGCCAAATCTGGAGTCAAACTTTGGCCAAATTTTGGCCCAACTTTGGCCAGCTTTTTGAACTACAGAAAGCTTTGCAACGAACTTCGGAGGTACCGCAATGCCTGGGCGCTCAATTTTACTGCAGGAATATGTTTTTAGTTTTGGTCTACGTTTCGTACTTTGGCCGGGTGAGCTGCACGAAGTTTGAAGACTTCAATGCTCAATAACTTTGTTCAAATTTGAACCAGCTCCAAAAAATTTTGTAGTGTGCATCAAAATTGTGTTCCGAATACGTGTTCAAAATTTTAGCCCAATCCGTTGACTTGAGTTTTAGGTGATCTAGCACCTTAAAGTCTGCTGAAAGTGTGCGTCCGCACGTTAGGGTGACTCACTATTTTGTTTAATTACGCGAAAAAAGGCCGAGCGCCATGAAACTATTATGATATCCTAATTGTACGTGATATTCCGCATCCAGTGGTATACTTTAGGGGCTCCAACTAGGTAGAGCCCCTAAAGTAGACAATTACCGGCGAGCCTTACGATGAACCATGAGGGTACCCGCCTACAAAATTTTAGCATGCTATCTCAAAAAACATAGAAATGGCGCAGACCGCAAAAAGTGGACCGCTTTTTTTGAGCGGCAGTGTATGAAGTGTTATTCAAATATGAAAATATCAGGATAAATAAGGGAATATTTTTAAGGATTTGAATTATTATTTTTTTAATATTTTCCAAGCTATATAGGTTGGTTGCAGTGTTACTAACATATGGAACTTAAAAATGTGCAGACCAACAGTTTACGTTGAAATACTTGTCATTGGAGACTTTTTGAACACACGACTAAACTTTAATTTGAAATCCTACATGACTGGATGTAACCATCTCTTTAAAACTCCATCTGGTCATCTGATTATTTTAAAACGTTCCATATTTGTCAGGTGACTAAGTATCGTGGAAATCAACAGAGCACAAAATTAAACCAGCGTGTCCACATTTTCCAGCAAAATAACATTGAACTTTATATGACGAGGTGTTTGAATGTTAAACAACAGTAAAACTACAAAGCGTCTTGATCCAGTACGCCTCAGAAACTAAACAGGTAACGACCCAAGTCATTGAAAAATAAGAGTTGGAAGGCACTCGAAAGGAAATCACTTCATGGTGCCTTGGTTCCTGAGGGCTAACTTATTACTAGATGCCCCATGAATTTGGAAAGTTAATTCACAGTACAGAGCAATTTACAGTAGAAGTGTATTTTTCTAGCAGTCACACTCTAGTTCCTAGAGAGAGCAGGCCTTTCCATGTGATCGAGCAGCCAAGCCCCTTTCCGGAAGGGAGCTTAGTGGTGCAGTGATCTGCTTCACAACCCAAGTGTCCAAGATTCAACTCCCGGCATCATCTACCCACCACACAATCCAAACGACTTCAATTACCCAGGGGATATGAGGCAGAAATTGTCTCCTCCAAACAAATTTTCATTTTTCGACTTTAGAACCCAAAATTGGAACTGCAGTATTTATTTCATTTTTATACCAACTCTAGTTTTAAGAATAAACTACAATAAAACTGTAATTTAAACTATAGTCAACTGGGAGAAACCGAGGACCAAAACCATTAGTTGTCCGAAATAACCGGTAGTTTTCTTTAAGTTTAACCATAGTTTTCTACACTTCAACTGTAGTTGCATTCTTGAAAACTGCAACTTTAAATAACTTCAAAGTACAAAAAATTTAAGTTAATAGTAATTTTAAAAGAAACTGAACTTTCACAAAAAAATCTTTATTTTTCCAGTGAAGTCTAAGCTACAGATCCTCCCACGCGGGTAATAAACAAATTTGAACCCTCTGAGAGCCTTTGTTTAGAAAAAATCTAGGAACAGTTTAGAGAGAAGTTGACATGTCTCTTTTATTTCCACCCATTTATTTACCGTAAAGGGGATATGTTCTATTTGCTCAATTTTTAGCCCCCTCTTTTTTTCATAAAACCAAGTAAGTTATCATCGAGGGCTTTTAATGAGATAATGCCCACTGTTTTCAAGTACAATTTTCAAGCAAAATTTCAATTTAGGGATGAGTCGACTTAAATCACTCTTCCGCTTCACAGCCCAACTGGTCTCGTTGTTTGTTTTCCGAAGGCGTAAGCAGTCGCTCCACAGACGTCTTTGGAAGGAACAAAGAACGAGGCCGGTTTGGACAGGTGTTAGCTTGCTGTATTTCCCTTAATGCCCAGTACGATTACGCAAAAGAACAAAGACCTATGTTGAAAATGTGACGTTAATCACCTTCTTGCCTCTTACTTGTCTGTAAGAGGCGACACAAAAAAAGTTCAATTGTTGTGATGTGTCAATTTCCTATACTTGCACTCTCTAATTCACAAGGCAGGTACACGCTAGACCGTATCTTGTCGTAACAGGCTTCGCGATGCTGCGCCAGTTTCGACAATCCACGCCGGGCGTTACACCTGCCTTGGCCTGCGGCGCTTCCTGCTTGCCTTCGGCAAGCTGTTTTAGGGGGTTCATAGAGGGAATGAGTAGTGCACTACGTGATGAATGGTCGAAGTATACAAGCTTGGGCGCGCCCTGCCGCCAAACCTCGTAGGCAGCTCCGCTTCGCGGCGCCAGCAATTCAGTTCGACAGGGGCCGATTCTAGCTTGGCCTGCCGGCGGATTCTTCTCGGGCCTTCTTCGGCCCTCGCACCAGACCTGGCTTGGCCCAATCGGAGGCCGTCTCTCGGGCCTTCGGTCCTCGCACCTCACACCCCGTTAAGGTAAAGCTCAAACTTATTGATGTAACATTAGGACTGAGGCCCGCTCTTGTGTTCCCACTGTGCCAAAGTTAATGTGCAAAACATGGCCGTTGCACCAATTTTCACAATACATGAAGGCGGGCTCACAGACCCCCCTTCCGACCCCTCTTTAAAAAGTCTTGCCGAGACCTATAGAAATCCGCAATAAATTTTTTTAGTCGGTCGAACCCGTTTTTTTCACGATCCTGATTCGGCCAACTGATAAAGTCGGGCTCCTGGACCCCCCTTCCGAGCCCTCTTTGTAAAGGTCTTGCCGAGACCTATAGAAATTTGCAACAAATTTTTTTTAGTCGGTCGACTCCCTTTTATGAAGATGAAGGGTCGAGGTTGATTATGTTATTATATTAGGGCCGAGGTAGCCAATATTCGCAGTTAAAACTTTGGTCAGGGGTCGTAATTGATTTCATTTTCGTCATCAGCACCTTCAAAAACAAACGATACCATGTAAAAATGTCTCTAAAATATAAAGTCACTAAAAAGTTGCAGTTTCTCTGCGGTTTTTTAAGTGTTTTTTCGTTAGTACACTGTAAAAAAAATCCACGGTGAATGGTACGGAACAAGTCTGGTAGACAATTTGCCCGGAGAGTCTGTACATACACCGTACCAAGTACGCTCTGAGTACAGGCAGGCAGTACTGATATGATTACAGGTAATCCGTGGCAAATCCTGTGCTTGGATTTGATTTGTTCGAGGGCACTACTTTTCGACAAAAATAAGCCATACGGTTGAGGTACAGACAAACCGTCATTGTACCACCACAGGTTGCTCGTTACAAATCCTGTGCTTGGTCCCAATTTGATTGCGGCTCCTTTTTTCGATAGAAATAAACCATACGGTTTACGTACGGACAGACTGTGGTTAAGCCTGTATCTAGTTTCTACGAATTAGGGGTAGCCCTTCTTTTGCAAAAAGAAGGAACCGTAAACTACATACTTAAAAGAATATGTAATCATTAAAACATAATACCTAAATGATTGAATTCCTTGTACATAGCTAACCTCCATCATTTTTATTCACAATTCAAGTGCAAACAAACGAGGTGCAACACTAACACGCAAATGGTTAATTACTTAAAATATGCTTTTGCTTCACAGGTACGTCGCAGCATGGCAGATGATTGCTTCTTGCTTCAGTCTTGTCCTCTGGCTGCACCTTCTTCGATTTGTGAGCACCAGTACAAATGCATGCATGCATCGCTTGGCCCCGCCTTAAGTAATGCAACTTTTCAGCGTGCTTCACCTTCTTGCTTCAAGGACTGCAGAGTTGCCTTCTTGCACAAAAGGCTGAAAAAATAAAAAGATTGTTTGTAGTAAAAAGGAAAAAATAAACTGTAAGAAAATAAGTTAACCTGATAATTACCTCACATACCTTCTAAACTTAAAGCTGATATCTGGTCCCCTTTCAGCATACTATCAAGATAAATTGACCATTAAACTCTCGTAATGCAATTATACTTCAAGAAAGAATCTGTAATTCAAGTGCTTCCTTTAAGGCATCAACTTCCTGTAAAGGAAAGAAAGAGAGAAAGAAAAAAAAAAAGATTATAGGAGAATAGGTATACCAACACATTCAGTTCATCCAGACTCCACATGAATACATACCAAAGTTTAATTATAAGCCGGATATGATGAAGAATCAAAAGCACAATGAAGTTTAGAGGGTCCCAGGACCCAATAATAAAGTGTTTCATTTGGAATAGCCTCTGCTGACTGCTAAAAGAGAAAAATAAATAAGTAAACAGTAAACAACAACAAACATAATTCAGCCATACTTACTTACCCTAGTCCACCAACAGACAATAAATCATTTAGAAGGTACGTGGTCACACAAGATCATTCTTTAAGTTGCTTCAGCTTGATTAGCAATAATGCTAGGACCAGGTTAAAAGCATTTCTATTGCTATAAGTCCAGTCACTTAGCCAGAGAAGAAAGAAGAAACATCAAAGCATTAAAAGGGTCCAAAACAAGACAAAGCTTATTCCAATCAAAAGTAGAAGGGAGGAACCAGAATTTGGGGAGGGGGGGGGGGGAAGGACAATAAATACAGATAACTTGCAGTTTTCCAGTTAGAACATTGTAAAGAAAGAGTCCTGAAAAAGAAAAGAGTTTATTACAAAGAACCCTGTAAAATAAAGCAAATGGCAAGCAGAATTCATATAATAATAATCAAAGGACAAGGATCAGAGCATGATTTATTTGGGCTTACATACCATTGAGTGCCTTTGAAGTGAGACTCTGACAACCCAGCAAACACACCACACAGACTGGAAACTGCATTCACGCTCCTCGTCAGCAAGGTGACGATGTTAGTTGACACCTCGTGGACAAATCCTGTACAAAAAATAAACAAAGAGTTAGCAACAAAATAAACAATGTATTTGTCTCAACGTGCAAAGGCTTACCAAAGTTAGAAAAGCTGCTTGAGAACTCCTCATCTTATTAGTGTTTTTGAGTATAGATTCTCTTCTCTTCCAAAAATCTACTAGACAATAAAAAACACTAGTTTGTATGCTGTTTCATAAAAATCTGACCACACCTGGAGAGAAAAATAAAAGAAATAAACTAAAAACTGAACTGAAAGAAACATTATAAATTACTCATAACACAAAACTTTTTTGATTACTTACCGTTAAGCCCCTTTAATGTTACACCCTGACAACCCAGCAAACACACCGCAAAGACTGGAAAATCCACTACTCGCTCCAAGTCAGCCAGGTGACGATGTAAGTTGAAACCTCGTGGACAAATCCTGTACAAAAAATAAACAGAAGGTTAGCAACAGATAAACAAACTATGTATTTGTCTCAATGTGCAAAGACTTACCAAAGTAAAAAAAGCTGCTTGAGCACTCCTTTTCTTACCAGTGATTTGGAGTCAAGATTTCTTCCTTCCTCAAGTCTACTAGACATTGGATAACACTGGTTTGGTTATTTTTCAATTAAAATCTGAAAGCACCTGGAGAAAAAGATAAAGGAGTTGGATTAAGAACAGAACTGAAAAGAATATTATACAATTTTTAATACAAAAACATTCTTGTTTACTTACATTGAGCCTGTTTGACGATAGTCTCTGACAACCCAGCAAACACACCGCAAAGACTGGAAAATCCACTACTCGCTCCAAGTCAGCCAGGTGACGATGTAAGTTGACACCTCGTGGACAAATCCTGTACAAAAAATAAACAGAAGGTTAGCAACAGATAAACAAACTATGTATTTGTCTCAATGTGCAAAGACTTACCAAAGTAAAAAAAGCTGCTTGAGCACTCCTTTTCTTACCAGTGATTTGGAGTCATGATTTCTTTCTTCCTCAAGTCTACTAGACATTGGATAACACTGGTTTGGTTATTTTTCAATTAAAATCTGAAAGCACCTGGAGAAAAAGATAAAGGAGTTGGATTAAGAACAGAACTGAAAGGAATATTATACAATTTTTAATACAAAAACATTCTTGTTTACTTACATTGAGCCTGTTTGACGATAGACTCTGACAACCCAGCAAACACACCGCAAAGACTGGAAAATCTACTACTCGCTCCAAGTCAGCCAGGTGACGATGTAAGTTGACACCTCGTGGACAAATCCTGTACAAAAAATAAACAGAAGGTTAGCAACGGATAAACAAACTATGTATTTGTCTCAATGTGCAAAGACTTACCAAAGTAAAAAAAGCTGCTTGAGCACTCCTTTTCTTACCAGTGATTTGGAGTCAAGATTTCTTTCTTCCTCAAGTCTACTAGACATTGGATAACACTGATTTGGTTATTTTTCAATTAAAATCTGAAAGCACCTGGAGAAAAAGATAAAGGAGTTGGATTAAGAACAGAACTGAAAGGAATATTATACAATTTTTAATACAAAAACATTCTTGTTTACTTACATTGAGCCTGTTTGACGATAGACTCTGACAACCCAGCAAACACACCGCAAAGACTGGAAAATCCACTTCTCGCTCCAAGTCAGCCAGGTGACGATGTAAGTTGACACCTTAGGAAGAGATCCTGTACAGAAAAGAAACAGAGAGTTAGCAACAGAATAATAAGCAATGTATTTGTCGCAATGTGCAAAGACTTATCAAAGTTAAGGGAGCTGCATGAGAACTCTTTTTCCGAACACTGATTTTAAGTCAAGATTTCTTTCTTCCTCAAGTCTGCTAGACATTGGATAACACTGGTTTGGTTATTTTTTAATTAAAATCTGAAAGCACCTGGAGAAAAAGATAAAGGAGTTGGATTAAGAACAGAACTGAAAGGAATATTATACAATTTTTAATACAAAAACATTCTTGTTTACTTACATTGAGCCTGTTTGACGATAGACTCTGACAACCCAGCAAACACACCGCAAAGACTGGAAAATCTACTACTCGCTCCAAGTCAGCCAGGTGACGATGTAAGTTGACACCTCGTGGACAAATCCTGTACAAAAAATAAACAGAAGGTTAGCAACAGATAAACAAACTATGTATTTGTCTCAATGTGCAAAGACTTTCCAAAGTAAAAAAAGCTGCTTGAGCACTCCTTTTCTTACCAGTGATTTGGAGTCAAGATTTCTTTCTTCCTCAAGTCTACTAGACATTGGATAACACTGATTTGGTTATTTTTCAATTAAAATCTGAAAGCACCTGGAGAAAAAGATAAAGGAGTTGGATTAAGAACAGAACTGAAAGGAATATTATACAATTTTTAATACAAAAACATTCTTGTTTACTTACATTGAGCCTGTTTGACGATAGACTCTGACAACCCAGCAAACACACCGCAAAGACTGGAAAATCTACTACTCGCTCCAAGTCAGCCAGGTGACGATGTAAGTTGACACCTCGTGGACAAATCCTGTACAAAAAATAAACAGAAGGTTAGCAACAGATAAACAAACTATGTATTTGTCTCAATGTGCAAAGACTTTCCAAAGTAAAAAAAGCTGCTTGAGCACTCCTTTTCTTACCAGTGATTTGGAGTCAAGATTTCTTTCTTCCTCAAGTCTACTAGACATTGGATAACACTGATTTGGTTATTTTTCAATTAAAATCTGAAAGCACCTGGAGAAAAAGATAAAGGAGTTGGATTAAGAACAGAACTGAAAGGAATATTATACAATTTTTAATACAAAAACATTCTTGTTTACTTACATTGAGCCTGTTTGACGATAGACTCTGACAACCCAGCAAACACACCGCAAAGACTGGAAAATCCACTTCTCGCTCCAAGTCAGCCAGGTGACGATGTAAGTTGACACCTTGGGAAGAGATCCTGTACAGAAAAGAAACAGAGAGTTAGCAACAGAATAATAAGCAATGTATTTGTCGCAATGTGCAAAGACTTACCAAAGTTAAGGGAGCTGCATGAGAACTCTTTTTCCGAACACTGATTTTAAGTCAAGATTTCTTTCTTCCTCAAGTCTGCTAGACATTGGATAACACTGGTTTGGTTATTTTTTAATTAAAATCTGAAAGCACCTGGAGAAAAAGATAAAGGAGTTGGATTAAGAACAGAACTGAAAGGAATATTATACAATTTTTAATACAAAAACATTCTTGTTTACTTACATTGAGCCTGTTTGACGATAGACTCTGACAACCCAGCAAACACACCGCAAAGACTGGAAAATCTACTACTCGCTCCAAGTCAGCCAGGTGACGATGTAAGTTGACACCTCGTGGACAAATCCTGTACAAAAAATAAACAGAAGGTTAGCAACAGATAAACAAACTATGTATTTGTCTCAATGTGCAAAGACTTTCCAAAGTAAAAAAAGCTGCTTGAGCACTCCTTTTCTTACCAGTGATTTGGAGTCAAGATTTCTTTCTTCCTCAAGTCTACTAGACATTGGATAACACTGATTTGGTTATTTTTCAATTAAAATCTGAAAGCACCTGGAGAAAAAGATAAAGGAGTTGGATTAAGAACAGAACTGAAAGGAATATTATACAATTTTTAATACAAAAACATTCTTGTTTACTTACATTGAGCCTGTTTGACGATAGACTCTGACAACCCAGCAAACACACCGCAAAGACTGGAAAATCCACTTCTCGCTCCAAGTCAGCCAGCTGACGGTGTTAGTTGACACCTTGAGAAGAGATCCTGTACAGAAAAGAAACAGAGAGTAAGCAACATAATGTGTGGTGATTCTATCAAAATGAGCAAAGACTTACCTTAGCGCTAGAAGCTGCTCAGAAACTGTTCTTGCTAACAATGAATTTTATTTATTTCTCATAAATCTTTTCTTTTCCAAATAAAAAGAAATCATTTTAATTGTGGCTTTGTTTATGTCAAAACTAAGTTTAAAGCATCTAAAAATAAATAAATCTGTTAGCACAAAAAAAAAAAAAAAGACAGCTGATAATAGACAAGATAAAAAAGTAGAAGATTCTTTATAAAATGGAATATTTAACACTTTGGACTTGAGACAGGGACTCACCAGAAAAAACAACCAGGACTGCAGAATCTTTTCTACAGAAGCAGCTTGCTAAGAATGATTCTCTACGAATTTGAGAGTATCTGTTGTTCTTTATCACTATTAAATTGAATTGACTTTAATTGAAAATTCACATTAATTTGGTTTCATTCACAGAATAATTGGAAGCACCTAAAAGGAAAAAAAGAGTTGCATATTAGCACATAAGAAAGTACAATAGACATGTGAAATGATAGATTTGTGACCTGACAAGTCTTGCTGGTTTATCTTACCTGCATGTTAATAAAATCACTTAAAGAAGTACTAAATGTCATCACCACAAACTGAGTGTTTCAATGACAAACATTCATTGCCACAGACAGTGTAAGATGGTAAAGGGTAGTAGTCAATGATGCTTTCATAAGGAAGTAGTTTGTACTTCATGATGGAAGATTTCTCAAGCTCATAGAACCCCTTAAAACTGTCATTAGCTTCTTTTACTTCCATTAAAAAAGAAATATTATTTGAGGAGTCAAGCAAAATTAAATCAATAAGGCCAACTGTCAATGATGTTGAATCCATGGTTGATCGGAGTACCAAATAAAGTCCTTTCTTGTACTCAGTCCCTTTAACAATAATTGACGTCAGCGCTTCATGGTCAGATGGATCAAATCTGTTTGGAAATGCTTCTCTTTTAACTGCTGGTAAAGTCATCAAATTGACACAGCATGATGAGGTAGGATCATAAATTATGTCAGCAGGAAATCCATTTCCAGCTTGAATGGAAGCAAATCTAAGCATATATTTCTTTGCCATCATTTTGGTGATGTTAATGTAATTTCTACAATTCCGAACAACAGTTTTGAAAAACTTGTGGGTACTCTCAAATCTGAGAGTAAACAGTCTGATTAATGGCCCAAATATTGAGATCAAATCAGCCATATGAGCCAAAAAGTGTACCTTAGGGATCAAACACTTTGGGAAGAACTTTTCTAATCGTAGCAAGGAATTGATGAATCTTTTTATAAGTTGTTTTAAATATGCCACTTGTGTCATGGAAATTTTAGGAGCACATACATTCTCAACAATTTCTTTTAAGTTTAACACAACTTGCCACACTTCATCTTCAGGATCTTGGATCAATTCTCCTAGGATAAGTGGTAACAGTCTCAAGTGGTTCCAGTTTTGTACAGCGTTCCCTGAAAGTTTATCAAGAGACTTGTAGGGTTGGGGAGCATCCCGCTTATCAGAGCCTTTGCACTTAAAGCCCCTAATTCGCCTATTCAATGTAGGCAGGTCAAACCACTCTTTTTCAATAATGCAATATTGCATGACCACAGGCAAAACACATCTCAGAATACCTTCAAAAATGTCATGGGCAATGCATGGTGGCATGGCTGGTGATGAGACATGGAAACCAGTTACTGTAGAGTTGAAAGGAGATGGTCGATATTTTACTGCTCTAAAATTAACAGCACACATTTTTTTATAAGCCTCTTTCACAATGCCGACTGTCATTAATTTCTTTGAAGCAGGGGCAGACATACGTGCTGTGACTTTTTGAGCTTGCTTTTTGGCTTTCCTTGTGGTTGCTCTTTTGGTCGAGATTAAAAATTCTTTCCTCTTCTGCTCCCACTTTAGTCTTGCTATGGCAACAGCAGCATCATACTCCTCAGGTGTTCTGAGAGCTTTTACTTCACTTGGATTGGAAAGAAATTCTGCCTTTGACATAGTACAGAATCTACAAAAGAAACCACAAGTGAAGTTTCTTACATATCCCCCAACTACATGCTGTCCAAGATTATCCCCAACAAGAAACAATAAGCAAACAGGAATATTTTCTCCATCCACATCAATTCCGTTCTTCTTCAGGTCTTCAAGCTCTTCCAATATTGGTCTTATAGCTTCTTTGAGCACATCTTTGCATTCTAACTCTTCTTGTTGGGTTGGAACTGTATCCTTCTCCAAAACCAGCCCTGCAAGCTGATTCACATCATTTTTTGAACGAAACTCAGGATCTAAATTGCCAACCAGATAATAGAAACCAAGAGTTTTAAAAAAAGAAGCAGATGGTCCAAATGCGTTAAATTCAAATGCATCTTGAAACATCAACAAATGAATGCATTTCCCATCATGATGTTCACATCTGTGTTTGATATAAGCTTCACCGTCACAAAAATCTTTGAGAATTGAGGTCTCATTGATTTGTTTCTCAAAAGACTTCAACAGCATGGTCTTCACCTTTGGATCCTTCAATAAGATTTTGAGAGTCTCTCTGATTGATACAAAATGGGCTATCCTCTTCTTTCCAGCTGCATTTGTGCCAAAGTAATGGGGTGTAGGATCTACATACGGAAATCGTTTTTGCCAGTACTGTCTTCTAAAATAGTCTGTGCAGAGCTGCTCAACATCTTCATTTTTGTGGTGAATATTAAAGATGGGGTCACACTTAAATGTTGTTTTCACTATAAATGAGATAATCGATTCATCAAGATTGGCGGCTTGGAGCTGCTGCCTAAGACCAATTTTTAAACGATGGTGAGATAGTTCTGAGATTAATTTGATTTCGTCAGAAATTATTTGAACAGTTGAAGAAGGCACAACAAGTTCACCCTCTAATCTAAGATAGAATCTGGCCTGTAGCACCTGAATTACAATCATAGAAAACATCTTCAATGTCAGCACCTCCTTCATTTTCACTATCATCTGATTGACCATCTGGTGGAAAACAAGCTTCAGATATTGACAACGCTGCTGGCTGAACAAAACCACAACTTCCTGCTTTTGCATGGCATCGTGACAGATGCTTCTGAAATTTCCTGAAATCAGTGTACTTTAACCCACAACTGTTAAGAACGCATTGTATTTCTGTCCCACCTTTGATGTGGCTGATCATATGATCAGAGTAGTCTTGTCTAGTTTTCAGTTCCACTTTACAAACACAACAATGAACTGACTCGATTTGTACAACTTGAGGCCTGGATCTAACACTACGATGGAATCTTGTTATGTGACTCTCAAATGAACCTAACTTCATTTCACGATCACAAAAGCAGCAGGGAATTCTCAGCTTCTTGATCATCTTGTGGACTTTCATGTGGTTGCAGTAACTTGACACGGAGCTAAAGGTAAGCCTGCAATATTTGCATGGTAGGAGAGGGCCAGGATTTACCTCTACCCCTGCTATGACAAGCAGTAGAAGCAGTGTTGCAAACGGAACAAGTTTCAAAGACAGGGAGAAACCACGGCTTTGACAAGGGTTGGCAGAAGAAGAAGCTTTTCTTTCAGGGTGGGTAAAAAGGCCAATGCGGCAGCGGTATTCATCCAATGTTATCCCCATGATCTAAATTTAAAAAAAAATCTGTTAAAAATTATAGAATAAAACATGACATAATTTACCAATTTACAATGAAACCAAGATACTGACAAATGATCAAGTGCTATTGCAATAATACTTACTGATTCTTCCCACAGACTCAATCAATAAACACGAGAAAATGGAATTATTAGACTTCTTACTGTGACAATCAGTCAACATATGTGGGTTATTTTGATAGTCTTTTATCCAGATTTCTTTCTTTAATATCTATAAAAAACATAGAATTTTTAATTGTGAACCAGGAAAAACATAAAATCAGTAAATATCAATGACACAGTACTATGAACTTACCTATATTAAAAAGAGGAAAGAAAGACGCAAAGTAAACAACTGCAGTTGATTTATCATCGAAGTGACTGCTCGCACCATAAGATCCCGCCACAGGACTCAAGGAGAACTCCACTGGCCACAGACTGCATGCAAAGGTAGTGATGCTAAGTGACCCTGCTAACAAAACAAAAAAAAATTACGTCTATCGCTGACTGGACAGAAAGAAGCCTGCAGTAGAGTTCGAAACGCCATCACAACTTAGGACTCAAAATTTCACTCAACCAGAGAATACCAAGAAACGTCAGTTAGGTTAGTGGATGACTTCCAACATTAAGTTGACATACCAAGTTCAATTATTAATTTCTTTTTTTTAGAATGAGAATGAAAAAGAATGAAAAAATCTTACTTTCAGATAATTGCTTTAAGTTTGTGACAAGCAAATGGCACTCCACGCACCCACCACAGAAGTAAACAACACAGAGGTGTTCAAAGCCTAAGTACGCGTCGCTCCACACACAATCCTAGCAAGACAATTCAAGAAATGCTAACAACAAGATCTGAAAGGACTAGCGCGTCCCAAAAACGCTTCATCAGTAAACAAGTTTATCACTTTTCACATCACAATGACGCTACGCGAATCAAATGAAACAAACCACGGCGCACCTGTTGGCGGCACACCGGAAAGGAGGAGGAGTGGAAAGGGGAAAGGGGGAGGGGGAAACAGCCACCAACTTCTACACCTTTTAACAGATACCGGAAGAATGTATTTCTGCCTATGTTACACTTATTGCTTACTACTTTGGCACTTTATTAAAACATATTCACTGAAAGAATCCATATCAGTTTGTGCGAGAAAAAAGTTGGGTCAGACTGACGACATGACTATTATGTTGAAGTGTTGGTACACTTTTTCAACAGCCGAATAGCGCAACGATTCACCTTTTGAAAAAAAAAAACCGCGGCGAGCAGCTGTTTAAATTTATCTAAATCAAAGGATTGAACGAGAAGATGTCGAACAAGCGATCAAGAGTCCCGGTAAGTGGAAGAGAGACGAATACGAGATGGTGGGCGCCGTTAAATACTAATTGTTTCTTTTCTGGGGCAGTTTGAAGAGGAAGTGACTGGGATTGTGAGAATGGTTCTCAGCAACATGGAACCCCATGTCATTACCAGAATTGTTGAGCATCTATTGTCAGATGAAGTGGGGGCGACTTGCATGGAAGACTTGGAGTTCCTCACGCCCTCGATGCTGCCACCTTCTCTCGGACTTAAACCCATCAAAGCGGCCCAACTGCTGAAGTATTTCACAAGTCCTGGTGCGAGTGCCAGTGGCTCAGCAGGAGGTGGCTCAGCTGGTGGTAGCTCAGCGGCTAACAGCTTTAGTGGATTCCAAGGTAAGTAAGGAGTGGTTAACCTGTAACAAAAAGTAATTTTGTGGGTTTTCAATTCAATTCTTCAATCGCCTTATCAGGGAATGAATGATTTTTTTGAGATGCAGTCTACTGAAACTATTCACGGAAGACTTGCAGGAAAGGGGGGGGGGGACAGAGCAGACGTCTAATCGAAAAATACTAAAGAGGAAGGCGTTTGCCCAATATTCAAGGTTTTATGCATACACAACTGCAGTAGCTGTTCAACTGTCAGATGTTTCTTTCACAACACATTTTCTTATTTAGGTGTTATAAACATTAGTATTCTTTTGATTATAATCATTTCAACTTTTCCTCTCGTGTTTTTTTACAGTGTCACAGCAGCCCTTAACACCCAGGAACATCGAAAACAACATAAATTACTATTTCCCTGTACCCTGGAAGTCACTTCCCAAAGAAACCCTAGACAAATTACAAAGCAATGAGCAGAGTAAAGTGAGGGCAAATCAAGATGACATAGACGCGTTAAAGCTGGCAATTGTGAAGAAGCTCGTGAGTTCCTATACAGACTATAAAGATAGTCATCCGGGAATGAAAAAGCACCCAGGGTCAAAAGTTTATGAATCAGTGACCAATCAGGTATGACTTGAGGGTGATATTTTGACCTACAAGAAGTTAGATATATCAGACTGTTCAGTATCAATTTCTTTTTTTTTGTTTTAGGTTTTTGAAAAATTCCCCTACACCTTAGCCGATGTGGTTAATGGTAAACAGGTTGGGGATGGAAAGGCAAGTTTCCAACGGGCTGTATTGGTTTGCACAGAGAACCAAATGCGTCAAAAGAATGCTCCCAAGGCTATTCCAAATGCCATCCGAGCAACAGGAATAATTGGCGTCTTGGAAGCAGAGTACCTGCCCAACCTTGATGGCAAAGCCAGAGAAGAGCAAGAAGCAATTCGGGCAGAGCTCCAAGTTCTCTACCATGAAGACAGTGACACATGGTGCTGGGATGAAATCAGAGAAAAAATGTTAAACTCCTTTGAGCTGCAGAGAGATGACATTGCCTCAGCCAAAGTTACAATTGAACAAGCAGCAAGTAAAGAGACTATTGAAAAAGCAGCAAATAAAGAGAATGAACAGAACCCAGATGAACCTTCTCCAAAAGCTCTTGGGGAGCTAATGAACTTGTGGCCTTTCCTGTTCTACACATCATGCCTATCGTGGCACCACAACAGGTTAACAGGACGAGACCTTGAAGTCCATCTTGAAGACTTTTTGGAGAACCACCTCGAGTACGCTCTACATTTTCTTACTTCTTGTTCAAAGGCCAACAAGAAAAATATGGCTTTAAGCCTCAAATTATACAAAAAAATTGTTAACTGGAGTGTGCCACAGAAATTGTTAAAGGCTGTTTATATGATTGCCAATCATTTTGGTGAGGAAAAATATAATTTTGTCCACAGTGTAGAGGTATAATTCAAACACAATATTATTTACGCATTGTCATACTTGACGTTTTGACTGTATTGATTGCATGATGCTTTTGTTATTTCAGAGGACAACTCCTGCCAGAGATATAGATACAAAAGGACTTGCTGACATCTGCATTATTGCCAGAGGTAATATAATAAAACTCGAATGTGAACTTAAAAACCCTTAAGTTGTTTCCAGCTTCAATTTACTTTACTTTATTTGGCAGATAATGAACCATTTGCAGCACAGGAGTTTTATGTATGCGCAGATGAAATGGTATTGCTGGAAGTCAGTTGCGCTCAGGAAGCAATTACGGGCTTGATACAGCTGGCGTTTGTGTTGGACCTTGATTATCCCAAAATGCCTTTGACGTTTGAGTTTTTAGAGAGGTAAGAGGTTCAAAATTAAAGAAAGAGAAAGTGTCTTTGTTGAAGTGAGATAAGACACTGTTTATTTTTTTGTAGGTTTGTCTATGGAATGGGCTTATCAAATACACGAGTGAAGAACAAGAAGGGGAAGGCCCTTCTTGTGCTCACACCAGTGGTTCGCACCGCAATCAATGATCTGAAGAATTTTGAATTGGAACTAGAATAAGAATAGACCATGAACTTAAAGTTTTGACTAATGAAAAGTTAGAGCACAAGTCTAAAGGTTATACATTGCTGAATTATTATTTAAAAATTATTCAAATAATTATACAATTAACTAATGCATAAAAAAATAAATAAATTATGCAAATTATTATAAAATTGTTAGCTGTGTATATTAATAGCTACTTGATTCAAGGGCAAAAATTATTCACTTCATTTTACCTGCTATTCCCTTGCAAGGTGGTACTGCTGCGATGAAGAGATCTCTCGGATCTTTGCTGCATTGCGTTGTCCAATCTTGTTCCTATTAACAGAAAGTAGAAAATACTAAGTGCTAATAGTAGAGACAAAAGGGAAAGCACAGATAAAACATAATATAGTGGTTTACTTACAGTGACAACACAGCCTGAAGGACTGTAGCCTGAAAGCTGGAATTCTTAACTCAAGCAACAGTGGAAGCCAAGGTGATATGCAAGCCTTGACGCAGAGCAGCACGGGATAACAGGCAAATTTAATCCAGAATTCACGAAACCTAGTGAAAGAAAAGAGAGAGTTTAACACAAGCCACGACTGTCCAAAAGGTGTTTTAAGTTGAGGAAATCAGCAAAGCTAAACATTGCACCGTAATTGCAATATTAAGAGGTTAGAGTTAGTTATGGACGAGAAAGCACGACAAAGTCGACCCTTAATAACATTTAACAGAAGAGCGGGCTCAGATAAAGTGGCATACAATTGGATTCTATTAAAAAAAACACTATGTGTACCCATCGTAAACGTTTAGTAAAGCACTGCAAAGCGCACATGACGAACTTCAATAATGTAAACAAACACACACACATACGCCCACAGCCCGGGGAGCTCTCTGGGGAGAAACTCAGCTTCGGCATGCTTCGGGTGACTTCGGGTCCGTCCACCTGATACTTATTCAGATTCAGATATTGTTCGCAGCTGTACTCCGCTTATTTACAGGACAAATAAAGTGAGTAGTATAAGTACCGTAATGGCTGCCACAGGCGAGTCCGGCGTTCATCAGCAACGATGTTCAAGTCATTTTATCGATGATTTCGAACTTGTCTCGAGTAGCACGCCGCGTTTTTCGATTCTAGTGCTGCTTCTCTTCATGCTAGCATTCAGTCGACGCTTGACTGATAGTGAGACAAGTCGTAACCTGGTCAACAGGCAGTGTGTGCTTCAACTGCTTCAAGTCAGATCAAGTCTGTTTGAAGATGATACAGATTTTCATTTAAGCATGGTGTCGGACTGTATTGTGATGGAGCAGTTCGGATATTACAACATACACTTTCAGTGAGGAGACGCTTTTGAGGTGAGGCAGAAGTTATGGATTTGGTTTTAGAGAACAGCTGGTTGGTCACTGTCAATAACTGTGTTTAGCACAACTTAGCCACATAACTGGTATCTTTTCATCACAAGTGATGTTTCATCAGAGACACAATACTCAGAATTTTTTTAAAAAAATATCTTTAACATTTATCTCTCTCACAATTCATCGAAGTGATCACGAAGCTGAAGCATATCTAGTGGAGTTCCCATTTGGTTATTATTGGACTCATTTTACTACGGAAATTGGTACGGAACTAAACCGTAGACATTACCTGATTATCTGTTCCGTGGCAAACAAGTACGGTATATTTGTGGCACGTTCCTGTACTACAGTGTTACGTGTCAGATTTACTGTGTCTCAACCCGTTGTTTGGTACGGTATTTATTACAGTGTATTTGGCAGATTACAGGGGTGATCCACGACCCCTCGTGGCTCAGAGTGTTGTCTTTTATGCTACTGAAGACAACTCAACGGTCACCTACCTTGGCAGACGACGTGGAGGCTGCCCGGGGACCTAAACACTGTAATAACATGAAAAACGCCGCTTTTTTGCATAAAACGGCCGGTAGGGTCATGAAGGCTTTGTCTGATCACAAAAACGAGGAGATATCTGAAATCAGCATTAAAAAACGCAACTTTTGAGTGCTATTTCGTTGTCGAAATCGAAAAGTCGCAATTGTCGACGGCCCCTAGTGTACAGGATGCTTCCCCTCTTATCAATGTACCCATGTTCGACATGGTGAATGGATTCTTTGTTGAACCAATGCATCTACTTTCTTTAGGAATAACCAAAACACATTTGTTAAAGTGGCTAGAAGAACCGGGTGACTTTAACATTTCTGACTCATCAGTTGAAATTGATCGAAGACTAGCGTCACTTAAGCCCCCATTGGAGTTTAGACGTATGCCAAGAGTTCTGCTTGAAAAGGCAAGGTATAAGGCAAGAGAGTTAGATAATGGGCTTTTATATTGTTTAATCCCTGTGCTGACTGGAATCCTGCCACAAAAATATTTAAGATTATGGTTTTTCTTTGCTCAAGCAATTTATCTGTTAAGTCAAAATGAAGTACCCTATTCTCATGTCAATATAGCCGATGCTTTGCTAAAATATTTTTTATGTGTAAGTCAACAGTATTACGGGATAGAGATGATGGTTTTCAATATGCATCTTTTAAATCATCTTGCTGAACATGTTGCTCGATGGGGCCTTTTATGGGCTGCCTCAGCGTATTGCTTTGAAAGTTTTAATGGACTTTTACTGAAAATTATTAAATCTCAGCTAGGAGTTCCCAGTCAAGTTGTAAGGTCTCTTTCTTGGCGTCAGGCTATTTGCCTCCTGGAGCCATATGTGTCAGATAAAGCAAGAAAGTATGTAGGATCCCTACCAAAGCAAAAGAAAGAAGGAATTGATGTGGGGGATTGCACACTAATGGGAAAGCCTTCATTGTTTTCTCCAACAGCTGAAGAGAGGTGGTTCTGTGATCAGTTAGGTTGTGATATCCTCTCTTGTGAATTGTACCCTAAATTAATAAGGAATAGGTGTGTTTTCTGTACGACAGAAAAAAAAAACTAACAATACAATTGCCCAGCTTACTGATGAAAGTACAGTTAAAATAACAAAAATTGTGTATGAAAGACATCAAGAGAAAGTTATTGTATTTGCATCTAAAGTGCTCACTGAGCCAATTTTTGATCTACCCCTGGAATACGATTACACCCCTCCAAACACTGCATGAGAAAAGTGTCACACATTGAAGAAGAGCTGTGTTGTTATACTTCCTCTGATCTGAAAATAATTTGTTTCATGGCTGAGTTTTCATATGGTAATTTTGTAGCTCCTTTACCCAATGTATGTAATGTGTTTTAACAAAACATTTATTTATGTATAAGTAAATGTTTAAAATAAATAATACCATAATCTTTATTTTGATTTAAGCTTTTTCCAACCCCGAGTACCACGTGTCCGCCATACATTGATTCAAACATTAGGAATTTATCTACTAATTTAAAAAAAAAATGACAGTTAAGTTAAACAAGCTAGGGCCCGCCCTTCCGTCGAACCGAGTTGCCAGCTCCGCTTCGCTGCGCCGGCAACTCGGTTCGACAGGGGGCCGGCCCAGCTTGGCCTGCCGGCGGCCTTTCCTCGGGCCTTCGGCCCTCGCATCAGACCCAACTTGGCCAGTCGAAGGCCCGGGCCTTCGGCCCGCTCTCATCAAACACCCCGTGAGCGGGTAAGGCAAAGTTATCGATGTACCATCGTGACTTAGGCCCGCCCTTCTATTCACAATATGCAAAAGTCCTTACACTTTTTACTCCAACTGTCCTTAGAATATGCCCATTTCATTTGTCTCTTAGCCCTCATTCCGAAAATACTCATATTTGCCATGCTACTGCAACTCCTTGCAATGGAGGCACAGCAGGAGCGCAAAACGAGCCCGTCGCACTTTTTCACATAACTCATGAAGGCGGGCTCCTTGACCCCCCTTCCGACCCCTCGTTGAAGAGGTCTTGCCAAGACCTATCGAAAACTTAAGTAAAAATTTTCAGTCGGTCGACCCCCTTTTTTCAAGATCCTGATGTGACTAATAGACGAAGTCGGGCTCCTGGACCCCCTTTCCGACCCCTCGTTGAAAAGGTCTTGCTGAGACCAATCGAAATCTGCAATAAATTTTTTTAGTCGGTCGACCCCCTTTTTTGAAGATCCTGATCTGGCCAACTTGTAAAAGCGGCCGATGGGGTCGGGACCAGGTCCATTCATCTTGTCTCGTCGCCCTGATTCCAAAAATACCCCTATGTGCCCTGCTAGCACCAATAATGGCGGAAATCCCCCTCCCGCCCATGCAAACCATGATGCAGCTGCTGCAGGCCTTGCGCGGGTCGGACGGGATTTGCACCACCGGATTGTTTGTTCGGACGGCCCTCCTGAAGTACCCTCCAAATCTGGTCACTCCAGCTCAACTCCTTCCTTGTACACAGACGACGACAACGACGACGACACACAGACACAAAGGCAAATGCATATGCCCTCCCCCTATTTTTTGAATAGATGGGCGGGCCAAAAAAGGTTAATGCTTATCACATAATTATGCCGATAGAGGCTACTTTGGTCCCCCAACGGACCTTAGGTTAGGCAGACCCGCGTAACGGTCGGGTACGAAAGGTTGCCTAACCTTTCTGACACAGGCGCTACGGCAGGTGGCTCGACACTGACGACACTGCGGTGCCGTTCCCTGTTAAACCCAAGCTCGACCATGGGCATGGGCATCCGGCCCAGCCGAAAATCCCGGTTACGATCCCGGAGAAAATTTCCGGTTACGGTCGTAAAATAGCCGAAATTTCCCGGTTCCGATTGGAAACCGGACCTAAATTCCCGGTTACGATCGGTCGTGTCACGGTTACGATCGGTCTCCCAGTTACGATCGGACTCGCCGGAAGCCGGACTCAATTGCGCGTTGCCCGTGCGTTGAAGTCTCCAGTGAGTTTTCAGAAACACGCCGTAACTTGTAAACGGTAACTGGTCACAATTTTTAATGTCAAAATCGGGCGTAGCGTGCCAAGTCAACCTTTGGTGCAGATGTTAAGTAAAGTCAACAAGTTGGCGGAAGTAGCCCCTGAAAATATACTTGACAATTCTGCGCTTCATCGTACTTCACTGTCGGAATGGTCCTACCCGGTTACGATCTTCTTCGTACTTTACTGTCGGAATGGTCCTACCCGGTTACGAACGTAAACATTTCCAGGTTACGATCGTAATCGTAACCGGAATTGTCCGAATTTGCGAAGTCGGAATCGTGTCCCGGCCGTAACCGTACCCGGAACCGTATCCGGAACCGTATTCGTAACCGTAACCGGAATTTTCGGCTGGGCGTGCCATGGCCAGGCCACGGCCACCAGCCTCTGTCCATGGGCACTGCGGGGCTATGGGCATCCCCGCCATGGCCACCAGCCTCTGTCCATGGGCACTGCAGGGCTATGGGCATCCCGCCATGGCCACCAGACCTCTGCGTCACTGGAGAGCCGTGGGCGTCCCCTACCATGGCCTGGACGATGGCCATAGTAACAGACCCCATACCCATGGAAAAGGTGCCCGTAGCCATGGTGATTTAGACTACGTGGCCATTGCAACCATGGTAATTTTAGCGTGGGTCCTAGATGTGTTGGATGTTCTTTGGATGCGTTCTGGATGCGTTGTATGTATCTTGGACATAATATGGATGTGACTTGGACGTGGTCCGAATGCATAAAATGTCGCTGGGACGTGATTTGGATGCGATGGATGTCGCTTGGATTTAATCGGGATGCGATGGATGTGTCTTGGACGTGATCTGGATGCTATGGATGTGCTTCGGACGCATTCTAGATGAATTGGCGTCGCAGATGTCTTTTGGACGCAGTGTGGATGTGTGTGATGTGCTAGGGACGTGATGGACGTGGTCTGGACGTTCTTTGTCGTTTAAATTAGTTCTGGATCTGTAGGATGTCGTTTTGAGTAGATGTGGATAGTGAAATTTGGGGTATCGATTGGAGGCTGTAGATGCCTTCTAGACACAGGACGTACCGCGGACGTGTTGGATGAAACGGGGATGAAGTGCCGACCCTTGGTTCATTTTTAGTGGATGTCAGAGATGTGATTTGGATTGCTGCTCGACGTCACGTGGACATCGCAGATGTAGAGTGGACGAGAGTTGACCTTCTGGATGGATAATGGACGTACCGTCTTTCAGTGCCCTGGACGCCGCGGACGTGCCAGGGATGCGTTATGGATTGCGCTTAAAACATGGACATGAGTAGACTAGCGTGGATGCGGTGTGGACGCAGTGGTTGACCTGATGGACACGAAATGGACCTATTTCGGATGCTTTTGGATCCAGAACGCATCCTCGCGACCCGTCAGGGATCTTCTCCGTGAAGAAATGCCAAATGTACTTTACGAATCCCAATGATGAATCTGCTTGCTCCTCGTAGAAACGGAAACTATTCGTGAACCATGATAATTATTCATTTATAAAAATTTGTTTACCCTTTTTAGATTTACCTATCAAAATATAAAACATGACACAAATCATTTTCTCTTTACTCTTTCATCCATGCACACCATGTTCAATAAGTACCCAGATCACATCTTGGCATACATTTCTACGGTGGTGACATTCTGCACAGATTTACGTTATTTACGAATACCTTTGCTCCCACTGAAGCTTGGTTAACAATAAAACACAAAACTCTATTTACTTACATGGAATGGGGCCAAACAGTGATAAGGTAATTTGTAATTCCTATGTTGTTTATCTTCTTCTTCCAACCAGCCATCAATCCAACCATTGTGTTTAGGTTAAGAGGGGCCCAATGGCATTCACATTTGATGGCCAAAATGAGTTCCAGCATCTTATATCGACGGGTTCGAGGAATAAAAGGCTATCTCGGAGCGTATTTTTATACTGTGCCATCTCGTCGTGCGGTACTATAGTGCGCTAAGTCGTCGCGCTGCACTACAGTGCGCTATCTCGGGCTGCTGCCCCATGCTGCGCTAACTCAGGACGCTGGTCTCGACGGGGGCACTACAGGCCATGAGGCAACTTTTCAGGAGAGCGAATTGAAAGTTTTGAGTTCGATATCAAATCCGATTTGCAGTGGAGGCTGCTGTGGCTTTGATATTATGATTCCCTGTTGTCTTCCAAAGCTATCAGCATGCTTCTCTTTAGACAAAGTATTGAATACCGGGTGATAGAGGAAATATGAAAGGGCTTTGTATTGCACCACCTAGCTATGCAGAGTTTGATCAAAGCAGTTATATTTAACTTATTTTAATATAATTTCGGCGTCAGAGTAGGTAACAGGAATTAGTATAGTCATGGTTTTAGTTGTGGGATTGAATGAAATATTCTGCAAACCAGTGTTAACTAACCTTCCTTACCACTTTTCACGGAGTTGTTTATATTGCGTTTTAAAGTTGCTCACCATTAAGGTAATCAGTATTAATAAAAATTCTTACATAAAACAATTTTACTATCTGATTACTATTTTTAACTGCCTAAATTTCCGCCCTAACGAGTTAATTGATTGCGATAATATGTATTAATCTCTTTGAAACTGGAGAGGACTTATGTGTCGACATGACAACAGCTTTAATTCCACTAAATGAATTCTTTTAAGTATGTGAAATTGGTCAGCAAGAAAATATTTAGGCAGGTTTATCTCTCTTGTAGATAAAAGTAATTTCACTTAAGTTCATGTCTTTACGTGAGATCAAACAGTTGTCATTCTGTTGTTAGTGTGAAAGGATGACCGATGCTAAAAATAGAATGGTCCAAAAAATACAATTCTTTGATCATTTATTAAGTTTTAGAAAAAACAACACAGTAGCACAAAGCGTGCAAGTAGTCAGACAAATAAAATCGTGAGGAAAGAGTAACAATTATTCTAGAATCATCCCTGACAAGGAGGGAATGCAACATTGCACTTAAAATCACAGGTACAAAGAATACCTAAACAACTGGTAAAAACTTAAACAGTTTCAATCGAACACAAAATAAAAATGGCACATTAACACTTATAGCAAATTACTTTTAAAAGTAACAGGTAATACTGATAAAGACTAAAACAATTTTAATTGAACAAAAAATGTCACATCGAACTTATTGCACATCCACAAATCCACATTAATGATGGATCAAAAATTAGGTAAATTACTTCTTCTTTTTAGGTGGTGGTGGAAGAGGGTGTTCTTTCAAGATCTTCCTGTAAAACCCCTGGTACTTTTGAGGAATAACTTTGGTATCACACATTTTTATCAGTCCGTTCCTTGTAGAAGCTGTAATAGGCAACAATCTATCATAAGCCTTTGAGAAAACATGGTTCTTGGCTATCAAAGGGCGTCCCTTTCTCTGGTTGACATTTAAGGTCACTGGTTCCTGGTTCACGTCATACTTGATGAGCAAATTGACACCATCTTCAACACATACTTCCCGTATGTCCACGAACCGTGCAGGGTTTCCATCAGTGTCAGTGTCCCAATTTTGCTTTGCCACCAAATTTTTGAAATCAAACACATTAGTCTGATTCACCTTCACTACTTTGTACTTATCTTCTCTTTTGATGATAGCAGCTCTCATGACTTTGTGCCAGTGGCTGGGCACCATCAATTTTTTTCCTTTGCTGGCAGTTTCAATATTTGCATGCATGTTGTCCCCTTCATTTTGAGTGTGACCTTTCAACAAATATCGTAGGGTTATTTTAATCTGGAAGAGACTAGATGCATAGACTAGAAGAGCAAAGATTTGTCGATTCTTGTTTTGCCCAGTACAATTATCACAGTAAAACTTAAATTCCTTAACTCCCTCCAACACAGCAATCCTTATGTAACGTAAAAGGCAGCTTGCAACCTCGTTGCTTCCCTTCATACATATGCCTTCTCTCCATGTGAAGCAATACCCTTTGTGCAGGGTCAGCCCTCTCGTTTCATATACTGTGAAATTGTATGTAGATAATTTAGAGTGGTAGTAAAATCCTGATGAGTATCCTTGAGGTACATATAGTACTTTCTGCAAATCGAAGCAGCAGATCTCCTTCCGATGTTAGATCAGACAAAGCATCAATAGGAATAGGTTCTTTGTTGTTGTCTGCAGCATCTGCAGCCTGAATATTTTTTTTCCCTCCATCCATTTTAAATATGCCCGATGCATTTTTGCCACTGTCCAACCTTCTTCAACATATTCCTTTGTAGAGTCTTTTCTTATATAATGCGACTCCACTTTTGGAAACATTCGAATGTGATCCCTCACACTTTCTTTGACCTCAGGCTTTATAGCGTTTCCCCTCTTGGAATGCTTTCCTTGTTTAGAAGGGGATGGAGTTCCATCAGGACCTGCCTTTTTAAATGCAGTTGAAACAACTGAGTTTGCCATATGATGAGTACTCAAAAACATTGTCTTGCAAACTTTGCCTGATTGACCTTTGACAGGCAAATGGTATATATAGGAGAAGGATCTTCGAGATGGTGTGTCATCATCAGCATTTTCTTTCTTATTTTCTTTTTTAACATGTTTAGTGACTTATGACCACCTGGCTTGATCACCTGTAACTTTTTTTCTGTAAGTAAGATAAACTAACTCTCGCGCCTCTTGACTAACTTTAGAATGACATTTAAATCGACATGTTGTTTTGCAACCAGGTCTCATTGGCTTAGCTGGCACTGCAACCCCTTTCTTGTTTACGTACTCTTCTCCAGCTTGGCGCTTTGGCTTGTTGATATTAACTTGCCATGTGTCTGGTCTTCTCTGTCGCTTTCGTGTCCTTTGCTTTCCATGCTCTGGTGTTGCATCATGGTTTGGTTCTGGTTCCTGTTCTTGGATTATTTCTTGATCTGAAGTCTCGTCGATAATGCCAAAGACAAATGTATCATTAGTGTTCTCATTAAGAAAGATGTTCTCATTCATCAGAATGTCATTTTCATTTTGCCTCATAGGAACAGCAACTTCTTCCACTGCAACAAAAATATATAAATAAAATTTAGACAAACACAATATTAAAAAAGAACTGACAAATAGATATCATTTTTACCATGTATATCATTGAAAGATTTGACTAGGGAATTATTTCCAAATTGATCTCCTTCTACCACTTCAACAAAAGCATTTAAGTTAATTTCCATTTCAGTAGGTGTATTATCTATGGAAAAAATAGACACAGTTCTGGGATCTGGAAATAGGAAAGAAAGCATACTGGTTAGTATAGATGTTATGCTGTTAAATTCACCAAATAAAATTTAAAGAAAAAAACAAAAAACAAACTTACTGGCATCTTTTGCAGCTGTAGGGAAAAATTCATTTCCATTGAAGTCTGTCAGAGTGACCGAGTCATCTGTAGCTCCTAGTGCTAAAACAAAACCAGACTCAGTAAAATTAACATAAGAAAGACACAGAATGTAAGTGTAAGTAAGACGGAACTTACCAGAAGTAAATACATCTCTAAAGATTACAGTGTCATTATTTGGTTGTGAGGCATTTCTGGTATTTTCTCAAAGAAAGAAATTAAATTAAATAATTTGAAAAAGTATTTTAAAAATATCAACTTGTTAAACTTAATATCTTAATTCAAACCTGATGAACTGTTGACTTCAGCTTCAGTAACTATTATCTTCATACTGTCTGGACTAGAGTGAATAGGCAAACTATCATTGGTCTTCAACAGTGACTGGAAACAACTTGGGTGAGATGTTTCAAGTTCATCACCAGCATGAAATGTATTCTCTACAACAGAAAAATGAAAACAAATATCATTATTAAACATTAATGCTAAAGGCTAAATGGTTAGCTATAACGCAATTAAGTGCGGCATGACTCCCTTAAAAAATGATTTAATATAAGGGTACTCCTACAAGAGCTCATCAAACTTGAACTTCACTTTCATCATGTGTTATAAGTTATTTCATTGGCAAGGACTTGTGAGGCATAGGGTTACTCTCTGTAATCATAATGTGGTACTGTATTGTAGAGAACATAATTCCTTTTGCTCTAAGAATAATTTTAGTCTTGTCATGACTGCACATAATAACATAGCAAAAATAAAATTGTCTGATTCAACTTATTTGTTATTAGTTCAATCAGACAATTTAGTTTTTGATATATAATCATATGTGTGGTGATGAAAGCATAAGGAATAAATAATGATCTCTACAATATTGTATTACATTTAGATTACAGAGAGTAACCCGATGGATTACAAGGCCTTACCAATGAAATAACTTAAAACACATGATGTGTGTGAAGTTGGTTTGGTGAGGTCATTGTAGGAGCACCTTAACACTAAATTAAACTGAACTTTCTTAATATTGACTTTGTATTGAGCAAGGTACTCACCTAATAATGTAGGATTGTCTTTGGTTATAGCAACTTCTATCTCAATTTGTGGAGTAGGTGAACCATCCTTGTTCTCAAAAGCCGAACGGGAAGGACTAGGTTGAGGTGTCTGAGCGCCCATCTGGAATGCATTGTCTGGAACAGATAAATAAAAGTATATCATAATTATGTTCATTTTAATTAATGAATATATTGTTTACTGCAATAATGAGTAATATGATTTCAAAAATATACTAAAATTCTTAATTCTGACTCAGAATTCATCAAGGTACCTGATACTGTAGGATTGGCTTTGTCTTCCGCAACTTCTATATTACTTTGTAGTGCAGGTGTGTCATTTTGATTCTCAAAAGCTGAACGGGCAGGAGTAAGTTGAGAGGTCTGAAAACCGGTCTGGAATGCATTCTCTGGAGGAGACATAAACAAATCATAATATAATTTATGCTTAAAGGATAAACTAATTTGATGTTAAGGGGAAGGGTATTCAACTCAGTATAATACATTACATGTTTACTAAAATACGTTTATTAAAAAATCGTTTCTGCCCTCACCTTTTTTCTGCCCTGAGAGTGCCGTTTTAAGAATTTTTGGTGTGTACTGTCAAGCAATGATGGTAGCCACATTAACACTGTTAAGTTCAACAAATTATGCATGATTTGGAAGAGCAAAATAAAAAGAATAGTCCATTATTTTGGTGTAAAAGTAAGCATGCTCACTGTTGCACCAATAATAGGATATTTTTGTTATTTTTGGTTCTCCAAATCATACCCAACTTGAACTTAACTGAGTTGATGCAGCTACAATCATTGCTTGATAATGCAACGCCAAAGAATCTGAATTCTGGTGCCAAGTGCCAAGCGGTCAAAGACTGTCAGGCAAAGGCAAAAACAATTATTTTTAATACACTTAGTTTGCCAAATATAACTAGGGGTACTAACCTGGATTGGTCTCAGCTTCAGTAAGTTCAACCTGCATATCTGGTGTAGACGAAGCGCCTTTGCTCTCTAGCAATACAGAGGAAGAATTTGGACGACTTCATGGTGTATGTTGTTGGGCAGTCAGCAGTGATGTATTCTCTAAAGGAGATACATTAAAACAAATTTTAATTAAGAATTATAAGAGCTTCTATGAAACTTAATAAAAAACAAACACAAAAATGAGATAATTTCCTGTGCAAACGCTACTGACCTCTAAATAAGTTTCTGCATACCCCAGCTGTTTGACCAGCCCAGGCTGCAATACGTGTCCTTTTTTCTGAAGGTGCTTCATCTCTTGGTAATTTTGGGACAGGCTCAGCGACTCTTGGCCTCTTTTGTAGATCACTTCTGCTGGGACGTAAAGTGGGACGCTGAGTGTTAATCTTGTCACCATCTGAAACCAAAACAAAATGAATGAGCAAAGTTCTCTTTCTTTTAAAGTAGAATTTTGTTAACAATATGAACCATATTGAATTGAATCAAATTTGCAGGTGTCCAAAGCAACAAAATTACAAGAAAGTTTCATGGCACCATGGCAATCCAACCCAAACAACAAACTTGAAAAGCTGACACTTGTATGAAACACAAATGTCTTGTCATAGGGGATTTACAATGAAATGAGTCAGAATATGAATACATATTTGAGGAAACCGAAAAAAAGCGAAAGTTCTGAAACATTTTAGTAAAAAAATCCCCTTTTAGGGGCAAACATGTTTATATCCTACAGGTTAGGAAAGTCATAGCCATTTATATATTTCCGAATGAAAATGACATTATGACGAGTAATCACACTCACTTGGTTGATAGCCAGCTTTGGCCAGCATAGCAATGGCCCGGTTCGACATTATAATGTTTGTTAACTTTATATCTAGGTAAAATTCACATAGTGGCGTCCTCCGACGCAACACGTCTCGCACGTCGCACAGACCAAGGGGGACTGACTCCTATAATACTTCGTACACAGCCCCATAATACAAAAATAATACCTATAATACTATACTATCCATAATACCATAAAGAGCCGCATGTGTAGTGCAAAATTAGCTTGAAAATTACAAAGCGGTTGTTTTGGAGGGCCGAGGAGCGCGAGACATAATCCTAGTTTCCAATTATATTCTGATTGTGCTACTTGGTTTTAACTCAATTGCGTACTTAAGAAAATTTTCTTGACCAGAAAACTACGAAAAATTACACAATTATCTAAATATATTACCGGAAATAATACCTATAATACTCTATAATACTTAAAATATATATTACTTCGTACACGGTTCAGAAGAGTCAGCCCCCCTTGGCACAGACCGAGTCCGCCGCACCCTCCCCCGGTCTGGCCCGAGATACACCAGTCTTCCATGCCCGCAACGGGGACGACATAACCTGGTCGCAAATTTCATCTCATTTTTTCTAGACATGTTGGTACTCGCACTCATAAATCGGTCATACCGCCTGAAAGCATTTAATGTGCAGAGCAGCAATCCGTCGTCAGAAAAAACCAAGAATTTCGTAAAAAAAAAACAGCATTTTGACCAGGCTCTGCGAGGTAGCGCAGCATAGGGCAGCAGCCCGAGATAGCGCACTGTAGTGCAGCGCGACGACTTAGCGCTCTATAGTACCGCACGACGAGATAGCACATTATAAAAATACGCTCCGAGATAGCCTTTTATTCCTCGAACCCATCGATATGCATGGAAGATTGTTGTTTCCGCCACTTTGATTCGAGTCCTGCCGCTTGTTGACCATGGTGATAAAAATTCAAAGGTCTTTTCTAGTAAAAGCTATCTCAGTGAGAGCGGCGCTTAGCAACCATGGAGACCACCGTGTCAGCAGAGGCAAACCAAACGATGGAACTTTTTTCAGATAAATCCTGAACAAAAGTCCACATGGATTTACTGAAAAGAATGACTTCATTAGCAGCTAGTGATCATTTAGGTTCAAACAATTAGAAACTTTACGTTATTTGAACCGATTCAAGTCGTACACAAGTCATAAATACAACAAGCAGCACTAGTAGTTACACTAACGCCCACCAGGAGCGCTACAGGCGTCGGGCTTCAAGGGGCACGGGAGAGAGAAGGCAGGGGACAAGGCGCGGACAGGAACCAACCAAAACAAAGTTTGAAAAAAGAATTCGGGAGTCGCGACTTTAAAAAAAATAGACTTTGGTTACAATGTCGCCATTAAAATATGGCAAGGTTAGAATCAAAGTGGCTGCACCGTTGATTTCGAGCGAATGCGAGGTAGTTCAACAAATGACAAAGTTTTTGTTTCGGTCACCAAAGAAGTTTGCATCGGCCCCTAACCTTTGACATTTGACGGTTAGGAATTTCGTTGGGTGAAGAGGCTGACGCCTTCCGCCAATGTAGAATGGTCTGATGTCATTCCGACTCAGTGTTTAAATTTTTGAGTGCACTCAAGTGACAAAATGATGTGTGTAGTGAATCTGTGTTTACCCAGGATGTTTCAGTGCCAGAATGTAACAACTCTTATGTTAAAGATGAAGTCTGTACAGAAAAGGACATTCATAGTAACAATCCAGTGAGTTTCCATCCATTGCCCAATATTGTTTTCAGCAGTGCATTTGTTCGTACCTTTCTATGTCATGAGACAGGTTGTTGATGTGCACCCTTCTTTTTCACAGAATGTTACTAGACAAGAGTGGCTATTCGATCATGATTATAATGCTCTACAAAGAACAGACATTTCACCGGAACTTCCTGAGCACAACCATTGTTTTCAAAGTAAAGGTGCAATCGATTCTCATCAGGTAACAAATACATAATGTTATGAAGGGTATACATATTTTATAATGACATTCAATTACTTCCTGCAGCAATATTATTATTAACACTATTATTCCAACGTAAAAAAACTGACGGAAGAAGTGGCAGCACGGAAGTCCGAAAGAGCTACATCAAGGGGTAAGTCGGAGCAAAAGAAACAGCCCAACAAGAGACCCAAACAAACGGAGAGGAATGCTAAACCGGAACAAAACAGGAGAGCACCAGAATCAAGAGGAAGCGCTGAACTAAAAGAAGGTACAATAACTGACTACTCCAGAAATAATATATATGTTACAGTCAATACCCGAAGTCAGGGAATGCGCAAATTCCCTAGGGAATATGCGAAATTCGCAAATTCACTGGCGGCAACCAGGGAATTCGCGAATTCCGCATATTCACTGGCAGCAACCAGGGAAGGCTTTTGTATATCAGTACTTGTACCCGTCCAGATCTAGCATTCATTGTTAGTTACCTGAGTAAGTTCTGCATTAGCCCTACCACCGCTCACTGGTCAGGTGTCAAACGAGTTTTGAGATACCTGAAACAAACTATTAACTATCGCCTAACCTATATCAAGAATGAAAATGATTTCCAACCAATTGTTTTCTCAGATTCAGATTATGCAAATGACCCAACAGATTCTAAGTCTGTAGGTGGTTTTGTTGTGCAGGTATGTGGAGGTGCCATTGCATGGAGAAGCAGAAAACAATCTATTGTGGCAACCTGTACTATGTTAGCAGAATATTATGCTATGTACGAAGCTTGTAAGGAAATTATCTGGTTGAGAGACATGCTATCTGAACTAAATGTAAAAATGACTGTACCCACTGAGTTGTACGCAGATAACCAGGGTGCCATATGTTTAGCCAAAGGAAACAAGATCTCCGAACGCAGCAAACATTGCAGGATGAGATATCACTATGTCAGAGAGTGTGTATCAAATAATGATGTAACATTGATCTATGTGCCAACAAGTATTAACCCAGCAGATATTATGACCAAATCTCTACCAGCGCCAAAGACTCTGACCTGTGCCATAAAAATGGGTTTAATTGATTACTGATCTAACTTTTACCCGATCATGACATGTACTTAATTATTTAAGTTATATAACCCTGATTATGACTTTTGCCTCATATACGTCCAAAGTTTAGTATGTAAGAATTTTTTTATTTCATACTCTTTATTGCTTATTATTTTTGAGTATGTTTTTTCTCTATAATGAAGTATTTTAGTGTTCTTTTTGTTGCTTTTATGCAAATGATGTGTTTCTATTATGTATCCTTATGTATTCTCAAGTTTTATCGTCAGTTAACGTTTTTCACTGATTGTTGTTTTGTTCTTTCAAGAGTTTCAAGGGAAAGTGTTAGAACCCTATTTTAAAATTACGCGCCACTTTAGTTTTTTGCCTTCCGTCACTTGTCAGCCCTGTCAATCACTTGTCAACTGTTTGTCGCCAGTCTTTTGTCTTGGATGATTCACGCCTCAGTCTCAATAAACCATCGGAACAGTGAACAAGCGTACTCGAGTCTCGTCATAATCCACATACATCCACGAAATAGTCAATCAGATATCTCACGATCATCATGCAGGTCGGAGATTTTGTTTATTTTGCCGTTTTTTCCTGCTCTTTCCTGCTGTTTTTCCTGCTCCCCGCGTCTGCCGACGTGCCCTTGTTGGAACAGGACAGGCTGGCGTGGCATGTCGAGTTGCACAGCACCCCGCCGGCCCTGCACTTGCACTTCGAGGGGAGGCCATTTTGGTTTTTCTTTTGGTTTTTAGAAAGTCACTTTAAATTTAGAAAAGGGGTGTGGACTGGACTGGAGCCCTTCCCTCGGTGCACTGATGTTCCTGGTTGCCAGCCTTCCCCCTGACAATGCAACTCGGCCGCGTGGGTAAAGAAGTCACCACAAAGTGCCAACAATAATGACAGCAGACGAGGACTTATAATTTATAATGAGCTCAAGTTGTTTTCACTTACTTGGAGAGGATAAGAACGGTTTGGAGTTGTTGTCGGCATCAGGGGAAGCTTCTCCTCCTCCCCCAATGAAGCTGAAGCGACTGAGGAACGATGAAGTACTTCCCTCTGTCTGAGAGTCACCGCTCGGCTTGGCAGATGGACCAGAGTCAGACTTGGGTTGTTGCGGTGCCCACAGGAATTGGTACGTGGATATTGAGTCCTGGCCTTGGCTGTTTTCTAGTGGGCCTGAAAGCATTTTTTTTTTTTAATGCACAATGGAATAATCCACTCAAATCAAACTGCTCTCATTTTGTAACATAGAGAATGTCATCTCACCTCCCTCTGCCTTGTCCTTGTCGTTTTGATGTCCAAAAAAATTGGCTACTAATTGAGCTATACTAAAGCTATCTGCTTTGCTGTCCTCAGAAGTGGAACCCTGGGGTCGGAACATAGCAAACAAAGTTTCCTTTGTGCGCTGCCCACAGCTGAGAGGTGATCAACTGAACTGTTTCTAGCGTTGCTGTAGCAACGGGGACTTCCCTGTAATATCGAGAGGGGCGGGGGAGGGGGCCCACCGATGAAGAAGGGGGGGGAGGAGAGGGGGGGAGATGAAGGAGAGGGATCCCATCCCAACGCGCGCACACACATGGCACACTCTCTCTCTCTCTCTCTCTCTCACACACACACACACACGCATCCGAGACGCCGAGGGCCTCGGACTCCAGCTACGCGGCCACGCTTCGGAGCGCCCTGCCTGACCGCCAGAGCCGCTAGGCACCTGAGCAGGACGAGGGTCTCCGAAGCGGTGCGGTGCGGGGGTGCGGGGCGCCGTGAGCATGTTCGGCGGCGAGGGCGGCGGCGGGCGGCGGCGTCCTGGTGGGCGCGGCGTCGAGGCGCAGGCCGCGCAGGCCATGGCCGTAGCCGCGGTCCTGGAGCAGGGCGCCGGCCGGGTAGGCAACCCTTCGTGCGGCGCTGTCGGCTGGCTCGCCTGCTCTGCGGCGCACTGCGGAAATGAAGCGGGTAGAAGGACAGTTACGGACAAGATGGAGAATATTTGTTTGGGGGCGTCTCGCGCTGCATGCCGGCGGCCCCTGCCATGAGGACCAGGTCGGGCGTCATCATGTCTTGCAGACGGAAGCCGTGCTACGCGGCGAGACCCTGTGGTACGGCAGACAGCTGGCGTATCGCGCCGTAGCTCCGCTTCGGCTGTGCTTCGGCTCCCGAATCGGCTCGGCACGGGCTCAGCTCGACTCGTCTCGTGCCGCTCTCTCTCGTCAGTCCGTCCCGTCCGTCCAGTCGGCCGCTGGGCGCCGCCGCGCGCGCACGCGACGGGAGCCGGTATCTCGCGCCGACCTTGGCCTCCGAACTCCGACCGCGTGTTCGGGACCGCGACGCGTGCTTCCCGCCCGAGACCGTCCCCGCCGTTGGATACCGTCATGCTTCCATCGCCCTCGCCACCAACGAAGCCGCCGCAACGTGTGGATCAATCAACAGCCAGCAGCGGTAGCTGTTTTGATTGGACGTCAAGTTTGACACGATGGCCGTGACGGCGCCGGACGGTGCGGCTCAGACGACCAACAGTCCCCGTCTCTCTCGCACCACGACGAGCGTTCGGTGAGCAATCCATCTGTGGGGTCACACGTTTGGTTCGAGTCCCGTTTAGTGCTAACTCGCTGGCGTCGCGTCGTCCAACACGGTGTCGGGGTGCACGTCGCAGACGGGCCTCCTTTCTCACCTCACGCGTGGCCTTGCGGTTGGTGCAGTCTCTTCCGGGCTTGGACGTGGTCCTGGTGATCGTGGCCTCCTCCTTGGCTCCAGGCCGACGGGGTGGCTGCAGCGCTCGGGTCAGGCCGGCGTGACGGAGGGACCTGCACAGGACGGCGGGCCCCATCAGCAGTCGTTCCAGGAGTACAAGGTGGAGTGT